>JAVJGJ010000061.1:8170910-8238049 GCA_035590215.1 Microhierax caerulescens
GCCACGCCCCCCGCCCGCCCGGCCCCGCAGTCCTCCAGAGCATCAATAAAGCGGTGCTAGAGCGGCTCGGTGTGCTTTATGCTGCGGGCGGAAGTGCGTAATGCTTGCGACGGAAGTGATGTCAAGGCGCGGCCGCCTCCTGAGAGGAGGCGGTTCTGGCTGGCGGTGGGGTGCCGTGAGGGGAAGATGCCCGTGGCGGTGATGGCAGAGAACTCCTTCAGCTTCAAGAAGCTCTTGGAGCAGTGCGAGACCCAGGAGCTTGAGGTACTGCGGTGCGGGGGGCGCAGTACCGGGAGGGGCCCGGGGGCGCAGTACCGGGAGGGGCCCGGGGGCGCTGGTGGCTGCGGGCCCGAGGGTTTCTGGCGGCGTGGGTCAGGGGTGGCAGTAATTCTGGTCGCGGTAAATGCGGACTTTTGTTTGAAAGTGCTGTTTTGAGAGGCCAACCTGATCCTGCAAGGACAGATATTCATGAGGGTTCGGTGTTTGAACTGGCAGCTTGTGTGAAAGCCCGCCAGAAAGCTTTTTAGAAACTTGCAAGTTGCAGACAAACCGAGTGCATTTTAGAATAATTATGAGGGTATTTTTGGAGGGTGTGTGTGAGGGAGAAATTCATGGGTCTCTGTGTGTCTCACGTTGTTAAGAAAAAGAAGATACTGAACAGGTAAGTGGAGCACTGACCCAGGCTTGGAGAATTGCTATTAGATTGATGGTGCATTTATTATGGGAGCTCGCATCAAAGGCTTCCTCTGTGCTGTTTTGAATTTTATCACTTGATGAGTTTTTAAATCAGACTGCATGCAACGTTAGTGCACCAGACTGCACCCTGGGGTAAATCCAGGTGGCACCATGTTAATGCTAAAAGCTCTTCCCAAGTGATACCTGAAGACCCTTTCTCATCTTGCAGAGTTTCCAGGGCTTTTCTAAATGGAAAATATAGGGGTCATGCATCCTATTGTAGTGATTTGAAAGAAGGGAAAACTTTGGAGTTTTCCTCTTTCATGCACTCTATTGATTCTGGCTTTTAGATCTTGCTGCCCTAGCAATTTAAGTGAGACAGTTGATCCTGTATGTGATCACTGGCACAGCAGAACTTTGGTGTTAACAAACCACGCAGCTTTGCAGTGAAAAATCCAATCCCTAAATGGAAGGGGTCCCTACACATATGGGTGTTTATCATCAAGCATCGCCTAGTGTTTCTCTGCACTGTTTCTATGCTGAGCCCACATGTCTCTCATATTCTCAGCACAGTGCTGTAGCTTCTTGTTATACCCTGAGTTCTGTAGAACAATGTTAATGAAGCTGGAGGGAGATTGTTGTGCTGAAAATGAGCTATGTGCTTCCTCAAGTATTGGGCACATAAGCATAGAGAAGCAGAGGAGTGCGCTTGTGCCATGTGTGAGAGTTGAGTGTGTCTACCCCTTCCTGCTGGGAGTGGTTCAGTACTCCCTTTGGAGGGGCATGTGCACAGCACTTAGTGCTAAAGCATGTATTGGATAAATGTGGGTAGAGGGATACGTAGGGTTATGAGATGGCATTAGTCCTCTGACCACAGCATGTATTAACAGTCACTGAATGGCTTGCTGTGAGGAAATGTTGGTTCTTATACATTGTATTTCTGTAAATGGAGTTACCTTTTTGTTCCCATTCACATTAACAAGCTTCAAAACATGGGTTGATAATTAGTTTGAACCTACCTTGCAGTGGCTTTGCCTGGCTTTTTGGCCTCTGGAGTGGTGGGAGGCTTGTGTTGGGGTGAGTTCTGAATGGTGTGGGTAGAGCTCGGCAGGCTTTGGACTTCGCTTCTGCAGCCACCCGAGGAAGTGTAACATATCTTTCTCACTTCCCTGCTGCAGAGCGTGTGCTGTTGGACCTCGGTGGGTCACTGGACTTCAACGGTGCTCTGTTCAAGGTTTACTGCTGGGTGTGTGAGCAGAGTCTCTTAGAGTAAATGGTAACAGATACACCCCTGGCAAACTGTTCCCAAATGCTTTGTTAAGGCTGATAACTTATTTGCTGTACATGTCTGCATCCATATGAAGATTCTTGGTGGCACAATAATATATGCTGACAGGCTTCATGCTTTAGATAGTAAGTTGACACATAAACTGTTTTTTGTTGCAGGATAGATGGAGCCACAGAGCTTCATTCAGCAAGACTAGATTATAAGTCTAGTTGTTTTGGCGGTAGTTAACTTTCCCTTCTGTTTTGCTAGTCTTCTGGCAGAGAAATTAATGACTTTTCTCTTTAGTGTGGAGACACACTAAAGGTGAACTTACACAGGTCAAACAGGTGGTGTGAATTAATTTGCTTTGTTTCACTGGGCATAATCCAAGAAACAGCTGCAGAAACCATTGTATTTTTATGTAGGTGATGAGCCCTGGGAACAGTATAAGAATGGCTGGGGACAATGATATCTGCTTCATGACATGGCTAATCACCTGCTTTTGGCTTAGATGAGCCTATAAATCACACATGTAATTAAATCAAATAGCTGCATAATTGGCTTCTTGTGAGTGCTTGCTACACTATCCTTTGATAAATTGGTAAAATCTTATTGGAAATCTTTTTAGCTTTAAATGATTACAGACTTTCAAAATTTTATAATTTTATTATAACTCAATTTTTTCTACTTGTATGATTTGTGAGGTCTGAAGTGTGTCGAGTATCAAAGCTTAGCTTCGACTTTTAAGAAGGGCAGATCAAGTGAGTGGAGAAGCTGTACTCTGGTGGAGCGTCCTGAATTGAACTGAAGTTTAACTCAAATGAAATCATGAGTGCCTAAAAACAGCTGTTTGTGAGGAACTGTAAAGTGAGATGGTTACTGCTTTCATGAGCCATAAGCTAGAACATTAACGAAAGATACAAGCTTACTTTATTCATTCAGCAGAACAAACTAAGTTTTCTAAGTAAAACTTCTAGCATGTGCAAGTTAACTCTTTGTTGTAAGATAAACTGAATCAATACAACATAGATGTGGACCAATTGTCACAGTTGCTATTATGGGTGGTTGTAAGTGTTCAGTTTTCCCTAAACTTGGCTTCCTGCTCTATTTTGTGAGATACTTCTGTTAAAATATGTAACCGTATTATTTGTACTTGGTTTTTAGGCCCCTGGAGGAATTGCAACGCCCCTTGTTTATGGCCAACTTCTAGCTTTATACCTGTTACATAATGACATGTAAGTGGTTTATCTTAGTCTTTAGCTTCAGATACTGAATTTGTCATGGTCAACTTGAGTTGCAGTTGCCAGAATATTAATAATCGGTTGTGTGACTGACAAAATAGGCATTATCAATCCTAGGCAGTGCTGTGGTTTGGTTTGTGTTTGTTTTGTTGGGTTTTTTTTTATATTCATGAAATTAAGTCTTTCACCCCTTGCTCTGTTGGGAAAATTACTCGTTGCCCACTCTTTTGAGCTGTAGGAAAACATATCTGCTTTAGGGAGAAAGTTTCTTAAATAGTGAAAAATTGGCTTTTTTGGAAAGTGTTGAACATGTCAGTGTTTTGATTTGTAGATTTTCAAGGCTGCATTTGTTTTGAATAGGTTTGTGAGCTGCTCCTTGTGTTTAAATTACAGCAGACTAACTATGAACTGTATGTGTTAGAAATGAGGGATACTCTTGGCTTGAATGAACTAAAGCTGCATTAAACTAATCCTTTGAATTCAATCTGATGGATTATTACTATGTCCCTGTGTGAACTTGATTCGCTATGTTTAGGGTTTTACGTAGAAATTGCTGATTATTTTATTCAGGCAGAGTAAATGACACTGCCATGTTTAGTGTGTACCAAAACAAAGTGTCAAGCCAAAGTAAGCATTGGTGTGGGGATTTGAAGTTTGGAAATATGTTATCGCATTGTAGACGTATATTCTTTCAGGGGAAGTTCCCTGAATGCTGATACCGAATATTAAGTTTAATGCAGATAGCCTTGGTTCAAATGATGGTGAAGTTTTAAATTGTGCTTTAGTGAAAAGCAGCGAGTCTTTTTCTCTATTTTGCATTTAAAATCTTTTGGGGAATTTGTAACCATTTTGGTTTGACTGCTGTGCTCTGAAGATCAATGAGTAAATATTTCAATATGTCCAAATCTTCAGAATGTATATGACAAAGCTGGGTTGGGAGGAACATGCACAAACCAGTTTAAATCAGGGGTCTTCAAACTACAGCCCGCGGGCCGAATATAGCCCCCCAGTGTTCTCAATCCAGCTCCCCGGTATTTACAGAACCCCCCTGCCCCACCCCCCGCCGGGAGTTGGGGGGGGAAACCAAGCAGCCGCAGATGACTGCCTGCTACTTAATCTGCGCACCAGCCCCCTGGTTAAAAAGTTTGAGGACCCCTGATTTAAATCTTTGGTATGCAAAGTGGGGTGTGGGCACATGAAGAATGTATTCTTGTCCTGTTAATAAGTAAAATAAAAATATCTTTAAATGGTGTTTATTTAATTCTTTTAAATTTCTATATTTGTGTGCTTTATAATGTGCATAATATATTAATACAGTTGTACATGTATATAACTTATACATACATGTACTGGGGGTGCATGCTCAAAAATGTTTTTCTGCTGGAAGTGCATGATTGAGATTTGGAGACCACTGATCTAAATGTCTACTGATGCTATGAAAAGTTACTGTTTGTATGTGTGTTCATCAGAGGCAGCTATTCCAAAACTAAAACTGCAAAACTAACTTTTGTGAAATGCTGCCCAGAGTAGATAAATGAAAAACCTTTTCTAAACTGGGGTTAAATGAGGCGGTTAAAGAATTATTTGTTTTATGGCAGTTGTGTTATCTACTTAAGAGTAACTTTGGTTTTCTACTTCAGTAGATGAAGTTTTAAAGCACTGAGAATGTGTTAATTACAGCATCTGAACAAATCTTTTGGTGTCCTCTTGTAGCAAACATTTGGTTATTGAGAAGTATTTTCAACTTAATTTTTTTAGGAATAATGCACGATATCTTTGGAAAAGAATCCCTCCTGCTATCAAATCTGTAAGTACTTCATGAAATGCTGTTTCATACTAAAAAATGTTTCACAAAGCTCACAAATAATGACTTTTCCCCCGAGGATTCTGTTGGATGAGTAGCCTCGGGTTTGGTTCTGTGTTGTGAACTACATGCTCAGCAGATGTGACCTGTCATCAAGATTGCAAGACTTTCAAGTTGAAAATTCCCTTCACTCTGCAAACCACCTCTCTACTTTATAAAGCCTCTACTGAAGAGGCAGGTATCCTTAAGCAGAAAACAAGTTGTGCCTGTCTCTTTGCAATTCCAGTCAGTAGCCTGAATGTGGATTATCCTCCATGATTGGTTTAGCTGGTCTGTGAGCCTAGATTGGTATAACTGATGGGAGCAGGCTTTGCTTATGTGGGTGATAAAATTTTGGTGGAGGATGGGCCAGAGAGCTTGCAGCAGTGATACCTGCTAGAACAAGATTTGCCAGTGCTTGTCTGTTCATCTTTACAGGTGTTGTGGTTTACTTTTGCAATGGGAAAGGGAAGGGAACAGAAGTAGGTTTATACAGTATGGTCACTGTAGAGAATACGCTGTTCTGGATTAATTGGTGGGTTTTTTTGTCACAACAGGCAAATGCTGAACTTGGTGCAGTTTGGTCAGTAGGACAAAGGATCTGGCAGAGAGACTTTCCAGGAATCTATACAACAATCAGTGCGCATCAGTGGTCTGAGACTATTCAGCCGATCATGGAAGCACTTAGAGGTACAAAGTGAACTTCTGTAGGTAGCATGGAATTACATGTTAACATAAATTATTTCTGTGTGCTCAAACACAAATAGACAACTAGGCAAATGCCTGTTATGAAAAATCAAAGTGGTTAGGAAGATTATTGCCAAGTGTTTTTTGAGCTTTACTGAAAGGGTTTTTAGGTATCAGGTGTAAATAAAAAGCTCATTATAAAACCTTGCAGAAACAAACTGAATTGTTTTTATTAAGAATGTGTATGTGATTTTATGTTCTTTCATAGTGGAATTTCTTACACTATACGTTTTGTTCTATAATAGCAAAAGAGACCATTAGTTTACCCAGTTTAAACCAGTAATCTAGGAGACTTGGCTTGGTATTTCAGCACATTACAACACTTATGGAAAGATTTCTCCCTTAAATGTGGATGTAGACAAATGTTTTGTAAATTGTGTAACAGTAATATGCAGTCTTGCTACTAGAGGGCAGTACAGACTGCTAAAAAGCCTTCCAAGGTACTTTGCAATAACAAATCCTCTGTAACTTCAGAAACAAGTGATTTTTAGAGGCCTTGTTATCAAAGCAGATTTGGGAAAAGATACATGAATAGTTTAGTTGTTTTCTCTTTTTTTTTTTTTTTTTTTCTGATCCCGAATTGTTTGACACAAGTTTATTACAAATGGAAAATGCCATCAGAAACAGTTTCCTAAACTGGTTTACATACTGGTGGTTGTACCCAAGATGCTGCAGACTGCATTTGGAAGTTAAATGTGGTCTCTGAGGGGGTTTTGTCCTGGCATAGAGCAAGCTGTTGTCTCTGGTTGCTGCCTGTAGTACTTCAGTGGGTTATGGGAAGGAGGAACTTCTGAAGTGCTAGCTTTAAGGGTGCTAGTGGTTTTACAAATGTGTTAAAATTTTTCAGATCTCCTAGTCATGGAGATTAGCCTACTGTCTGTTCACAGTGTTCATCTCTTCTTAGATGCAACTAGGAGACGAGCCTTTGGACTGGTTTCTCAGGCATATACCTCAATAGTTGCAGATGATTTTGCAGCCTTTGTTGGGCTTCCTGTAGAAGAAGCTGTGAAAGGTACTTTGTATTTATTTACTGAATAGTTTTTCTACAGATGATTGAGATCAGAGGGCTGAAAGTGGTGGTAAATAGAAACATGAATAGAAATTCTGAAACTGCTATAAAGAGAAGTTATGGGGCAGTGAATAGAGACAAATGTCTTTGTTCTGGATAAGTGTTCATTTTTATTGCCACTAGTTGCCATTGGTTATCCTTCCCTTTCTCTGTGTGGAAATATTAAAGCAATTCAATGGTGAGGGAAGAGTGAAGGTAGTGGATTAAGCTAGTCCCATGTGCTATTACTTTCATGCTGTTATTTGTTGAACTACATGTTTAAATAAAAGCATTTTTATATGAAATATATGTCTTGGAGTTGTGGCGTACAGGCAGTGAGCTGAGATACTTTTCTACTGGTCTCAATGTGCATCTTTATTTTGCATTTCTAGCAATCATAAAGTATTTGTTCTCACAAATGTAAAAATGCCTTTCAGGTGTGTTAGAACAGGGCTGGCAAGCAGACTTTTCGACTCGTATGGTAATGCCTAAAAAACCAGGTAGGTGGAGCTGTTATTTCATTAGACATTGAGTTTAGCATTATCTACTAATTAGGTGTTAGTTTTTAATTAAGAAGTTTTGCACAATACTTCAGATATTTTTTGTGGGGGCTTATGGCACTTATCAACATAGAATATTTAGAAAATGTGGGAAGTAAAAAGTAGTGGGTTTGGTTTGGGGTTACAAGTAGTTTGGATATACTACATCCTCAAATTAACTGTTTTTTAAACAAAAGCAGACAGGATGTGCTATGATTTCTCCTGTTCCTCCTCTGCTGCTGGCTCTGACTCAGTGGAACATAAGTTGGATGACCTCAAATGACATGTCTTAATCTAATAAAGATGAGTCAAAAAAATATACCATTTTGAACTTGAGGATTTTTTCAGGAGAAGTAGAACCTCTTTTGGCAGGGATCTAGTGAATCTTTGTGTTTTGAGGAGCTTCAGTTACTGGTGTAATTTCCTTTGCTTTTCAAAACTTGTTCTACTGGGTCTTTTCTTTGCTGTCATGGTGTTGATAACAGAATATCTGCTCCTGCAAAGCTCAGCCTGCATAAATAGTTGGGTTTTTTTTTCTTTTTGCTGAAGGTGTAGCTATGGCTGGCTGTGGCAAAAATAAATGCTAAGCTGTGAAGACGGGATGAAATGACTGCTCTTAAACTGCACAGTGCAGCTCTAGAAGAAGGAGCCAAATTACAGCATATACAAAAGGGCAGCATTGATTAGGCTAAGAAAATACACTGTTTGGATGGGCAGAATTTTTAGGTGTTCAGAGCCCAGAACATCATAATAAACATGTGCCAGGCAAGGTGTTGAAATTTATCCTTCAGGGCACATAACCAACCAGAGCCCTGAGCTTTGTATGTGATTTTTTTTTTTTTTTTTTTTATTAACTGGTTGCAAAATACGCAGTGCTTATGAGTACTGGGAACTAGATACATGTGGGTTTTTTCCAAAACCATGTGCCAGAACTACTATTGAGGCAAAAGAAAGAGGCAGGAGTCTGTGATCTGAAGCTGGATGTCTAACCACCTAAACCTTGGGTATTGTGCTTTTTAGCTATGAAGTAAAACATGATAATTGAACAGGTTTAACCTTTTCATCCAGTTTTGGCTTGCTGTATAGAACTGTTTAAAATTGATCTACCGGTCTAACTTGTATGTGTTTTTCTTCAGGTGTGCTGGAAGCTTCCTTTAACAGATTTATTCCTTCATCAGGTACTTTCTGTTTATATATCATCTACTTGCATATGTCTAAAGTGTGATTAATAAAACACAATTTTACCAGCATCACAAAATGGGAATTGGGTTCTAGAGAAGTGAATATTGTTACTCCCCACCTCAAAAAAAACCCTCATCCCACATGTGAACATGTTTCTTCCTCTGTCTTCTCTTTCCCTCACATCTTAATGAGTGCCTGAGATTCCCACTCCTGTAGCTGAAGTAGGGAGCAGATTCCAAGAAGGGGTAGATGACACCTGTAAAACAGTAAGATTATGCCTAAAACATCTCACTCTAGAGGCAATTATTTCACAAAGCAACTCTTAAGTAGGTTTCATTGCTTTTGTGTGATGTGGGAGTTCTGAAGTCTCCCCTGCAGAAGAAAGCAATCTTCTGGTTTTCCTCAGAGCTCAACTATAGATTGAGGTGTAGTATGTTATATCATGCTGATTCTCAAAATGCTGTTGTCTCTGTCGTTCACAAGATGGTGACCGCAGATCTGAATTAGTGACTTGCTGTGTCTTAACAGTTTTCAAAAGTGACTTAAATAGACAGGTTTAATTCTAAGCCAATTTCAAGAGCTGGGGTCTTGCTTTTTGAAAACATTCTCTTGATTGTCAGCCTCTTCTCTCACATACTTGCAGCCCTAAGCAGTATGTCTACTTTAACTGTATTGTGAATGCTAGTCTGTTAACCCTTCAGGAAGGGTAAATGGAAATTTCCCTGCTACTTTTTATTTCTGATTTTTAAATCGTAACTGACCTCCCTGGCTTCAGTCACTTGTCTTCCGACCCTATTGTTAAACTGTAGTCTCAGATTAGCTGGCATTTATAGAAGGGTCTGCATGTGCACTGTGTTCTCCTGCAACCATGCAGCACTTTGCTGTGCTTTGTCAGATAACCCAGTAGATTTGTTTGGCATCTTCTGTATGGCAATTTGTAAGGAAAGGATCAACTGAAGAGCTCCAGGAGCATTCTTGTTAAGAAGAAGTCTTCATTATTTAGACTTCAGCATATGCATAAAAAATTCTGGAGACTGCTGACAACTGGAACTTGTTACAGCTATCTCTGCTGTTACTGACTCTTGGACTACTTAATGTTGCAGATAACAAAAGTAATGTCAGCTAAAGCTGTGTAGGTAGAAGGTACAGCTAAGATATAGCCCCGTAAGACTGTTTAACAGTCTGATGCATTTAATTTTTTTCCTTACTGTTGTGATGGATGGTGTTGCAGATGGATTTGCTTTCTTATTTTTGTTAATGATGCATTTGTTTTATCTTTGTAGAACCTGCTCCGGTTCCACCAATTCCAAATGAACAGCAATTGGCCAGATTGACTGACTATGTGGCTTTCCTTGAAAACTGATTACTCTGCTCCTGTATTCAGAACAACTTGGGAATCCTGTGTACTGACAGTTTTAGAAATCTAAGATTTATTTCATTTTGTATCTGTTAAACGTTGCAGCATCCCTGACTCAAATGTGTGAAGTATACAGTGTATGTTAGCCCGATTAATGTTTTGCCAAAGCCAAGCTAGCAATGAAACAGTCCTTAACTCCTGTAATATTTATTCAGTAGGTACACAGCAGTATTATGTAGTAAGTTTTTTTTATTATTGACTCATAGCAGAGAGAGACAGAACATTTTTCAGATATGTTAGGAATGGAGAAGAAAAAAAATGAATAATGAAGCAGGTTGGGTGTGTTGTGGAATTTAGGCTAGTAGGTTGTGTGCTTCTGTGGGGGAGTACTGGTTTGCTTATCGCAGATCAGTTGCCTATTGAACTGAAGTACAAAGCATGGAAGACTGTTGTACCCCTATCTGCAGAGAGAAAATATTCTGATGAAATAGTAACTTAAAGAAGAAAACAATTTACATTAACTCTTTTGCAAGTATATTTGTGGCATATTTATAATGTTTTCTTGTTGGTCTTCCTAGATTGTTAAATCTTCTGTTTTGATTTGAGAAATTTCACATTGGGCATATTTTTATAACAGAATAATTGGAGCGCTTAAGAGGCAAATCTTCACTTTGAGGAAAAATTTCTACTTTTGGAAGGTTTTATTTGAGCTATGTAGAACACCAGATAATTTGCTGGGTAACCGTACACCTTCTTGAGGCCTGTCATGTCTTGGATCTATAGTACAGTGCGCCAGGATCTTCAAGAAACAACATCTCTTACCTGTCTTTAAGCTTTCTGGATTACATTTGCAGTTATTGGAGAGGAATTTAAAAATTAAGAGTAGCTGTCCCTGAGTAGAGACCAATTGAGATAGGGATGATATGTTATCCTGCAATGTCAGTTTGAGATATACATTTTCTATATCGGAGCACTGCTGTGTTAATCTTTGAGTTGAGTGGATTTTTAGAAGCAGAAAGATGACTTGTATTCCCAGGCTTCTTATTTGTATTATGCTGGTAAAAAGACTATGGGAAAATAGTGGTGCTTTAAAAGGCAGTACATGCCTTCATTTGCTTCTCCCTCCTTTTCAACGTCATATTCAGTGGTTTCATCAAAGGTGGCAAGTGTGCCCTGTGTTGTGATTGTTTTTTCCAGTGTGCACTACCTACTGTACATTCTCTTGTTGGAGGGATGTGTTAGCAGGGAGGAATTATAAACCGTGCACTGCTGCTTTGAGAGCTCCCTTTATATGTAAACACTTACTCAAAATAATTATTTATTTGAAACCCACCTGACTTGGATTACTAAATTTATCTTCAGTGATATTAAAGAACATGTTTACACTGACCTTGTGTACTTGATTTTTCTTAATTTTCCTTAGGCTACAGTTGTTCTTGTTTGGCTAGTCTTTTAATGAATTCTTATGGGGCTCATTTGGGTAGGGCTAGTTAAAGATTAGTACAACACATTATGCCTAGACAGGTATTTTGAACAGCTTTGCGTGTAGTATTTGTATAATTTTATATTTTAAAAAAGGTACCCTTCAGAT
Source organism: Microhierax caerulescens (assembly GCA_035590215.1). Lineage (NCBI taxonomy): Eukaryota > Metazoa > Chordata > Aves > Falconiformes > Falconidae > Microhierax > Microhierax caerulescens. Next base: position 8,182,401 of record JAVJGJ010000061.1, read on the forward strand.
GTCTTCCAGTATTCAAAGGTGTAAAGTACTTGAAGAGCTAAGTGAAAATTTCCCCTTGTGTGTATGTATTGTGCAACTTTGCAGTTGTTTGTAGCACACAAGGACAACCCTGCTTGCAGCCATGAAAATTAGACATGATTAAAGGATTACTAACCACTTGCACTTAATAAATGGTAGTAGGAGAGGAGCAATGTGGACACTGGTAGTTGTGTCTGTCTCAAATCTGGTATCAACTCTGTATCAAATATAGTAAGTTTGACTCCTCTCTGCCCAATTCTAACAAGTTCATAATTTTGAACTGGTCTGTAAAATTTAAGCTGGCTTTTAGCTTTGGGTATGGCATTAATTCATAACTTGTCTTGAGTACCATGCTCCTAGCCATGTTTCTTTGTTTGTATTTGTTTGGAATCCAAGCTATCTCAGATCTTTCATCCTCATTGCCCTTTATCATAGTGTTTGGTTCACAAATACCCTTTTTCATATGGGCTGCTTGTTGCCACTCTACTAGTCATGTAGTAGCTATAGCATGGCTCATAACAGCAGCAGAATATTTTCTGTTTGTTTCTGATTCTTTCCATGATTGGCTCTGTTCTAACATCTCTTGAGTGCCTGTGTTCTCAGTGTTGTAATAACAATGACTTGAGTATCTTTTGTCAGCAGTGGTAACGGTTGGTGTGCATTGTTGAATGTCCTTATTCAGGGTTTTTCTCTCTGGTTAGTGCAGTGTGTGCATGGAAAACAAATGGGCAGTGAAACAGTAGGTGAAATTTCAGCATTGTACGACACTTCCAGTCTTTGTCATCAGACTTGCTTTTGACTTCTTGAATAACTTTATAATCTTGGTTTTGTTGCTTGGCTAACCTGAAGAACTTTATCAATATTGAACATAACAGGTATTACAGTAATTTATGGTAGCTTTCTCCACTCAGAAAACAGGCTACCTGCTACTTACCCTTAGCCAGTCCTTTTCCTTCTAGTCTACTAGTTTGTGTAGTTTTGTAAAATTCTGTTGTATATGAAGTAGATCACTTAATCCATATTTGTTGATTCTTTGTAAAAAAAAATAAAAAAAAATCAGTAGATTTGAAGCTGCCTACAAAACCAAACCACACTTCCTCAAATACTCTTCTATGTACTTTTAGTATTTCTCCTTTCTACTAATGAAAATGCTGCCTGATATCCCTGTGTAGATATTATTCTTGGGGGGGGGGGGGGTATGGGCATTTTTTAAATGGGCAGGTGAAGAGCAGGCTGAGTTTAAGATGTTGTAAAGTATTGTAAAGTAGCTAGAAGTATTAAATGTTGGAGAAGTAGGGGTTTTAACAGCCAAGTGGAATGCTGTGCTTTGTGTCTGGGTATGACAAATGGGACAAAGTGCTTTAAATGGGTCTTAATCTACTGCCAGATACAGCTTAATACAAACGATTGAGGGATGTTGTTGACTGTCAAGAGACTTTTAATGGACTTGCTTGGCATGTATTAAACTAATAAACACAAATCTTTAGTTTTCCAACATGTTCTTAAAATTAGTGAATGATTTTATCTGGCAGCAGCTGGTTCACAGCACCTATAAATAGGAAACACCTAGTGGCAAGTTTATTGTAGTTCTTTGAGGAGGTTATGTGATAGGTTGTCAGGATTGGTTTGGTTACTGAACTGCACTGTGCCATGGATTCTCAAAATGGGGATGAAGGCTGTCTCATAGTGCTATGAAATGATGTGCTTTGTTTTAAAAATACTGGATCAGAAAGTTTGGAGTTACACTAGGTCAGTAATGGAATTCCCAGCTGGATTTAATCGCTAAAGACAAATGCAGCTTTTCCATATCACCAGAGGGTCACTAGGTAGAAAGGCAGGTGTTATCGTAGAGCATAGTTTAAATGAAGAAGACTTAATCAGTCTCTGAAATGTAGGTAGAGGTGTTCATAGAGGTGTAGTTAACCTAGTAAGCAAAGATGCAAGATGAGCTTGATAGAAAAGGTAGGAGTTCAGTTCTCTTGCAGGCAGTGAGTAGTTTCAGTGCAGTAGCAATTTTTAGGCTTGCTCTAACTCATATTATAGTCTTCAGTTAAGTGTACTTTGATACTATGGAGAAGTGTAAACAGCTTTGTGACACAGCATTAAAAAAGCCAAAATCAGCCATATTTGTACAAAAGTTTTTCTCTTTTGGCTTGAGCCTGTCTTGTGCTAATATATTGCTGTCTCAAAGGGGACAATAACAAAAATTCTGCTGAGCGGAAATGTTAGTCCATTTGTTAGACGTGATCTGTGTTAAAGGATTTCGGTTTACACTTTACCGCTCTGGCAAGCCTAGCATAGCTTTGTGTTTCCCTGTCCGGAGCCCTGTCTTGGTAAGCAGGTTGTGTAAATTAGTTCCTAAAGCAAGATCTTTCAACATTTGAATACTTACCTGGGCTGCTTTATCTCTGTGCTTTCAACTCAACAAAGGGGAAGTATTTTTGTGGTCATATTTGCTTTTTTAATTGAAGCAACTGGTGTGGGTTTTGGAGTTCTTCCAAATGCTTTTCCGTCCACAGTGCTGGAACAGTGCTGGAGTGGGAGGAACTTTGGGTTAAGAAACCATTAAGAATTCAGTTGGGAGCAGAGGTTCATGAAGGATTTGGGAAAAAAAAAATCCATTTCAGTTTTGTGTTTTCCATTTTCATCTGCATCCCACATGTTTTTGGACGTTGTTTCTTTGCATTTTATTAGCTTCTCCTATATAGGTCAGTGATGCTCATTTACCTGCAGTTCCAGGCTCTGTAGAGAAAGCTGTTTCACTACCTCAAAGGTGATTAAAAAAAGGAGAAACTGGGTATGGAGGCAAAACGGTAGAGTATGCCTTCCCTGCTGAAAGATCCTCATGGAAACCTTCCATAGGCTTTAATAACAAAGCCTAGCAGGTTTTCCAGAAACTGACCAGAGCTGTCAGTAGCTCAGTTAAGAAAATGAAAGCAGAATGCACATGTAGAAAAATGTCTTTTATCGGGCATTGCAGGAGAACAGTACTGATGTTGCCGTAATGCATTTTGATCAATCCTGCTGCAGATAACCATGCTTAGGTAACTTTCTTCCATGTTTTAGTGATCTGTATTCATTCTGAAACCCAGCGGAGGTTTTTCTGCACTACTGAAGTACTTGGAGAAACTGGCCAGTCCAGTTTCTCAGCATTTGAGAAGCTCCTTTTAAGGGTGAAAAGGGCATCAGCTCAGTCTGGTAATTATTCTTCTGGTAGCTTGAGTTTATTCAGGTGACTGACTACAGTAGTAGCAGGCAGGAGATAAAAACCTCTGTGCTTTGTACATCTCATTAACTTCTTTCCTCTCACCATAATTATCCTGTGGGGCTTCCAAAATGAATGCTGCAGATCAGTTATTCAAGTTAGTCATAGAGTTCTGCCTAGGCGAGGAGAGAGCTAATAGTGCTATCATTAAGTCTGTATTTCAGCAACCTGGTGTATGTGTAATAAAACCCTGTGTAAGACAGCATGGGAAATCTGGAAAAAGATCTTGGGTGGGTGGTTTGTTCTGCTTGTGTCCTCTCCTACCCTGCTGGAGCTGGCTGGGCTGTCATCCAGTGTGTTGGTGTTTTTTTCTCTTCTAGGAAGGACTACCTGGGCGGGCTGGCTTAGCCCTTTCAGTTCCAGAGCCACAAGCATTCCAAAGCATCAGCTGCCCAGAGCCTGGCTTCCTTAATTGAGAGGAGCAGTCCTGAAGCCTTAATAAGTACTTTCAGACACCTTACAAATGTGTTAATGAAGTCCAAGAGTCACTAAAATATAAGAATAAAAAGAAAGCATTAATAAGATTATACTTTAATTGGCTTAGAACCTTGTGAAGAGTAGGGCTTGTAAGTCACTGTGGAAGTCCACAGTGAAGCTTTCCTCTTCAGGTCACAGCTGACATCACTAATCCATTCCAATGCACTTAAATGCTTATCTTCTAATACGTAATCTATTGGAACTTTTTTGGTAATGTAGTAAATGATTGGGAAGCTTCCTGCAGTCCACTTAGAAAAGCTAAAATCAAAGCTAGTTTTATTTGTTATAATTCAGAATATTTTTCTGTTGGAAGTAATGGAAACAAAGTAAATGGTTATGCTACCAAGATACTTTGAAGTACCTTAATATTGAATTAATAGTCTACTGTACTTTGACTGCAGCTGTTTTAAATCTGAGAAATACTACTGAATGGTGGTGGTGGTGGGCCTTGTGATTTTGTATTTTGGAGCTGCTGCACTGGGAAATGATGTGAGTTACTGGCCACCTTTGACAATTCAATGCACTGAGGTTTTGTAGTTTCACCTGGCTGGCTGTGGACACTTATTTAAAACAAAAAAAACCCCAAAAAACAACAACCCAAACCCACCCAAAACTCAGCAAACCTTTGCCTTTGTCTAGTATCAGGGTCAAACAGGGTTTTGCAATTGACTCTCAATGGACCGGGACAAGTGAAAGACAAATGTGTTGCTGGTTTGCCATGGGAAGCAAACTTAAAGATATTTTACATTCTCAGATCATACAACTTAACTTGGGAAGCTTGCAACTTTTTTTATACTAGTTGTGTTGAGCAGCACAATGTAATGTGCATTCCTGGTTTCCTAAATTTAAATTGATTATTAAATGCTAGATTCTTTTGTGTTTTCACAAAGAATTTCAGATGGGATGCTAGGGCTGGCACTCACAGGTGGCACAACTCAATGTAAATAAAGTCAGAGAACATGTTAAGCATTAGGAATTAGGATGCTTACAGTCAGTTCTGAAGCACTGCAGTAAATGTGGATATTTTTCTTTTGAACAGGTTCTCATGTAGTAAAAGTATGAGACTCAGAAGGAATGAAGACTTCACAAGTAGCAGCCCTATTTGTTTCTTCCATGTGAGCCTTCTGTTATGCTAGGATAAGTGATAGAACCAACAGTGCTGCATCATGACTAGCATCTTACTTTGTATTATAACATCCCATCAAATCTGTGATCGGTGTAAAAGTGTGTGATGAGAATCCATCAGAAGTGATGAGACTTGCAGATCACTGACTGCACTGAGAACAGGACTTGGCCTCTGATTCACAGGGTAGGGCACGCTCTTGTAGGCATTCAAACTCTGAGGTCTGAGGTACGAAACCAGTTCTATTTTTCTGCCTTTTTATGTGGACTTGAGCCTGTCTGAGGTAGAGCATATCAGCTCCGACATCAGTCCTGATCTTTACAGACTCAGGTTGGGAAGAGGAGGCTGTGCTTTCCTATGCTAATTGGGATCTGCTTTTAGGCTGAGTTTATGAGTAGACATGTGGGATATGTACCATACACAGAGGAAGTCTCACTGTAGAAGTTAATCATAAAGCGAAGGGAAATGTATTTAATTCTAGCACTTTGCTGTACTTCCAACTTGTATGTTGCATTATTCAGCCCATCAGTATGGTGCAGCTGGTAGAAGGTAAACAGTATTCAGCTTACCCTGCCCTTAAAAGACCAACTATTTGGAAATAACTGATACCTTTGGTATTTATTTTTTTTACCAACTGCATAATTACTAACTGCTCCCAGGTATTTAATGCTTAATGTTGTTTCTGTGGTAAATCACAATGGCAAATGGGTTCAGCATTGAGCTGAATAATCAAGAATGCTTAATCTTTCAGAGATGGGCTCTTGGGACTTAGCTGACTTAGATCCTAAGGAGCTGCTTATGTATTTGGCCTCCCAGGCTTGTATGTGCTAAACTTTGGGAATGTGGAAAACACTGGAGATTGACTTCTCTCCTAATGTGTGGAAAAGCACCTGCTTGTGACTAACAGTCCACACAAAGTAGGATATGTGGATGGGATAAAGTATAACAGTATAAAAATACTGGGTGTATTTTGGGATTGGACTTGCTATGAAATCTCCATAGTTGGAAGTCCTGTACTGCATTTTTATTACTGGGACATTACAATTGTGTCCTTCTCAAGATCAGAAAGGCAAGTGATTTAGATACCTTATGTAGACAGACCTCAAACCCTGACTGGGGTGAGATGCAGGGAGAACTGAAATGCAGCGGTGGTGACTGAGTAGAACAACAAATAACTGACAAGAGAAGACTCTTGATTTATTTTTTCAGTGCTGCTTGGGAGAGATGTTGGCTAGAGAGGTACTCTGGCTGTCACAATATCATTAGATTTCATATGTGAGAGAACAGGCCAAATAAATTCTCTACATGGACATTTTATTTTAGGAAAGGGACCCACGCAAAAAATGAAGCAGTTAGTTTAAAAACAAAAAACTGCAAAAAGAACAAGCAAATCTAGATGCCTACAACTACAATGCTTATGTACAAGCTGGAGACTTACACCTACAGTTGTAGAATCCTAGGTGAAACATGCCTCACTGCAAGTAAAAGCCTAACACCCCTGCAGTGGCTCCATGTGAGAACTGAGGAGGTGTTTTGGGGAAAAGATTGGTATTTAAAGCAGAAAGCTTGTGCAAGCAAAGGGAACCGAAAAGCCTGTAAAACATGGGAGATGATACAAAAAGGGCAAAACCAGAATCAAGGAGTATTTTGCCAAAGGATGCTCAAACTGATGGGTTGTAGTTTCTTAAATGTATGCCAAATGGGAAGTCAGGAAGAGAACTGGTAGGAATTGTTCTTGACAATGGGGGAAATGGCAGGTGCACAATGATTTTTGCATCAGTCTTTGCTGTTGCAAATGCTGGGTGGATTCCCACCCCAACATGTTCTTTTCAATGGATAGCCCAGAATATGTACATCAATTTACAGTAAACACTCAGGAAATATTTGTATGTGCAAGTAAGAAATCAGGAAGCTACCAAAACAACAGTATTTATCAGAGTCCTGAAAAGATCTGATATTAAACTCGAAAGTTGCAGGCAAATGGTGTCTAACTTTCTATTGCAAGGAGTTACTGTGCCAGAGCCCTGGTGGCTTGTCAATGTAGTTCATTCACATAAAGGTCTCTAGGGAGAGCCTGGGAACTAGAAACTGTTGGACATCTTGCTAGGAAAAAAATAATAGTGGTAAAGATGATGAACCACTGAACATATAGATAAAAGAATCTCTTTGGCAAGAGCCGCTATGGTTTCTGGGGAAAAAAACCCAACAACACAGAACCCCAAAAAACCTTGCTTTGGCTGGAACTCTTACCAGTGTGTGTTCAGATAGGTGGACAGAGGTGATCTAGTGAATGTAATATTTTGTGATGCCCCACACCAGGCACCGAGAAAGTAATATTACTGCAGGATCAGTTTGCCATTTCAGTGAAGCCTTTGAGGTGTGCAACTCCAGCAGATGTGGTCTGGAGTGGAGGATCGCACTAAGTGACTGTGGGAAGCTTTTTGTGAACTGGCATTTACAGCTTTAGAAGGAGACTGGAGAGTATTGATAGCTTTCCAAAATTATTATCAATGTGTGAGTGAAAAAAGCTAATGGTGTTAAGCATCCTCAGGGAGGGTACTGAGCTTGAGAGGGGGTCATTTTATTGTTATATAAAACTTTGGTGCACTTGCACAAAAATTTCCTTTGAGTATTACAGTTCTGACTTCCACCTCCCAAGAAAGAGAGTGGAGATGGAGAAGATGCAGAAAAGGATCTGTAAAATGATGGAAGGGATAGAGCAGCTGCCTTCTAGGCAGAGAGTGAAAATTCTGGGACCCTCCAGTTTAGAGTGTATAGCAGAGGTATGTCTAAGACTTATGAAATTATGAAGGCAGTGGATAAGCTGAATGCAAAGCTTATATGGTAAATGTCACAATTCTAGAGGAAGTGGACACTTGGACATTGATTTAAACCAGATGAAGGAGCATAATTCTGCATATCGTACAGTGAGCTTCTGGAACTTGCTGTTGCAGAATGAGATAGAGGCAGAGTGAAGATGTGCCTTCTGACATCCTTGTTCTAGTGGATGCTGGAGGAGTCTTGCGGAAAGAAAGGATTATTGAGAAGAGCCAGGCCTAAATAACACCTCCAGTTGCCACCATGCTGGGCAGGCTGTTGAGCTACACTGACTTTTCTGACCCAGTGTAGTATTTTATATGTTCCTAACTTTGAGTCCCTTTCTCATGAGATAGTATGTTTGTTTTCTCGTCTTTTACTATGCTCCAAGTGTTGTTTCACACTTTACTTGGGCAGCATGGGTAAAAGGGTCTGTGAATTTTTCAGTATAATTATGAATAAGTGGTGGTGAAATGTGAGTTGTGAATTTCTGATGTCCTTGGGGATATTGTATGTATTGAAGTATGCACTTATATCCTGCTAGATCCAAGAAGCTCCTTTGTCTTCCATGTAGAATGGGGGTTATTTTCTAAATTTTAGGCAAAAAGCATCATCTTGCTTTATGTCCAAGCAGTCCGTGGATGAAAAGCTTGGTTTAGAACATTCAAACTCAAAGGACACAAATGCTTCCTGATTTGCATGGTGCATCTTAGCTCAGCATTTTGTTTGCCTCCCACAGCCCTTACATGTTCATAGCTGTTTAACATCTGGTGAGTAAAGCTCAGGATTAGTAAATGCTCCCATGAGGTCCTGAAGATCAAATTCTGCTTTCATGTTAAAATACTAGCTGATTTGATTACAAGAAAAATGTCTAATTATGAGGGAAAATCCTATGTCTCTTAATGGTTTGGATCCATGCTGAAGGTCTTGTCTTGGTATACATTTCCAGCCCAGTCTCGTTACTACTGACTACTTTGTGCAACTTCGTACAATCAGTGTGAGAACCTTTTGTGTGTTCCTTTGGATGTTTGGAGAGGAAAATTTAGGTTAAAGGGAACTGCTTGGATACTGTCCAGAGGTTTGGAGCGTCTCTGTTAAGTCCAAGCATAGGGGAAATCTCTGATCACAGGAAAGTATTTAACCTTTTAACACACAAGTTTTTTAGGCTGTTCGTCAGAGGTTACCAGTTCCTTCTTTCTCTTGCTTTTCCTCAGTACTTTTTTTTTTTTTTAAACATATCTCTCCTGGGAATGGTCCATCTTAAATGTATAGCATCTAGCATGATGTAGTTGACTCCTGGGCTGCTTAGGTTCCAATTAACATTTTGTAAAAAGTGAGAAAGCATGTGGGAGTAGAATTGAGAGTGGGAAGAATTGTGTGATATGCCAAAAATGTTGGTCATCCATTCCCCCCGCACCCCCCCTGCTGCTTAGTGACTCATCAAAACCATGTGTTGCATATCCAGTTGTTGCTTGATTTTGCAATAGTTCCATGGGACAGCCTTAAATGCTAATTATCTGAGGGGGGGTTATCTAGACTCATTCTTTGATGCTTTTTGGCTGTCTGTCCAGGTCTCAGCTGGTTTAAGGATTTCACAGAGAATAGCTGAGCTGTTAAATTGATTGTGATGAGATTTCTTTGGATGCTGGAGGTGAGCACACCTTTGGGAACAGAAAAGAGTTTTACTTTTTTAATGTACAAAGTCTAGCTTGGAGATTGCAGTAGGAATGACCTGAGGGCCGGTTAGATGATGCATAATTTTGAGACTGAACTGTCAACTTGTTGATGGACTGAGGTTGCATAAAGTAGTATGAAGTGGGGAGGTGATTTTCTGTTCTTCAGAACTTTGAGGGAAAACTTGTTTCTCATTCAAGAAGAATGGGATTTGTCTTACTGCCTTTAGGTATGTGCCACAAAAGCTGCTAAGACTACCAGCAGTGCTAGAACTGAGCCAGAGTTTTAGGACTCTCATTTGGAGAATAAATCTTGTGGGGTATTAACATTGATAAGCCTGTTTGCAGGTATTTTTGATCTGTCTTTCAGTTCAGAGAAATCCTTACTAGAGAGGGAGGGATGCACTTACCTTATGTGATTACTGGATGGTTTAATTTTCCCCAAAGTTTAGTCACAGTGATGTTTGTCTACCTTAAGGCACATGCATCATCATTGTAGTATCTCCTGACTAGCACCTTGGCCCCAACTTAAGCTGAGTGTCTTTTAAGACACTGAAATCAGCCACCAGCAGGGAAGACGAGGACAACAGTAGAGATAACTTGCTACTGTCAGCCCTTGAGCAGTTTTTAGGAAGTCTGTGACCTGGGGAGGCAGATGTGCTTTACCAGTCCCTGGGAGGTGAGAGGCCTAGACTGAAATTTGATTCAGCTGAAGGTTTTGCACAGCTTTGGTTATGAAGTGCCGAAAGAGTATTTATGACTTTCCTCCTGTTAACTGTATCGATTCTCAGCCAGGGAAGAAGAAGGGAGAGCTGTGATTTATTGGCCAGTCAGATATCTTTGTACCAGAGGGAGAATTATTGTTTTTGCAATATACGTATTTCATTTTGGGATGCTTTTGTAACACTAAGTGAACTTTAATCCCTTGAGAGCTTTTTCCCTTAATAGAATTTGTGATTGAAAAGTTTGTAAACCAAGCACTGCCAAGTTGTGCCTGATTTGGGTGACAAAATAATACAAAACAGGTAGCTCTTCCTATCTTGGTGACCTGCCCAAGTACCGCAATTCAGCCAAGGCTTTCAAAGCTCAGCAAACTTCAGTCTGAATTTGTGATTCTGAAAGACAGATGATCTTCAGTGCTTGTTGCAAAAGACTGAAAAAGCTGAAGTTCTTAGCTAACAAGTAAACCTGGTAGGGTTGCACTAAGTGGTATCCTTTCAGTTGCCCTGTGGAAGGGTCAGTGCCTGTGACGGCAAAGCCAGGGGAAGGGAATAAAATTAGCACTCTTCTAGTAGCCTGTGAGCCTGTATGGTCTGCAAATAAATACACAGGCCCCAGAGAGGTTACAGGTAATGTTACCAACAGCTTTCTGAGTATACCCTCTTGAGATTTTCACCCTTGCCCATTTTTTTAGATGGTGAGAACATGTGTTTCCTCTTCACACAAGGGCTAACTGTAGAGTGAGTGGTTAACCACCTTTCTTGATGGATCACTCCCAGATGGCCTTGGACTGAGTGGCTGTGTCCATGAAGCAAATGGACATTTTGTTTTGTGCCTTAACTGCTCTCCTGTGTCTTTCTGTGGCATGCTACCCCTTGTGCAGAGGGTTTTCCCTTCCTTGATTTGTGGGAGGTTGTGGATGTGCCAGCTAAGCACTAGAAGTAATATCAGCTAGTCTGCTGCTCTTTCAAGGGAACTTTAGGATTTCTCTTGAATCAACATCACCTTTAAACAGCATTTCCTTGAATTTGCAGAGTACATATGCAGACATCACAGGGTGGGGGTGGGTTATTTTTAAGCTATGATGAGGCAAGGCGTGCGCAGCATGGTGTGGTGCAGTGATGCAAACCATGGCTTGTGAAGTTTATTTATTACTGCCCGCTTCCTTTTGAAAGGAGTAAGAGCTGAAGGGTGGGGAAAGGAGAGGTGGAATAAGTTTAGGTTTTCTGCAGCTAATGAACTGCAGATGCTGATGATGCGACAGAAGGTCCTACCCTCCTGAGTGTTACAGAGATGCTGTTGTATGTTCTTCCTGGGAGGCAACAGAATAAAGGAAGAGGAACTTGGCCAACAGCACTGTTTCTGTTGGAAGGCATCTAGTAACCTGAAGATGTGAGATCTACAGTCACACCAAGTTTGGTATAGTTAGTTGATTCATGAGTAAAATGCCCTTTAAAACAAAAAAACCACGGGGTTTTCAGTGCTTACCTGAAGACAACGATGGTGAATGTTTGGCTTAGCCTAGTAGCCAAGGGAACAACCAGACCTAATTGCTGGAGGCAGGCTTGAGATCAAATGTGGCTTGTGGGGCTTTTCCCCTCTAGGCAGTGAAGTCTACTGAGAACTTATTTTAGTGGTAGAGCTGTAAGTGTATGTTGTTCTGTAGATGTGCTGTGACACAGCCAGTGCTGCTGGACTTGGTGTGGAAAATGGTGCGTGCCAGAAGCAGAGAGGATCTTAGCTGTGTGTTGTTTGGGTTTGGGTTTTTTTTTGGGGGGGGCTCTGGAGCAGTTTATACCTCTTCAGGATACAGCATAACTCTTTTCTTACCTTTGAGATCTGAGTGAGTGTAGGTGTTTGCATAATCAGAAACCACAAATGACTGGCAAGAGCCACACTATCACCTCTGTAAATGAGTATTACTCCAATATAAAGAAAAATATTTTTGGATGGTAATATGATCACACCACTGTGTCACTAAAACTATTCATAGAATTATAGAGTGCTTTGGGTTGGAAGGGACCTTAAAGATCACTTAGTTAAAGATCACACACCCCCTGCCACAGGCAGGGACACCTTCCATCAGACCAGGTTGCTCAGGTCACACTAAATTTGGTTACCTCAAGTACTGGCTTATACTGGATGTTTCTGAGTATAGTCTTAGCAGATGTTTGTCCATGTGCTTGTGGAAACGAGAACATACACTCACTGTTCATTTTCCCCTTTCTGGTAATGATCAAAGTTGTTTTGGTTTTTTTTTTTTTTTTTTTTTTTTACTGTTGCTGCCAGTACTTTTATAGTTAAGGCTGTGTTTTTTGCCATCAAGTCTAGTACTTATTCCTGTTTGATGCACTAGCAGGACATAAGAGAAAGTTCTGTGGTGGCTCTGTCACATAATCAATGCTTTTAGTGTGGACTGAGAGGATTGCTATCAGCAGCCAAATTCTCTCTTGCTAGATATCTGTGAAGACAAGCTGTCAGGGAGTGTTGTTCTCCCTTTTTTGGACTCTCTTTCCTGACAGAACATGCTGGGTGATCATAATGAGAAAGTAAGCACCACGGCAGACCCTTTTGTAGTCTCATTAGTTCCTAGATGTGCAGACATGGATGGAAAGGATGTGCGGAAAAGGCAGGGGTAGGAGTTGCAAGCTGACAAGACTTTTTCTGGAGCAGCTCCAATGTAAAGGAGCCAAGATAGCAAGATTAGAATCTAAAGACATTTCTTAGTGGTTAAGAGTTCATTGTTTCCATCTGGATGCTACTAAAGGAGAAAAGTCATGGTACAGTTGATGAACCTCGAAAGGAAAAAACATGACGAGAGTCTGTATGTATAGTCATGAACAGGGAGGGAGTGAATTGAATCTATTGTCTTCAAAATTCTGCCTGTTCCGCCAAGCAGCCCTTTTTGGAGTAGTTATATTCAGCTCAGCAGAGAACAGGTACCCAGATATTTGTCTAGCCAAGAACTCAGTTCTGAACTCTTTGTTGGACAATGGCGACTTTACTGCAAGGACCTGATTTATTCTTCCCTGTGAGAAATCTTAAGGGCAGCCAGATCTTTGAGTCCTCATCCATCCTGCAGCCTGTGCAGTCACACTGCAAGAAGAGATGGTGCAAAAGAAAACCATGCCCAGCTTGAGGAAACAGAGGGAGATTTGACCTTGAATGAGAAGTGAAAACATGAATTGAACAGAAAAAGACTGAAGAGTAAATCGGTGAATTATAGTGTGGTTCTGGGGATGCAGTTAACCTACAGAAATGAGACCTAGCTTGGCTCTATTCAGAGTGATGTAGTTCTATGTAGAGGTTTTTTCCCTCTGTGTTAAAACAGGGAAATGTCACTTGCTCAGATTCTCCCTGTTTGTGTGCAGATAGGAAGGCAGGGTCCTGTGAGAATTTTATTATATGCTTTGTGATATTCAGATCTGTAGAGTTAGTGTTCAGTCTTTCTGGATTGCTTTGGAGAGAAGCTTCACATGTTTGTCTTGTTCAGAGTTAGTATGTTGAACATGTGTTTTTCTTGAGAAATGGGAGGGATTTGTGTTCTCAGATCTGCCCGCTTGCGTGGCTTTTACTTCCATTTTGAGAGATCCCTTAATATTTCCTTGGAGATTTTTGTTGTCACTGTGTTGATGGAAGCCCTCCTCCTTCTTATAAACTTAGATATCTTTCAATTTTTCTGAAGTGAATCCCCACAATGTAACACAGGTGCTGAGTGGCTATTTGAGACATTTGAAACCTTTTTTTTTTTTTTTTTTTGGTGAAGAACTGATTCACATAGAGCATTAGGGATTTCCATTCCCAGACATGTTGCAAAATAAAAGTTTTCACTTCTTCTGTACTTTTAGCTGAAGCTGGGAATACTCTGCAGTGATAGCAAAAAGTCAGTAGTATGTTTCAACTGAGCTAATGTCTGGGGGAGGAATGGAAGTCTTTTCCTCGCTGTCTTAGATCCATGTTTGTTTTAAATCTCTTGGCCTCGCGAAGGCTGAAAAAGAACAATGTGTTTCTGTAGTTTCCTAGGACTGTCTCGCCTTGGGGGCAAGAGGTCTCTCTTTAAAAACCATTTCCCATTCAGTTTATCTCTTAATAGTTTCATCCAGTTCCCACTGTAGTCATACAAGCCTTCTGACTTCAGTGCAAGTTGATTTGGATCAAGATATGCAATTGTAACAATGTGGAGGAGGTTAGTAGAACTGACTAATTAACACTTCAAAACAAGGGCCCTGTGGGCTCTGCTGTGGCAACTAAAATGGATTTTTTAAATAATTTTTTTTATTCCAGCTGCAGCTAAGATGGGCAGTATTACTGACTCTGAAAGCTTCACTCTTGGCGTGGTTCTCATTAGAAGTGACAGATGATCAGATTCTCAATACTTGGTATAGTCCACTGGAAAATTATTACATTTCCCTGTTTTTTCCATAGAAGGGTATAAATTGTTACCACAGTGCTGCACTTTTTTTTCTTTTTTTTTTTTTTTTTTTGAATAAGCTATTTCACTGTCTTACTCTCTTTAGGAAAAAAAACATTTCAGGGTGAGTTGACAGATCTGACAAGCTAGGAAGAATGTGAGACTGGTCAAGCTGAGAAGGATTTTCCATCTTAGAAGATTCTTACTGTAAGTTGTACTTATCCAATTTTCAGGTCTTTGTTGGTATCTGAAGAGCTTTTAAAGAAGCTGCATCTGATTCTTCACTAGAATGTGATTCTCAGTGCAGTGTTTGCAAAATTTTCTTACAGTCTCAAGAAAAAGTAATTGAGAAAGGATTTCCAGTTTATTTTAAATTTGTCCATCTTCCATAGTTAGTACTCAGAATACCAGACTGTAGAAAGGTCATTGCAGTAGCTGATCTGTCTGAAGAAGGTGGGAAAGCCTTAGGAAATGTAGGATATCTGGTGAATTCCTTTGAGGGCAAGGTGTTTCCCTCTTAACAGTATCCCCAAAAAAGGTCTTGAAGACCAGCTGTTCCACAGTTGCTGTGCCTGTGTCTTGAGGCCAGAAAGACAGACTTACAGTGGGAGTACACTGCATCCAGCAAGGTGTTATGTTTAAAAGAGTTTGGGGGAAGGCCTGCTTGTAAGCTGTGACCCCGAGTGGGCCCTGGTGCCTTTCCTGGAAGGCACTGAGTTACCTTGGTTGCAATGCTTGTACCAATGGGTGGGCGTTCCTCACCTCACAGAGTGACCCAAAGCTGCTTTGATTTCACAGTTCCACCCTGGTAAAGAAAAGGAATGCTAGTGGCACCAGTCTTGGCTATGCAGCCTGTCTACAAGCGGAGAAGTGCGCTTATGTGTATGCTGAGGTCTACACAAAGTGAGGTAGAGCAGATGGGAAGCTACGAAAGAGAAGGAAAGTACATTGAAGTGATTAGTCTCTGTTACCCAGTTTCTTCCAACGACCTTGCAAATACTGACAATGAGTCATTCTGAAGGCTTGTCATTTTTCTTGTGGTTAAGAGTTCCCAGACTTTTGTAAGATGTGTCCTGTTAGAAGCATGGATCTACTCCAGACTTCTACAGTGATCTAGGCTGTTATAAACAAAAGTCAAGAAACCGTAGTGCAAAACTTTTTTTTTTTTAAAAGGCATTAATACAATTAAGATAAGTGTAAGGGACTGTGTCCTGATTTAGGTGTGGGTATAAACCAAATTCTGTTCTTCCTAGACAGGAATTAAGGGATATATTTTTAGCTGTTGGGATACCCAGCATTAATGCTTCAGAGAAACAATCCAATGCTTCTATGTTCGTAACATATGTGCTTTGCTGTGCCCCTCTTTTGGGGAAAAATAGAGACTGGGAGTTGGCTTCACTGTTTATTTTTTGAGACCTAATCAGATAGTAGGAACAATACATCTTTGAGAGCATGAGAGACAAAATATGGGGTCCTGTTTCCACTGAAGCCCATGTGGGATCTCCCACTGGCTTCAGAGGACACGGGTCCCACCTTGAGTTTAGCACATCTAGAGAACAGATCCAGCCAAATGGCAAGAGGAGACCTGTGGTAGGGAACTTTGCAGGCTCTGCCTAGAAGCCACTGAGAACAAGACTGCCTAAAGCATAGAAAACAGCAGAGAGGGGAAGGAAAAATAAACATGTGGATGTGTTTTACCTTTGATTCAAATGTATTTCTCTATTTTTCAGTATCTTTTGTATGAGGACAAGGCGGTCCTGCTTTCCCCTGTGCTTCTAAATTTCATGTTGTCTTTAGGCACCTAGTACAGAGCTTATATTCTACTAAATGAGTAAATTTCCCAGATATAGGCACCAAAAATACTGGCGTATCTAGAGTCTGATCAATTTAACAGTACACCACAAGACCACTTTCTTTCCTGTTGTATGGTATCCAAGACAGTGGCAAATGTTTTTCCCAGTAATAGCCTTCCTGGGCAGCACTCATGCAGTGGGAGGGATGACTTAAAAAAAAAACCCCGCAAACCTAAATAAAAAATAAAAAAATAAAAAGCTCCTGACTCCAAGAAAAGTCTTTGTACTCAGAGTTACTGGAGGACTCTCCTTGTATGTCACAGATGCAGTTGGCAAACCTAAACAACTCTTAGCTTCTTGTCCCTGTAGCATTTGTAATAGAATTTGACATGCTGCTCTGACATCTTCAACATGCACGTTTGAAATCTAATGCTTTTTTAGCTGCTTGTAGTCCACATTTGTTGGTGGAGCTGATATCAGCCAATGCCAGTGCAGCGCTTGTGTTGTCACGTGTGATCAGCTCTAGTAGCAAAATCAGTCAGTAGGAATAATAGGGGAAATCCAAGTAATCACGTTTAAGGCATTATAGGTTTAGTATTTTGGCCTGGCAAACTGTTTATTCAGGTAGGGTAAATTAATTAAAATTCATAAAATGTAGTAATAGTTGCAGACAAAGGCAAAGAGATTGGGACTTTGAGGGTGAGCTATGATATTTAGTAGTGTATTCACAACATAAATATGTCATTGGGGGAAAGAAGAGGTAGAAAAGGAAATGTTAAGAAGTCCTATAGTTTGCAGCACTTCCCCCACATTTCCCTGCATGCTCTTCTCCTCCCCATCCACTTTTTTTAATGTGATATATCACATTTTTGTGTGCCTATTTGCTCTGGACCCTATGGAAGAATACATCTGAGGTGATAGTAAGATGGATTTAGCCAAAAGATCCTGGGAAAGGAGCTTAGAATTGAAAAGAAGTTAAGATGGTACGGACCCAGAATTCCCTTAGCAAGTTGAACTCCTCAGCAAAGGCTTGCCTTAAGTTTGAAATTTAGTCTAGAACTGGTTCCTTTTATTTTTTTTTTTTAAATTAGGTCATTAGCATCTTTGCAGTTTTGCAACCCTCTTAGATGCACACTGGGGACTAAATAGAAGGCATTACAGTTTAGTAGCTCAACCATTCTTTCCTGCGTTTGCAACAATGTAGAAACATGAAAAGCTATGTTTTGTTTAAAACTCTCGATGTGCTTGTGTTCAGGTGGAGAGAGAAGTGATGAGTGAATTTGATTAGCTGTAGCATCCTTCTGTCTGCGTACCATGCCGGGGAATGAATCAGTGGGGCAAAAAGCTGTAACAGTTTGTGATGACAACTTTTACCCAATGCAAAAGGGAATAGCTCTTTCATCTGTTTTGGAGCTGTGTTGACTCATGCCAGGAGGAGACCCTTCTTTCTGGTTTCCCTTGACTGCCTCTTGGGCTCCTTTGTTTTTCTTACAGTAGTGGTTTATGCTGCAGGGACTGCAGTCTTCCTCTGACACATCTCTGCCTTGCACCCGTCCTGATCCTGGAGACCGCCACTGGCACAAACCCCTCCTTGAAGAGATTAATGAAATGGCTGTATTGGATTCATTGCAGGATGGGGCTGGTAGGAAATTGAGTAGTGTGCAGTGCCAAACCCATGATGTGTGTGCTCTTTCCATTGGGAACACTGAGTCATAAAACGAAATAAAGCTGTTACATTTCTGCATGATGAAAAAAACGGGCCCCAGTTTAGCGTCTTGTGCACTCACACAGTCTCTGTCCAGTGAACGCTTTCCCTGTGATAGGTTATGAAACCTGGCTCCCCCTGGTAGAAATTCAATTTCAGCTGAAAAGAATTGGGTGTCACCTTGGAGAGGTCTTTTCCCTCACCCCCAGTCAGGGCCAAGCACAAGTCTTGTGACTTTCTAAATAAAATCCACATTACTTATTTGCTGTTATTTTAACTCAGCTGAGAAGAGCTTGGCAATGTCTGCATTTGGTTGTGCTGTCAGCTGGTTGCATGGCTGATCAGTTGTCCAAGGCATGCTCATTAGAAAATAGAGAAGGAAGCACTTCTAGTAGCCATGGTTCCCACTTCTGATTCCTCTTTCAAGTGCAGAGTAAGTGTTAGTTATCGACTAACTAAAGAAGCTTAGGAGAGGATGTGAGAATTCTCCCTGTGTCTGATGTAAGGTACAATAGCATCAGGTTTGTTGCATCATCAGTTACAAAGTGATTGTGATGAGATGTTAGATCTGAGCGGTGTTCTTCAGAAGTAGGTAAAGCTTAGGCAAAAAAATAAATTTAAAAAAAAAAAAAATCCAAGTATTGCAATTAAGAACTGAGATACACAGTTATGTTACAGTTTATACTACTGTGACCGTTGATGAGCCATGGTATCAAACTGAGTTTTCTGCAAATGCCCCTTTATATTGCCTGGGATATGAAATTGCCTGGAATATGAACAATTCAGTATAATTCAAGTAGTGTGACAGAGCTCAAACTGCCTTTGGTAGAAGCATCATAGTTATGATTAAAAGGTAAATAGAACCTGACAAGAGTGAGTAAGGAATGTTTTGCTTTGTTATGGCTCAGACACAGCTGAAGGAATGGCTGCTGTGCCTGCACACTGTAACAGTTGAGAATTGTGTGAGTTTTCCTGTGCCTTAGCTGAAACTTGTTTCTTGTGTTTTGTGCAGTCTGGGCATGGATGCTTCTTGGCCACTGTGGTTTCACTAGTGGGAAGGTAAGTTGTTGAGACAGTGTAACTTGATTGTTTGATCACTGAATAGTAGGATATCCCAAGTTATGCCGTTTTGATGAGGTGGAAGCGTGGCCTAGTCGTACAGTAGCTAACTAGCTGGAATACTTAATTGCAGCTACTGTCTGTCAGGAGGTTTCATGCTGGGAACAACTTCACTGATGCAGACTTGAAAAAGGCTTTCATGCTTCACGCGTTGCTCGTCTTGTTTAACCCAGGGGTCCTCAAAGTATGGCTATGGGCCAGATACGGCCCTGCAGGGTCCTCAGTCTGCCCCCCCCCCCGCCCCCCCCGGCCGGGGGGTGGCGGGGGGCAGCCAAGCAGCTGCAGATGACTGCCTGCCACTTAATCTGCGCACCTGCCCCCTGGTTAAAAAGGTTGAGGACCCCTGGCTTAGGCCAACCTGATGAAGCTTGTGGATGAGCAGGAGTGCCCACTTCACAACCCTGTCTCCTTGGCCCATGCAGAAAGTCAAAAGAGCAGCCAGCTACGCAGCTGAGAAAATCATCTGTGGAGCCTGGGTGGTAGCACTGTACTCTAGCTACTGGCTCCTAGGTAGGTATTATGCGTGCACATTTGTGCTCTACTTGTATTAGCCATGTGATACGGATGAGAGGCATGGCAAAGTCCTTCCTTGTCTGAATCTGTGGCAATCGGATGCTTCATTTTGTGCAGTTGGCTCTCATCATAAGGAACAACCGCCTGCATACATTTTGGATATACTATGGGTTAATGGGAATGAAATCTAGGTGATGTAAAGATGCATTGCTTTTTTGGCAAGGCTGATTCTTCCAAGCAATGTTTCCTGTGATGTGTATGCTGCGGGGGAATTCTGCTATTCTCCACTCCAGTGGGACGTATGAGCAAGATTACAGTTCCCTGGTGACCATTGGATTTTTCTCCAATGTCCTGCTTGGGCTACTAAATTCAATTCTGGCTAGCTTAAGTTGCGCTTGTGAAAAAATTCTTGTTGTTTTGTTTGGACTTGATGCACTTTAACCAGTGTGTTTTTCGTGTGCTCTGGAAAGTCATCCTCGCTTTTCAATTCAGTGTTCTGGATAAAACACTGAAGTTATCAGTGCATGTGAATTTCTGGAGGCAGAGCGTTTTTCTGCTCATAATGGGAACAGAGTTAAGAGCCAGGGACTCTGTTTAAATTCCTTTGTTATTAGCAGAGTGCACAGTGGCCTTTGGCATTCCCTAATTGTGCTTCTCTGTCTGCAAACCGAAGGTAATTATGGTACCTACCATTTTCAGGAATGTGAAGGATTAGTTGAGACATATGCAGCCTCTTTAAAAATGTGAAGCGATAAATCTGTTTAATATTAATAGTTTTTTAAATTTATTGAGCACTTTGGGACTGTTGAATGAAAGACCTTACATAAATGGCACTTAATTATTGTTATTACTAGAGGAGGACTAGCACAAAAGCAGCAGTTATCTGGGAATCCATGAAACAAAGGTCTGGTGCATCCTGCCAACATCTGCTACCACTTAAAACTTCAACCCACTTACAACATGAGGCACTCTTAACTTGGAGACACACACGGAGGAGTAGTTTTGCAACCACTGAGCTGTGGCAATCCTTCTGTCAGGCTATTCATATGAATATATTCTGTACACCTTACCCTGTGGGAAGTACTCTGCCCTGGTAAGGTTGTGACAGGGATCGTGTGATACTGTCATCACAAACCTGCTTTAAACATTGCTGTTTCTTTCCTCACAGAATCAAACAGAAACGTGCACTGATGTTTTTCATTCATGACCTTAAGTGTCCTCACAGTTGTGGGCAGGACTGTACTGCAGAGCACAGAGCAAAGTTTTCCAAGGCAGGTAATGGAGCTTCCTGGTTCTAGGAGTCCTAACAGCCCCTTCAAACTGTCTTGAGTTTCAGCATGTGGAAAAATCCATTAGTGTGGTGTTTGGCTCTAGGTGCGCAATCTGCTTTGCTTCTGGAGCACTGGGAAGCTCTAGCCCTCAGATTGAAGAGAAGCTGATAACCTTGCAACACCAGTCTACTGTGAGATACCTACCCAGTGGCTTCAGAAGAAAGAATGAAACCACCTACCCCTAATCTTGATTGCCAATGACTACAGCAGTCGTCTTAGGCCCATTTCCTAACAATTTCACTGATACTGTGATGAATTAATTCACTGACAAGCTTGCTTTTTTCTAGTCCTCTCTGTGGGCTAAGAACTACAGAGGAAATAATTGGGGCAAAGAGTTTTATTTTAATGGTCCTATGTATGTTCATATTGAGGACCAATAAGCCATCAACTGGCTTGTGACTGTGAGTAAAGCTGTTGGTCATGAGGAGCAGGTAGTGTAAATGACTGGTGGAGAAGTTTTGTCTGGTGACTGAACTGAACTAAATTCTTCCTGTAATAGCTAAAACTAATAGATCACTTAGACATTTTGAGACTATATTCAGCTAAAACCAAAGTCCATAATTCATGAAAGAAGGTGCTGCTTTTTAACCTACTAGTTAAATATCCTGGGGTATGGGAGCTTCCAAATTTTTTTCTGATAGCTGCTTAAGGATTTTTATATTGTATAGGACCAGGAGCTGTAGAAACAGCTTGAAGTTTAGTTTTATCTTAGGTTAAGGAGGAGTTTGCATCTCAGAAGTCTCCCATGTCACGTGGACTTCCTAATCACAAGATAAGGAGAAGGGAGGACTCCACCTCCATCCCCTCTCTGGTCTGTCAACCAGCCACAGATTCCCTAGGGTGCTTCATTTAGCTCAGTCTGCTGTACCTTTTCTGGCAATGGTTATAATGGCATTTTAACTATTTTATACATAAATGCTTTGTTATTCTTCTGGTTTTAGCAGCTTAACTATGAATGAAGGGGAAAAAATAGAAGCAATGAATAATCCAAATACTTTTACTCCTGTTTGATCTTCCCTGCTTTTATGTCATTTTTATTGCTCTTTCCACCCTGCATAGATGTAGACAAATGTTTCCTCCAGCATCTGCCCACCCACGAATCGATACCAACAAAGGCTTGTGGTTGCTAAGCACACTTGTATTAGTAATATTTTTGGCTAAGAGTAGTGCCAGTCACAGGAGCGTCCTGTGCTCAGGATACATCTGTGATTGCTCTTGCACTTGCTTTACCAGAATACTAGGAAGGAAGATCGCCTCAATAGTTCATAGCTTCATTGCTCAAGAGAGTGCGCTGCCATTCCTTCTTTTTTAGACCCATCTTTTGTGCACCAGAGCTGTGCAGCCTCATTCACTCTGTACAACAGAGAGCCCTGCAGGAGTAAAGTATGCCAAAGATTAATTGGCTTCCAGATAATTTCATGGTGACAGCACATGGAATTTCCACGGATAAATCTGTGGCTTCTGGTTTTGACTGTGAGTCCGTGGCTTTCCCATTTGTGTACTGGACTGTAAGAGTGCACAGTAGGGGAAATGTTAATTTGGGCATGGAAGGTTATTCCTTTTGCCAATGACTCAGGAAAATGGAATGTAGTATTTGTGCATCGATGTAAACTCTCATTTTGCAAAAGTCTTGTTTCTTTACATAGAGCAGTGGATACGCCTTTCCTTCCAAAAGTCAAGTGAGAGAACATTGCATTATGACTTGTCTGTTTTTGACCAGACTTTGAGAACTTCGTACATTTCAAACTGTGCCAAGTAGTGCGTGTCATGTATCATTCCCAATTCAAACTGCTTGGTTTCACAGCTTCATCATTTGCTCTATACAGTTATTGATGTTTAATGGGTTGATTCCCTCGGGATAAGGGAGCTAAGTTTTTTGCTTCCTAGTCTTAAAGTTTCCTCTTAGGAACAATTAAAGCTGACTCCTGATACTTTGACATTGCCTTTGATACTTTTCTAATCAGACAAAGTCTTAAGTAAGTATTGTTTGTCCCTAGTGGCTTAGAAACCCTAAGTCAGAACCTCGAAGACTAAAACATTAAAACAAAATTCCTTTTTCTACATAATCTCTTTCTAAATCTTTTAGGGCTTGTTAGTTCTCTTTCCCAAGGCCTTACTGAACTGTAACTTCTAAACTGTTTTTTCTCACAAGATCATTGCCAGAGCAGTATCTTGAATAAAATATTAGATATTGCAAAAGTTGACAATGTTGATTGTGAGGGGTGGTGTTGGCTTATTGTTCCCTGTGCTGATGCTAAACATTCAGTGGTGTTGGACTTTGCTTAAGAGTCTGATTAAAATATTGATATGCTCATCCTCAAGGTGTCTGTGCAAGAGGAAACTGCCTAGGCTGAAGTTCAGGCAGATGGGATGGACTTGCTGTGAGTTTTCCAGCTTTCAAGATCTAGGCTGTACGTAGAGCACATTGAGCTTCTCCCTTGCATATGCATTCTCTAGCAGGGGAACCAAGGTCAGGACAAGCATCAGCATGCTTGAGAAAGATCGTTTCCAGTCTTATGCTGAAGGTATGTACAGCTACGGTAGCCCATGATGTCAGGGAAAAATAAATCCTGTGCTGCTGTAGCTCAGTTTGCACTTTAGTTTTCTAATGGTTGTGATCTCTCAGGCCCAGCTGCCGCTGAATTTTTTCCTCTGGACTATTCAACATATCTATATTGGGGATTTTCTTTGGAACTGGAGAGAAAGCGTGATCCCTGCATTTTCACCCCCTTGAATCGAGGGCTGGATGAATTTTCTATCTTCCTTTGCAGTAGTTCCAGGAAACATTGTTTTGTTCCTGGTGACACTCCATCAGAGTTGCTCTGAAAAGGCGCTCAGGCTGACATGCAGCTCAAGTCTTGGCGCCTGCGCCATAAACCCTCCTGCCAAATGCCTGGTCACTGAGTTACTGCTCCCGAGTGCCAACTGTTTGCTCTTTGCAAGGTGGGGAACTGCTGGGGGAGGGAAGCATTTCATGAATCACAACTCCCACACCTCTGCATACCCACTAAGTCCTAGCCAAAATGCTTTCACCCTTACTCACACCAGATACCACCTTTACTCCAGAATCTTTTCCAGCCATCCTGTAGGCTGTTGGGCATAAAGGAGATGAGACTCCAGGGCTTCTCTGAAAAGACAGGTGACTGACCTGAAGCAATAGATGCATGTGTCTGCATCAGACATTTGAGTTACCTTAGTGACTTCTGTTCTCTTCTGTTCCTGCTGTCAGCTGCCATCCCCAACACAGGGGTGACAGCAGAAAGAGGACTGAGTTACACATCAATTTGGCTGCAGGAATGTCTTGCAGCTTGACAAGACACAGCAGCAATTCTCTAAGTGGGTGCTTGGAGAAGCTTTCTCAGCTCTGCTAGCATTCAGTGGGACCATGCTAATCTTTCATCAGGTGTATATTTGGTAGTAAACCAGAAAGGGTATTTCCTTTGGATCTTTAGGTAGTGGTGGGGATTTGTTGCAGTATGGCCTATTTTAAGCACCTTAAAGCATGTGTTAACTGGTGTAGGACACTCTAAAATGGCTTGACTTTAAGATTCATGTGTGGTGCTGGACAGGACCCATTCAATCATTTGTCTGAACTCTTAGACACTAGAAAAATCGTACTCAGTGGAACAGGTTGTGTTGTGTTTGTACTACTGGCATGAGTGGTTAAAATCTGGGTTTCTTAAAGATAGGACAGGTCTGAGAGGAAAGTGATTCCTCTGTCTGCACAGAACTGACTATCAGAAGTGAGACTGTATAGCATGCGGTAAACACATCAGCTTCTGCTGTGGCCCCTGGGCAAGTGAGGGGAGTGAGGTGGGTGCTGTTTATACCACTGAGATTTGAGGGAGCAGTACAAGATCCAGGGTGGAGTGAACATGTGTGGAGACCCACAATCTGGAAACACCAAACCTGAAGCTATGAATATTGATCTGAACCCTTCTGCTGGGCCAGACGTGAAGCATGTTCTGGCATACAGTCAATGCCAGAACATGGCACCAGTCTGAATCCATGATACTTCATGGCTTGGAAGCTCAGCCTCAGAAAATAGGGAGCATAGAGCCAGTCCAGATATTCTCTTCCCTCCATAACTATTGATGAGCTCAATGTGTAAGGAAAAATCAGGTAGTGGTGGTGTTACTTGCACAGAGCATTTGAAGGACCTGGCTGTGAGTGTCAGGCAATCCTTGAAGTTCTTGTGCTCTTAGGACATAAGCAGTTTAAGCAGTGCCTGGAAAGGAAAAGATTGTGGGTTTCTTGCTGGTGTGAAGTGGTGTGAACAAACCACCCTACTGTTGCAACACTTATTGTGAAGGTATAGGTATTGATAGCCCTTTCTACCATACGTGCCAGTAGTAAGAGTGGTGTTCTTGCCACAGCCCTTTTATTTCTTTTCTCATATCCATGAAATAAGGGTGGTCTGTTTGTTTGCTAATCTTCCTAGATGTATTGGAAGGATATTTGTCCTGTACTTTGAGTTGGAATTTGAATACCCAGTGAAATGGATGGGCATTAACTAGCCAAATCCCACTAGGCATATCTTGTCTTCAAAGAGAATCTCAGGGCTGTATCTGCTAGCTAAAATAAGTATTGCTCAAATATGAATAGGGATGCTTCAGTTGGTTGGTGATGTTGAAGGCTGGTAGGAGTGACTGCAGCTGGCTCATGCTTTGAGGAGGCGATGCCAGGCAGGAGTTTGTCACTAAATAAGTGACTGATACTATTACCTCCACCCTGCTCCCCTCCCTCAAGCTAAAGCTTTCCATGGAAACTTTAGCAGCGTTGGCTCTGGCTGGGGCTTCAGGCATAGAAATATCCTTGCGCTCCTGCTTATGCTCAGGTCTTTAATAAAATGCAGCAGTGAGCCAACCCCTGTGAGCTTACTGTCTGCTTAGTGTGGCTTTCCAGTGATTGATGGAAAAAAAAGTTGGCCTTGGCCCCCAAGATCGTGGTAATTATTTTCTTTATGGTCATGCTTAGTAGTCTCCAGGGTGTTCAGGTTACAGAAGGGGGGTGACTCAGCTATATCAACAGCTGAACTGCCTTGCAACATTGTCTGTCTCCTTCGCTAACCCTGTAAAGAGCTTGAGCAAACTGGGAGTGGAGCTCAGTGCCTGTGGTTAGCTGGGCTGAATCTTGGCCACGGTGAGGGGCAGCTTCTTCTCCCTAACTCTGTGATAAACCGTTCACAAGTTTGAGTGGTACTAAGGGTTAGGAACCTTTGTTTTGGAAGGAAAATTGGCATTAGAAAACAGGAAGAGACAAGATGCTTGTTTTGTTCTGGACCGAGATACAGATAATTTCGGGATGTGGTTCTGACTTTCTCTCAACCACAGAGTAGCATTGTGTTTTACTCGCAGCTTTAGTGTGATGGCTACTTGGACTTTAAAGAGTTGATTCAGACAGAGACAGGTCTTCAAGAATCTGCAGAAATTCACACTGGGTATCTGTGTCAGAGCTAGAAATAAAATCCATGTCTCCAGAGACGGTTGTCATCACTGCAAGGCAGTTCTAGAGGTGCTTGCTTTTCCTTGTGTTATGAAAAGAAAGCTAGACTAGAGTGTCTGCCTTGACAGTTTTTCCTTTCCCAGGGAATGAAGGGACATTCATTCCTTCCAGCGGCGATGAGAATCGCCTCTGTGTTAAAGTCCATAAACTGCCAGAGATTAAGCTGAACATTATGTACAGATTAGAAATGTCACTTTGCCCAAGAGCTGAAGATGCAGGAAAAACTGAGTCGTGGCCTTGGCAGCAGCCTGGAACATACAGCAAGTACTTAATGCTGGGTGTGGGATGCAATGCCATTACTTATTACCATTGCAGGAAAAGCTTCAAGTCTGTCTTGCAACAATTGGTGGAGGCTTCCTGGGAGCAAAGAACTCAACAAGGCCATGGGAAATGCTGTGGCATTTGTCTAAACCAAACTACCCACTTGTTAGCCATCACCTTAAATCTCTAAACTCACTTTGCTCCCCAAGCCAAACATGCTCCACTGCTCCAGGTGAAGTCATGCAGCTTAGGCACTTGAATTAGAAAACAGGAGACACTCTGTTTTCTGTTTGGGAGATAGAACACACCTAGTAAAAACTTTTTTTCATTTCACTATGTCTGGGTGGGGAAGAGTTTTTTTTTAATAGGCCTGACAAAAGATGAGCTGTAATTCTTTTCGCACTTGGAATCTGAGGGGGTAGAAATGACACCTCTGATAAAAAAGGAGAAAACTATGCTATTGGACCTGTTGAGGACATGAAATATTTCTTACATTTCAGTTCAGCTTCAACGGCTGAGCTTGGAAAAAAAAAATCTGTAGAAGAAAGAAACATTGTTTTAAATGAAGCCATTTCAAGCTCTAAATTTGGAACTTTTCCCTTGAAAAATGTTACAGCAAAACATCTTGAGAAATACGAAACTTAAGACTCATCTGGAATAACTCTTTCCTATGAATATTTTCATTTTTAATGAGGTCTCTATGTGCTCTATTTTTTTAGTGAAATATTCCTAAACTCTTAGGCACCTAAAAAGATGTCTCTTCCTTGCATTCAAACCAACTCATTCACAGAATGTTTTTGATGAGGGGAGAAGATATGTGGAGGTATATTTGCATCAGGGAGCACTTAAAGTACAAAGCCCCATCCACTCATTCTGATCAGCTGGGTGATACTATATAATTTGGCTTAAGACCAGCATGTTGAAGGCTCAGTGCTTTGTGCTTTTCCTTCTGTTTTTAGATTTCTAGCTATGAACATCCCAAAAATTGCTGCCATGCTTTGAATGTTTTTGTATCAGAACCTGATCAAACTTTCCTACCACTTATATTCAGGTACCCAAAGTACTTCAGGCCTGTGTGGGGAAAGGTTCTTGGCCAGGGCAATTCGGAGCATCTAGAGTAGGTTTCTGCTGTGCCTTGCCCTCTGCAGTGATCTTTCTCTGTCAAGTGATTTGAGAGAGATTCTGGCTGGCTGCTTTAGATCCCTAGATGAGTGTGATGTGATAATATCCCTGTGAAATCCAGGTTTGAAGAAGTGAAGTTGACATCCATGCACCCAGGGTTTCACCTACAGTGAATGAGCATGACATATATATTTTTTTTTCTGTCCAGTTGTTTTGAGGCCTCTGTTTGTTAAAAGCACAGCCACAAGGAGGACAGCTGGCACCATGCCTCCAGGGTGACATCATGGACTGTGATTCTTAAAAGGCTGCTACGTGCGTGGCAAGGAATTTTATCATGTACAAATGAGACAGTCACACACAGTTACGATCAACTTATGTGTTCTGTTTCACAGTGAATATACACTGTTCAGCTGAGATCCATCCCTCTTGGTTTCATTTGCCAGCAGTTTTCAGCTGACATCACGGTCGCACGAAGGCAACACCAAATAGGAACTGTATTAACCACTTCATTGTTGTTTTTTTCCCCCCCCCTGTGATCCTCCAATTGTATCCTCTTCTTTTCCTCTCTGTCAGCTGTTTTATATAAAAAACACCTTAGGCAGAAGCATACTAGGGGTTTGGTTTTACGTGCCATTAGTTGAAGATGGTGCAAGACTGTAAGCTTGCAGGCAGAGAGAACGGACTCAGAGGTGGTGCAGGGGATGATAGGACTATGACTCTTACAAGTTTTTAGGCCAACCAGGCTGCCAACATATGTCTAACTTCCCCCGAGACTGCTGTTGGGCAAGAGGTGGAAGCAGGACCCTGTGTAACACTTGATGTATATATGAGACCAATCTGGTCACACAGTTAAAAAGGTGACTGAAAAATCCCTGATGAAATGCCTCTGCTGCAGAAGGGCCTGTTTGTGTCCCAGCAGCTAGAGAGGGAGCAGTGCTCCACACAGCCAGGAGTACTTGGTGTCCCCTGGTTTCCTGGTGAGCTGGTAACACGGTCCTGTCTGGGTACCAGCAGCAGAATATCGATGGAAGCGTTGCAGGTCACAGCTTGGGCATGGCTAGACTAAAGTACTAACTTGCAAAGGCTGCACATGAATTCCATTAGACAGACTGAAAAATAGCAAAGCAAAATTAGCGTGAAACAATAATGGGAGAAAGCAGAAACACTTCTACATTAAAGAACATAAGAATGGCTCTGCTGGGTCAGATCTCAGATCAACCTGCCTTGGCATCTTGTTCCTACCATGGTCCAGGTGTAGAGGTCTGGAGAGGGCATGAAAGTAAAGCTTGTACATAGCAACACTTTTTCCCAGATACTCTCCAAATCTCCAGGAATTGTGGCTGGGAGGCTTCCTGAGCCAGAGGTGGTGTCTTTGTGCCAGTGGTGGTTCTGTGGGGGTGGCGAGACACTGAGACAGGTTTCTGGGGGAAGCTGTGGATGCCCCATCCCTGGAATTTTTCAAGGCCAGATTGGATGGAGCTTTGAGTAACTTGGTCTAGTGGAAGATATCCCTGCCCATGGCAGGGGGGGATGATCTTTAAGGTCACTTCTAACTCAAACCATTCTATGATTCTGTGACTAATTCTTATTTGTATTTCAGAAAACATTTATGCTGCCCTCCTCCACAGTCCCCTGTGTTAGACTCTGGTTGTGGAAGGAGTCGTGTAAGTAGCCTTCCTGGTGAAGTTGTCACTTACCAGGCAGCTTTTGATCACGGGGTGCAAGAGGTGCCAGGCTGCTTTCAGTTCCTGCCTGTGGTGCCAGTGCAGGTTTGAACAGTCAGTGAGTGGGCTGGAGAGGAGATGCTTCAGCCTTGTTCAGGATTATCAGGCAGGGAGAGGGCAGCACTCAACCCTTAAACTGGTAAGTAAGGAAAGCCAGGCTGTGGTGTATCTATTACCGTAACTGAAAAGACTGCTCTCTGCAGAGGCTGAATTAGCCCTTGAGTTAGGAAATCCAGCTTACTGCTGTCACAAGCAGCCTTGTGTGTGCTGTCTCTTCATGAAGTTACCTTGGATGCCCTGGCTTTCCGTGTCTGTAAGATGGAACATGACTAGCTTTGGCTTTCACCAGGACAGCAACATCCCCAGCGCTTTTACAGGTACTTTGCTGTTCAGACCAAGTCTTGCATTAGGCATCACAGGCTGATGAAGTCGAACACATGTAGGGATAATGCCAGGCAATAACTCTTGCCATATCCCTGAACTGCGCTAGAAGTCACTCTTGTTCTGTGTGGTGGTTTTTCCAGTAACCAATTGGCAGTTAGTAAAGAAATATGTCACCACTAAAGATGCCATTAAACCTAGCCCATTTGTCTGCTGATGGAGACATTCCTTGCCTGGCTTCCTTGTGAATTGCAGGGAGAGTGAAAACTTACTTGCCAGACCTCCTACTCATTTTTTTTTTCCTGAGAATATTACTCTGGGGTCCTGATGCTGTTCTCCAGAAGCCTCCTAGGTGGCCAAGCCAAGAGATCATGAGGGACTTCAGGAGCTGATCCAAAGTCCTACAGTGTCCAGCCTTGTTTGCACCACAAAGTTTCCACTGTGGTTTTGGAAGTCCAGAGAGAGTCGAAGCACCAAAGTGATAAGATGCAGTGCACTAGTTTCAGTGGATCACAGTGAGGTCAGTGGGATCCAGGTAGAAAGGCACACATTGCCTCTCTATGCAAACTGTGATATGATGCGAAGAGCTTCAGATATGATTCCCAGAAGCACTGCATACCTCTCTTTTCCATTTTAATCGCTGTGAAATCAGCTCTATTTATTACCCTGTTTATCTGCCTCTTTTAGAGGTCCTGTAATATTTACTTCCCAGCATGAATTCACAGTTGTTTCAGTGCTTAGGGTTCTTTGATGGAAGAGTGGATAAGGCTGCAGATCTGAATGGACAGAAAGGTCTTAGGGTCAGAGTTTGATTCCAGTATTCAAGAGGGTGACATGTGTTTTCCAGGGTGGTTCCAGGAAGATTAGAGTAAGTACTTCGCAAAATAGGTGACTTAATCTTTTAGGATTTTTCTGTATCTTGGTGAGTTACCATGCTAGTAGCAATACTCTTATTTGAAGATCGATGCCCTGCTTTCCTTTTTGTACACTGAACTAAATGCTAGAGCCTCAACCACAAGTCTTGCTTTAATTAGGTCTGTTTCAAGCAGCAGACATAACACACATGCTATGAAGAATTACGGGCTGTCACTGCCAAGGATGCCATCAAATGACTGAGTGAAAGGGAACATTTACAAACAAATAAAACCTGTAATTAAGGGGATTATTAATGAAAAGCCTTCAAACAAAATAACTCACTCCCCCTCAATGTTTGAGGTTATTTTTTTGTAAGCTAGTCTTTTTTTTTCTTTTCTTTTCTTTTCAGTAAGCTTCATGGGAAGATAAATATCGTGCAGTTCCTCTAAAAAGTGGCTGAAGAAGTCAGCTTCATATGGGTCAGCTCTTTGGGACCTGGAGGTTTTACAACAGCTCATGTCATGTGTCTGTCCACTCCTGCCATTTTGCACAGATGTAGTGAAACTTCAGTCTGCTCTAATTAGCACCAGGCCTGATGAGGAGCTGTGGAGTGGGAATTCAGGAGTAAGGGGGTGGAGAAAAATAATTCATACAGTTCTTTGGTTTTGGTTAGCTAGGGAAAATGTTTGCAGGGCAGGAAAATATGACTTGGCATTTAGTTTCGTCTAGCAAATAAGGGTGAATAGCTGGGAGAAAGGGGAACTGGTCTGTTTTCCTGGGGTTTGGATCATGTAGGCAAGAGTTTGCCTGTCATGTTATCTTTGCTTGCCTTGTTAGGTATTAAGGCCTTGCTGTCCTGAGCACTGAGTTGACAAGGTGAGCACAGTGGTTGCTTGCTTTGTTTTGCTGCTGGGATGTCACTACTTCCCAGCAGAGCTGCAGCAGTGTGTGCCCTTCCCCAGCAGCTCCAGTTCCTTATCCAAAGTAATTGGTGCTATTTCCTAGAGAATCTAGGAACCTAACGTCAGCAGGTTGTGGACACCTAGTCTGTGTGCCAGAGAGAGCTCTTCGTATGCTGGGCTGTGTATATCAGTGCCTGAGGAGTAGATGTTCTCTCTTTTGTGCCATCTTGTTGTGGAAAGAGCTGGGCAGACAGCACTCTGCAGTCACTGGAGATCTTCCTTCCTGTGAGAACCAGGCCCTGGCTCAAGATGGCTAAACAGGTGAGAAATGCCAACAAAAGAGAGGAGGAAAGAGAAGCCCTGAGAAAGGAGCTGATTTCTCTGTAAGCCCTTTCATTGGGCAAGCGACAGTGTTGAGAAAAGAGCCCCCATCTCCTGAGGGTCTATCTACCCTTACGTTTGCTCTGCCAGCTGCTTGTAGCCCAAGTTACAAAGTGACTACATCCCTTGTCCCTGTTATACAGACCAGGAATGTATTGCTGTCATCTATGTTGATACCAAGCAGGGCTGAGGGACCCAGTTCAAAGACACTTTTGCCTGTGGTAGCACCCAGTTTACCTGAGTGTCTACAGTCGCGTATGTTGCTGCTGAGGAAAAGGACGGGTCTTGCTGTGCAATTGTGACTGCTCAAGGGTGAGGTGATGTTCCCCTGTGCTGGTGTGCTTATAGGCAGGGCAAGGGAAGTGTGTTTCTGAGCTGGAAACAGGCTGGGGCTTTGCTGGGAAACTCAGAGCGGTTTGGCAGATGCTTGGGGGCTGGAAGAGGTACCCAAAAGAGAAAGGCAGAAGTTGATCAGTGTGGAGAAGAGGGAGGGCAAGGCCAAAGTATCTGAGGTGGAGGAGGGCAGCCTGTACTCCATCAAGGGACCTAACCTTGCTTTGCAGCAAAGGGAGTCAGGGTTCTGCAGCTCTCCAGTATTGCTCCTGGTCTGACTCTGCTCATGAGCTCAAACAGCTGGTAGAAAATGGATGATGCAGAAGAAGCATCGTTGATGCTGGAAGCAGAAAAAAAGCTTGGCTTTTTCCACAGCAAATATTTCCGGAAATCAGGATGGAAAAAAATTCAGCTGGATTAGGTATGTGCAGCTGGGAGCAGGGACCCTGCCAGTTCTTCCCTCCTTTCTGTCAATGCAAAGGAAAGTAAGGGAATGTGTTTAACGGGGTTTCACATGATGCAATTGCATCTTTCTTGAGGTTTGGGAGGCAGAGACCTTGCTGATGACTGTCTTGCATCCGATGCAGATTGCCCCTGAGGGCCACATGCTGCTTCCTCTCTGCCTATGCACTCCAGCTGCAGTTTGCTCCAGATAAAAATCTCTGGCCTAAGGAAACCAAGGAGCTAGGCTGCTGCTTTGATTAGGGAAGCACCTATCTCATGTATGGCACTGGACAGCTTAGTGGGAACCTGTGAAAGGGAATCAACGGGATTTGCTCTCTGTTAGGACTCACCACTCTCTTCCTGCCATCTCTGTAACCTGGTAGTGCTCCCATGAGGTCTAACTCAATGCATAGTCCTCTCAGCACTTCTGAGTACAGATGCCTGTGTCACCTACCCTGTGCAGCTCCCACAAATGCCTGGAAAACGCACCTCCCGAGTGTGGCTGAGCTGGCATTCATAGGAGCGCTGGGCTCACCAGCGAGCAGCTTGCAGTATTTGGACCACAGTCTTCGGTGACTGAATACAAAACTGAGATTCTCATCAAGTCCTCCTGTTCAGGAGCTGTCTCACATCAGAAACACGGGCTGATTGTGATACCTTCCATGTTGTACCATTATAACTCTTGTTTCTGGTGTGGCATGTGCCCAGCAGGGCTGCTGCTAGGAAAGGAGGTCAGTGTTTAAGAGTTTGGATGGAGCTGTGGCAGAAGAGGTTTGGGACCTCTGCAGCCTGGCTCCATCCCTCACTGTCCCCAATAAGGCAAGCCCAGAGCACAGGATTTACCTTATGGCTGAGGCCCCCCAACAAATCTACTTAAGAGAAGGCAGCATCCTGCCACTATTAGGTGGTTTATTAGCTTATTCAGAGATGGAGACAGGCCTTTTGCCTTTGCTGTTTAAACACTTCCATTGCCAGGAGTGTGCCCAGACAAGCTGCAGACCAGCTTTAGCTTTTTCAGCCCAACATTTGTGCGGGAGGCAGGGAGAGCTCGGCCCTGCACCTTGAACATCTGCCTGGTCTGAAGGGAGGGCTCAGTCCCAGCTCCTGCTCCAGCAAATGAACTTTATACAAAGTCTGTATGTTTGACTGAGTGCTCCTACCATGTGTTTAAACCCCTTCTAGGGAACAAGAGGATCTTAAGGAAGATAGCAGAGCAAGCACTACGTAAGCATCTTCACCTGGAGGGCTTTTAGACTTGCACGGGAAGTAGGGAGTAGGTTTATCGGGGGTATGATCAGTGCAAAATGTGGACAGAAAGATCTGTGAGTAGCTAACTTCTTGTTTGGAAATGGTTTTCTGGTTGCTTGCTCTTGGCTGTTGGCTTAACTGGAGGGGTTGCTGCCTTCTGTGCTGAGTAGGAGGGGAGGATCGTCAGCAAAGCCTGCTTCCTCTGAGTGATGAGAAGGAGCAATACTTCAACAGACATCTTTCCTTTTTCTCTTAATAGTGTAAGATGATCAGGGCAGCTGTGCTTTATAGTTTCTGGTCTAAACCCATGCCACATTAATTTTGAAAGCTTTCCTATGTCAAATGCTTGTGGTCCCGCCTGTAAAACTCTTGCTTCCTGAGATCCTTGCTTATAATAGTCCTCTGCACTATTTTCCTTGGTGGTTGATGCTCTCCAGTTTTGCTTCTAGGTTTGCTTTCGCTCTTTCCCCCTGCTTTCTGCATACCCTCTTTGGTAGCCTTACGTTTGCTTGAGCCTCTCCCACCTGTTAGCGTGACCGATGTCTGAGCAGCATGCAGTTTCACGTGTGACTTTGACATACAGTCAGCTGAGGTCCATATGCCTGCAGCACTGTGTGATTGAGGCTCCTTGTAATTCCACTGCTGAGTACTCCATAGCAGGCTGGAAAACAAAGCAAGCCTTAATGTGAGGCCACAGAGAAAACACTGCACTTAATTTTTTTAATTTTTTTTTTCCCCACCACCCCCCATCAGGTTCAGCCTGTCCACTATTTCTTCTAGTCTGCATGTGCAGAAAAGCTCTCCTTGTCAGTGGGTGCATACAGCAACTCTCTCAAAGAGATTTAAGTTAGTACACGGGAGGTCTGGGGGTTCCCCTTACTTCTGGGCTTGGTTCTGCCACCTCGGAGGACATCACGGTGGGTGCATAGCCAAGCAGTATCCATGGACTTATCGATGTAAGGGTGCCAGAAGGATGGAGGCATAGCAGGCAGTAACTGTGCCATTCAAGGTTGAGTGACAGACATATCCATGGGAATACACAGCTTTGGATTGTAGTCAGATGCGTGAAGAGGGAAAGTACTGAGAGGGAATGTAGGATTTGGGTGATTCCCCCCTCCCCACCCCGCAATATGGTTTCTTAAGAACTGTTATTTAAAACCTTTTGGATTTAACAAATCAAAACACACACAGAAAAGGAAAGAGATGGTTTTTAATTGCATCTAAGCATCTAATAATCTGGCTGCTTTGGAGAAAAATAAGTCTTAACGTGAAAATATCTATTTTGCTCAGAATAAACATTTTCCAGTGCAGTAAAGACAGATGGAATGTTTTGACCCATTCCTGCAGCAATGTCTTGCTCCTGACTACACGGAGTTAGTTTGAAAGAATAAGCTTATTTAAGGGTTCAGACTATTAAAAACATCTGCTTTCCCATGTAGCCTGAAACACTGCAGTATTTGAAAATGGAGAACATGTATCATGCTTGTCCTAGCCACCATAAAACATCGGCTCCACCGTTTAAGTTGTGGGATTTTAATTATGGTTTGGGTATATTATTAAGTCCTGTGTAATGCACTTTTGGTTATGGTGCTGTGATCTCTTTTCCTTGATTGGAACTTGGCCAGCTGACCATATTTGCAGTGTGTGGCCAAACATCAAATGCATCCGAATAAGCAAAGTAATCACTTCCAGACTAAACACATTTCAAATTTGTTTAAAATACTGAACAATCTTCATCACTGGGAGATGTCTCTTCTGTGACATCAAGCAACGTTGATGTGTAATTGCTGATGCCAATCTTTTTCTCATGTTCAGGTCTAAAAACACTGAGCCCTCTGACCCCCACTGAAATCTTCCTTTGAATGTGGTAACTCTTGGTTGAGGGCCAATCTCTGTCTTGCGTTTGAGCATCTCTCAGTATTAATAGCTATGTCTTCAGTGGCCCCTG
Source organism: Microhierax caerulescens (assembly GCA_035590215.1). Classification (NCBI taxonomy): domain Eukaryota; kingdom Metazoa; phylum Chordata; class Aves; order Falconiformes; family Falconidae; genus Microhierax; species Microhierax caerulescens. The sequence continues at coordinate 8,218,470 of JAVJGJ010000061.1, forward strand.
TGGTGCAAAAAGTTGTAGCACTTACCTCTTTCAGATGGGAAAACTGGTTCATGAACAGACAATAATCCCCATCTGTTTAGCTTGGAATGACTTGGGGGAAGCTGGTGACAGTGCTAGAGGAAAGCAGAGATTTGGCATTGGTTGAGTTTCACTACAAGACCTTTACTTTTTTAGCAAAACTGTTTGCTGGCATTTATGGAGAAAGGGAAGCAAAGATACTTCAGATCTCAGCTGCCCTGGAAGAGCAAGTAGGGCCCATATACATGTGACTTCTATCCCTTTCTACTGATACACAATTTCATGGTTATGATTTTTTTTTTTTAGGCTTCTTTCTGTTTTGATGTTTAGTCCTGATGTTATCCTGACAGCATGCTCTTCACTGCTTACTTTCTTTGCCTTTGTATTTAATTCTCCAAAGCACTGAGGTAGGATTTTCTATGTTTATATTGTGTTTTGCAACAGAGCAGTGAGCAGCAAGAGCTTCAGGTGCATAGCAGATATTCTGCATCCTTTCAGGTGCTGCTCTGGTCGTGTCTCATACTGGTATGTCTGGCACCAAAGGCAGTGAGGGTGTCCAGTGCTTGCAGGGTCACTTGTAAGTGGTCCCACAGGGAGAGGCCATCAGTGCCACTGTAGATACTGGCTGGGAGATGTGATGCTTGGCTAAAGGCCTGCTCACTTTACAGAATAGGGGTACAACAGTGTGGTCCTCCTGCCTGCATATATGCTTTTTTGCTAATTCGGCTGTTGCTTTGCTGGCTACGTTTCTGCAGTTGTGGGAAGAGTTTATAATGCATCTGTGGTTCTTAAAGATTCTCTGGCTGCCTGTTTCTCTGAAGCGAAGGGTGCTATTAAATATAGCCTCCCACCAAATTCCAGTCAGTGATTAATCACATGCAGCCCATAGTTCCAAACCAGCCATGACTCAGACACCAACGACCCTCTGAGTAATGCTGCAGAAAGATCTAACACGCTTCTTCCCTGGCCTAGCACAGGCAATGGGAATGCTGAATAAGAGCAGACCAAATAACAAGGCTGATTCCTGAGCTGAAAAAATAAATAAAAAAATGGTGCCTGTAGCCACTAGGCATTGTCCAACGTTAAGGCTGAGCTTTCACATGGCCACAGCTGAAGCACAGTGGAGGGGCTGAACATGGATGCTGTAAAGGTCTGGGGCAGAGTCAGCTGGCTGGCAGTGCAATAGGAGAAGTTTCCCATTGTGAAGCTTTTATTTAACAAGACGTTTAAGCACATACCTCAGGGCAAAGTGGAGTGGCTCAGTGACACTGTGCTTAAGGTTAGATGTAAGTTTGAGCATCCTACTGGAATAATGTTTTGGATGAAAGTTAAAGGATGAATTCCTGATTGAGCTTTTTTCCAGCCAGAGATAAATTTTTCATCTTAGACTTCTTAAGTTCTTAGCAAGTGAACCTGCCTTCCCCTTTTAAAGTAACTTATCTTGAACAGCAGTGTAGTTGGTCATTTCAGCCTGCTTCTGTAATATTTGTGCTTGCTGCAGTTATTCTTGTGCACTCAAAAGAGTATTTTTTTTTCCCCTCTGGTAGTATCTAAATAGTGAAGGACACATTGAAATGGATAGCGTACAGGTTTTTTGTCAAAGTTATTTGAATACAAGAATGAGGATGGAGAGTTCGTGGCAAGTTGTTGTGTTTAAGAACAAATGGGCTTAAAGGAATTAGCTTCCCAAAGCAACTACAGCTGTTAAAAACTCTTTCTAAATGTTTCTGGCTTTTCTGAGCACATTCTTATCAGTATGTTTAGTTAGAAAAATACTTTTTAATCTACTGAGAAATATCTATTCTGTCTTTTCAGAACCTGAAGTTTTGAAACGTAAAACAAGAGAAAGCCTCCATTTAGATTCCAAAAAGAATCGGGATGTTCTTTAAGATGCTTTCGTCAAGGTTTTTAGTTTAAGAACAGAGCATTCAGAGATGAGGCTGGATGTATAGTTCTGCCATGTTTATGAAGTCATGAAAGCATCTGGATACAGTATGGAAACCCTCAACCAAAAACTTTTTTGAAGTCTTTTTAATATAATCATCCGGGCTTACTCCACTTCAATATGTACTTAATGGAATTTGATGGAAGAGGAGATAAGAAACAAATATTGTTGAATTTAAGTATATTGTTAAGATTGCATCTCTTTAGGGATGTTAAATTGTGAATGTTAATTGTATGCACTTTTCAATCCCAATTGCTACTTCTACAGTTGATTCACAGCCATCATGCTAATCAAACAAACTGCAGAGCCATGTCTATTCAATGTGCACTTAAAGCAAGATTTTGGCATGCCCTTTTCCTTAAGTGTCAGCAAGCAAAGAAACAGAGTAAACTGTGCATGGCTCTGAGTCTGCAACACATCACTCAAGCTTGACTTCATTGGAATCAGTTCCTTAATTACAAAGCGGGCATATGTTTGTAAAATAAAATATAAAGTTCTTGTTTCTGCTGGAAGTTTAAAAAAGATTGCTACTTTTCTCACATACCCTCATCTTTTTAACACTCTCCTCTGTCTCATTATAGTCTTCAACTATAAAATTCAACTATAAAAATTGTAATCCCTTGAGAGTTACTTTAAAGAAGAGCTCCCCCTCTGCTTTCAGACATCAGAATATTTGGACAGACACTGGACAGCACATCTGTACAGGCCTGACTGATTAATTTGTCACTAACTCTTCAGTGTTTTAAATTGCTTCTGCATACCACTATGAGTATTTCCAGAGAAGCCCTTGAAGTAAACTACTTGAAATGATAGAACAAAAAAGGATTGTGAAGCTGTAAGATTTATTTCTTCTTGTTTGCAAGGCCTAAAGGAGGAATGTGAACATAAAGATACAGGAGTGTGACCATTGGTGATAGTGACTTTGTTCTTAATGTTGGGAGGTTTTCTGCTATCGGCACACTCCAGGACAGCTGGTGACACCTCGTGTTCCCTGCATACACAAGCCCTTCACTGGATTCAACACAGAGTGAGACCCTCGGTAACCATTAGAGAAAGGCTGATGGCAATGAAATGCTGCCAGTTTACACCAACTCACCTTTGGTTCTAGGGTTAGTCTCTGCTTTTGTTTCTTTTGAGCCAGTGCTGAAACTGCCAATCAGTGAAGGAGCTAATTAGTAGGACAGGACACTTTGGAGCGATTATTTCCCCTCTTTCCAACACTGCTGAAAGTGAGAAGACCCATGTTTTCTGTGTTACAGAAGCAGCACACAGGTCTGAAGTGTTTCAGTTTCTTGCAGTCCAGATATACAATGGTGTAACTATCTTCATTGGTGCTCTGCTGGGAAAAGAGATGGTCAAAGAGTAGAAACACATTCCTTACTACAAGATGGGAAGTAACCTGGGATGCTTTCCAGCGATCTGTGCCTGAAACTGAAGCCAGCCAATGATTAGAGGAGAGTTCCCTGTCTTACTCTTGAAATCCCTTATCTTACTCTAGGTTTGGGGAAGTGCCGAAGTGTAACAGGTAAAGGAGACCAGAGCAAAGGTAACTGCTACCTGCAAAGGTAACTGCTACCTGCAAAGCTGCTGTGGGAAAATGGCTTGTTTCTGAGCTGAGAACAGGTCAGAAACTGGCAGATCAGTGCCCAGAAGCAGCCATGCAGATGGCCTGGAGAAAGCAGTCGAAAGCAAACAAACGTTTCCAAGAGCTGGCTACATCCATCTCCTTATCTGTGATTTATATATTTTGTGAATAGGCTGCTCGGCTATCTGGATGAGAGGACTCATCACCTTGGAATTAAAGCTGGGAAATGCTTTTGGAAAAACAGGAGATGCGCTGGATGAGGATACTGTTGTCCCTCTAGCCTGGCAGGTTCATATAGGGTTTTTTTTCAATTAAGAGGAGAAACTGATTGTATTATTTGGAGAGAGGTATTCCTTGGAAAAATCATTATTTACTTACACACCATGTATGTGATGTCCTGTTGCTATGATCTCAAAAGAAACAGTTTCCTTGTGAGAAATCACTAACTCTCCTTAGCAGGCTGTGTGCCCCAAAAGCTCTCTCTGTCTTCCTCCTTATACAGGCGTGCCTCCTGCTTCTTCCTTTAGGCTTTCTCCTTTGCTTTGGCACCTGAAAGACACATTGCCTCACCTTTATTCAGGTCTGCGATTGTCTGTAGATCTCAAAGTTAGTTTTTACCAGCTTCCAAAGTAATATTGTGTTCGTAATATTCTGGAAGGACAGAGATTTGGCTCTGGAGTAAAGCAAGATGACATTTCTACTGAGTTTTGTGTTTAGCTTTTTGGGGTGTGTATAGCTTTTTTACTTTTCACTAAATGGCAGGTTCTCTGCCCCTTGTGGACTCAAGAATATGATCAAAAGATAGGCATGAGGAAGGATAACTGGATTAAAACTGGTGTTTGGTTGAGGTAATGTGATGCTTCCTTCTGGCTTTGGTCTCTGAATTTATAACTGAAGGACATGCAGTGCCCAGTGTCACAGTGGCAAGTAGCTAAGTGTGGAGGGCAACAAGAATGTAGCACTGAATTGGAGGAGAAAGACCATGCTGTAGTGGGGTGGGATGATCTGGTCCAGGTGGGAGCACATGTGCTATCAGCAGTGTCTCAGAGCACTGTTACTGCATGAACAATTTTCCATTAATTATTGCATGAGCGAACCATGCTCATTCATTTCACCTCCGTTTTTAGCTGACAGCAGGCAGAAATTTTGTGCCAACTGCACATCCCTGGGGATTTCTTGGCTGTTTGTTTAATCCCTTATGTGTTGGACCAGAGGATCTCCAGCAAGGTGGGGCCTTCCCTTCCTGGAGCATCTGTTGTTTGCTCTGGGTATTTCCTAGCATTTTCAGTTAGCAGTGAGGCTACTGCATGCGTGGAAGGCTCAGATCTACTCTGGATGCACAAACTGGTTGTACGGCATATGCACAGCCCTCAGAGCTGGATTTTATTGAGCTGCCATTCACCATTGTTCATTCATCTTTGATGAATGGAGAAAAAATCTTAAATGTCTTTTGCATCCAGTCTGTGGGCAGGAAAAAAGCACAAATGCAAGGCAATATGACCGCATCTGTCAGAATGCAAATTGTGACTGATTTCTATTCCATAGCGCAACCTGGCCCTGCCTGAGCTGCAACAGAAGGAAATCTGCCTCGCAATCAGAGAGTTGTTATACGTGTATCTGTTCCTGTCAAACCAAGTGGGAAAACCTTTGGATCCTGTTCAACAGGTTAATAGGAAAGAGATGACTCAGTGACCAAACATAGACTCCCAGCTGAGCTGGTCACCCTGCCCCAGTACATACAGCATTTGACACAAAGATTGATTTCTGGTGGCTCACTTACTGGGAAATTTTTTGTTGCATGTCGCAAAATCATGTCCTTTTAATGCCCTCACAGTTTCTAGTCTCTGCTATTCACTGTGATGCAAGTTAGACCTTCATTACTTTCAATCTGTGATGAGGAATGGACAGTTTCTGACCTAATTGTGTGGTCTCAATCGTCTTGTTATTATCATTGCCAGGTTCCGTGGGACATTTTTTAAAATGTCTCATCTCTGATGCATGACCCGCAATGGGAGACAAGATTTTCGTAAACCCTTAGCAGATGTGAGATATAAAATGAGATTTTCTCAAAGCACTTGCCCTGTGAACTCCCTTCTCCTGACATAAGTGGTCAATGATCTTGATTTCCACTGTCAGGGTTAGAGGAACAATAGGAATTTTGTAAAATCCCACAGATGAAGCCAAGATTTCAGCATTCACCATCCTGAATTCTCTTTAAAGACAAGAAAGAAAATCCCAACAAGAGACCCTAAATGAAAGTAAAAGTTCCTCCGTTCGTTTTGGCCCACAACATGGGAGCAGAGAGCTCTTGTGAACTTGCCTGAATGTTCCTGCCTCTGTTTATCCTGTAAAACAGATATAAAAGAAATGATCTGAACAAAAGATAATGGACTTTTCAGATATGTACATGTGTCATCTTGAGTTAAATGAAACTTGGCCTTGGAGTATCAGGACTTTTTGTGAATGGCCTCTGCTCTCAAGTAGAGAAAGTGACATTGTTCTTAGGGGAAACAGGCATCTGCTGAAATTATCACCAGTAACAATCCTGGCCCTGAAATCTGTGTCATTAGGCTGTAGAATTAATACCCAACCAAAATGAACTGGGTGGATTGTATTTCTCTTCTTTTAACCAAGAGATTGGGATTCTTCATGTGAGACTGAGGCTTGCTGTAATGGGCCCTGAACAGGCAGATAAAGGGAGTGATTCCTGCCCGGAGAGTTCGGAATGCAAATACGTCAAATGGATGGTGGTGAGGAGGGAGGCATAAAATGATGTGATTGTTTGAAAGGTAAGACTGCAAATAGTTACTGGGTTAGAATTCCCACCAGAATTCACCCCAGGCTAACTTGTCTGCCTATGGTTGTCTTCTCCACCAGCTTGAGGAATGACAGACAGCACGGTATGATGCTACATCACTTCCTTGCTGCTGGCTAGCCCAGAAGGCCAACAGGCATGGATAACTGGGCCCAGTTCTTAGAGAAAGACTGAACTTCCATTTCACTGCTCCTGGGGCCTGTTCCTCAAGTTCCAGCTAGAAAACGTGTCCCCTCAAAAAGAGGTAATACAACTTATTCTTGTAGCTGATTAAAATACTTCAGTATCCTCAATATCACCTGGCTTGGCAAAACACTGAAGTTTGAGTGAAAACTCCATTAAAGTGGGTTTTTAAGTTCTCCATTTCCCAGATGTACCACTGTAAAGACTCCAGCTGTCTAAGTACACGAATAGAGCTGCCGCTCCCTGTCTGTGTTCAGTGTGTGTTCCTGGCTCTGCATGTCGGTGTGGTAAAAATAGCCATATTTTAAATCTATTGGAAATATTAAGGGCTTAATTATCATCTGCTTTGGAGCTTTTTTTCAGCTGAGACTGAGATATGAAGAATTTGGCTGCTTTTCGCTGCTCCTGCACCACCCAGCCATAATAAGAGCTAAAGCAACTGGGTGGCTACTGTATTTTTAGTGGCCCCTCTGGCAGGAAGAGATTAGAGGGAATGCAACTACTTCAGTACCCCCTTGTTCCCGGCATGTATCTGATTGTCCCCGACAGACCTCTTGGCTGTGTAGTTGCTGAGGGAGCTAGCTTTATGTGAAAGAGGGAAAGTAAAATCTATTTATAGGCAGTCTGAGCGGCACATTATTCAAGGCAAGGTTGTTGACTCATGCCCATCTGATATCATTTAAAGGGTTAGATATTGCCAGCGAACAAAAATAAGTGCTATTCCTCCCTTCTAGTCAATAGAGTTAACTGTTCTTAAGCTGACATTTGCTTTTACACCAGAAGAAGCAATGTGTCTCAAGGGTCCTGTTACAAATGTGTATGTTGCTGGAAAGGTGCTAATCTGGATTTCCTTGAGATTATGGTGATGGGAACAGAAATGTGAGGGCAGGTGCTCTGCCGATTTTGTCTGTGGCTTATGTTCATCTCTATTGAACATGTAAGACAAAAGGCAGCCCTGTTAACACCAAGGTTTCCTCCTTTTCCACGGTAGAGTCTTGGAAAGGCTCTCTCCTCCTCCTCCTCATCCCAGCCTGTCTCAGGAGTATTTTCTTTGTTAAACAGAAACTGTTCTGTTTCCTGTCTGTCTTGAGCTATTGGCTTTTGGCATCAGTTTTCAAGCCCTGAATTACTCTCCTGGGATGTGCGCTGGAAAGCTGATGGGAACTGATTGCCTATCAGCAGCTGAGATGCAATTCTTGGCTTTGCTCTTCTTGGGAATCACAGTGTGCAGACCTGGAGAGCATCATGCGCATAGTGTAAGAGACCAAGCACCTCTCGTGGGCTGAGTGCATGGAATCCTGAGGCAAATGCTTATTGCAAACTTCAGGGCACGAGGGAGGTGGGAAGGGAAAATATCAGCTCATAAAGCTTTGCCTGCTGGCCCAGGAGCAGGGTAAGCAATACAAAAAGAATGAATGTAGTTCCTCTTCTTTTTTAGGTCACAGCTGAAATTAACCATGAGATATTTAACACTGAAGTGGAGGAGAAAGCTGAAAAATCAGAGTAACTGCTTGAAAACTGGTGAGCCAAACGTCTCTTTCCAAAGACAAAGGTGCAGAATTTGCTTGGTGCAAGGTCCCAGTTATCAACAAGATCCCTTTTTTCCCCACAGCTGGGATAAAGAAACTGAGGCCAAGCATCCCACTTGAAATGTAACATAAAAGGGACGTGCAAGAGGCAAGTGGAGAAACCTGGCTGTGAAACAGGCCTCCCAAATATACCTTACATTGCTTCTACTGTGGCTGCTCTGGGCCAGGCTGACTCTGTGAAACCAGAGTAGCAGCCATAGATGAGGGAATGAGGAAACAGAGCTGAACTCCTCCTTGCAGCTGTTTTAATTCCCTTTGCTGCCCAAGTCCCAGCAGGGTGGCCATCGTCTGCCATTGAAGGAAGGCTGGTAGCTGCTCTGCAGAGTGGGTGCACCCATTGGCTCAGAGTAGTAGCAATGGTAACTTGGTTGCACTGTTATAATCAAGGCTAATCAATGCCAAGTGGTGTTTTCCCTGTAGAACAGTTTTTCTGTATCATGACAATAATCGCCATTTCAGAAATATTCCTGGAAAAGTCTTGGTTTTCTCCCAAATGAGAACAGGGGCAGAGAATGTCACTCATAAGAGCCAACAGGCTAGTCACTGGTGAATCCCAACCCTTCCTGGGGTCTGGAAAGTCTTCTTTTTTAAAGGGCTGTTCTCTCTCATTATATGCATAAAGCAAAATTTAGGCTGCTGCTCTCCGGGTTAGTACTGCATATGCTGGGCTGTTCTTCTTCTGTCTAACTAGGGAGCTTATCTTGGGCCTGAAAAAAACCAACCCTTCCCTGATACAGATAAACTCCCTTCTAATAAAAATGCGTTTTTTTTTTCTGACAAAACAAGATTTTTCGTGAAGCGAGTGGAAAAAGCCTGCATCTAAAAACATGCAGCAAGAAAGCACATCACAAGAATGCAGGCAAAACAGTCATCAGCAATTAGAACAGCCTCTTGGAGAGGGACCTGAAACAGCAAAAAAGCTGCTGTATTTGTGTTGTGTTGATTAATGATGTGCTAATAGCTGAGATGTGTCTGTAATAACTAATTGGTTTAAAAAAAAAAACCTAAGCAGAGCCAGGTTCCTCTTTGGGCTGAAGGGGCATTTACAGTTTGCCAGCAAGACAGACGTTAGGACTGTACCCAGCAGATCTGGGAAATGACAGCCACGTTCAGCAAAGCCCAGAAAGCACTTGCCTAACCCTACCCTTCCTCCAAAAAACTGGTGATATATATTGACAAGACAAAGCAAAAGAAATATTGCTGCCATTGGAGAAAGGGGGAAAGTCTGAGTCGGCCAAGTCAGGCAGGAGGCCTGTGTCAGAGCCAGGAGCTGAAATCACCTCTCCTGAGGACGGTCTTTAATGTCATTGCCAAAGGCAGGCTCCTCTCTAATCGACAGCTGACCTCCCCGCGGCTCCTTGTCAGAGATCCCCGTGCTCCACAAGACCTGCCACTTGGAGCCAGCTTCTTACTTTTATCTTTTTTGCTCGTCTGCCCTTGGTCAGCTTTCTGAGGGGACCATGCTAGAGTAAGCATCACTAGTGAAAGGCTGTGAGAGGGCTCTTCTTACTGGAGAAGAACAAACAACCTGCTCCAGCACACACGCATACACACACAACCCCCAGACACGCAAACAAAAAGACCAAACTGCTACCAAAAACCTTCTCTGAGGTTCTTTTTAACCCAAATTCCCAGAGAAGTTTAGTACCCCGATGGAGGACTGGGTTGTGTAACGTTGTCTGAAAGGTGGGGGGCAGAAGGAAAATTTGAATTCACCCTGTGGCATATGGTGGGCAAAGACCCCAGTGTGAGGCAGGGACTGCCAGGAGCTGCTCTGCGAAGCCTGGGAGAAGCAGACAAAAGTTCAGCCCTGACTGCAGGCAGGAAGCATGGAGTTACCCAAACCCAGAATTTTACCTCTTTGCTCTTCTGCTCCTCCAGTTTAGGACATCCTTGGTGTCGAAGAAGGGAACTGGTTTACAGAAACAGAGGTGACCCTAGGAGTTGGAGGGACTACTGGAACAGTCTGCCTGCTGCAGCAGAAGGCTGCTCCCTGGAGTAAAGGAGCTGAGTGAGCAAGTTGAGTCAACACTGCTGTGTTTGATGGTGGTGAGGAGCATGTCGGCTGCAGATGGGGTGACCACTGCTGCCAGCTCAGCTGTGCTCAATAGGAGGGGTGGGTTCAGGCCGCTGGTGGTGGAACATGTGCAGGTCTGCACCCTGTACAAGCAAGCCGGTTTTGGTGCGTTGGTAACAGACTATTCACAGACCGCTTGGCGAGAGCAAGAAGCAGAAGGAGCAGCGCGAGAGGAACTAATTTAAAAGGGAACATTTTCAGAGGAGCTAGCCCAGTCCACCCTGCCCCAAGATGTTCACCTTGAAGACTGATGCTTTTCAGCAGTGAGTGGGGATGCAGTCCCTGCCTAGTTGTGTTTGCCCAATATCTGACCTTTTACGTCAGTAGGAAGAGTCCCAGGCAGTCAGCAGGCTTGGGAAAAAGCCCCAAATGACAGAGAAAATTAGACTTTGGGATCTTTGAATTGTTATTGCTGTTTGACTCATGGCTGTGGGTATTTTCTTCTCTGTGCAGCTGTTGGGAGAACTGGGGGTGGCTACTGGGAGATGATTGAATACATGTGACATCCCTGAGGTAAAAGAGCTCTGTGGTGAAGCCTTAAAATGGTAATGGCAATCCTAACCACCAGCAACTCTGACAGGCACTGCTCTCTTGCAGGACTATCTGGGGGAGTAGGCATTGGCTCTGTTGTGAAATTCCTTGAGTTATTTGCACAGTGATAGCATCCACTGCCCCCAGTGTTATATGAGCAAGGCCAAAGGGATGGTCTGTTGCCCCCAAGAAAACTACTGCTTACAAAAGAAATGAGAAGCAGAAATAAAGGGGCTGTTGCAAATCTGAAGTCCTAACAGAAACAGGAAAATTGGTCAAATGTGGGTGCTGCAGGCCAGGCTCCTCTAGCTGCTTTTAGGTGCCTTCTCAAATGGAGCTGGCCCTCTGAGAAGGGTTTTAATGAAGTGAAAAGGAGCTCATCCACTCCAGAAGGTAGGAGTCAGGGTGACTGAATCCTTGTCAGTCCGGTCCTTTATCAGTCATACAGAGGGAGAGGCACCTAGCCTCTGACGGCTGCCGGGCTGCAGCGAAAGAAGCTGCATGGCCATGCTGCTCGTAGCTGCTGGCTCCTCTGTCTTCCCAATTCTGCTTCTGAGAGGGGTCAGAGTCAGGGCAACAGTCAAAGTGCCAGGGAAAACGTTCAGTTGTGATAGCTAGAGTTTCTCCTCCATCTGCAAAGCTGAAAATGGAGAGAAACCAAAAAAAAGTCTGAAACACCACAATGATAATAATAATCCCCAATTCCCTCATAGTCAGTCTCATCTTACCCCACCCTTTACTTTCTTCTCCAGCGGGAAAATGTTTCCCCAGCACTGCTGGCACCCTTAGAGGGACAGATCCGGTGCAGGAATTATGCTGGGGGTCAGGCAGAGAGATAATGTGAAGGGCTGGGATGGGATGCTGGGTTTCTTTCAGGACAGTGAGTTCAAATCATTGCTCTGCCAGAGGTTTTTCCACGTGACCTGAAGCCTGCCTTTTAAGCCCCTCTGTGCCTCAATTCCCCAGCAATTAAATGGGATAGTTCTTTTCTCTTTAGCTGTTTGGACTGGGAGTTCTCTAAAGCAGAGAAGCTGTTCCCTTTTATGCTTCTATGCATCTCCTAGGAGCACCTACAGCCAGGAGCAGGCATACTGTGACACTGCTTTTAATGAGAGAGAATGAGCGTGTCCCCCTCTCATTGCTCAGGATCAGCCAGATGTTCCCCTTTAGGTTTCCTACAACAGCAGTTGTGTGCGTGTCAAGAAGACAGGATTGGACTCTAAATTGTCCAAGTGTGAAAGCACAGCATGTATTGTACCAAAGTGTGAGGCAACCCTGAACTTCGTGCAAATCCATTGCCTGAGCCGGAGGGGAACACAGCAGCTTCTCCAACATATGTCTAAACAGCATTGCTGCGCAGCACAGAGGAGCCAGGCGCCTTTGCAAAAAACATGGGGCAGCCTCTGCTCAGAGGCAGAGGTCCCTGAAAGTTGGGCATCTCAGCCCACCTCAGCATCAAGCATGCCTTGGGACAGGCTGTGCGTATGCTGAGCAGCTGGGTCCCTCTGGACTGCTGGGCTCTCACTAGCAGAGCTGGCCATAGGACCCTGAACAGGTGTTGCAAATTTTGCTTTTTTTTTTTTTTTTTAAAGCAAAATTTGCAGGGCAAGACCATCTGTTATGCTCTGAGGTCATTAATGATTTCCAGGATTGCCAGGAAATAGAAAATACTTCTGCAGCTTCCAATGTGTAGGGCAAACAAATATTATACATACATATGCAAGAAAACAGACCAGGGTGTAGTATTTGATGAAATATTACTGTGGAGTGGCTTCCAGCAGTTTTGCCTTAGGAAGCTGCACAGCTGTTTCAAGCTGTTGAGCACTTGGGGAGATGATCTGTATTTGCATGACAAAGGCAAAAACAACATCGTTGTCTGTATCACCTCTTGCTTGGTGTGCCACGCTGGGGTGCCTTCCAGCTCCTTGCTCAGGTAGGGGATAGGACTGCCCCCGCCTGCAGCCAAAGATCTCCAAGGCATTCTCTTGTCACTCAAACCTGCCTCTTATCTGGAAACCTTGGTGTTTTGGGCTGTAGCCCAAAAGTTCAAATGAAAGCCTGCTGAAGCCAGTAGGAATCTTTCCATGAAATGCTCCAGGGTTTGCCTTGGATTTCATTTGCTTTCTGCAAATCTGACCCAAAGCCAGTGGAATGACTCTGTTTTGGAATACTCACGCTGTCAGTTTCAGGAGTGTTTCAGAGGTTAGGAAGAGCTCACCTCCAGGCGGGAAGCAGGGTCCTACCGGGAACACGTGGGGTCCTATGGACCTAATCACCCCTGAAACCTTAATGAAGTGTTTCTGTGGGGCAAGGCCACTTTGTGCTGGTGCGGGTGCTTGTCTCCAAGTCATCTGCTGCCCTCGAGGCAGCTGTGCGTGCTCGGAGGCGGACTGCGATGTGCTCCGCTTGCACGGTTTTGCAACTGGCTGTCAACATCTGTCTCAAGAAAGCTATTGACTTCTTTGGGACAGGCAGGATCAGGCTGTACTCCTGAATCCGTTATCAGGAGTCTGACTCGAGTGGGAGGCAAAAAGACTTGTGATAAAAACATCTAGATGTTTCACTAGCAGCCAAGAAAGGGAACGGAGTTTTCCTAGGCTGGCGTAGGTTTCCTATGCTTTGACAGTACAGGTTTTGTTTTGACACTATCAAAAGCATTTTTATGTGCCGCTTTGCCTTTTTGATGGAGAGCCTTTTATTAGAATATGACATCAGCATGCTATATACCGTGTTCCTTTTATAGTATATTGGTAGTCTGTTCTATTTTTGTACTGTTATTGCAACAAACTATTTCCACATCATTGAAAAGGGTAGAGGTTTTATGTGATCAGAAAAAAACCTTCAGCATTACTTAAGCAAACTATACTGATATTTCAGGGGGTGGGAGGGTGGGGGTTAGTTAAGCAATTCACTGATAAATTTCTACAATACAATTTTTATTCAATTTGCCTTATTCTATCTAGGAGGTTATACAAAAATATTGGGGCTTTCCAGAGAACAAAAATTCACCTGCCAGCCCACCTAAGTGTGATCCGTTTTGCAGAGGTAAGGTTGCATTCATTTCGCTAGTATGCGAGAGTCCTTTTATAAACCTGTTCATGATCCATGTGGTCTGGCAGTAAGAACCTGCAGTAATTTAACATTACCGCTTTTGTATCAATTTTTAAATGTGCCTGAATTACAACAGCACCCAGGGGCTTTGACCCTGAGGTTGGATACCATACAGACAGGATCAGAGTCACTGCCTAGCGTAATAGTATGAAATAGCTGAGAGAGATATTGTTAATCCTCCCATTTTGTGTCTGGGGAATTTGGGAACAAAGAGGGGAATTATTTTCCAAAGGTTGTTCAGGGAATCAGAGGGAGATGAAATCATGAATACTGGTCCCAGCACTCCTACACAGCAACAGGACCTTCAGCAGGTGCTACCTGTGTTTTCCATTCGGTCTTGCCGATGGTTTCTCCAGATCCCAACCTTCTGTAGTGAGAAACTTTGTGAAGCTCTTTCAGGAGCAACCATTCTGTCCTGTTGTTTAAAATTTTGCGGTGTCCTTGAAGAAATAGAAATTTTCCTCCCTCTCTTGAAACTTTTGGTATCTTCAGCTCTAGCATCGCAGGAAATCACTCAATAAGATCCTGCATAAAATTGTTTTCTTAATGGCTTAATTCCATGCAAAATTCTTATTTTGTGAAGGTTAACACAAAAGTGATGACTAATATATGCATCTCTTTGAATTTGCCTAGAGTTAGTGGCTTACCAGGATTGCTCCAAACTTAAAAGCTAGACTTAAGAGTAATAAAGTACTTAAACAGATTATTGTGGTTTGATGGTCCTACTCAGGTAGGTAAGTGCATCTTTGCACTGTATGTATGGCCTCTACTCCTGTTTATCCAAAGAGTCACCTTTATTTCACTGCCAACAGTTTTTTTACTCCACCTGCGTGAACCTGGATGAAATAGTGAGGACTGGCCAGTCAGATTGCAACACGAGGGAGGGGGCTGCGATATTCGTGGTATGGCAAAGTAGAAATCTGGTTCGGAGTAGTCTGGCTTGAAGCAGAGGCTGCAACTCCTGCCTGCTCTGGAGATGTGCCTACTGTCCCCTGCAAGGGATTAAAGCGTGTGTTACCCAGTAGATGCACAGCACTGCTGGTGCTTTAGGACAGATTTACACATAGGGTGACCGAGACAGACTACTCTGCAGCGTGACTTGTTTGGCTTTATGGATTTCAAAGTGTTCTAATTGCCTTTTAAACAACTATTCCCTTCTTCAAGGAAACCTGCCTCAGGCTTTCCCAGTTAAAATTCCAGATTCCCATAAAAATCCAGGAGTCTGGAAACATTTCAGGCTGACATTTTTGCTTTGTGATGTCTTGCCTTTGTTCAGAAGTGTCATATGCTACATGTAAAGCAAATAAAGGTCCTAGCAAAGGGTTTGCATTTAATTTTGTTTACAAGATGAGAAATATAGTCCAGCCAGCCATCCTGTTGCAGTCACCCAGGCTTAGAATAAACAGTCTGTTAAGATAACGTGATAGCATGCAGCTTGCCAGGGGTCTGGTTCAATCAGGTCTCACCTACCAAATGTTTGGGGCAGGCCAGCTCCATTCTTCATGTGCCTTTTTTTTTTTTTTTTTTTTTCTTTAGCATTCTGGGAGCTTTCTAGGAAAAAAAAGTTTCCTGTTACAAGGTCCTGCAACTAAATATAGTTCTAACTCCTACACTAACAACACTTTTGATGTGCTGTTCAAAGCAAATCCATTGAAGCAGGATACTGTTAATAAAACTTGGGAGATACAAGAGGTCAAGTGACATGAGTAAATAGACCTTTCAGTCTCTCTGGAGCTCCTATTCAAAGCCAAGAAGAATTTATCCTGACAAAAATACTAGTTTTAACTTTGGGGATTGCTCTTTGAACAAGAAAGGGCTACTTCATGCTAGTGGATTGCATGAAGACACTTATCCACATCTTTGCAGTGTTGCTGAATGTATCCAGGGACAACTCCTATCTTTTTTTATTTACTCTTCCCTCAAAAAAAACCCCCAAACCCAACACCCAGACCCACATATTTAAACCTTTGGTGTCCTGTTGCATTTTAGCGTGTTGGTAGCAGAATTATCTGTAACATGAGCTCAGTTGTCATTGTTTATATTTATCACATAATAAAAACTTACACTGGAGAGTTCTTGCAGTAATACAAGCTCTGTTTTTTGGGCAGTAGGAAAATGCAGTGAATTTAGAAGAATTTCAGCTGGTAAAAACTGATTTTTCCTGGTGTCTGTCCAGTTTCACCAGGCAGCCTTTTGAGAGGGTATGAAGATATCTTATGTGGACTTGTGGCTTCGTACAGAGGTGAGTGTCAGTTGATACGTAAGTCCTAGACCTTTTTTGTTGTTTCTAAGATCCATATGTCACTTCTGAATGTTTTCTGAAGTATTTAATCTGAGGAAGAGGTGCTGGTGATATGCAAGCGTTTACATGGGATGGCAGCTGGCCAGGGCAATCTTTACCAAAGGAACCTCTACTTCTGAAGTCTGCTAGGGTTTTTGGTTTTTTCCATCCTCAGAGAGAAATCCATGATCTCACTTTCTTTTGCACATGGCCCAGTGCTTTTAGCTGACTTTCCACCCTCCCCTGCACATAACTGAGATAATGCCAACATCTCAAAATACTGTATGTCTTGCAGAAAACTTATGCCCCAGACATTTTATATGGCAGTCACACATGTGAGGTTCTGATCTGGAGCAGCTGCTGCCTGCCTTTGGAATGTCTGCCCTGTATATTTGGTAGCGGGTAGGACTTGACCTACTGGGCTGGCTTCCCCTCTTCTGCGAGGTTTTCACCAGCTGTATCTCTGTCCTGGTTTCAGATTGGTGCCACCAAGATGCACATCTTCCTTAGCTGATGAGGAGAGCTGTGCACAAGGGAACCTGACTGTACCCAACAGCAGCGACCCATCCCACTCCCTCTTAATGCAGCATGTTGTGGGAAACAGTTTACTGATGCTGTTACACCCTTTTTCTCACCAGGATGGGAACCCAGAGGTAAGGAAGATGACTGTGACTAAAAATTTCATTTCACATGGCCCACCCGGCCCTGTGGTTTGTCTCTCCACCTCTTGTCATTCAATAGCCTTGCCCTGCTCATCGGTGTGGGGGCCACCAGCAATGATGGAAACATCTCATGGCAAAGATGTTTTCACATAACCACAAACACAGAGCACTCCCGTAACGCTCGCTGCTCCCTGCCGCTTCCTGCCTGATTCCAATGTCCAGAAGTGACCTTGCAGAGGCCACTCACAGGTTTTTCAGGCCTCTGGCAAGGTTATCCAGAAATGGGAGCACTTCAAAAAAAAAAAAAAAAGCATGCCTCACCAAATTTGGCTTTCTCTCAGAGTCTTCTATCTAATTGAAATACCTCGTTACAGGCACTGTGTCAACTTTGTGGGCTGTCATCCTGGCAAAATACATATTGTGTGCAAGCTTCTGTGTGCCCTGAAACCTCAGCCCCATTATTTCCATGTAACCTGAACTTTTAATTTCTGCCAAGGGAGATTTGAATTAAGAGAAACCTGTGGTATTTTTCAGGGATGAAAAGGAGCATGTTGGAAAACCTGAGCTGGCCCCAGCCTGTTGAACGTCCAGTGAGTACTTGCTGACAGGAAGATAGTATGTGGAATATACTCTGTGGGGACTTTCTCCCTGCACTCCTTTGGCTCTGTGCCTTTTTCTAGCAATTTCTGTGGCCCTCATCCTGGTGACATTCTTGTCAAATTTCTCCCTCAGCTAATGGGCATGGTCATCAGACTCATTGAGTAAAAATCTTCTCCTGGTTTGGCTGCAGACCTAACTGGTCACTGTTCCCAGCCCTCCCCCAGCTCCTGCATGGATTTCTGTGCCCATGGACGCCTACAGCTTTTTCAGACTTACGAGCAGCCCTGTGAACCAGTTACATCCTCAGGTCCAAGGGGCTTCCCTTTCCTCCAAATGACTCATGGTGTATGTGGATAGAAGCCCTTTCTTCCAGAAGACTCCCAAAGACATTGGACGTGTTGCAAAAAAGGGAAAAAGTCATTTGGAAATTACTATATTGTTGGGATAAAATGTAAAAAATTACAAAGTGGGGTTTGCCTTCCCAAGGGAATGGCAAACAGGCTCCAATATACATCCCTCCCACCTATCTTTGGAGAGACTGACTCACCCTGTGTGACTGCTTCTTTCTTTCCATCAGCTACAGAGTCCTGCATGCCTAGCTTAGATGGACATTTAACTTACAGAATCTTGCAAAGAGCCTAGAATAATCTGTCTTTTCAAAGGAGTTTGCACTTAGTAAGTCACTAGACAGCGTGTCAAATGAGTGTTCAGAAATACTGCTGAAACATAGACTCAGCTCAGTCTAACACAATGAACAGAGAAGTAAAAAGCATTAGAAGCTTGCCCAGGCTCTTTTTACACTCCTGATCATAGTGAGTGAGGATGGAAAGAAAACAGCTGCTGCAGGAGTGGATGCATGAAAAATGGACATCTAGGTAGGGACACTGGACATCCCCAGTCCCACTCTGAGGGGGAGGCACAGGTAGAGGCTTCCATGGTTTGTGAAACTCCAGACTTAGAAGTCTTCAGTTACACTGAAAAAAGCTGTTATATCTGTGAGAAGTCCCAGAAGTGCAAATATATTCTCATTTTATGGGTCTGGTCACTGTCAAGGCAGGATAAAGTGACACTGCTTCCCTGGTACCTCTATGGGTTGGTAGTAGCCACCCAGCTGCTGAGCAGCTGGCTTGTGCTTTAATGCAGTACAAGAATAGAGTTAAACATGTAAAACTTACCGTTTTAAGCCAGGCACAATTTTCTGGGCACCTTCAACTGATGCTTGCAAATTTTGGTTAATGTGTGTATCTGAAGGCAGAGTTTGGTTTTAAAGATCAGTTCTCTACAGTTCTGAGTGAGAGGAGGCTAATTTTAACAATGATACTTTTCCCATAATGTTCTCATATTTCTGTGCCTGCACATCCCTATTTACTTAAAAGTACAGTCCTCACCGCAATTATTACATCATGAACTTAGGATCTCTCCCTGGGAAAAGAAACACTTTTTAGGAATAAAAAAAAAGGGAGTTTATAAAAAAGAAGGAAGTGTTCGAAGAAGTTCAGAAAGCCTCAGATTCCTCTAGGGTCCCCAGCTGTGCTGTATGTTGTCCCAGCTGAACGCCAGATATTTCCGTTCTGCACATTAACGCATTCAAGAAGAGATCAAAGCAGCTGTCTTGAGTGTGCTTTGGGCCAAGTGTGTATGTCCTACCTCAGAACAGCCCAGATCCCTAAGGTTACAGCCCTTTATACTTCCCTTCTTATAGGCCTGGGGCTGATCATGAGCTCTCTGGAGCTCTGGCTACCTGCCTGTCAGCGTGTAAAGTGATAGTCAAGTCTTCAGGTGCTTTGTGGTCCCCATGGCCTGGAAGCCACATCCTCTGCTGGACTATTTCTTGTGATGCAGCAGTTTTTCCACCGAGGGTGAAGAAGGGAAGTACTTCTCTAATGGTCTTACCGCATCACGTGTCCTATTGTTACCATTCTTCACAAGAGGTGTCTCCTTTGAGGGATGTGCTGGTGGGTGGCCCAGCGCTGATGGTGTTGGGGCATCCCTGGGTGGCATTTGGTCCAGTGTGGTAGGATAGCTCTGCCAGAAATGTTGCCCCATTGGTCTTATAACAGGTGGGCCCAGCTATTAGCATAAAGCCAAGTTTGGGTGAGATATACCTGCAAGCAGAAACCCTTGTCACATTCCTCTTTCCTCATGCCCCTGATGAAACTCTGTGTGGGGTTGTGAGCATGGAA
>JAVJGJ010000061.1:8238091-8256729 GCA_035590215.1 Microhierax caerulescens
TGGCAGGAGGCTCTGCAAGGTGGCAAGTTCTGTCCAGCCCCATAGTAGCATCACTGTGGAAGTGTTGCAAAGCAAAACAGAAGTGCAACAAACTCAATAGCTGACAAAAACTATCTGGTTGCCTCCTTGATGAAGTGGAGATGCTGGGGGCTGGGCTGACCCGGAGTGATCATGCATGTGCTTTACCTGGTTCACATATCTTTGAGTTCAGAGCTTCTGTGGCCGTCGTTCATTCAGACACAGCCCTGCCGTTGTGTTATTTACTGTCCCTCAGCCTTCAGTGGGTTGGGGGGAGGGTTTGTGTCTTTGTGGAGGGACCATTTCTCTGCACGCTGCATCTTGTGATTGCTCACTTAGATGGCATGTCATGCAGCTCAGATGAAAGCCACGTCACCACCTAGTAAATGGCTCAGAGCAGTCCTTCGTACCTTCACGGTAACAGTTTACTCTATAAGAAGATTGCTCTGAAGTCAGTCCTTGCATCTGCCTTTCTGTTTGTAACTCCTCTAAGCAACCATCACGGAGCGTAAAGGAGCCGGGGAGATCTGCAGAAAATTGAAAGTACTGTAGACAGTAGAGTGTGTTGCGCAAGGGCTCTGTCCCTCACCAGTGCCAAATTGCATAAATCAGTGTCGGCCAGAAGTGAAGTAACAGCTCACTTCCTAAAATGGAATTATCCCTGTGTTGTTCCTGGCCAAGGGCTACTCTTGGGGGCAAGATCAGCAAGCAGGCGGTAGTGACTGCAGCGTGCCCCTCGCTGCTGCCAGCCCCCATGGTGCATGAGAGGAGGAGAAACAGCACTATTTGCCATCTGATAAGCACTAGGGGACTTTGCACCCTGCACAATCCCCTTAATTTAACTGTAACTCCCAATAAGTCAACTTTAAACTAAATGATGTATGTTCCTTGAAAAGAAGCTACTGTTTTCTGGGATCTAACCTCCACCGGTTAGTCTGTTACTGCTCATGTTGCTTCAGTATTTCCTAGGGCTTAAACATTGTGGGCATGTTGTTAGCACAACAAACTAAAATAGGAACATGCAAAATCCTGTACCGGGAGTTTATTCACACAGTTTAGCAGCAAAAAAACTATTCTTCAATGGCGGAGAGAAGTCGAGGGCCCATCTCTGTGATGTGAGGAAAATGACTGGTAGGTGACAGTGAAGGAAACTCAAGCGTACCATGGGACTCCTCACCCTAAGGATGATCCATCAAGGCCAGAGGAATTCATTAGCTGTGGACTGGGATTCTCTCTGCATGGCATCCCAAGATTGCAAGGGGGTTTTGATTTTGGTTGTAACTATTCTCACCATTTTTAGTCCTACCCCGAAGCTTTGGGCAACTTACCGGAAGGCTAAGGTGCTGGTCATGTTCTGCTGTCACAATTTTTACATCTTGTTTTTTCCTTGGAAATGGCTGCAGCAGGACTGTGTAATGAAGGTATTGACAGATAAGTTATTTAGCCAGATAACATATTTGTTTAGCAGTAGCTCTGGACACTAGTTCCTTCCAAATGTCCTTGAAGCTGGCAGAGTGCCTTGCCCACAGCTGTCTACCAGTTGTGCAGTCTCTGCTTTGCCAGAGCTTGTGAGTGGCGTTTATCCTGATGTTGCTTCCAATGCCTCTGAGCATTTGCATCCATTGAACTAGGGAACTGGATTGCTTGTCCTTCCATATGAGTTCCCCATCATGTGGCCATTTGACTAATGCAGGCTCTTTTGTAGTGAACTTCTCTCCACATCTATTCCCCTGCTGCGATTTTTCCCAGCTCCTCATCTCTCCAGAATTTTCTCTCCCCCATGCATCTTCTTCCCAAAAGCTCTTTGACAGTATCTGCAGACCTGTTGTCTTGGCTTTCTGGAGCCCTTTGGCAAAACTTATCTCTTAGCATGTGGAGTTTCACTGGTTGCCCCTGCAGTCTAGCTCAGCTTGGCATTTCATGTGTGTTTGTCACCCCAGCTCTCAGCCCTGCCCTGCCTGCTTTGTGTCACCTACCTCTTATGTCTCCTGGAGTCTGACCCTCCACATAACTCAGTGGAGATTTTCAGGACCTTCAAAGAAGGTCTGCAAAAATCAGTTTTTCTACAGAATCGACGAAAATTGCATCCAGTCCCGCAGCTTCCTTCCATAGCCTAGTTTCAGAACCAAGCCTGGCACCAGCACAGCCAAAGCTATGTGTCACATATGTGTGGGAACATCGCTTCCATGCAGATGTTCCCACTGGCATGTCAGGTGTGGCTGTGCAATTAAACCGGAGCTGGTTAGCAAGTCACCAAGCTTCATTGTTCTCTTACATGGTGCACAGTCCTCATGTGCTCCTGTCCTGAATGCGTAAGTAAGATACAATTAGAGATGCATATCTCGTCCAGGCTGGGCTGCTGCTAGCAGGGTGCAGGCAGGCAGCAGCAGCAGCCATGTCAGGATCAAATAGGGTACACATGGCTGCTTTCTCATTATTGTTCCCCTTATTTTAAGATCAGGAACAGGGATATTTGTTCCAGAAATAAAAATTAGTGGAGTCATTCATGTACATCCGACCCTGATTACTGAAGTTAGTCTATGAATTAATATATTATGTGTCTTTAAGTGTAGATATGTACACATGCATTATATAAAGTCAGTATGGGTTTTCAGCAGAAAAAAAAGGGGCAAAGTTTTGCTCTGGTTCATGCAATGGATGTTTGCAGCTGTGTCTTCCAGCACAGTGACCTGGCCAAGCTGGGCATGGAACCAGAGGGTGGAGAAGTGACGTTACTGTTGGGAGACCTGAAATTCAGCTGCCCTTGCTCCATGGCAGACTTCAGCACCCTCCGAGTGCTGCAGCAGAGGCTAGTTTGGCTGGTGCCAGCAGTCAAACTAGGAATTTCTGTTTTAAAACCAAGGGAAGCATCTAATGGGTTTTTCTTTCAGACATAGGAAAACTGAGAGTGAAAGCTGTAGCCATCGCTGGGATTGTGGAGCTGTCCGCTTCTAATATACAGCTCACAGGACTGGGGTCTGCTCTCAAATCCTAGCCCATGGGGAGTCTCCAGTCTTCCTGGGAAAGGATTCACGGGTGAGCTTCAGTGTGAACCCCCTAAACCCCACAGGAATAAGTGAAACAAAGATGGCACCAATTTTTCTGTAAGAACGCTGATTTTGAAGGTAGCATCAGGATTTTCCTGAGGTTTGGCTCAGTGTGGAAGGGCGGCAGCCAGAGATGGAAGTGCACCTTCCTGAGGGGTGGTTGCAAGGCTGGGGTGGGAGAGCAGAGGGAGACGAGGTCTCCAGCATCAGCTGCTGCAGGGAGGGAGGATGATTTCTGTGTCCTTGAGGCAGAGCTCAGCTCTCACATGCTTGGGAAATACTCGATACCACACACTCCTTTTCAAAGTCCTCACCTAGTGGGTTTTTCCTGTTCTCTCATTGGCCTGAAAGAGGTTAAGGTTTTTTTGGAATTGGAGGTTTCTTTTATGTAACTGAGAAGGTGGCTGTGTGGCTAATGCTCTCGTGCCTAGGGTAAATATCTCTCTAGCTCATTAGCTCTGGGCTAGGATTAGTCTATTAGCTGGCTTCAAATGTGATTGTTTTCTGTCTTCCTTGGCACAGGGGGAGCATAGGCCATGACGAAAATTTTTCTGGTTTCGGTGCCAGTGCAATCATGTAAAAGGTTTAGGGGCTGAAAAAAATGCTGAAGAATCACATCTGAAATAGTAGAGCTTTATGCATGTCAGGCTGCAGATGAAAATGAGTAACCTCAGTTAAAAGCTGTTTCTCTTCAGCAGGCCCAAACCCATCCAGTGCTTTCCAGTACTGGTCAGAAGAAGCAGCAAGAACAAAGGGCAAATACAAAAGCCATTTGCAGCCTTTCTCCTGGGCTAGCCCAGAAACCTCTACCCTGATCCACCAGCCCAACTGGCCCATCACTGGAAGGTGGGAGCCCCAAGAGATGCAGGTGGGTGGGTGTTTAAGGACTGAGGAAAGATCCGTTATTCTCAAACTGTCCAGGTCAGCTGGGTGTTATCTCAAAGCCACTTGGTCAACAAACTCTGTGAGCTGGGTCCAGCAGGAACTGCTAGTCCAGGAACTCCCAGCTGGTGTTTAGCACAGCACAGGCTTGGGAGGCTTCAGCAGCAACCTGAAAATTAAGAAAAGTCTGATAATCGTAGCGAAATCACAGAGATAACAGTAGATACCTCATTCTGCATTACTTAGCTTAACCAAGACACTATGTGCGTGGCTGTGTATGTGTATATATATATAAAAAATACAGCACTTCTACACACTCTTTTCAGGAACCACGGTGACTGCTAGAAGCCACTGCCAGTAGTCACTCTCCCTTATAGTAATTAGCAAAGGCATTATCTCAAAGTTGTCATTGAAGCTGGTTTCTTCTTTGTGCTTCTGTTAATGAGGCTGGTTTTGATCTTGGGTATAATTTCACTCACTGTATATGGGTTCCTATTCTGTCCTAGGAGGGAAATGGGGAGTTGCTGTTTCATGGGCAGTACAGAAGCACCCCAAAGTCAGTGCAGAAACCCACCTGCAGGACAAAGAAACAGTCCTGCTCCAAACCCCTGCGGTCGTAAGTCAGTGACTGCACCCTTGTGATCGGCTTAGCCTAGCTGCAAAATAACAATTTAAAATGCCCTGCTGTATTTCCTCCCTGGTGATGCTTGCATACAGGTTACATTTGCCTGAGAGAAGCAGAATTGTTGTCCTTTCTGTGCCCTGAGAGGCATGCTGGGGATTGCCAAAGCATTAAGACAAGCGTGTCCTCACCCTGACAGCCCTCTTAGGGCTGACTTCCCCTGAGCTCCCTTGGAGTCCTTTCGGATATGGCTGGAGGAACGTGCGGTGCATGCTAGCAGTCCTCCACGCTGGCCCAGGACCTGCTGTAACTCCTCTCTGTCTTTTGTTCATGTTTTCCTAATAACCTGGAAGGCTTGTAAAAACACTGTCCTGGGACTTTCATGTTAAACCAGGTCACACCTCTGCTTCTTCCAGTGGCTTGGCTCCAGCTGAGCTTAGCTCAGGCCACTGCAAACGCTGTAGAAAGCACCCCAGCTTTGCCAAAAGAAAAGGTAAAACTGGCTGGTGAGGAGCCAAGTATCACCTCCTCACGTCTTAGTCCGGCAAGCTGGTCCTGAATAGAGACCCAGAAAATCCATGTCACTCCAGCGCTAGCTCATGCCCTGCCTCACTGGACAGTTTACTCTCTGCTACCAGTTGCTTAGACTGTGGAAGCTGATGGGGGGAAGGTTTCTTGCCTTGCTTAGATGGTCATTGCACCAGCAGCAGCACCATGCTCCTGCTCTGGATGCAGGCACATCATGCCTTGCACCTTCCACCTCCTACACTTTGGTTTCCCCTTTTGGTACCTACCTGGCTGTCCTTCGTTTGAAGGAGTTATGTAGCTGTCTGATATTGCCTGGTCCTCACCTGCCACTTCAGTGACAGAGCTCAGGCTTTGTGTTGCTCTGGTGGCTCTGCCAGCCACCGGGCAAGATGTCCCTGTGTGTGCTCGGGGCTGCACGAAGCCCTAACAGCAAGTAGTCCCCACCCAAGTTGTCTGAAACTGTTATTTTGCAAGAGTAGAAGTATCTGGCCAAAAAGTTAATACATAAATGGAAGAATTGTTTTTCTTTTGGGTTTGGGGTTTTTTTGCATGCGTGTGAGTATTTTGCACTACTTAATATCAAGAGAAAATGAAGTGGAAAATGCTACAAGGTGCTATAAAAGCAGCTATTACATAAGGTGTTAGTGCTTTAAAGCAAGGACCTGACATTGCACTGGGACAGTGGAGGGTGGCAAAGCACGAGGCAAAGATTTTTACACCTCTCCAAAAATCTCAGGATAGACAAGGAGAGAGCATCGTGTTCTGCTGAGAGTGCAGAGGCTGCTTGTGTTAGTCTAAGTGGAGGTACGGAGCCGTGTGGAGGAGATGCCATATGCTTAGATCGATGTGGACTTAGAAATCTTGCCTTTTTGCTCTTTTACTTCTCTTTTTGTTCTCTGTTTAAGCACAAGAGACTGATCCTTCACCACCAGCGTGAACAAGGTCTGTGGTGTCCTGTGATAGCGGGAAGGCGAAGGGAAACCCAAAACCCCCAACACGTAAGCACTATTGTTGTCTTCCCTTGGTGAGACAAACTGTTAAAAGCCCTAAATGAAAGGCATCTCTAGGGAGAGGCTTTCAGCCAGCATATAAATCAAAAAGGTCACCTAACTTTTCCCCTCCCGTTTGTGCCTGTGTTTTAATTCTGTTTGATTTGGCAGCCCGTGTTCGTTTTCAGAATATTAAAGACCTGAATTAAATAATTCAGTCTTTTCCTTTGCAAGCTTAATTCCCTGGCTCATCACCAAGTTTCTACCAGATGGGGACCAGCTACTTCTTTCAGCAACAAAAATACACGGCAGACAGCGGGCTGGCTTCTCAGTGATCTGCCTGGCCAACCAGCACATGTTTCCCCGTTGTTCCTGTGCCTGAGGGGAATGTAACCAGGTTTGGAGGTTCCAAATCTTGGTGGAGGGATGCGTGGACAACCAAGCAAGCTTTGCCATCACTGGGGCAGTGTGTGTGGGCTGCTTGCAGGGTGCATGTACGAGGAGTAAATTCCCCAGAGCATCTAGCAAGCTGACATTTATTTAATTGTAACTTTTTTTTTTAATGGACCACTTATCCCCTGCTGTATTTCTGTCCCATAATGGAGCTGTTCTTGGGCATCAAGGAGATTCTTCCGTGCTTTGTTCAAAGGCTTCTCTGTGACGGGTAGGTGGGTGCTCCATATCACATTGCTGTCCCCTCCGCCGGCATGGGGAGCCCACACACCATGCCCATGCCCACCCCCGGCTTGGGCAGCACACGCAGTCTGCTCCAGCCATCCACTTCGGTGATCATCACCACCTCTCTGTAGCCTTTATTTTTAATCCTAGTGATTTTCCCCTTGCAAAATAACTCCAGGCTCTTGCCCACAGAAATATTTCTTCCTATTGTTGTTGCTGTTTGATGATCATGTAAGTGAAGATGAAGGGGCAGCTGCTGGATATATAGGAAAGCGGGATGGTAAAAGGAGGAGTCAGGAGAGAGACTTCAGTTCTCACACAGGATTTTGGGTCAAAGACCAACATGTTCCAGCCACACTTGTCAGCCCTGGTTTAGTAGGTGCCCAGTGAGTGTGGAACTGAGCAGTGCCCGCATGACTCCGAGGAGGAGAAGGATTTTAATGGAATTTGAAAGGGCTTTGCAGGACTTTGTGCTCTGTTGCATACCTGGTAACATTGAAGCTGGGCTCAGCAAGCTTAAGTCTATCCCAGAAAACAGAGACTGCAACGCAGTTTTGCAGCGCTATGAAACAGGATCTTTTGTATCAGTGGAAAGGTTGGTCTGTATTGAGGGCGATATTCAGACCCACGGTGATGGTTTCCAAGCCATGCTTTCTGAAGTCCTCCCGCCACCCCCCAGCACAGCACGTTATTGTAGATGCTTTTTCCTGAAGAAGCTGCTTCTCCCCACCACCTCTGTAAGCTGTAGGAAACCCAGCTGCTCCAAGGGGTACAGATCTCTCCACTTCCCAACCATGTTTATTTTATTGCCCTTTACCCACGTGCCAGCTCTCAGCTTTTTTCCTCCCTCCTTGGGAGATGGGAGAGTCAGCCTGAGGTCGAGTTTTCACATTGTAAAAAGACGTTCCTTTACCCATCAGCCGGGCCTCCGTACCACATCCCTGCACGCTGTGCGCTGGGGTTTACCTGCTGCTTATCTGCACCCGTGGAGGGGAAGGGACTTGGAAACCTTGCTGCCAGCCAGCTCGGCATCGCGCCTCTCTCCTCAGGGTTTGGGCTTTTTCCTGCCCCTGTGAGAAGTATGTCAGGTATTTAGGCTTTCATTTTTTTTATTTTTTTTTTTTTTTGCTTTTAAGCTGTTTCATAGAAAAACTTGTTTTCTCCTATCTGGAGGGTTAGGGGAGGGAGGATGAAGTTTTTCAGCTTTGAATCGGTTCAGAAGTGGGACAGGGACATTTTTTCCAGTGCAGCCCAGCAGCGTGTGATTACCTGCCAGCTTCACGCCCCAAGTGGCTGCCAGGAAAGTCAAGCTCTCACGCCTGGCTTTTATTTGCTGTGAAATATCGCCTGGATGTTTCTTGTGAAAAATGACAGGAAAAAGAGCCAAATAGCAAAGCTTTTGAGGACACGTTTTTAGCCCAGCAGTCAACCCTGTGTCGCTGGGAGGTGGTGGAGGGATTTTGGACAGGCAAAGGTCTCTGCCGTATCTTTTCATACAGCAGAGTCCCCAGGAAATCAGAGGGGGCAAAGTTAAAGCTCAAAGTTTTTCCTGTATTAAGGTATTACTAGTTTAAGATATTTCTAGAAAGCGCTGAGTTTCTTTAAGTCCAGTTTGGGCAGTCGGTTGCTGTTTCACAGAGGTGTTTGGCTGTCCCCGTAAAACATGAGAAACTGCACGCCGTGGTAAAGCTTTCTGCAGAAAATTGTGTAAATGAAGTAAAGGAAAAAGATACTAATTGGAGGAAATTACTAGAAATTCTGCCTTGGATCAGCTGTTAGCAACCCCTGAGTTTCTGGAAAATGGGAAACCCAAGGTCTCAGCGTGCTGGATGGGTTGTTGGCTAATTTTTACCCTTTCCTGAGGATTAGCCATGTTGGTAGGGCTTTAACGGACATCCAGTGTCGGTCTGTATCAAAGCTTATTTAGTGGCTTGGTTAATGACTGGGATGGTATGAGCACACTAGATTAAAAATAAAAAAAAAGAAGACTATACATTGTTTTTGCAAATAGTTTCCCAAAAGTAGCTTGTGGCCAGGAAAATGAGACTTGTGGATAAAGTAAGTGGTAGCCATCTGACTTTCTCAGATTCCAACTGTGTTTTTCATTTTTCAGCTTGGGGCTGCCCTGGAAAAGGTACATCTCCAGGGTGTCCTTGGGGCACTGGGCAGGGAGGGTCTTGCTGCTCATGATTTATGGGGGTCCAAATTCATCTTGGGCTGCATCAGCTGCATGTGGGCTGTGAGGAGGTTTCCTCCCTCCTGAGCACTCATCCCTTCACCAGCAGTGGGCACCTGAAAACTTTCCTAGATGCCAAGAGCCCTGCAAGGACCAGACCATGACTGGGGTTAGAAATGAGTTGGGGCATTGTTGCTATCCTTGCCTTGTGAAAAGTCAGCCTGTAAAAGCTGTAAGGTCACAGCAGGCGTTTGTGTAGTGTTGTGGAGTTGCCTCCAGCAGGATCTGGCCTGAAAGGGTCATAACCTATTTTCCATTTTGAACCAAGTGTTCTTCCTCTTGCTCCCATCCTACCAAGGCTTCGCTCTCCCCATTCTGTGGGGCAATGCTGATAGAGTTTCAGCTTTGCCTTGTGAGCCCTAGAGCCTGTCCAGAGAGTCACTCAGCCTCTCTGTATCAACAAACAAACAAACAAAAAGAAAACCCCAAAGATAACAACAGATACAAATAAAAGGCACTGAAAATGTTCTACCACCAACCAGGCATATTGGCCAGAGGTGGTTGTGGCATGGTGGTTCTGCTCCAAAACACCTCCCCCCTGCTCCATTTTACAGCTCTTTTTGTTTTTTTCCCTTGTGGATAGGTCTAGAATCAGATCAGCCACTGTCATCTTCTCCTGCCAGGAGCATGAGGACCACTATCACCATCACCAAGTGGTGT
Source organism: Microhierax caerulescens (assembly GCA_035590215.1). NCBI lineage: Eukaryota > Metazoa > Chordata > Aves > Falconiformes > Falconidae > Microhierax > Microhierax caerulescens. Next base: position 8,247,752 of record JAVJGJ010000061.1, read on the forward strand.
TTCCTTAAGGCAAGTGCTGGCTGGACACAATGGATGGCTTTGCCTTCAGCATAGATGAGGTGAGCTCAGCAGAGGTGGGATTAATGTATAGATGATGCTACATAATCTCCAGTGTCAACAGGTGGCACTCCTACTACTTGCTCTCTGCACGTATATGACCGCATGAGAGCTGAAACCTACAGGATTTCTGGCCCCAGAGCAGGGCAGATATCTGGGGGTGGGAAGGTCTCAGTCCCTGAAGCTGCAGCACCCACTGGAACCTGAACTGCTGAACTCTTTTTGCCTTCTGTTTCCTAGCAAGGTTGTTAAATAAGTAAAAAAAAAAAAAAAAAAAAGTTACTCATCCTAGGTCTAGGATAGTGTCAGCAAGAGTTGGATGAATTTTGCCCTCCAACTTTTCAACACCAATTTATAACCCTAAACGGTAAAATACTTCTTTTTTCAAAGCTCTCCCAACCCCAGGATGTCTGAGCACAGAAATAAACCAGCAGCAGAAGGGAGCTGAGGAAGGGCAGCCAGTCCCATCAGCAAAGCGGTGCAGCTCGCATGGCAACTTGCAGTGCAAAATGTCTTGCCACTGGCCTGAAGCCTGCTAATTACAGCTAATTGCATTACACGGTGGCTGGTTCATAAGGGAAAGGGCTCTTCACCAAGGGAAGGAGCTTCCCTGTCCACTACAGCCCACAGGGCTGTGTGAGAGGTTGCTTTTCTGCTTGCTATCGAATAGAGAAACAGTATTTTAGGCTCACAGGCTGATTTCATTCTGGTGGACCTTGAAGCTGGATGCATAAAACTCTGGCTGACACACACCCGTGACTGCAGCCGGAGCCTGAGGGATGTGCCTGCCCTCACACTTCATCCTGCTCCAGGCTGCAAAAAGTTCAGGAGATGCTAATGCAGCCCTCAGCATCTCCCAGACATCTGGTTTGGCTGGCTCCTTATTTCCAGCAAGCTGGTAAAAGCCCTGCTCCTGGTCTATGAACACAGCCCAACAGAGAGCCAAGCCCTGGGTTTCTTCCGTAGATCTGTGTAGTCCCGAGGAGGGAAACACCGCATGCGTGGAGCCCGGCGGTGTAATGCGGGACCATCTGCTCATACCTAGAACTCCCCCACTGCAATTCAATTGCAGTCTAGTTAATCTCCACTCCTATGCAGAGAGTAATTTACTGGTTTTACATGTGGACTGGGAATACACAGGAGGAAAGGTGTCAGGGTTTGTCCTTGATTTGGAGGCAGAAGAAGCATTTTTTAAAATCCAGTGAGCATAAGGTGAGTGCGGGAGTGAACATGATGCTTCCCTGGGTCAGGGTACCTGCTGCTCATCATTCGGAGGACTAGGTTCATGTTTTTAATAGGCAATGTGTGCTGGTGCCATAAAACCTTGAGGCGATCACATCTTTTTCTGTGTCAGCGTGACGCTTTCCCTGCAGCCCTTTTCCAGCAGACTTCCAGCTCGCTGTGCATGTCCCTGGCAGCTGGGCTGCCACCACCTCTCAGCTGATTGCAGACGGGCTGATGCACTCGGTCAGGCATCTCCCTTCCTCAGTAGCTGGCCCATGCTCTCACATCATGCTTCTCATTCCTCCTTTTTACTCTTCCAAAACATCTCTGCTCCACTCCCTTCTCTGTGTTCCCACCCTCCCATCTCTTCTCATGGGTGTCCTGTCCTGACCGTTTGCCACACACAGGGTTTGTCTCTGGCACATCAGAGGGGCTTCAGACAGTTGATGACAAGCTGCCTATGAACCCGGTTTTTTACCTCCAGCCCTGGGTGACGAGCTGTGAGATAGGGGTTGTCCCTGCTGGACCCTCAGGCCGGGGGAGAGTGCTGCAATGAGAAGAGTTGCTACTGCAGAAGGATGGAAAAGCCCTGTGCCAGCAGGGCTTGGTGTGCCATCACCCCATTTTAGGGTAGGGTAGCATCCCTGTAGCTGATGCACACAGAGAAGCAGCCCCCCCCCGGCTCCACTCCCCATGGCACACCTCTGGTTCCCATGCTAATGACAAACAGCTTAAAACATGCTCAAACCTCACTTGCTTTTGGCACATTTTCAAGAAATTAGTGGGGCTGGGTTCACCATCGAGAGGGAAGTCTCCTTATCTGCCTTGCCTCGCTAATAAAATCACTTCCAGGAGATCGCAGCACAGCTGGGGCAGCCACAGCTACGTGAGGGCTGGGCTTTTCTCCACTGCTTTGTGTTGGCAGCATCAATTTTGTTTGCGTGGTTTGCTGGGTCTGGGGGTACAAGCCATCTCCATCACCATGCTCTGCCTGAGGACAAGCCAGCCCATGAAGTGTCCTCTGAGCTGGCTCCCACAGGGACAGTACAAATAAAATCTGGTCTTTCAGATGCTTTTGCAATTCCCAGAGGATGGTTAAGAGGCTTTATCAGTGGCTTATTGCAAGCAAAGTGAGGAGTACTGGGGTACCCAAGGTACAGGTGAGGTACCAAAATAGATGATGCTTCTTCCATCGGGCCATGTTGTAGCTGACCTGGGGAAGCAGGTCGTGAATGGGGGCACAAAACACGGCCATCGTGCAAGGCAACGAGAGGAACAGCTGTTTTGCACAAATAGAGCAGGGAGGCATATGTGGGGTTTTGGTAACAGAGTTCATCTGTGACTGAAGCACGTTGCTGTACAATTTGTGCAGTTTTTCTGGGAAAATGTAACAGTATTTTTCACTGGATGGACCAGATGTGATGTGGAGAGGTAGGGGACAAGCCACCCCACAGGCTTTCCCATGGGACTCCGTCCCCACAGTGTGGTCCTGGTCATGTTGCAACCAGAGCAGACAATGGCTATGGCACAAGTATTAAATTCTCCTTTTTTTTTCCACCAGCCTGGAGAGCCCTAAAAGCAAGAGACAGCAGCTGTAACAGCAGCAAGGGACTTTTTCCAAATCTCACGTGGGGATTCATGGCTGCAAATCATCCTTCTCTCTTAAGCAGCTCCGAGAGCAGACTGGCCAAGCAAGGTCTTTCAGACATTTGCTTCTTCAAATGGTGGGTTATTTACTTGCATCCATCGTTGTCTGGGTGCATGCTGCTGTTCTTCCCCACCATGAGCCACACAGTTAGCAGAGGCAGAGTTACTGGCTTGTACTATTTACATTCAGGGCTCAAAAGGTGTTGAAATTAATATGAGTTTTCGCCTCAGTTCTGGGTTTGGCAGCTAGGCTCTTTTCAGCAGAGAAGGGGCTCCCTTGGCTCCATGGACTGCCCTGGTCCCCAGCCCACCCCTTGTCCCTTCTGTGAGTTGCTGTAGACCCATGTGCACTTGGCCTCAACAGGTTTTCTCTCTTTGTTTTTTCTCTCTTTTTCCTTTTTTTTTATTTTTGCTTTTTTTCTTTTTTCCTTTTTTCTTTCTTTGTCCCTTTTGCTTTCTTTTTCCCTTTTGCTTTCTTTTTCCTTTTTCTTTCTTTTCCCTTTTTTCATTCTTTTCCCTTTTTTCTTTCTTTTTCCCTTTTTCTTTCTTTTTCCCTTTTTCTTCCTTTTTCCCTTTTTTTATTTATTTATTTATTTATATACGTATATATTTGTCTCTCCCCCCCCCCTTTTTCCTTTTTCCTTTTATCTTTTTTGTTCTTCTTTTTTCTTTCCAGCCCTCCTTTTTCTTGTGCTGCCTTTTCTCCCTTCCCTCCTCAGGCGGGCTGGCAGCACCCCAGTGATGAGCTAATGCGGCTCGCCGCTGGATCCCGGATCTGTGTGGGAGGCAGCGAGACGATGCTTAGCTGTGGCTCAGCCGCGGTCGGGGTCCAGCCCCGGTCCGGCGAGCTTGGGGCTACCGTGTGCCGTCAGAGCCGGGGCAGCCGAGGAGCAGATCCAGGCAGCCAAGTGCTGGTTTTACTGGTGGGGCTGGGAAGGGATTGCAAAAGTCAGACGGTATCTGAGCTTGGGGTTGGTCCCAGCTGCTGGATGAAGGAGAGCAGAGGAAAAGCATCACTGTGCCCTGCAGAGGGGAGAGAGAGGGGTGGAGTGGGTTGACTGGCTGCCCTGAGGTCGGGATGATGGGCCCTGAGGTCTGGCTCAAACCCACCCCATTGCAAGGAGGTAGAGCCTGGCGGGGCTGGGGGGGGCCTGGGGTGGTGTAGGGGCACTGGAGCGGTCTCTGGTCCATAGGGGCTGGGGGACACACGTGGGGCTTGGGGTCACGCGTGGGGGCGGGGGAGTCCTTGGTGCCGGGCCCCCCCCGCCCCCCAACATGTGTATGCCGGCAGGATGGCCGAGAGGGGGGTACTGGAGGTGGGGGCCGTGTCCCCCACCACGCAGGAGGAGCTGGTGGTCCTCTACTTCGAGAGCGGGCGGCGCTCGGGGGGCGGCCCGGTCCGGAGCTGCCAGCGCCTCGGCCCTCTCCTTTTCCTCACCTTTGAGGACCCCCAGGGTGAGTGCGGGGCTGGGGGGCAGCTGCTGCCGGCTGCATCGGGAGCGGGTGCAGAGGCATCCCTATCCCAGCTGGGAGCACTGGGAGGGGGTGTGGGGGCACACCAGTCTCACTAGGAGCACTGGGATAAGGACTGGGGGGGAATCGCAGTCCTGTTGGGAGTTCTGCATTGGGGGTGCGTGTCACCGTCCCAGCTACTGAGTACTGGGATGAGGTGCGGGGCTTCCAGTCCCAACTGGGAACACTGAGATAGGTTGAGGGGGGCCCCAGCTCCACTGGGAGCAGCAGGGAGCGGCCCTGCACCCCTCATGAGGTCCCAGTGTGGGGCTGGGTGCCAGCTGGGCTCGGGCACTGCGCCCCCCAGTGACCCCTGTCCACCCCCGTGCAGATGCCCAGAATGTCCTGGCCCGCGGCAACCACCGGCTGGGGGGGGCTGAGCTGGAGGTGCGCCCTGCCCCCCCCTGGGACCCCACCCGGCTGCTGCTGCAGGGCCCTGGCCCCCAGACCCCCCCCGAGGTGCTGGAGCCACATCTGGAACCACTGCTGGGACGCCCCCGCAGCACCTTCAGCCTGCACCAGGGCCCAGGGCCTGACCGGGTGCTGCTGCACCTGCAGGACCCCATCACCCCCCAAGGTGGGTGTAGGGATCCAGGGGGTGCCATGCTGCTGCCGGGAGTGCCGGGCAGTGGTTGGGGTGTGGGGTCTGCGGTGCTACTGGGTGGCTCTGCAGGACCCCCACCCACATTCTGTGCTGTGCTGGGTCGCGGCATGGGCTCTGTGCCACTGGGCAGCGCTGGGGGCCATGTTGGCCACGTGCTCCCTGTCTGGTGTCACCAGTGCTGGGGGGTACACGTGGCCAGCATGGCACAGGGCCGGTGCTGCTGGGTGCCGCAGCCCCATAGTGGGTGAGTGGTGGTGCCAGGGTCGTGCCAGGGGGCTAATTGCCGTTGTAGTGCTTGTGGTTCCCTCCTGCCAGGCCTGACCCGCCGGTGACAAATGGTGCCATCGGCATGGCCTGGGCAGCTGTAGGGCTATCCCTATCCCAGCGCTGCCGAGGGGTCCCCAGCATCACCCCCACTGTCACCACCACCCCTGTCCCAGCAGAGTTTGCAGCAGTGGAGCAGCGGGCACAGCAATGGGAGCTGGAGGGTGCCACGCTGGCCCTGCTGCGACTGCCACAGACCGCCAGTGTGCTGGTGCGGGCAGATGCACCGGAGCTGAGCCGCGACCTGCTGGAGCTCTACTTCGAGAACCGGCGCAGCAGTGGTGGCAGTGTGCAGGCAGTGCGGCTGCTGCCAGGTGACCAGGAAGCCATCGTCACCTTCCAGGAGCTGGCAGGTGAGTGATGGCAAACGGCACCCTAACACTGATGCTGCCCCAGCCAGCTGCCGCTGCCAGGCTTTGGCCACTCTGCCCCATCCTGCTGGTGCCCTGGCTGGGGCGAGGGCAGGGCTGGGGGCCACGGGGGAGCTGCGCTTGGCTGCCCGTCCTCTCCCCCCCGCAGCGGCAGAGCGGGTGCTGCAGAGGTCCCACCGGCTGCAGGACATGATGCTGGTCCTCACGCCCCACTACCCCTTTTTGGAGCCACTGGAGGAGGACACGGCGACCCCAGTGGACACAGCAACCCCACCAGACACCACAACCCTGCCAGATAGAGCAACCCCGGCAGACACAACCCTGGCCCCCCCGCCAGACACTGTCCCCCCAGCCCCTGCCAGCCCAGAGGTGGCAGAGCTGGCGGAGCTGCCAGAGTTGAGGCCAGTGCTGCCATCGGCTGCCTTCCCCGGAAGGGGTGAGGACATGGCAAGGGACAAGGACGTGGCCAGCCAGGGCCAGCTCCAGGAACAGGTGGTGTTGACTGTGGCGGGTTCAGTGCAGGACGAGGTGCTGGTGCCAGCAGAGCCGGGAGCACTGCGGTACCTGCAGCGGTACTACCAGGACCTGCTGGTGAGCATCCCCGAGGTCTCCTTGCTGCCACTGGAGGGGGGGGACGTCGCTGGATTCCGGGTGAGCTGTGGGCAGGTGTCCAGCATCGAGGGCTGCTGGCATCACGGTGCCAACGCAGCACACCGTGACCACCTGGCCCTCCCCGGCAGGTCAGTGGGGAAACGGGCCAGTGCCGGGCAGCAGCTGAATTTCTGCAGAGCCTGCTGGGCACTGTGGGCTCGCAGTCGGTGACACTGCAGTTCCCAGGCATCACCCGCTTCCTGTGGGACAAGGGCGGGCAGAGCATCCTCCAGCAGCTGGAGAGCCGCTTCTCTTGCATCTTCGACCTGGAGGGTGTCCACTGGAGTCCCCCAGACCCCCAGGTACAGCCAGCCCTCACCCTGACTGGGAATGTAGGGGGCCAGCAATGGAGCAGTTGGGTGGCAGGTGTCATCGTGCTGATCCCTGCCATGCATGTGTGGTACCAGTGACAATGTCCTGCTCTTCTGGCCACACAGGTGGAACTGACAGATCTGCTCCCTGCAAGCTGCCACCTGGACACTCTGCCTGCAGCACCACGCTCCTGGCACTGGAACCTGCAGGATGGTGCTGATGATGCTGATGGTGCCAATGATACTGATGGAGATGACTTTCACTCCAACATAGGTAAGGGGTGGTGTGGGGTGAGGAGGCTATCCCAGTACCATGGTGGGAGGAGGCTGTGGGTGCTGGTTCCCCTGGCTGAGCCATGGTTGAGACTCACAGTTGACACCTTGCTTCTCCCTGCAGAGGAGATCAAGGAGCTGCTGGCAGCCCTGCGCACCGGTGAGGCCACTGGTGATAGAGACCCTGTACCATGGCTCAGCAATGTCTTGGGCAAGGAGGAAGACCCTGACGCTGAGTCCCTTGCCATGTCCGATGGGGATGATTGCGGGGAGATGCCACTGGGTGGGCCGGGGACCGGGATGGATGAGGAGGCGCAGATGGTGCTGGCCATCCAGCGCTCCATGGACAGCACCCAGCACGAGGAGGAGGAGGAGCTGGCGCGTGCCACTGCACTCTCGCTCTGCTCCTACCACCGGGAGCAGCAGGCAGCACCTAGCATGCAGGAGGAGGAAGATGCTGGTCTCCTGGCCGCGCTGGAAGCCTCCCTGGAGGAAACTTTGCCGGTGGCAGATATGGCACGGGTCACGCTGTTCTCCTCCTTCGAGGGGGATGTGGCGGCGGTGCCACAGGCACTGGAGCAGGCACTGGAGGGGCACCTGCATGCGGAGGAGGTGGAGAGTGAGCGTCTGCGGGCACTGCCAGCTGCCTGCCGCCGCTGCCTGACCTTCCTGCAGCGCAAGCACGCCGTGCGTCTCTGCCTGCGTGGCAGCACCGCCATACTGCATGGCTTTGCTGAATACACTGCTGCTGCTGCCCGTGAACTTGCCCTCCTGCTCCAGCGGCTGCCGCAGCTGGAGCATAGCCCCGCCACTGCTGTAACCACTGCTGCATGCTGGGTGCGCTGGGACCCCTCCGGCACCGCCATCCCCTACACACCTGAGGCTGCCGTGCTGCTGGAGCAGGCCTGGTTGTGCCAGGAGCGCCGGCTGGACCTGCTGCTGGATGGACGGCCCTTCACCATCGACTTTGAGCGGATGGAGGAGTACGACATCGGCAACACCTGCACCGTGGCCATCTCCCGCAGCCAGCCCCCGACAGAGAGCGCCTGCCGCCTGCTCGGTGTGTGCCAAGCAGTGCCACCCCAGCCGTGCAAGCAGGATGGTGCCATGGAGCCGCCCTGCCCCACCACAGGGTCCCTGGCCTGGGGAGATGCTGTGGCACACCGGTATTCACTGGGGCTGTGTCTGGCAGGGTCGGAGGTGCCGGGCCTGGAGGAGGAGGTGAGGTTGATGCCGCTGGCCGAGGACTCGGAGGAGTTCTGTGACACCGTGCACCATTTCTACAAGACGCTGGAGGAGCTGCACAACAAGATCAGCATCGTCAAGGTGGGTCCTGGCGTTGATGGGGTGGGGGGCACAGGCCAGGGGTGTCCCCGAGGCAGAGCCCCAGACGCTGCGGTGCTGCCCAGCAGGTGGAGAAGCTGATCCACCCGCTGCTGTACAAGCAGTACCAGCTGAAGAAAGCCAGCATGGAGAAGACCTGTGCCAGCGGCACAGTGGAGCGGGTTCTCTTCCATGGCACGACCGAGACCTCCAGCCGCGAGATCTGCTTGCATGGCTTCAACCGCAGCTTCTGTGGCAAGAACGGTGAGTGTGGGAGCAGGTTGGCACCAATGGTGCCACCATGCCCTCCCTCTGGTGCAGTGGTCTGACACACACCCCTCCCCCCCACCCCACAGCTGCTCTCTATGGGTTTGGCGTGTACTTCGCAGTGCATGCGGCGGTGTCAGTGCAGGAGCAGTACTCGCCGTGCAGCGCCGATGGCAGCAAGTACATCTTTGTGGCCAAGGTGCTGACTGGGGACTATGTGGTGGGGGCACAGGGGCTGCGGGCCCCCCCACTGCGGGAGGGGGCTGGGGTCCCCCTGCGCTACGACAGTGTGGTGGACAATTGCCTGCAGCCCGCCATCTTTGTCATCTTCAATGACACCCAGGCCTACCCTCAGTACCTCATCACCTGCCGTCGCCACGGCCCCCCACCCTGAGCCCCCCTGCTCCCTGGTGC
>JAVJGJ010000061.1:8267987-8279262 GCA_035590215.1 Microhierax caerulescens
TTGATGTTACCTGAAAAGGTTTGATGGAGAAAGAGAAAATAAATTATTTTATTTATATTTTATATATATTATATAATATATATTTTTATATTATAAAAATATATATTTATATATTATAAATATATATAAAAATATAATTATATAAATATTATAAATAATAAAATAAGTTATTTCATGAGGGGAAGGTAAATGAATTAATTGTCAGGGCTTGCTATGGAGTCCAGAGGGCCACAAGCAAGCTCATACAGCCAGGCACCGGACTGGAAACGGCAGGGACTTGGCTGACCCCCCTATCCAGCTGCACATACGCTGCTTACCAGGCACGCAAACTTTTTCACATTCTTTCTGTGTGTTAAATCTGTTCTCGTTGCCTCCGCAGCCACCATACCAGAACCGGGCACAGCTCTTGGTCTCAGGGTCGTAGTACCATTTTAGCACAAAGTTCCTGCAGGTCCCCTCATCTTTTTGCAGCTGGCAGATATCCATGACTGCAGATAAAAGCAGGAGCAAGAAGAGTCAGCAGCAGCTTTCCTGGGTGAAACACAACTTCTCTGAATGTATTTGCATAGCAGAGAAGTGCCTGCGAGCAGGGCTGGCATGCAAGCTCAGAAAGAGCGACCGCAGCATGGACGTTGCACATCTCCTGTGACTACATCCCCCCTGTTAGCAAAGAAGAGGTCTTTCTTTGGAGATCACCAGCCCTGATCCACAAGCCCTGGGCCATGTGCTGTAACACATCCACAGAGTGATGCTGAGATGAGGGACGAGTGCTGCATGGCAGCGGTTGTCTGCAAATCCCCTGGATTTGGCAGACTCTCAGTGCCAACCTGAGTTGGCAGGTCTCAGAACTGGGAGAGGACAGGCTGAGCTGCAAGGGCAAAAGTATTGGCACCATCATTTTCCCATCAAAAACACTGGCTTCCTCTGAAAACAGAAATCTGTGCTCCCGGACCTACCACACACTGCACCCTGGCACCCTGCATCCCTTGCGGGATGAGCGGGGAACAAACTAGCAAAGTACAATGTGTTAAAATGAAATTGCCAAATAAATTTTGGAAAAAAATAAAAAAAAAGAAACAAAATCCAGTATTAGCCACTAATTTACCGTGAAGTTATCAAGAAACAAGGCATCCCTTGTACACAGGGATGTGAAGGCACCTCTGCTCAGCACGGCATAACCATCAGCCACCACAGTTTGTCCTGGAAAAGCCTTGTTACCATAGCCCTGAGTCAGACAGATCCCCAAAATTTCTGGTATCTCACTCATCGGTGCCACTTATCTGTACAGCTTCAAGCTGCTGGTGTCCAGCCTTGGGCATGAATGAAAAACATAAATCATCAGTCAAACAAGTAAATCAGCCAGCACTGAAAAATGAATGGGGGTGAGAGGGAATCAGATAGGCAACGTGTGGAGTTTCTCTTACTAGAAGAGTATTTGCAACCAGGACCCCTTTTTTAATTAAGGGGGGGAAAAGTCCTTTACCTTTTTTTTTTTCCAAAAGCAAGGGTAAATCAATGTATTGAGAGTACACCAGCAATGACTGCTGAGGAGATTCAGATCCTGATGTTATCATCTGATAATTGTGTCTTAGGATCATGCCTTTTGTAAACTAGGTGCCAGAAATCAAGCTACTTCTAAAGGACTTGTCTGCAATGGTGGTTAACAGCCCCAGGTTTTCTGCAGTCCCCTTGTGATCACATAGGGCCCCCAGAAATAGCCCTCTGGTAACAGCAAAGATGCCTGAACTAGTTGGGTCCTCGGACCACTCACGTGAAGGCAGGAGTTTGTGAGATCAAGAGCTCAATGCTGGCAAAAAACCCCCACCCTAATTTTATATTCACTTTTTAATGATTCTGCTTCTCCCAAGCAATAAGAAAAGGCAATCAGCCAGTAATTGCAAGAAGCTGAGAGAGAGATCTTACCGGGTCTCCGTCCTACCAGAAATAGAGTCCAAACATACCCATGAATTATTACAGGAAAGAACATATAGAGATAGGACGAGTATATAAAAAGGTGCATTTGCCAGCAATTTTCTTTGGGGCCTGATGAAAATAAACATATGCTAAACCCGTATTAAAGTTTGCATGAGAAGAAGGGCGCAGAAGATAATCCCTGAAATCCCAACTGGACAGTAGGTCTGGCAATGGACCCTAGGCAATATGAAAGCCCTGGCAGTGGGTTTACTTTGAAGGGAATTGCAGCTGGTGCTGGCGGCTGCCCAGAGCCCAGGAATGCTGCAGCAAGGCTGGGATGCTCCCAGTATGGACATCCTGGGACACTCTCCTGTGTGCAGGAGTCCCTCTGTGCTGTGAGCAGCTGAACAGCTCGCTGCCAGAACAGCACTGTGGCCAAAGGAGTCAGGCTCAAGTGGTCCGTGCTGCAGCCGTGATGGACACTGGGTGGTCGGTTTGAGCAGTGGGTTTACTCTTTAGATAGGAGAAGCTGGGAATACATTCTTTCTGAGAGAGGAGATACGTCTGAAGGGACGCTGCTGCCCATCGTCCTGTTCTAAATGCAGCTTTTTGAATCAGGATTTCTTTTTTAATCGCCATTTTTTCCTTGGAATTTGAAATCAATATTGATATTCCAATTCAGCTTTGCTTTTGGCTGTAGGAGGCCTCCTACAGCCAGAAGCTTCCCCATGCCTTTGGCAGGCTCTTTCCCATTTTATATTCAGATATTTTTTTCAAGGCTCTTTCCCATTTTATATTCAGATATTTTTTCAAAGTCCATCTCCCTTCTTCCCTGCCTTCCAAAACACTGAAAGCCAGCAGATGTGAATACAAGAATGACTACCCCAAACCGTGCGCACCCTTTTGGGATTCCAACCAGTAATCAAAACATTCAGCTGATGGGAGGTATGATACATTTTTTTCTCTGCTGCACAGGGTCCAGACAGCCCAGCTTTCCCTCCCTTCATCCCCTTTGGGAGTGGAGGCAGCCTTCAGGATCAGCAGATGCACAGGGAAAGTCAACCACTGCTTTAGAGGCAGATCTGGCTTCAGGAAAGCTGCTGAAAATTCATTTGAGCTGTAATCCTCAGTTTGCCCGCCCTGGTAAGTCACACTGTGTGGGCTTGTGCCGCCCTCCGCTTTCAGAGCACCATCAAACACCACCTAGCAAGCCCCTCCGGGCGCACCACTGCATGGCATTTTAACTGAAACCTCCTCCCCCACCAAAGACCCCAAGCCCAAAACACAGTAAATAAACCAAAAGCTTATCCACAAATCTCAAAGAATCGATGGAGAGCAAGAGCTAGGGAGCTGAAGTGTGCTTTAAGCTGTGGCTGCCTCTGGCTGGGTCAAAAGAGAGGACAGATACCGTAAGCCAGAATTTTAATTCATCCCAGGGAAAAAATGTGCCTGGGCTCCTCAGTTGCACTTACAGTTAATTTTGCCATGGTAAAAAATTATCATTAATAATAATATATTTAAAAAAATCAATAAGTAAAGGTTATGAAAAAATTTTAAAGGCTTCAGAGGGGAGATGGGTTTGGTCTGGTGCACATTTTTGCACCCAAAGAGCCCTTAGGTTTGAGAGACTAACTCCTTCCTCAGCGCTGCAGAAGGCTCTGGTACCTGGTATGGGCTGACCCGAGAGCCCGACCCAATGCCCAGCATTCTAAAAGCTGATCTGCACACGCACTCCCATGTCTCTTTTTCCATGGTGGAGTCAAGCTCTGGTTTTGCTGAAAATGAAAAGAGAATAAAGTGGTGAATAGAGCAGGGCAGGCAGAGACGTGAGCGTCCTTCCAGGGCCCCTCGGTTGCTTTTCTTGACTATCTGCCCAGGGCAGAACGGCGCCAAGTTCATGAAATATCACTTTAGCCTGAACCACAGTTGCTGGAAACATCATCAAGGCATGTGACGATGATCAGAAGGGGCTGGTCTATGGGATGGGGCGAGCAGAAACACGCACCCTCAAGAAAAGCACATCAGAGAGGCTTCCTTGCTCTGTGAGGATGAAATCCTGCTCTAGATTGAAGCTACAGGTTTCTGCACAAGCCACATGCTGCTTCCTCTGGCTGGAAAGTCCTCAAACTGCAACCAGTGGGTCTTTGTCCATGATGCCGGTTTGCAGCCCAGAAGCATCTTGCAATCTCCTTTTGCAAGCAACTGCCACCCCAGGCATCTCCATGGCTGGTGGTGGCCTCCTCCTCGCTTGCTTGCATGTTTCTGCAGGGGCAACCACAGCTGGACTTGGGCTGCACCACCACCAGTGACAAAAATTCCCAAGTCTGATTTAAGGAGCCTAAAATAGACCTGAGGAAATCAAATGGGTGGGAGGCATCCTTAATTTGCCTTTTCAAACCCTGTTACGACCCTGTGAGAATTAAAGCCCTGCAATTAGGTACCACAGCTCACTCCTAAGTTTCCCTCCCACCTCTGCGAAGTGCCCTGAAACACCATGAGAAGGGGCAGGCTGCTATGACAGCAAGGTTCCCATCTCGACCTCTTGCTGAACTAACAGGGGTGATTGCAAGGCTCTGCTTCCTTTCCAGGTCTTGAAGAGGTTTGCAAACACAACCCATTAATCACAGAAAGTCCTTGAGAAGAGGACGTCGTTGCCATTTTCCTGTGGGCTTCACCCTCAACTTTGATTTTTTTATCTTTTGGTGCAAAACAAAAACATCTGCACGCAAGACCTGAGCCTCGTGGAGTTATTTTCCATCAAGTGTTTTGGTTACAGGCAATGAAAATTTGCAATTCTTTGCATCTCATAAAAGGCACACCACTGAGTGGTGGCATTGGTTAGTCATGCAGCGATAAGAGAAACTTTAGATAAGAGAAACTTTGGCACCGTGCCACCCTCCCGTTCAGCAACCCACACCTCTCATGAAATCCGGCACCTGGCTTTGCCATATAGCTGTGGTTTGCACTCAGGTTGTGCAAACACAGTATGTCCTGGTGTGACAACGTGCATGCAAGGTGACTTGCTCATGCAAAGCAGATGGTAGGGCATGGTCATGTCAAGGAGCAAACGAAAACCAAGTCTACACTACCGGTGATCTTGTATTGGACAAGCTTGGATGCATGCTGTGAAATGGTCAAGGTGAAATAATGGATTTGCTTTGAGTTGTGATTATTATCGGGTTTGGGTGTTACCTGATAATTTTTTCTCAAAGGGTGGCTGCTGCATGGCTTTCTCAGCTGCTGCTGGAGGAAAAAGTGCGTGGGTTTGGATTTTAAACGATGCTTTCTCACCAATCCAAACATTATTTGACAATATGATAAAATACAAAAGGATTAATCCCCATGTGGTACTTACATGGTTTTAAGCATTTGCTAATGCACTCAGCTTCGGCCTCAAATCTATTGGCATTACCACTGCAGCCACCATACCAACCCTGGCTGCAGATCTTGTTTTTGTAGTCAAAGAACCACACAATCTGATAGTCCTTGCACTGAATGCCCATGTCAAAGTCCAGCAAGCAAGGGTCTGGCCAATCTGCATGTCAAAAGGTGCAAAGGTTAAGTGACTCTGAAAGCGTTAAAAGCTGAAAAAGCACAGACTGAAAAGAAAAAAAAAGAAAAGGGAAAAGAAAAAGAAAAAAAAAAGAAAAAAAAAAAAAAAGCCTGGTACAGGACTGGTGGCATTTCCTTGTAGTGTGATTTCTCTTGCTGAATGCAAATCTTCCCCAGCCTCCAGCTCGCCTCTTCCCACTCTTGATTTCGTCATGCATCCAAGCCCCAAGTCCCTGGACCGTGGTGCTGGGAGCCCCTTACTCCCTGCCGGTGCACGACGGATCAGGCCCTCACACAGCTTCCCCCATCTATTTTCAAAGCTATTTGTCTTGGCAGCAACTTTTAATCCTGAAGTGTATTTATTCTATCTCTAAAGGCAAGACCTTTACACACCTAGTAGACTTTAAGGCTGGATGAGAATTTAAACATATGTTCCTCTCCTGCCCAGAAATGATAACTTAGGTCCAAATCCCAGAGCTTTTATTAGCAGGGACAGGCCATCCCTGCTAGCAGCTGCTTTGCCTATATAAGGAGGGCAAAATCTGGGGCTTCCTCGGAGGTCTGTCAGAAGATTTACAGATGGGCCTCTTCCTCTGCACAGAGAACCAGAGAAAACTCAGCTAAACAACCCATCCCAAGTCCCCTGCCCTGTTTAACCTTTTTAGTCCTGTTGAAAAACTTCAGATTAGCATCCCTGGGGAATGTTTCCCCCAAATTGCTGGCTGCCATAAATCCCCGGGCAGAAACATTTGCTGCAAGTGGGTCAACAAGAGTAGCTGCGGTTGCGAGGTCTGCGTTGAAGCGCAGTGAGCACACAGCACATCCATTTTCCTTCGGGCAGCCCTACCCGAGGCTGCACACCTTGTTTCCAAAGGGGTGGCATACAAGGGGTTAAACAAAGCCATAGGGGGTGCACGTCACCTGCTGGGGACAAGCCAGGTGAAGGCTTCAGAGGGGATGTCAGCGTCAGGGAGGGGGACCAAATGAGTGGGAACACGTGGGAAGGGTGGGATGATGGGACATGCAGCAATGAGATGGTCCTGCATGACCAGGGTGGTGCCACCAGCCAGTGAGGTCCCTGCTCATCCCTCTCGACGCGAGCAGCCAGACCCCAGCAGCAGCTTTGCAACTCTTGTTGGCTGAACGCACTGAGCAGCAGCATCTGCCCATGCTCCTAAATCACCTCAGGAAGAAAATGAGCCACAGTGCAAGCAAAATGCTTCAAGCAAAACATGAGAGTGATGATACAGGGATGTTCTCTGGATGCCAGATCAATAGTTGGTGCCTGTGAGAGGGTCGTGCTGCTTTATGAAGGTTGAAAGCCCTCGCAGACCCTTGGAGAAAGGGTTGCCACCTGGCACTTACAGTACAACTGAGTCTAATGGCACTGATAGAATGAGCTCGATGTCAACGAAAGCAATGAGGTGGCATATTAACAGCTACAGTGATTATGGATTATTAACACAGGCTAATGAGCTTAATGACAACGTAGGGGCTGACAGCTTGCGCATTGAGAAGCTTACTACATACACCACTGGTGGCAGAGAAATAGGGGATGGGCAGATGGGTGAAACTGGAGGGAGGCCACCAGTTAGCCAGATCTATGGAAACATTGGACACTAACTCCCCTGCAGTCCTTGGCTGTTGGTTAAGCCCTCATTGGGAGTTGTGCCTTTGCCCCAAATGGGGAGAGAGGGAGCAAACAAGCACCAGGCGAAGTTCTGCATCCACACCTGCATCTATGCCTGCCAGGGAGGCCATGGGGCACAGCATGTCCCTAGAGAGCAACCAGCACCTGGGCCCTGGCTCATCTCCCATCCTTGCAATAGAAACAGGACCTGTTTTGAATCCCCCCTGAAGATCACAGCAACTTTAGGGGACTCTGGATCCAGCACGGGGCAGAGACCCCAATACAGGGCTGAGACCCACATGGCCAAGGATGTCATCGAGGTCATGATCTGTTGGCTCTGCAAAGGAAAGGACTCGCAGATCTTTCGGACCTAGCACGGCTCAGAGAAGGAATGGGTTTAGGAACAGGCAAAGTGAAGCTCAGTGCAAATGACCAGGCTCTTGCTGGGGGTCCAGGCGGAGCCCCCAGCTCAGCACTCTCACCATCACCCATACTCACCACTGCTGGGCCCTTCCAGCGGCTCGGTGTTGAGCATCATGTTGGCCAGGGACACCTTGGGCTGTGCCAGGGTCTCTGGGGAGAAGAAAGAGGGGGTCAGCCAAGGGGAAGGGGATCTGCGGCAGCAGTCATAAACAAATTCACTGGCCCCATCACCAGCACGGGGGAGACACACAAGTTGCAGGAGTCAGGTCTGGGTCTGTTTACCCTAGCACATACATTTCAGAAATGTTTATTGAAGGCAGCTGACAGGATGAGTAATCCACAACCGCCCAGCTGCGCCGGGATGGGTTTGCCTGGCTCTCCCGAGCCGGCAGCTCTGCCGCACAGTCAGGCTCATCCTTGGGGGTGACTGCAAAGGAGCATCCTCAGGGCCCCACATGACTGCTTTGGGTGGCCCCCACTCACCCCACAGCATGCGACTGGGCAGGGATGGATCATCCTTTGTTCCCCTACAGCCTTTAAGCACTGTCTGTGCATTGCATGCCTCTCTTTGACTACACTCCTCCCATCACAGCCTCACATCGCTCTAGGAACTGTGTTATTGAGGATTGTCACTGGGGGAGTAAACCCCTTGTGATGGAGAGGAGAACATGGTCCATACTGCATCACGCTCTGCATGACTGCACCCTATTGCGTCAAGCCCCTTCTCAGGGCAACCCGTGGCTCATTTTCCATGGGGCTGGAGGGGGCTGCAGCCACAGGAAGGGTTGGATTTGCTTTTCTCTGGTGGAGGGTATGGGTGTGGGTAAGGGAGACAGGGGGCAGTCCCACACCAAGTCCAGGTCACAGCCTGTGGGTAAACATGGTGTCACCAGTGCCTACCCGATTTGTTCCCATTTAGGATTTACTCCATGGGAAATGCAGCTTCTGTGGGCATCGAGAGCTCCAACTCAGCGCATGCAAATATTACTTCTACACATCGATGTCTTTTCTCAACATTTTTGTGGGCATGTTTATTGCTTGTGAAGGTAAGAGACTTCAGACCTGATCCAAACCCGCTGAAGCCAATGGGAAGGCTCTCCATGGGCACTGAAATTGGCTCTGAACTGCCAGAAGCAGCCAGATGCAGCACTGGCAGGACCAGCACAAACTTCTTCTACACGCTGCCAAGCCAAGTCACCTCTACGCCAAACTATATTTAAAAAATTGGCTCTCTTTCACAGCAACTTTTGGCTATGCCAAAGGGTTTGGTGAGGTTTACATGTGATCTGTACACATGGAGCTTGGATCTCAAAAGGACTAAACCCTTTGTTTAATCTCTTATTTGTGGGGTTTTTTTGGATAATGTAGTATGGGAACCAGATAAGTGGCTGTGGAAATGGCCATCGGAGAAGCTTGTCTTGCTTATTTTGCCACCAGGCTGGACTCAATTTACTCTGTTAACCCAGTTAGACTTATACCATTAATTACAGCAACACTGGCTGGACCCCACCAAGATCCATTGTGCAAAGCCTCCTGCATGCACAATAAAATACACCCACCCCCCCACCCCCCCTCTGGGACTGCTCTAATTCTCACACAGTCTGAGTCGATTTAACACCACTGAGGTGTAGGCTTACTTTTTTCAAAGAAACACATTTCAGTGTTTCATAACCGGGTCCTGCTGCTGGTCTGGAGGATGCCAGACATGCAGTGACACAGTTAAGCATTGCCAGGGCCGGGACTGCTGACACCAACTGATTATCTGTCCCTTACATGTGGGGTTTTTTCCCCCCAGTTCTTTGTGTCTGTTTTCTGAAGAAAGAAATGTTTACATATTTTCATCAAGAGGTACTTACTTGTGGTGAATGTCCCCGTGTAGGTTACTTTGGGTTGGGATTTCTGGTAGCCGGTAATGACGACAACGTATTTCTGACCACTTCTGAGACCTCGGATGGTGTGCTCAGTGCCGGTCATGTTCTGCTTCTGCACGAGAGACTGGTCGTGCGCTAAGGTGACGGTGATATCAAAAGTGTAGGCGTTGTGTGGCTCAGGGCTGGCCCAGCGCAGCCTGGCACTGTTCTCAGTGACATCTGCGATCTGGATGTCGTGGGTCTTTGCTGCAACGCAAAATCGGAAGAAACACTAAGCAAGGACTGGAAGAGGAAAGGCCTCAAGGAAAAAGTGTCTCAATGCTACAGGATCTCCCTCGCAGTCCACAGCAAATAAATTTGCCTCCAGCCAGATGTGGCATGTACAAACCAGGTTATGACTTCGCTATTTTAGACGCCCAACCCAGCACACAGTGTAGGGAGGCTTATTTTTTTTCCACAGTCTAGATGATTTACTGAGTGGTTTATTTATTTTTAATAATCTGCTGCAATCTAGCAAACCGAAGCAATTTTTTTAATGAGGTTTACTCAGCCTGGAATGTGATCCCCAACACAACCTTCCCAACTACTGCCAATGTCTCCAGTCAGATCCTTCTCTAGGGTGCAATGGATTCACTGAACTGCTGAAGATCTTCAAGCAAAACCTGCTTAATATCGAACACAACCTTAGAAAGGTCAAAGAAGCTATAAGGGAAGGGTTTTCTGGCTATGGAAGAGTATTGGATGAGACCTTTATAAATGCTGCTTGGAAGAAACAGTGGAGCAAGGAACACCAAGAAATGTTTGTTCCCCACAAGCTGATAAAAGCATTAATGTTGCAAAAGCTGACTGCTTTTATTTATTGCTTTTGATTTATTATTTACATAGGGTCATGCATTCGTTGAGTGGTTAAGCGTCCCTGTGCTTTGACACGTGTTCTTTATTACTTGTTCACCTAGTGCAGATCTGCCTGCACCCCCTTGTAAGATAAGAACACGTGGGAAAACTTTACATGAACTGTGCTCACGTGAGAGAGCTTTAGCATTCCCAGATAGGTCTCCACACTGCTTCAGTGATGAACTAACTAAACTATTTATATTAGTTGATGGACAATTCAAACAATACCATTGTATGAATCTCCATAAGTAGCAAAACTTAGCCAAGGGGTAACCATGCTACGAGGAAAACATAGAAAGCAAATGGGCCACACTAGAAAGAGAAGTGCTCGGTCACTGTGCTACTGGCAGCAGATGATGAATTGTCCCATGTTACGTCCTGCTTGTATTTTGTATACAGCTGTCCCCCACCCGGTTTTGCACATCATTGTCCACACAAGTCAACAAAGCTTTAAACCCCCACTGCAGACTTCCAGTTTTGGACCTAAAAACTTGTTTGTGCAAGCAAGAAATTTGGCTTCTTAGTGACATTTCCCATAGGAATGGTCCTCTCAGGGAGGAAGAAAAGTCACAACCCACTGTGGCACAGACAAGCGTGGGGAGAGCGTGGCAAGCATGGCACTGCTCACATGGGGAAAGCCTTTCACGTACTACCTTGTCTTCTCCTGCCGCCTGCTCCGGTAGCCGTGGTGTTCGCGGTGGTGCGGCTGGTGGCTTTGGCATGGGCAGCAATGCTTGCTGTGCTCTGCGTGGTGGCGTTCAACTGGACCACGGTGCTGGATGTGGTCTGGTTGGTGGCTCTGGTCTGGGCCGTGGTGCTGGCAGTGGTGGTCCTGGCTTGGGCAGTGGTGGTCCTGGCTTGGGCAGTGGTGGTCCTGGCTTGGACACTAGTGGTCTTGGCTTGGGCACTGGTGCTTGCAACAGGCTTGATGCTCGCACTGACTGTGGTGCTGGCACTGAGGGTCTGGCTTATGGTCACATTGGGTGCCACA
>JAVJGJ010000061.1:8279362-8289736 GCA_035590215.1 Microhierax caerulescens
CTGACTGTGGTGCTGACACTGAGGGTCTGGCTTATGGTCACGTTGGGTGCCACATACCTGTCAAAGGAAAAGCAGCTGATACGGCTTTTTCCTCCCTATATAAGCAGAATTTTGGAAGTGGAGGGGAGTTGATATAGAAGCCATTGGCAAGAACCCCCCAGAGGTCAATGTTCTTTGTCAGCTTTAGATATGCCCACAGCCAAGCAGTGAGAAGTGCTGCAGAGCACTCCCTGTCCCTTGGGGCACAAGTCTGTCTATACATCATCTTTACACACTTAAGAGTGAATTCAGCAGACAGATCTGTAGCATGCCTGATTTCATGGGGCTCAGCCTTCTAAAGCTAGGACAGCTCTGTGCCAGCAACGTGTGAGTCCTGGTGACACAACTTTCACTTCTGTTCAGAAAACATTAGGATATATTCTATGATGAATATCAGATAGTCCAGGACAGCCCAGCTTCTGAAAAGTTTGTTGAGTGGAAAACCCCAAATTAATAGCAATTTCTGGATTTCCTGACCTGCATGATGACAGTAGCATGTGTCTCCTTCATATTCTTTACACACATAGACATATGAAATTTAACCCAAATTTAAAATTACATGTGGACTTGTCTACCCCTCTCTAGCAGATACATCTGTTGCTCTTTTGACGCAGCACTAAAGGAGCTAGTAGTAAAATGCTGATAATCCTGGTTGTTAACATCAAAGTTACGTTTTCTTTCTCCTTCCAAAAAGGGACTGGGAAGTGAAGGCTTCTCTCCCCCAACAGGCTGTTAGCAAAGCTCATTCTGTTGCAGACAAACCACTACTTACACTGCTTTGTGTCCGGTGTGCCCAGGGCTCTGATTCCTGGCTTGTTGGTTGCTCTGGAACCACTCGCACTGTTTCTTTATCTCTGGAGACAGGTGGAAAGCAAAGTCACCTAGAGGGAGAGAGACCCTGGCATTAAACACGTGCTGAAGATGGTGTTTACCTACCAACAGCATATTACATGTATTTCTTTTTGATTAAAAAAAAAAAACAACAAAACCCACAAAAAAAAAAAAACAAACCACAACCACCTCTCATCATCTTGTTTGCTCTAAAAAAAGCTACAGAATATCTCTTCACGTTTGCTGTGGTTACTGCAGCATCCCAGGATGGGAGATGACTTACTCCAATTTACAAACATGAGAGCAATAACTACGAGATACCAGAGGGCTGTATGTCTTACTGTCACATGTAAACAGCTTGCTTATAACAAGGCACTTCCAAACACACGGTTAATATCTTTTCAAGAGTTAGAAGTTTCCAGGACCCCTGTAAGTGGTAAGTGGAAAAAGCAAACTGACAAAACCTAAACATTTATTTCCAGGGAAAGATGTACTCATGTTTGCTTCCTACTTAGTGCAAGACATTCCCGAATCAGTGGTTTATTAGCCCAGTAGACTGATTTTCAACACTTTTTTTAAAAAACAAGCTTTCCTAGAAAAGGCCCATTTCTTGTCCTTGCTGGCCAGGTCGGTTTAGGATCTCTGGTAGCTGGCTCTAGCTAAATGGAGATCCAGCCTGAGGTCTTGCTAAACTGAGATGCAAATTTTCTAGGCACAAGCTGCACATCCCAAATGCAACAGCATTATTTATCCCTGAGCAAAGAATCCTCTTCATCTGGTCCTTAAACCTGCATACAGCAACTCCAGAGCTCAGCCTGAGCCACCCAAATGCCTGCTAGATGTGATGTTTATGCTGAAACTGGGAAGAAAGGTTGCTGGGTATTAAGAGAGCTCAGGGGAGTGCTAGCAGACTGTTAGGCTGCAGAGGACCAAGAGCCCCAGCAAGAGCCCTTATGGGACTTGTTGCTGATGTGACCAGCAAACCAGGCAGGATTAAGTCAGATCCCACAGGTGAATCCACGGAGACCAAGTCAAACCAGACAGAAGTGAAAACTCTACTTGGCAGATCAGCAGACTGCATGGGATGGGATGGAGAGAATGAAGTGAACAAAGCACAGATATATTCAACTAGGTGACCTACAAGCAGCAACAAACAGACCAAAATGTACAGACAAAATGTATAAAAAGAGCCTAACTTCAGGGTGCCCCACTGCCCAAAGAGGTGGTCAGGCTACAGCCCACCCCGCCAACAGGCAGGTAGATCAAACCTGGCAGATTAACCCCTCTGAGGTCAAATGTTGTCCCTTCCATAACACTTTGGCTGCAGGATGTTATACTTACTTCTGATAAAAGATGGCAGCAGTCTCCCAAAGCGTAGCAAGGGCTCCTCATGAAGCTCTCCCGGTTTATCAACCAATTTGAAGAACACATCATTTGGCTCGCTAGCTAAGCTGTAGATATTCTTGGCATTCACCTTCCTGCCAATGCCCAAAACAACGAAGAAGTACCCTTTGCATTTTGCATTGGTAACAACCTTCTGCAAGTTCTCAAGTTCTTGTTTGTTCACTTTTCCGGTTATCATCAAAACTATGACTTTTAGATCCCGAGGGTTTGGTGCACTTTCAAAAATATGAGCTATTGTGTGTTCAATGGCACTTCCTGTAGCCCTTGTGCCGTGGAGCTGGGTCATTTGGTTGTGAAGGTAATTAATGATCTTCTGTTTAGATCCATAATCAGTTAGTGAAAACTCAGTTTTTACTGGTGGGAAGCTTGAGTTGGTTTCATATTCGTAAGGAGCTTGCTGGAGAACGGCCACTCTTGCGTGGTGCTGAGATACTTTTGGCTCAGAGCTGATTTCCAGGTTACTGACAAGGTAGGAAATGTACTTCTTCATCTCACTGAACTGCAGAGGGGTGGTGGACTCTGAGCTGTCCATGATGAAGGCTATGTCAGTGTCTACATCTGTTGGGGCTGCCCTTCTGTCTCTGAATACAGGTCTCTGACTACCAAGACCACAGGTGAGATCAGGGTCACACACATCTAGGGAAGAAATACATTAGGTTTCACCTGGAGAAACTGAAGATGGCCCTCCCTCATCTTTGTAAAAATCTTGTGTCATATGAAATAGTATCATGGACGTTCACTGGTCCGTTACGTGATACCAAATTCATTTCATCCCACAACACATTTAGTTATGCGTTTAGTATTTTTACACACTCCTTTGTTGAAAGGGATCCCTGAAGCGCTCTGTCATAAATGGCAGAAGGCCATACTGCAGAGTGTTTAGTTACCGGTATCTGGGCTGTAAAAGTGGGAGCCAGCCAAGGAAGCAGCTTCTCTTTACGAAGCGGAGAACGCCCAGCAAGCCTCATTCACAACGTCAGTGTTTTCTGCTCAACCTAAGAACATGAATCCCTTGTCTTTAGCAGCAAAAGGGCTGACTCCCAACTGGCCTTCCCTTCTGCACCACTGACAACTGACTGCTGCGTGACCAGAAGGATTTGGCACTGTTTAGAGTAGAAATTGGATGCTTTACCCAGACAAATGTGACAAGTCAAGAGCCTCCGGATAGTTTCGTTCAGCTGACTGCCGCTGGTTGGAAGAACAATTGCGTGTCCAACCGCTGTGTTGTTGATCTGGTTAGAGGCAAACAGAAAAATATGGTGTTAGTAACACTGTTATTTTCAGCTCAAAGTAGGGGAGGGCAATCCACAACTCTAAGAGTCTCTACTCAGCACGCTGCTTTTGGTGGATCCTATGTGGAGGAGCCTAATGCCCCCAGCATTAGTTAGTGGGACTAGTTTAGAGACATAAACTCCAAGAAAAGGGTTGAGCGCTTGAACCAGTGCTCAGCATATTGTCTGGGGCTTTTTGTATTGCTACAATTCTCTGTACATCCACTCTCCCTCTGCCAACAAAGCTAATGCCCTTCCACCTTCCCACCCTTAACCTTTCTGTCAGACCTTTCTCACTATGGGACCTGTCTTGTCTTCTGTTTTGTCCCGTGCCTGGCACCCTGAAGCCATTGTGGGAAACAAACAACTCATCATAACCTCACTAGCTTTTCACGGCATCCGCTTCTTCCCTAACAGATATGCTGGATGAGTTTGGCCAGCAATGCTTTCTCAGCGTTAGGCACTTGCAAGACGTGTGGAAGCCACCACTGCCTGTGGGAGCAACCACCATCCACCTCCCCAGCAAACCAGGCTGAGGCCACGAGCAGAAAATGAAAAGGTGAATGACCCCAACCTCCAGAGCTCTGGTGAGAACTGGGTCTGGCCTGCTGGTGAGGAACACGGGCATGACCCCAGCATCGTAGAGTTTCAGCACGGCGTCATTGAGCTGCGAGGAGGCTCTCGTGTCCCCGTTGCTGAAAAAGACAGCCACCTTCCTCATAAGGAAACCGCTTCGGGCACGCTTGAAGGTATTCCTGGCCACGAAGGACATGGCAGTCTCCAGGCTGCGTGGCTTCGTGGTCAGGGTTGCCTGGAAGTTTTGGATCTGCTGGAGGAGGCTTGATTTCTTCCTGGCATCAGCAAAGCGGATCTCTGTGGTGACCTCGTTGTTGTAGGTGACCAGAGCCACCCGGGCACCCCGAGGACAGTTGCTCTCAGCGATGGTTAAGTTGTTGACCACTCTGAGCACAGTTTGCTTCATCCTGTTGAAAACATCCCTCACGACGCCTGAGGAGGTGTCAATAGCGAAGGCCAGCTCAGTCGGAAAGACAGGGCACTCCTTGGGACCTGCCAGAAACGTGCGTTGGGAACAAATCGTACCCCAAATAGTTGTCAGGGAGCCAGGACCATGTCCTTGGCAGGGGTAAATAGTTCCTACCCACGTATGTGGGGAGAGCAACAATTCTTGCACGCTCACACTGGGGTTTAAAGGACTGAAGGTGACTTACCGTAGCAGCAAGCTGGGGAAAAAATGGGGGAAAAAAAGGCAGTTTGGTCAGTGCCATTTGTAACATGATGGGCGTATGAGGGTAGAGACAGGGAATTAGCAAAGCACTGCTGTACTCACGGCATTTGTCCTTGATGTTCCGCACAAGCGCACATTGCTTTAAAAAAAATAAAAGAGAAAGAGAAAGTGAAAAAAGAGATATGTGACACAGCCAGCCAAAGAGTATTTGAAAACAAGAGAGAAATCATGCCACACTTACATCTCTGGATTCTCCTTTATCACCTTTAAGTCCCTGTTTAAAAAAAATAAAGACAAATTGAGTGCAGTATGTATTTTCAGGGTGCCCCATGAACCCACCTGGAATAATTATTTAACCACAGGTCATGCAGAAGCTAAGGGGAAACCTGCCTGGTTTCATTTGTGTTTCCAGCAACAGGAGGAAATGTTTTCCCATGGAAGGAGTAAACCTAGCTGAAGCCAAACCCAGAAGAGACAGTTAGGATGCTCTAGGTTCATGTGCAAAGCAAACCGAGTCACCTTGCCCTTTCTAGGGTGTTCTGTGCCAGTCAGATTTGGTCATGGACTGTATTCTGTGTGGGATGATAAAGGGCTGAGAACTTCCTAGAAGGAGCTTTAAGTGTCATATTGCCATGGGGAAATTCTAGTGCCTGATAAAAGCCTGTCTCTTGATTTTTTCCTCTGCTGTACATTGCAGTTTGATGACAGATAAATGTTTATCAGTGATAAACAGCTAGGCAGGAATTTATAGAGACACATTCAAGGCAAACAAAGAAGAATTTTCCCAACTTTGAATCAGCAGGAGATGGTGGTGGGCCTATTTTTCAACCCCTGGCACTAATAAGGACCACCAGGTTTCTCAGAGAAGCAATCAGGAGTCTCTCTAGGCAAGAAGCCAGAGGCTCCATCAGTAATACAATGAACACTTACAGATGGTCCGGGGTATCCAACCTCTCCTTTCTGACCAGGTGTCCCAGGACCTCCTGCATTTCCCTAGAGAGAAAGAGAGAGAGAGCAGGGAAGTCCTTTCCGTGAACATCTGTAGGAGGACTCCAAAGAGCATGGGTCAACACTTGGGGGAAAAGATGTGTACATCTTTCAGGCCATTCATGCAACAGGGAAAAAATTGTGTCATGGTCCAACTTACTCTGCGGCCTCTGTTTCCTTTAGGGCCAGGACCTCCAGCACCACCGCGGTCACCAGGTCCACCCTGGTGGGGGAAAAACAAACATTAGCTCTAAATCTGCACAGGGCCATAGGTAACAGCTACGCTGCTTGGAAAATGAATGCATAGCTCATGGGCTGCACCGTACCTTGGGCCCGGGGTAGCCTATGAAGCCACGTTCTCCCTGAAACAATATAGAAGTTTATTTCAGTATGTTTTAGAAAATGAGCCTGATTTTGCAGGCAGATCTGTTCACAACTGAAGGAATGAACACAAATGTTCACAACTTCACAAATGAAGGATGGAAGGAGAAGAGAGAGGCTGTAGATTAATTTTGAAATTTTGTTCCTTATATGATCAATAAAAAGCAAATAACCACTCTTTTTTCAGGTCTGGTTGCTTCTTTAAGGGTAATTTCAACTGCAGAGGAGCTGTCAGAGATGCTGGTGCATTCTTTTCACAGTCCCACAGACATTGATGGGGCTTTCTGGCTAAATGGTACAAAAACGTCCTGCTTCCTCCTTGGAGAGGCTGATTTACATAGCCAAAACCAAGACAAAGGCAGAGGGGAAAGGTCTGAAGAGTTTTGCCTGACTTTCTCACCAGGGTACACATCGGGCTGATTTTGGTCCCTGTACGTATCTGAGTTCACCTAGGCTCTGCCCTGGCCATCTGCACTGGAGATCTTGGCTACTTCCTTGCCCTCAGTCCCTCACGTCGGTCGATGGGCATGCTGTGTGTACACCTACCTTTCTGCCTTTAGGACCTGGGCCACCAATTCCATCTCGTCCATCATCACCCTAAAATTGGAAAGCCAAAGTCATTAATATGCAGTCATATGTGAACAACCTAAACCTCACAGATCCCGTGGCATCAGTAGAAGCCACAGGCCTGTGAGAGGTCCTTCTATGGATGAAATTATTGCAAGAAATTAAAGCACAAAAAAGTGATGCCAAAACTACACATCTGAATGAAAACCTGCTCGGTATACACATATAAAGTGTAAAACCCAGGTGGGAGTTAGCAACAGGGAGCAGGTTAGGAAGTCAGTCCATGCTAGGGGTGTACTTATAGCTTTGTCTGACCCAAGCTTGTCCTCCCTTGCTTTGTGCAACCCATTTTTTCCTCAGTTGGCTCCTCATTATACAGAGTAATGAGAATCAGGCCCCATGGAAGTGCTCACTTAGTCCATACATCCTTTTTATAGGTTACTTTGGACTCACACATGGGGTCAGTTGAGGGTGTCGACTCATGCCTCATGAAATGAGTCACTTTTCAAGTGAGTATGATTCATCTGACTGAAGGAATTACCGTTACCAACTATGCTCGTACCAGCTGAATACATAAAACTGATTTCTCTCTCTCATATTGTACTACGGAGGATACAAATCCATAAGGGAGCTAAACCGTCTGCTGCAAAGGGCTGTGGCCCATTTGCCACAGGAGAGGGTTCTGCCCAGCGTCCTTAAAGGTGTGAGCACATGGCCATGCTTACCATCTCTCCTCGTGGGCCCTGCTGTCCATTTGGCCCTTTGGATCCGGGGTTTCCAGGCTCACCCTGCAAACAGGAGCATCTCTTAAAGCATGTGCTGAAACTCCAGGCAACTCCGAGCCGTTCCCACCCCATCAGCACTGGTTTCTTTATATAAACCAGCCTGCAGTGGTCCTTGCAGCAGAAAGGTCTCATGACTGGACCTACACAACCAGCAATACTACAAAATGCTTACTCTTTTAGTGCTAAAAGGGACCTTTAGTGATTTCAAGAAAGTTGAGCAGTGGGACATGGGAAACCAGCCAGCTCCTACCACAGGACGGTGCTTGCTTTTTATAAACGCTAGAAAAATAAAAGTTTCCAAGCTGTGAGGATTTTGCCAGTGCAAATGGATGGTGGAGGAGCCATGGAAGTAAACCAGCATGTGTGAATCTGGAGAGATAAAACCATACAGAGGGTATGGAGAGATCCAGCACAACCACCTTCCCATGTGGACAGCAGCTGAGCATCTGCCCTGGAAAATCACTTGGGAATCTCAGTGACTCAATTAATTTTGCCTCTCTGTTCAGTGAAATGGGAGCCTAATAAAACCACCAGAGCACAGACCTTGCTCTACGCCACACCGTGCAAGCCAGTGAAAACAAGCTCACTTTGCTCCAAGAGATTAATCTCGAGTATTTTTTTTTAAGCTCACTCCTATCCAGAAGCTTTTCATGGCTCTTTTTGTTGCTGATGCCCAATGCTTGCTGAAGACATACCTTTCGCCCCATGGGACCAATCCTGCCCCGCTCTCCTGGGGTCCCTGGTGATCCACTACCAGCCTGGAATAGAAACAGGGAGAGGCATGTTTGCAATGTGTCAAGAAAACTAGGTGCCAGAAGCTAGGGGATTGGGTTGCCTAGAAATCTGGGGCTGGTCCTCTCGAAGCACCTTAGGAAAATCAGAAGTCTAATTCATGGTCAAGAAGAGCTGAAGGACCAGGTCACTTCAATGCACATGTCAATAGCAACTTAAATTGTCCCTGGAGACCCCCCCTGGGACAGGGGTAAGCAGGAAGGGCAAAGTCCTTCTCAGGATGGGGAAATGGAAGATGTGTCCGGCTTTATGGCCACAAGTCTTGCTGGGGTGTGCAGCAGGAGAGAGAAATTAATGCACGAGGAGGGGCCCAGCAAGTATGTAACATGGTCATGCTCAGGCTTCAGAGGTTGAAACATCTTGGAGGATGCCCTGCCAGTCTCTCAGGGTTGTTCTTTAATTAAGATTGCAAACCATGATGGGCCAAAAGCTGAAGTCCTGACCCCTTCGTGGCTACTTTTAACACTTTAGTTCCTGTAACTCTTGATCAAGAAATCTTTAGCATAAGTCAAGAGGAGAATCATACTGGAAGACTGTGTTATAAGAGTATGAAACAGAGTTGGAGCTAGAGGGGCAGAATGGAAAGACACATCGGCTGCATCTTATTAACTCAGTGAGATGCTCTTGCTGAGCATAGTTGGGGCAGTGGCTGAGAAGCAGCAGAAGGTTTTACCCTGGGTCCAGGAATTCCCTGCTCTCCTCTTATGCCTGGTGTGCCAAGCTGGCCCGGTGGACCCTGTGCGGGGGGAAAAGGGAGACTGTGTCAACACACGTGAGCAGAAATACACCAGTGCTACACAAGAAGGCAAGAGAAAACAAATGCTGCAGCGCCTGGACGATGGGTTTCAAACACATCACACCTTGGGTGGTGCGAATCCAACGGCAAGCTTGATGTCCCAGGGCAGGACAGCCAGGCCACAGCACACCCAAAAATACCCAAATCCCAACAGTCCTCACTGCTGGGACTCTTTGAAGAAGTGGCTGTGATGAAATAACATAACAGCATCACAAGGTAAGACACTGATTTTGCTGTAAGCTCACCAACCTGTGGCCCTCTCATGCCTTGTTCTCCAGCTGGCCCTGGCTGACCGACCGAGCCCTTGGTACCCTTGAAGTGCAAAAAAAGACAATGCAGGTTAGCATGGGGGGACATGGTCAACACCACAGGGAGGGAAAAGAGATCTCAGGGCATTTACAACTGCATAAAGAGCAGGAGAACAGATGTTTGGGTATTGGTTTTTTGTGTGTGTTTGGTTTTTTGTTTTTCCTCAGAATATGGTTATAGCAGAGAATAAGCACAGAACTGACAGGGTAGTTTTCTTTCTGCTGTCAGTGGGCATCAAGCTCCTTTATGCTTTGGCCCTGTTACACTGCCCCAGCGGCACACGGAGATGAAGCATCTGACCAGGGAACGCTGCAGAGGATGGGCAGCCCCAGGCATGTGGACGACTGATTTTGCACAGAGTCCAGAAAGGAACATACAGGGAGATGAGCCTGAGGAGAAGGAAGGAAATTCGGAGGAAAGAAGAGGAAGAGAGGGAGAAGCAAAGCCTGCATGTCTCTCCTTTTGGCATATCCTTCTGGATGCTGTGGCTGCCTGGCCGGTGGCGTGGCAGGAGCCCCAGGGGTTGTTCCCCTCACCACTTACCTTAATTCCTATCTGTCCCCTTCGTCCTGTCATACCCTGTGAATAGAGAAATTAGGAGACTTTTTACTCAGATATGTAAGCACATGTTTTCTGTTCCTGTTAGATCCATGTATCACCACTTCTCTTAGTCCAAAATTATGTTTGAATAGTTTAAACTACTGGGGGGAGAGAGAAATCCACATGGCCAGCTCTCTTAAGTAAAATTTTGGCATGTTTCCTCCTTCCTCACTTCCCCCAACCCTCTACCGCATAGGTGAGTTGCTCCCTCACACGTGCAGGAGCATGCCACAATCCGTGGGCCACGTGCCCCGAGGGATAGGCAGCAGCAGAGCAGCAGGGAGTGCATCCCCAGGCATCCCAGCTACTCAAGCTCCAGTTTGGGTTTTGCCTTTCAAAAACCAGCAGCCAAATGCAGATGCATAT
>JAVJGJ010000061.1:8289741-8331158 GCA_035590215.1 Microhierax caerulescens
GGTGTAACTCCACTGATCCGAGCACCGAGTTACGTGCATGTGAATAATTTCGGGATTAGACCTGTAAAGTCTAATTTTATAGTCTAATAATAAAGCAAGCCACCGGGTATTGTCCTTTTGAGTTTTTTGAGGGGGTTGCTTGGGGTTTTTTTAGGTTGAATTCCTGGCACTTATGAAACAAGATACATGGGAAGGCAAGAGGGGAAAAGTCATTGTCAATCTAAGCTCAGCCCCCGCTGACTGCAGGTCTGGCAGCTCACCTTCCTCCCAACTCCACCGTCTTGGCCATCCAGCCCCACCAGTCCCGGCTCTCCCTGAGGGAAAAGCAAAATTCAGGTGAGAACCCTGACATGAGCAGGCTCTGGGAAAATAGGTTCAGCTCTCAAAAAGTGGGTCCTTCCACGCTCTCAGACGAGTTACTTGATATTCCCGCACCGGTGGAAAATCTTCTAACAACTCACGGAGACTTTCCATCAAGTTTCTGAGCTAGCGCAAGCTGACATTGCCATTCTTTGGGAAATGCCATCAGACATTTTAAGACACATATTTATTCTGAGCTGATATGAAAACAAATGAGGTTTAAAATTTTCCAAAATGTGTGTGTGTGTTTTTTTTTTTTTTTCCAAAGGTTTCAGGTTAATCGGGACACTCAGACTTGATATAATCTAAACAGTCCTCTGCTTTTGTATGCGACTCACAAGAACATATGATGTTAATTTCCAAGTACAAAGTTATTTTCAGTGACAGTATCCCAAAAGGCACTATAAAATAATACATTTTTAAAAAAGAACTTTTTACACAAAACATTAAACTCACTTCTTCCCAGAGAAGGTTTTGGGTACAAACCAACAACATTTTCTAGTGGAAAAATATTCCATCTGACAAGGCACGATAAGTTTAAGAAACTTGCACCTTTTTGGCAGCATCCTTTTTTCTTACTTTCTCTGTCCCATCTTATTGTCAAAACCAAAAAAACAACAAAAGACAGCACAGAAATTTTACCATTGGTCCAATTTCACCCTTTGGGCCTCTGGATCCCCGTTGAGTATTATCAGCTCCTGAATCTCCCTGAAAGCAATAGAGCAATGAGAAACATCTGTGTAAGTGGGACATGAAAGTCAGACAACATAAACTGCTTTGCTAGAGCTCAGAACCAATATTTTTTTTTTTTTTTTTTTGACTGAATTAGATGATGTATTATTGGTGTTTTCAGACAGACACAGCTTTTCAACTGAAAAATAATACTATTGACGAAAAGGAGGAAGGGGAATTTTAATATAATGAAGCAGTGATTGACAGGTTGGTATCAAGAGGCACGTGTTGCCCACATGTCATCTCCGAGCTGCTGGACCTGCCACTGCCAAGCGGCATTTAATAAGCCTGAGTGCATGCATGCCAATGACCTCCAGGACTGGTGGAAAGTGAGTGGGAAACCAAGAAGATGCCTTAGCAATATTTACCGGGTCTCCGCGGAGCCCACGGTCACCTCGTTCTCCTCGTTCACCTTTAATTCCCTTATCACCCTGCAGGAAGAGACAGGGAGTTAGTGAGAGCAGCCCTTGCCTGACGAAAGCACCTCTGCTGCCACCCAGCTCTGCCTGGCACCTCAGCCCCCAGGGGAGTGTGGTGGCTTGTCACCCTCCCCTGGCTCAAATCCACCTTTTCACCATCCTTTATCCCCATCATAAATGAGATAAAAGCCTACCCTCCTGCCAGAGTATCCCTTCTCTCCAGAGGAGCCAGGCAAGCCCTTGTCTCCCTAAGAAAGAAAAATATTTTAGAATATTTGCTGCTTTCAAGGTGTTCCGTAGGTGCTTCACTAATGCATCTCATTATAAAAAACAATTAAAATGACTGACCTCTTCTCCATCAATGCCATCCAGCCCCATTTCTCCCAGTTCACCCTGTGGAAGAGAGGCGAGGGGCAAATGCTCACCAAGGGAAAGGGGAACGGGGAGGGGGTGGGTGGGTACCGATGTGTCCGTATGCTCACGCTCAGCACCGTGATGTGAGGAAATAGCTCCATACCTTTTCTCCTGGGAATCCCCGAGAACCCTAAAGAGACCAGAAAAGGGAGTTACTCTGCTTTTGCCCAATTCATCACTGTGGGAAGTGGTGGAGAAGGGGGGCTGTGCTTGGTGGCAGACCCAGAGCCAGGACCGGGGAAGGACAGCCAGGGCTTGCTGTACCAGGGTTCAACTGTCCCTTGTTTGCCTTAAGCCAATCTTCTTCAGCTGCCTCCTCAACACTCATGCCAAGATAAAATATGTGCATCATGAGGTTTAGCTAGCTGATCAAAAAAAATAGCTTACTTCTTAACCACAACTCTTTCTCCATTGACTTCCTTTGCTCCCTGCACCCTCTTTTATATGAACCCAGAGGCAGTTTCGGCGCCTTTGTCCAAAGCTGGACAGCTTTTTAAGGAGGTTCAGTAACTCAGCTGCAGCTAATGGGCTTGGTTCATGCACTGCTGTGCTCCCTGCCAGCTGATTCTGTTGGTCAGAGCAAATGGTAGGAAATATCCCCTGAATATCGCTGAATATTTCCCATAAATATCACACATTTCAACACCTTTTCTGGCTTGTGGCACGGCTCCTATTCTGAACCATTTGCTCAAGGTTGTTCTTTAAAACAGCAGCCATGGCTCACTTTTCAGCCTTGTCCCCACAGATTTCCATCCACACACTGTCCCAGCCCTGGGGCCAAGACACGCACATGCCGCTTCTTGGTGCTGAGAACAAATTCAACTCTTCTCACATCTTGCCCCTAGAGCCAGGCTGCAGAAAATAAATCAGCCTCGTCTACAGATTGAGCCTGGGTCACTGGGCTGCCCTTTTGCTCTTCATAGCAACACTGAAGCCATGACACCTGCTGAAAGCCTTGGTGCTTGGCCAAGTGGACGTCACCACTGGAGTGGACTTGGCGGCTGTTGCATGACATCTTAAAGCAGCAGGAGTTGCCCCTGGTGGACTCCCAGCAACTGGACTCTAGGTCTGCTCTGTGCAGGCTCCTTCCACACGTACCTTGGTTCCTCTGTGCCCGGGGCATCCCTGGAAACCCTGTGTCCCATTCACACCCGGTGGTCCACGTTCACCCTGTTGCATGGAGGGGAAAAGGGCAATGGTCAGGGTTTGCCTGCTAAGCATGTTTCTTCAGCTAACTGCATGGATCTGCAAGCGCAGGAGGTGGTTTGGAAGCACAGGAGCAAAGAGAGTATCAAGTTTTGAAAGCTCGGCACCCTGCTACCCCATCTTCCTACAACCTTCCTCACGTAGAGACCAACTTCAAGTCTTTGTCACGGAGAAACATCCTTCCCAAACTCTCAGCTATGAAAGAGCTTTATAAAACTTCTCCTTCAAAAATAAAATGACAAGATGAAACCCTCAGAGCTCTGCATAGGTGGCTAATCCCATCTTGACCTTAACGCTCCAGGAAAACATTGCATCGCGTGCGATAACTGACAGCAGGATTTGGCCCCTGCCTGTGCTATTGGAAAAGCGATGAGCACCACCAGCCCCTTGGCCTCGGCTTCACCTCCTGGGCGTGATGTGTGGGGAGTTGTTTATTCCAGGGGTGACGTGGGATTCATGAAGTAAGAGTTTGGATGAAACAGTGCTAGTAACAAGTCACGGGATTCACGTTGTCTGTCACTGTGATGGATAGAAACACCCCTTCTGGGTCCCATTCTTGGACTAATTCAAACCTTTCAGCTGCATTTTGTATGGATAACTTTGGCACAGGCTGCAGCTTTAATGAAGTTGGAGCTTTTAGTGTGTTCATAATCACCCTGCTCACAGGTGTTTGGGACCAGCTGCAAACATTCCCACCTGCCTTACAAGAATTGCTCAGAGTTGGGTCTGTGAGTTATTCTGCCCATCATGCCTTCTTCAGCTCTCAAGGAGCTTCCTACTGACCTTCGTTCAGGAGCAGCTGGGACACATGACTCAGGCCTTCACATGGGGGAAACACAAAGTTCTGCTTGCTCTCTCATCTGATTCACACCCACATACCCAGCAGAAAATATTTAGTGAAAAAGGCTCCAAACACTTCACTGTAGTGAGGCCCCTTATCTAAGCAGTACCATGCAGAGCAGGGACAATCACTCACCGGTCCTCCTTCATCACCAGGATAACCTCCATAGCCAAGATCACCTGTGGCACCCTAGAAGACAGAGAGGATTTTGCATTTCTTTCATAGTTCTGTGATCTCCCTCTAAATTGATGTTCAAGGTTTCCCTCCATTTGCACAAAGCAGCTCGGTCATCTGTGTAAACAAGTTAATGAGAAAAAACATCTCCCTTTGACATCCCTAAATTGTTTCACAAGACACTTCATCCCCTCCTTCCAGCCACTCATCCCTGCCCTCTTGGTTGGTTTACAACACAGAGGCTGTGAGGAAGGGGAAGAAGAGCAGCTCTGCTGCGTGTGGCCCAGGGCCAGTTTTAAAATGGGGGGGAAGTGGGGATGACCTCCCCGTTAGCATGACCCATTACAGTGTGAGCCGCCTGCACATCACCTCCATCACTGACCTTGCACAGGGACCCTTCATCCACAGGCAAAGGGACCTACCTTTGGTCCTATGGGGCCTGGCACACCTCTGTCCCCTCTCTGCCCTGAGCACTTGCATGGCACCTTGCAGCATGTCCTCTCTGCGATGTTGTCCTGCAGCAAGACACAACATGGCACAATGGGAAGGTGTCAGAGAGCTGGCAAAGCCCCA
Source organism: Microhierax caerulescens (assembly GCA_035590215.1). NCBI lineage: Eukaryota > Metazoa > Chordata > Aves > Falconiformes > Falconidae > Microhierax > Microhierax caerulescens. The sequence goes on from JAVJGJ010000061.1 coordinate 8,294,461, forward strand.
GCACCATAACTCCTGCAAGCCCTCGAGTCTGTGCAATTGCTCCTGTGGCAGGCATAACATCGGGCCAGCAGCTCTTTGGGGTCTCTCTGCCTTGAAACACCCACCAGAGCAGGTGGAGGAGGTGTGTGATGGCAGACTGGTTAGGTTGCATAGTTAAGAAGCAGCAGGCAATGTTATCTTTTGGGCATCAGAGGCAAGGGTTTAAATGGGAACAGCACGGGGCAGAATTCAGAGGGCATTTAATAGATCAGTCCCCAGAGCGGTGCCTGTCACTGAAGAGGGCAATCTCTTCTCTAAAGAAACAAATCCAGGCTGTGGAATAGGCCAGAAGAAAGTTGTTGCAGCGAGTAGCTCACAGCCCACAGGCTGAGAACAATTGCTGCGCATACACAAAAGTATGGAAAACAAAAAAAAAAAAAAAAAAAAAAAAGATATGGATTCAGAGAAATCACAGCTTGGTTTTGCATCATCCAACAGAAAGAAAAAAAAAATCACTTTCTTTGAAAAAAAGTATAAATCACCTTCTTTGCCAAGTACATTCAAGTACATTGCTGGCTGCAAACGTTTCCTGCCAGCTTTGCACATTTACATTTTGAAAGGATTTTCCTAGGCAACTGAATTACTTGGGGATGGGCTGTAGACTAGCCCTTATTCCAAAACCCAAGTTTCTCCCAAGCGGCTGCCCTTTGATTTGCAGAGAAGGGCCCAGCGAGGTTATGACTGGGATCAGTGGTTAAGCCCAATCTTATTAAATAGACTGGAAAAGGAGCTTAGCAATGTTGGTAGCAGATGTGAAGTCGGGAGGAAGTGGACATGCCGAGGCTGATAGCAAATTAATTGAATGAACTTGAGAGGGACCGCATACATGAGAGGGAAGTAAATCTATGAAGAAGAAAGGATAACTCCTCCATCTGTTAAAAGTATGTCTGAAATACAGGCAGTGTCTCAACTCGGGGAAAGAAACCTAGAAAGCAGTGCTTCTGCAAGAGATTTAGCACTGACAAGGCATGACAGTGCATTACCCGTAAGGTTAAAAAAAACCCAGCAGTATAAATATAGGCAGAGGGCAGGCTTTTTAGCACGGCAGCCTTTGATGGCATCTTATCCCATCCCATTCGACCTAATCCCATGCACTGTCGCCTCGGCTGGAATAGGGCTTCTCCAGAAGTGGTACGAGAGACCAGACAGCACCATCATCTGCTCTTAACCTTATTTGCTGTGGCATCTGTAAAAAGAGCTGACGTGAGGTAGGGAGGGGAGAGGACCAGAGCCAAGAGGGTGTAATCCAGCTGCGGTTCAGCCCCGCAGGAGATCCAGCCGTCGGCTTTCCTCCAGCATTACAAGGCAGCGCTGCCTGTGCCAAGTTACTTACGAGCTGCTCTGCCAGCTCGAAATCCAAGTCCAGCAGATTAACTCTGAGTGGTCTGTTGTAGGTGAATCCACGACCAAACTCCAGCTTCATCACTCTGTCAAAATTGCTCACTCGGTCCAGCCCGATGAAGATGAGCGCGTTGACACCTGAGATATAGGGGGGGGGGGGGAAAGCAGAAGGGGCTGTGTGATGGGGTGAGATGCTCTGCAGAACCTGTACACCCTCCTCTGTAAGGATGGGTCATTATCCATCTCTTTGATTGCAAACAGATTATTCAACCAAGAACAAGCAGCTTCAAGCACATTCAGTGCAAGCTACCCCCAGCTCAGGTGCCAGCAGGCAACTAATTATCACAGGAAGGCAATGAAGAACAGCAAGTGCATGTGAAATCATGAAATCCAAATTAATTACTATCAAGAGCTGGTGGCTTTGTGAGAAATGGAGGTAAAATGTGCCACATGTTAACACGGGCTGTAATCACTGCCTTGGAAGAGTAAAAAAGTTACCTTCTGTATGCAAAGCAGATGAAGCAGCCTCCAGCTGATCTATTGAGTCATCCGCACCATCAGTAAAATGGATTATGACCTGGAAGAGAAACAAATTTCTGTCAGGACCCAGAAAGTTTCAATTATGAAACACAATCCATGTGCAACCTGAAGGACCTTCTTCCAAGGGACACTGGGTCTGGGAGGAGATGGGCAATTGCTACATCCTTTCCAGGATGTGAAGCTTTGCGGTTTTGTGCCAGGTGTTTGTTGCTAAAGCACAAACAGGGAAATACCTGGGAAGCAGTTTGCAGCCAAGCAGTGCTCATGGATACTGGCTGCAGCGATGCTCAGCGCTTGTCAGGACAGGACCCCGACAATGCAGGGAGAGCACAGGAAACACGTAGGGCTTACGTGACCATGCTTATAATGAATAAATGTATTTTATGGTTTTTTAAGTTATTATTGATTTACAGTTGCTTTACCACCTAAAATACATCAGAAATCAGCTTTCCTGGCCAACACCATCCCAGTGGCCTTGGTTTTGACTTACCTTGGTGCTGCTGGGGGACGCGGATCTGAATTTATTCAGGTAGGACTTCAGAGTGTCTGCCGTGAGGAAATAGGGCCCTCGGGAGCGCATGGCCTGAAACTTCTCAAAGAGCTCAGGCTGGTACTCTGAGAAGTCCAGTCCCTCCACAGGTCCCCCCCGAGCCTGGGCCATGATGGCTACCCTGACGTTGGGCGCCTGGTTGCCGGTGCAGCTGATCTTCTGCATCTGGGTTATTCTGTTCAGCACGGACTCAACTCTGGACTCCAGACCTCTCTGGGAACTGAATATATTTTGGCCGGGCCCAACATCGGTGACATCAAAGCCAAGTATCACATCTAAGTCACAATCTGAAAGGGAAATGTAGAAAGAGAGGAGAGTGGCATTGCTGAACAGTACAACTGCTTTTCAAGTGATGACTTTCCTAATTATTCTGTTTAGTCATTAGAGAAGACACTCTATGCCAAGAACTGCCACCATTTGATACACAAATGCCTTCTACTTCTTTTCATCATAGCAATGATAACCTTGCAAAACCTGTGTTCTATTAATTTTAGATTTTTATCCTGTGCAATTGTTGCTTAGCCCTGGGAGGAGTTGACTAAATCAAGTCCAACAGACATTTGCATTTTCCTCAGGCAGCCAAGACCGCTCCGTTCCCTCCACTGCGCGAAAACCCGTCAGCGCTTGCACGGCCTGCATGAACCTTCTGCCTGTGCTTGAAGCGACCATCCTCCAGTCACGGGGATGTAGAGAGAGGTGACAACCAGGTGACAGATCTCAAGTCCCTGAAAGAGGTAGCTAGGATTATATGGGATAGCTGGGAATTAGGGCAGAAAGAGGCACAGGAGCTGCTCGGCCTGAGCCAACAAGGCGATGCAAGGCCTGCTTTTCTGCAGGAACATTCAGCGTGGGCTTGGAGCCACCCTGCAGCCATCGAGCATCCATTGGTCTGCAGCACAGGGAAATCAGGATGCTGGGGGGCTTTCGTCTGGATTTAACATCTCCTGTGCCTACGTAAGCTTGCTTAGAGGGAGATGTTTGAATTTTCTTTGATGCTAATTGCACTGGTGCTGCACTCGGGAAGCACTCACACTTACCGCCAGCAGTGGTTTGGGTTCGTTTTTCCCTGCATTCAGCTTTTTTATCTCGGGTGGAGCTGCTGTGGCTCTCCTTCAGCTTCTCCAGAGGTTTGGGAGATGCCTCCGCTCACAAGCCAGAGAGCTGAGCTGCAGTTAGTTGTGCTGGGAGTAGGACTGGCTGTACTGTAGTAAGTTAAACCAGCTGCTGGGAGTCTGGTCCGACAGCAATACCATCTCACTTACTCACCCCAATTCCCCTTGCTTGGCTTCTGAAGTAGCCAAAGCATGGGATTCCTTCTTAAGGCAATTTTACCTTAAACTACAACCACTCATGCCCTAGGTTTTTCTTATATACTTGTCACGAGGTCAAGTGGGCACCCTGGATGATCCGGCAGTAGAAATACTGATTTCCAGCATGCCAGGGACTGAACGGCCAAGAAGTTCAATTGGCTTGTTATAAACACAGTGGGCAAAACAAGGACCATCACTTTTGGCTTTAGCACTAAATCAGTTGGTGTGCCAACATGAAACTGGCATCGTGTCCCTGTGCATCTGGGGAGGAAGGTAGTGAGACTTAGTCCAAAGGCAGCTAAATAAAGGAGCCCCTCCAGTGTAGTAGTAGGAGGCCATTGACTCTGCCTAATTGTCATATCTGAAATTATTCCACCACGATGGTACCTCTGCAGTGGTGGTACACCAGCCACACGTGTGCTGAAGCACACCAACAGGCAGGTCTTGTACCAAAGATTTTCAGCCTACCACCACACTCGTGGAGGAGGTCTGAGCCCATGCGGCGCCTCAGGCTATAGGCAATACAGTCCACCAAAACACATCGGATATTAAAAGCCACCCTCGGGAATGACCTGAGCACATTATGAAATGATCACGCTTACCTCTCATAACATCTGTCGGTCCCAGGCACAATTTCTCCTCCATAGCAGCCTCCAGCGTAACCAAGACCTGCTCATTCAGCTCAGACAGCTCCTGTGCTGTGGATGCTCTGAAACTCGTGGCACTCTCACTGGCCAGCCTGCTGACTTCCTTCAGGTCGATGTTCTTCACGCCGACTGCGAATACCTTGACACCTTTCTGGGCGATTTCCGAGGAGGCCCTCGGCCCATCATCTGAGGACTTCCCACCCGTGACGATGAAGGCGATCTGGGGCACCCTCTGGTCGATTCGGCTGCCGGCCTCTTTCACAAAGTGTTTTTCCTGGATATGCCTAATAGCTGTGCCGGTGTTTGCCACACGGCCACCTTTGTAGATCACTTTGTTGATGGCATCTAAAATCTGAGGTTTGGTGGAGTAGTCCTTGAGGAAAAACTCATCGGTGACATCTGAGTTGTACTGGGCCAGTCCTACCTGGATAGAGTCACCATCTCTATAAATGGCATCCACCACAGAGTAGACAAACTGAAGAACTTCTTGGAAGTTCTCTCTCCCCAGATTGATGGAGCCATCCAGCAAAAACACGATGTCAGCTTGCTTTTTACCTCCTGAAAAGATTACAAGGAAAACACAGTTGTTAATTGCTTGCGGCATCTATAATATTTAAGACGCTTAGTGCTTTCTGAAGTAGCGTTGTGTTTCCCTCTGCTTTCTACCTTTACAGTTTCATCGGTCTTTGGCATGATTTTACATCCGTACAAGAAGAAAGATTTTGTGCAACACTTACTACACTTCATACAACATTACTTCCTTTTGTGATGGACACTCTCATCTCATTTCAAGTTTAATTCTATTTTTTCCAACGCTCAAAAAAATCTTCTTCATAGTGTTAAATCAATGTGACCAAAGGGCTGGACATCAGAAGGTGTTATTACCGAATCATTTTCACATTATACAAATTCTATCTGTGTTCTATCCAGAAAAGTCTACAGGATGAATAGCAGCCTTACCAGGTCCTGGGTATCCAGGGGTTTCTGTTGTTGGTATCGGAAGCTCTTCAAGAATACTCTGCAATTTCTTTTCTAAAGTCGGGAGTCCCGTGAAGTCTCGTACCACAAGCACACGTTCAGGATCATTGGTGATGACCTGCAGCTGGTCTCTGTCCACGTTCCTGGCTCCGACACCCAAGGGTTTAATGCTTGTTGAAGTGATCACATTAGCAGGCCTATTCACATCATCCTGGGAGCGGTCTCCAAGAATGACGACCAGGTGTTGGGGCACTCCATCTTCTATCCTGCTCCCTGCAGACTTGATGAAGTAGTTCTTCACCACGTAGTCTAGGGCTTTGCCAGCATTCACAGGGGACCCCCCTCTGAGCCTCAAGCGGCGGATGGCTTGCAGGACAGCGTTTTTGGACTTGTGGGTCTTCAGGTAGAACTCAGGGAAGACGTTATTGCTGAACTGCACCACGCCAATTCGCACTTTGTTTGGCCCAACATCCAGCTGCTGGACAATTCTGCTGATGAAATCCCGAATGTGAGCAAGCCCATCGGTCCTAACACTGTCAGAGCTGTCAATGAGGAAGACTACATCCTTTTCATCACCAGAAGTATCTGCAGGGAAGCAAGAAGAGAGGATATTGTGTGCCAAGCCTTTGCTTAAGCTTTCCTGGAGGATTTCTGTGCTATCTTCTCTCGTGTGGTGTAAAACTGTGTGGCGTATTTTAGCGACCTTCGGGCACGGTGCTGCAGGGAGCCTCTCAAAAGGGCTTGTGTGCAAGTGTGCATCTGTGCTCTAACAGCCTGCCTAATATTTGAAGCATGCATTACTCAGAGCCTTATCTGTTTCAATCGTTACCACTCTACTCTAGATTTGCCAATGTTTCCAGCTTCATTTTGCCCCAGATTTATGTCTCTCCTAGAAAGCGGCTAAATTTGGAATAGGTAATTATACACATGGCAGTATTTGACTTGAAAATCAAAATAGGTAATGTATTTAGGTACTTGACCTGAAAATCATAAGTTATAACGTACTTTGGTACGTAGGTAGAAAATCCGCATATCTAAAGTTTCCTTCTAAAACTCTGCGTGTGCTACATCTTTGCTTTTAACCAAGGAAAACCTTGGTTTATAGAGGAGGGATGGAAAATTATTTACACATTTGGGCGACATTTACTTCAATAGCAACCCAGAGACAGCTGGTGTTGACAGAGCCTTACCTACGGGGGGTTGCACATCTCCCAGCAGCCGTCTGATTTGGTCCCCAGTCAGGGTTTCAATAGGAGTCAGCAGCTTCTGCTCAAGGCTGGGCAGTTCCTGGAAGCTGGAGACTTGGAATACATAATCAGGACTAAGAGAAATCTGCACCATCTCCTCAGGCTCCACATTCTTTGCTACCACCATAGGTGCCACCCCCACTTGTTTGACTTGGAGTGCTGGATACTCTAAGTCATCGTCGGACTTGCGGGAGGAAAGGATGACCAAAAACTGAGGGACACCTTCCTCTATGCGGCTCCCAGAGGGTCGGGTGAAGATGGTCTTTGCCACAAACTCAAGGGCCTCCCCCACGTTCACCTGCTGGCCACCCTGTGGCCGCAGCCGTCTCACGGCACTCTGCACCTCATCCTTGGTGGAGTGGGCATTGAGCAGGAACTCCACGTGGGGATGCTCGCTGAACTGGATCACCGAAATCCTGGTGGTGTCAAAGCCCACATCCAGGTTGTTCACTATCCTCTCAATGAGATCACGGATGAGGTAGAACTCCTGGGCGGCATAGCGGGAGCCGTCAACCATGAACACGACGTCCCTCTTCACACCCGCTGCAGGAAAGAAGGCAGCAGTCAGAAGATGCATTGGGCATTGCTTATGGAGAGCAGCTAAGCTTATCATCTACATCACTGGCCCATGCCTTTGGCCATGGGGAGGATGTTCGTCATTTTGTTCCCTGTGATACCTATTGGGAGCCCCAGCAGGCAGCTCTGGGTTCAACCCAGAGACAGGACCAGTCTGCTAGGCACTTCCCCAGGCAGGGTAAGAAAAGCAACTTCCAGAGCGAAGGAAGCAAGAGGGAGAAGGAGAAACCTGAAACAATAATTCCTTGTGGGATTCTCTACCCAAGGAAACATAGCCTGCTGATGCTCCTTACTCAGGGCAGGTTGCCAGGCAGCGTGGGGTCGTTTTACACTCAGAACCATCCCTCTTTCTTTGGCCTTGTCCTCTAGAAAAGCTTCTATCCTATTTTTCTCTCAGCTTCTGCCTTTCCAGGATGACTTTTTGCTTCCTAATAAAATGTTTTCTGCAGTGGTAATTCAGGTCAGAGCCTGAATCATCACTGAGTATCACGCTGATAAATGGGGATGGAGGAAAGCAGTCTGGCTCTGAAGGGAATGAATAGAGTAGGATGGCGGACTTCAAAGGGACTGACCTGGGGTGGGTACCCTTCATCCCAGACATACACTGGCCGGATTTCATTTCAAGTGAGACCGATCCTTTTCCCGATGCCCACTTCCAGTTTCCCTTCCCCCAGCGAATAAGCGTGGCAAATGTAAGATGCATCAGCAGGTCTTACATTTAGCAGAAAGCTGACCTTGATTTATAGTGGTGTGAAGGCATCCCTGGAGCATCTAAATGACGCAATTTCCATTCCAGGAGGAATAGCATGGACTTAAAATCCTTCAACTCAAAATAAGATTAAGGTCATAGCATTCACTTCGTGGGTCTTCCATGTGGATACAACATGGACCACCTTGAGGGACTGGGCTTAAATGTGGCTCAGCTTGATTGCACACCTCTTACCAACCCTAAGTACATCAACAGTGAGGCCAAGACAGACTTGGAGTCTTAGCCATGACCATCTTTGCTTTTCTTAGTTTGTGTTGCAACCATGATGTTACTAAACATCACATTTTGCCGCTGGCTCTGGGTGCAGACACAAACATCTTCTCACCTGGGCTGGGTGATGTAAAAACCAGATCAGGGGCAAGTGACTCTATCTCTTTCTTGGTCAGCCGGATGACTCTGTTCGAGACGACCTGCTGCACCGTATCCAGCTGGCTGAAGTCAGGCACAGAGATAGCAAAATCTGGGAGGAAGGAAATCGTCTGCAGCTCTGTGAGGTCGGCATTCCCAATCCCAATGCCGAAGGGCACCGTGCCACTCGTCTTCAGGACCACTGAGGGCCTCCTCACATCATCCTGGGACCGGTCAGCGGTCAGCAGAATCAGGAACTGAGGGACACCCTCCGCTATCCTGCTGCCACTAGACACCGTGAACACATTCTTGATGAGATAGTCGAGGGCTGCTCCGGTGTTCAGAGGAGACCCTCCCATAGCGTTCAGCTCCTGGATGGCACTGATGAGATCTGCTTTGTCTTCATGAGTGTCGAGTAAGAACTCGGGTTGTATGACATTGCTGTACTGTGCAACGGCGACACGGACCTTGTCACGGCCGATATCCAGGCTTTCAACAACTCTTTGGACAAAAGTCTTCAGTAGTGGGAAGCCTCTTCTGACACCATCCGAGCCATCGATTAGAAACACCACATCCTTCTTCTCACCTCTCTCAACTACTGTTTGAGACAAGTAAGGGAAGGGGGGAATAAGTGAGATTCTCTTTTGCAGTGATTATTAGGCTCCACACACATTGAACCGAAGGAGTACAAAAGCTCAGGGAGGGGAAAGCGAGGTGTCAGGATGGGTGGCTCGGTTCCTTTGCCATCAGATGCAATCCCTGGCGAAGAGGCAGATGGGTGGAAGTCGGTGGAAACCGCAGTGCAGCGTGTGCCGTGCCTTACCCACCAAGTCATAGAATCATAGACCCATAGGAAATAGGGTGCCAAGCCACTCCGGGTGCCATCTCCTACATGAGGCTGCGAGATGCCATCTGCTCCCAAGGTGGCTGGGAAACTGGCACATGGCTTTGCAATATGAACAGGAGTCTGGGGTGTCAGGGATCTTTTTCTCCCAGAGAAAACTGAGTTTTTGAATGGAATATATACTGTGGAGAGGGTGCTTAGAGGGAGGCTGGTGAAGAGAGGGAGAGGAAAAACTTCTCTGAGGCATCACTGAACTTAGAAATAAATAATCCTGCACACGATCATACAAAACAAGAATTTGTTGGAAAGGACATCCAACTGAAAATTCTGAAATGCTTTTCTAAGATGCTAGACATTTATTATTTTTTTTACTAACTTCAAGCGCAAAAAAATGCTAATTGTGACCAAACATTCTTTTTTTAAAAGGACAAGATCGTGAAATGTCAAAGATCAGCGAACTGTTGACGTGTTCTGCTTTTGACTAACAGAATTGCAAAGCTTTGTCTCAGCTAAGAAGAAAACATCACCACCTCTCAAACACAGCAGCTGATGGACAGCATCCTCAAAAGTTCTGTTGGCTTGTTTATAGCAGGGTCAAGTGTGACAAGCCGCAATATGATCGGTCCTTCTGAAAAAAAAATCTTAAATACATGCTTATGAATGCTAGACATATAAAGAGTTAACAGGGCCAGTTGAAGTCCTAACACAGACTTCAGATCAAGTTTATTATTTAAGAGGAATGTTGGAAATTTGGTCAGTTAATGCACAGGACTGGAATATTAATATAGTTTGTATTGAGCAATATGGGTAGGAAGAGGGAGCAGACATATCCCAGTTTCATACACCTCTTCTAATGTTCAGAAGCAGGGGAATAGTCCTGTCAAAAGTGTCTGGGTAGCAGATAAAGAGGAAAAAAAATAGGGACACTGTTATGAGGGGGTTCTCTTTTAGCCAAGAACTTCAGGAAAAGTAGGTGGATGCAGCTATTTGTGAGCAATTAGCACAATTATTCACAGCACTTGATGGTCAAAGGGAATGAAAATGGTCTTGACAAGATAGAAATGGTTTGAAAAAGGAGGATGCAGTTCAAGAGCACTGGTTGCACTAGTCTGTGTTGAGGTAGAAGCTGCACAAATATAGGAAGGGCAATGACTCCACATGGAAATGATGGAGTAAAAGACGATCAGGTGACACCATTGTTGCACTCTGGTCATTTGGAGCCGGCTGATGTCAGAGAGACAAAGGTGAAAAGGTAGAAAACCTACAAGACCTACCAGGAAAAATTGGAATGAACTGCATAGGCAGCTGGTGGCATGAGGAACAAGACAAGACAAACATAGCAAACAAAAGGCTTAAACTATGACTAGGAAGGACATTCAGGAGAATTATCTGCTGATACAGGTAAAAGCAACTGAACAGATTGATTATGGAGGCTGGGAAATCTCCACCATCAGAGAGTTTTCAGAACAGATTAGACCAATTCCAGCTGGTTCTGGACAAGAAGATCCTGTTGGGGACAAGGGTATGTAGTAGATGGCACCCTGAGATCCCTTCCAGCCCTATTTCTTTTTTATGATTCTATGATTCTAAGTCCATCTGCCCAGGACTTTTACGGGGAGATGGCATGGATGTTGTTATACTTTTCCTTACCCCCACCTGCTGTTGGGAGACATTAATTCTCAGATTAGGTCTGCCTCAGGAAATCACACAGCTGGACATATATCATTTCCAGTACCGCAGTGTGAATTTGTAATTGTGGTTGTGTGATTCTTTTTATGATATTTTTATTATTCTTCAATTAATCCATACTCATCTACTGAGCTTGTAACTGTAACCGAGTCAAGAGCATCTAATTTGTTGGTGCACAGGTTCAAAATGTATAAACTGCCATCATATATGAAATGATTTCTTACATCATCTGTAAGAAATAATGGAGCAAAAGCAAATCCAGTGCGCTGCAGTTCTCCTTACTCCCTACCACTCCTCCCGAAAAGGGAGGATGGAAAGAGAAATCAAGACAAGCTTTGATTTTCTTCTTCTAGCCCTTGCCCAGCATTGCACATCAATTTATGCAAGATGTCTGGGGCAACGACTGTTATTTCAGCTTTCTACCATGTTTTACACACTGGTAACAGCACCTACTGCAGCCCTTGCAGCCAAAAAAAAAAAGGCTTTTTCCTTACTCATCTTTAAAATTCAGTTTGGACCTTAATGCCTTGCTGGATCAGCGTCTGATCAGAGGAAAATCCAAGTACAATAGCAGTTTCTACATAATCACTTTCAACATCACCAGACCCAATTGCCCCAGTTACCAAATGGAGGGGGGCATGTAAGTGGTGTCTTTCAGCCTCTTGGAAACCCCAGGGGTCCCTGTACCTGTTGGCTGAAGCTGGATAGTTTTCAACAGGTTGACTATGTTTGGCTGAAGCTCTGAAATCCGAGGGAGGGAGTCGACATTCAGGATGAATTGTGGGGCATAAACGATCCTTTCCAGCTCTGCAGAGTCGGCATTTTTTGCTTTGATAGCAAAGGTCACAACTCCAGCTTGCTTCAGAGCATCTGAGGGTTGCTCCGGATCATCGGTTGATCTCCCAGCAACAAGGAGGACCAAAAACTGAGGAACCCCTTCTTCGATCCTGCTTCCAGCTTCCTTCACAAACAGCCTCCTTATAGCTTCATCTAGTGCAGCTCCCATGTTCAGTTGCTTGCCAGTTTTGATCTTCATCCTTTTCACTTTGAGAAGCATGTCTTGCTTAGACGGGAGTTCAGCAAAGTCAAATTCAACTTGGATGGTGTCACTGAACTGAGCTACAGCTACTCGTGTGGCATCGGGACCCACGTTCAGGTCAGAAATGACTTTGTGTATAAAGTCCCGGACAGCAGGAAAGCTACCCAAGAGGTTGGCTGAGCCATCAATCAGGAATAAAATATCTTTCTTGCTTTCTAGAATAAATTCACAAATGAAAAGAGGGGAAAAAAAAGATATGAAGACATTTTTCTTCTTAAACATCATCCTAGAAACTTCTTTGCAAATTACCTGGGTTTCAATATGCAGAGCAAGTGATTTTCATTTACCAAAGTATTCAAAGGCTACAGGACTAAACAGTACCTTTGACTTATTTATCTGAGGAAGAAGGGGAAGCAAGGACACTTCTATCCTAAGGTCAATGAATTCAGGCACCAGATAGTTGTGTCATATACTGTATAGCATTATCAGTCAAATCATAACTTGGTTCTTTCAGATTAGGCCAGTGATGTTTATGGTCTAGCAATATGCCAGATGATACAGGCATGACGTACAACAGCATTGGAGGGTTGGGTTGTTGTGGGTTTTTTCCTATTTAAAGGCTCAGCAGATAACAAATAGACATTAGTTTATACATACATACACACACAAAGCATTTTCTGTATTCTTTTAAAATACTTCTCCCAGTTGCATCACAAGGAACATTTAAATCCATAGGCAAGTTACGACTTTGGGAGGAGAAAAAGCCTTTTACCTGTTTCCATTTGATGCCCTTTCAATCTCATTGAATATCCAAGGCAACACCAAGCATCTCATATTTGATGTCTTAACATCTTTCACATTAATCTTAATGGTCTCCTTTCCACACTAAGCAATACTGGTTGTTCTTGCGTCTTCATAGATACATAGCCACGATAAGGGAATTAGTGAGCAAATACCTGTTTAAAGGGGTTAAACTTGCCAACGGCTTTTGGGTTTAATGTTGGAAGACAACTTTGAATATCTGGAGTCAAACTCAGCCCCTGTGACAGCCTGATAACAGTGCTTTGACAAAGTGGCTCGGAGGAAGGATCCAGCCACCTGTACTTGCTTAGATCTCTTCCCCTCTGTGCTCTTGGGCATGACTTCAACCTTTCCACGCCATTCCTTGTGGTCAAAGGTGCACGCTGCTATTGCCTGAGCTAGCACAGACAATGCATTTGCAGGTTGTGACATTATTAGAGCAACAGAAAGGGATCACCTGAGTAAGTGACTCGTGGGCACAGACTCACTGGGAGCTTCCTTTGGTCCTGACCTGCCAAAAGACTTGCAAAAAACTATGCCAAAAACGGGGCTGTCTTTGATGTGTGCTAGCGATGACTTGAAATGAAGAGCTGCCAGTGCCAAGCCACATGTTGATGGTTAAGCATAGCCCTAACCATTTTGATGACTCGGGGCCATAGGCAGATGTGAAGGTATACATTGGGAACAAACAGTCAAAAGAAACAAGATTAACTTAATGCAGTCAACATGAAGGAAGGTAGATTTTACCTGTTGGGGCGAGTGGAACCTCTTCCACGCCTCCACTAACATATGTTGTTATAGGCTTATTTAACTCCTGGGGTAAAGCTGTCAGAGCACTGAAATCATCCATAAAATATACCATTCTTGGATTAAAGGCAATCTGTTCAAGTTCTGCCTTATCCGCATTCCTAACTCCAACAGCAAAAGTCAGCACTCCAGCCCGAGCTAATTCATTGGAAACTTGCAAGAAGGGATCGGCAGACCTCCCTGCCGTCACCAGGACTAGGACCTGCGGCACTTGTTCATTTATTCTGCTCCCACCAGCTTCCGTGAAGTGATTCGAAAGCACAAAGTTCAGTGCAGAGCCAGTGTTCAGCACTGACCCCCCCTTGGGCCTCAGCTGCCCCATGCGTTGAATTATGTCTGATTTGGTTTGGTACGAGTACAGATAGAACTCGGTTTTAGGAGTGTCACTAAATTGCACTAAGCCAACTCGGATTTTGTCACTGCCGACATCAAGGTAGTTAACTAGGGTGGCAACAAAGTCACGGACAAAGGGGAAGTTGGCATTTCCGACGTTGAGTGATCCATCCAAAAGAAAGATGATATCCCTTTTGGTTACTTGAACTGCAGTAGAGCACAGAAAATAACATGAGACATCACAGAAAACAAAAATGGAATTTTTTTTCATGTGTGCATACAGCATACGCTGTACACACATGTAAACCTTGTTAGAAGGAAGAAGGGAGAAAAGGAGACAGAGTGTGATCAGCACAGAAGTAACAAAGACCTTGCTGGAAATTACTAAATTTGGCAGGGGAGGTTTCTGACTTGCACTGAAAAGTCTTTTAAAAGAAGTCAGGTTTACCAACAGGGCTCAGCCTCTGCCATGGCAGATGTTCTCAATGGCTGCTAATAGAGTCGCATGCTCTGGGCTGGATCATTAGCCAGAAAAAGGCGGCTTCATTAATTCTGGTGGAGCAACACAATTACGCCTACAGCCACCTGGCTTATCTGCAAGTCACCACACATTTACTTGGGACTTTCCATCAAAGCTATAGGGGATGTTTCAGCTTTCTGGCACCTAAAGTGTGCTTTGACACCCAGCACGATCAGCCCCTTATTAAGCAATCCCCTATTCCATGGGGATGCTCCCATGCATCCCTAGATGCAGAGAACCATGTCCTGCCCTGCAGTGACTTCCACGGTCATGCTGTGCAGCCAGCTGCAGCTCTGCCTGCGGTGCAGACTTCGGCTCCACTTGCATGGGAAAACACTTCTGCCAAGTAACCAATTTGGTTGGTATTTTGTGTGGGTATTGGAAACAGCTTTTACTAATACGCTTAGAAAAGCTGGTCCAGACGAGGCTGCAACGGCTGCCTACGACACCTGCCTTTTGGGCACCTGCATTTGATTCCGAAAAATGCATTTTGATATCTGCAGTTATAGACATCAGATTTGTGGGCTGTTGAAGGGAGGGAAATTTCCCACTTCTGGCAGTAACCAGGCAGTTCTCAGCTCCTTTTATAAGGTTAAATCCTTCATGGGTGGTCTCCCAGCATTTGAGACCCACGGCACAGGGCTGCAATGTCACTCCAAAGGCACCACAGGAGCAACCCCCTCTGCTTTTTGCTCTAGTCGTGTCGTGTCCAGATGGCAGACAAAAATGCCAAAACTTTAAATAAGATCTCAGAGAACTGATGAGTGGGTTCATCCAATGCATCCCACCTGGACGCCTTCCTCCAAATAAATTATTCAGGAATATATTTATGCCCATTGCTAATTCTGTTCATTATCTTTCTGTCTGAAGCATTTACCTATGGGTATATGGCTATATTCATCCATCTATCTAACTTGCCTTGTCCCTGTAAGCTTGCTGTCTGATATATGAAATATATAAATACTGAGATATTAAGAGCAAAAGGGAGAAAAGGGCTCTTTGGAGTACAGGCGTTGCTCTCAGATTTTACAGATTGTCTTGGCTTTCTGTATTTTTAATTTTTCCCAGAGAAGTGCCATTCAAGGCCCAGGGTGAGACAATACCTAGCTGAAATGTAACAGACTGCTCAGTGTCAAAATCAGTTATATTACTACTAATAGTTATTTTACAGAGTAGGACATGATTACTTGATCCTGGTCTATGTGAATAGCTGTGAGTACAGTAAAGCAAAAAGACTGGAAAAAAAACAGAAGCTGCATGAATGAGCCTTAAAGAACATGGAAGTGTAAGAACATTTTTAATTTACATTGAAAAATAAAAATGTCAGGTTTGGTGTATAGCCATGCAAAACTGTATTAGCAAGAAACACATTATGAAAAAATGATAAGCCCCGTGATATTCATCTTAATTAAGGACAAGTATTGGCAAACTGATTTTAAAATGTCTGCTCTTCATGTAAATCGGCTATCAGCTTTAATTCTTTAAGGACCCTTTAAAAAATCTCAGTTTCTTTTGCACTGTGGTTTATAATTTTAATTTACTAAGAGAAACAAGAAAAAATACGGGCATGCTTGGACACCCACTTAAGCCAATGGGAACCTCACTACTGGCCTTACTGGGAGCTGGAACAAGTCCTGTTTTTCTAATGTTTATATGCCACGAGACAGAAATGCCAGGTTCAAATACAGTCTAGTGCACCATTAATTCAACCTCAAGCATCTCTATTGGGAAGAAATCCTGGGAAACCTGGTATAAACTCTCTGTGCAGCTAGAACACCTCTTGAAATGCAGGGGAAACTGCCTTAAAAGACATGACTCTAGCAGCTGGATTACTTCCAAAGTCTACTGATGTCAATGGCAAGACCAAATAAAAAGAATCTACTGGCTTCATGGGGCTTTGGATCGTCTCCTAAAAAGATTAAATTAAAATCAACAATTTGCAAGTCTTGTACGCCTCTTAGGGCTTGAGCTGAATAAATGATATTAAAACTGTAAATATGTTCTTAAAGGGTGAGTTTCAGTCCAACAGTGTCAGGCTAGCTTCCTCTGAATGTCTCCATGAACAAACTTGCTTATTTTCTTCACGCTCAGAAGAAACTTCTAAGCTTTCTTGAGCAAATATCCACTACAGATAATTTTCAAACTGGGGAAGAGATTGTAACACTCACAGTGTGTCCTGTTCATAGGTTACACAAACCCTAAGGGAGTGAGAAAGCCTCCACTGAATGATTTCAGTACCTACTAGTAAAGCACATCTTCCACATCCAGGCTTTCAAGTGTTGGTGACAAATATGGAATGGGACAAAAATCTCCAGGAAGGAATGGCAAAGCTGTAACAACACAACCACCATGCTACCAGATTCACCGATCTGTTCACACACATTTTGCAAGTCCTTGAGGCAACATTCAGCTATGCTGAAACAGGTGCTTGATGCCTTTTTGCCCCCTGTTCTCAACATGTCATAGAATAAGAGTTAACAAACATAGAAACCACATAATTAGAAAAAGGTAATTAATTACCTGATGGTGGTTCTTGGACAATCAGTCCCCCAGAGAGTGTTCGGATAGGTGACAGCACTTCAGGAAGAATGGCTTGCATGAACTGGACACGGAAGTCATTTGGGTTGAACACAAAATCTCTCTCATGGGCTATTTCTTGAAGTTCTGCCAGGTCGGCATTTCTCGACCCAATGGCAAGGATCACTATCCGGTTCCTTTTCATCTCTGCCGCAGCTTGGTCAACGGCATCCCTGGACTTACCACCAGTGATGAGCACCAGCATGGGGAGCACCCCTTCCTCCATCCTGCACCCGGCAGCACTGGTGAAGAAGTTGCTCCTCACAAAGTCCAGTGCCGAGCCGGTGTTGAGTGCCGTACCACCCATGAGCTTCATTCTCTTCACGTTAGCCATCACATCCCTTCTGCTCTGGTGGGTGTTAAAATAAAACTCTGGCTTCACAGTGTCTGCGTACTGTGCCACCGCGACTTGAATCAGGTCAGGTCCAACCTCCAGCCTTTGGACAATTTTGGCAACGAAATCACGAATCGAGTTAAAGGGGCCAGTGCCCAAAGCAGTTGAGCCATCTATCAGGAAGACTATATCCTTCTTGTTCACTTCAATAACTGCAAGTAACACATGAACATAGTGTTAGCAGAAGCCTTCATCACACTCTGCCTGTCAATTCTACGTCAACAGTTATGTTTAGGACTTCTTATTTGCTTCAAGTGCTGTTACTCTCAACAGCTTTAAAAGGGTCTCGCTTTCAAAACACAATTATTTTTTAGCAGGGGGATAATAAGATATCTGGTTGAACTTTCCCCCTTTCTAAAACACACAAGAGTTGAAGAGTTGCAAGAATTGCATTGTTTATAAAACTTAATATTAAAATGCATAAACATATCAAAACAAGAAAGGCAAACAAACAGGAGAAACCTTGGCACTCAGCTGGCACGTGAGATGAAACAAACAGGTGATGCTCCCTCTATCTGCAGCGGAGCCTTCTGAGTCATGCCAGAACATGGCTTGGTCTCAGAAGGATAAGGTTCCCAAGAGCAATGACACAAGTAAAAGAACAGTCTCCACTTACTCAACATACCTGGACTTTTGGTCTTCGCATCCTACATCTTATTCCTTATTAACAAAAAAAAAGTTGTGATTTATTTTGGCACAGCTAGACCCATCATGGAAGAGCTTAATTATATTCTGGTTGCCATGTCTTTAACAAACAGGCCCCCTAGGTTGTCATCTCTGAAACTTTATTATTGATGATGGCATAGGACACAGAAGGAGCACAGTTAGCTTTCCAGTTCCTTCGCTAAGTTTGAAAGAAGATAGGGAGGGAGGGAGGGGAAAAAATGGTTGTGCAGCATTGGAACCAAAGTGCCATCATATTTAATACAGCAAATATACGTGAATAAACCAGTATCTATTAACAAGACCGATACCATTACGATAAAAGCATTAAACATGATCATCATGGAAGATAACCCTAATACCACCTTTGAGACCACCCCACTCCCATTACCACCTCCCTGATTTCATGCCATTGAAGTGAAAAAGGAAACCTTGTGTTGCTGCCAAGTTATGCTAGAGCATTATGGATCGTTGTGTTATGTTGGACTTGGGGTGTCTTTAAATCGCCTACCCGTCCAGGAGCTCCTGACATGGGGTCAATACTCGAGGTGGTAGGTCCATCGCCCCCCTAGCTCACCGCTATGCCCAGCACACAGCCCGGAGGAAGAGGAGATCCAGCATCACCGAGATCTCGTACCCCTCAGGACAAGTGGTAGCAAAGAATCTCCTGTCCTGCCTGGATGGAAAAGGGCAGCCCCTCGGCCCATCAAGGCTCCTCTGCATGGAGGCTATTTATTTTGGATTTGAACAAAGAACAAAGCTTTGGCTGCAGTCCTCCTTGGCTGGACACCAGCTGGCCATGGAAAGCAGTGCTCCCAAAGGCTGGGCTCCATCAGGCTCCTCAGTACAGGTGGGTGCCATGAGACCGGGAAGAGCTGGAGGTGACATCCACTACTCAGCTGCTCTCCCTGCCCTCAGACCCAGAGAGACCTGCCTCTGCCAGCAAGTGCAAGCCTTCGCAAAATCAGAGTCGTGCTGGAAATTGCTTAAGGACTGTCAAATCTGAAGTTTAAAATAGCCCACCATGGTGCTGTCACACAAAATGTTGAGAACCTGCACAAAGTAAATGTGGTGGTACCCTACCTGTGCCACAGCCTCACACTTTTTGCAAGGGTGTGCAGTGATAGGACAAAGTAGAACAGTTTTAAACAGAGACGGTAGATCTAGACTAGATATTAGGAAGAAATTCTGTGCTGTGAGGGTGCCAAGACACTGGAGCATGTTGCCCAGAGAAGTTGTGAATGCCCCATCCCTGGAAGTGTTCAAGCCCAGTCGGAACGGGGCTTGGAGAAACCTGGGCTGGTGGAAGGTGCCATCCATGGCAGGGCAATAGGAACTTGGTGATCTTCAAGGTCCCTTCTAGCCCAAACCGTTCTGTGATTCTATGAGCTGCCAGTAGCTTGCAGTTGATTGACCAGGCTGTCAGAACAGAGCCTCACAAAGTAACAAGGATTTGTTTAAATGATCCCTTTCCCAGAGCCATGACTTCCAGCATTCATCCCACCAGACAGTTTTTTTTTGTCATCAGTTGCTTCAAGGAGGAGAGGGCTGAAAACAGGAAACTTTCCAAATGGATAACAAGTGCAAAATCTCTGCTTTGTATCGCCCAGGAGAGATGTTGTCCAAAGTGCTTCCTTAGCTTGTCTGCAGCTAGATACCCAGAAATGGAGACCCTGGAAACTTATATGACTTTATATAGAAGTTTGAGGGAAACATCAAAGGGGCTTTGCAAAAATGAGGGAGGCTGGAAAGAAATAACTCCCTCCACTACTCATTCCTCTTGCAGCTCTCAGATCCTGCAGTGTGTTTCCTTAGAGAAGAGGAATGCAAGAACCAAAAAAAAAACCCATGAGAAGAAACAACTCAAAGTGCTAATTTCAATGGACACAATTAAAGCAAAAGCATTTAAGCAAGGCCATACGTATCTGATAGGGTCTCATTCAGAGCCCAATAAAGCTGATGGCAAGCCTCCAGGGATTTCAAAGGATTTGGGATCAAAGCATTATATCTTCAACTCTAAAAGTTGGGAATGTTGGAGGGTGTCAACGCTGAACCCAGCCCTGCATAGTTCCCTCCTCATTGTCATCTCAGCTGTCTTTGGTGAAGAACCTCATCTAACTCAATCATGCAGGCTCTCCCAGTAGCTAAAGGAGAGGGGAAAAGAAAGGCAGAAATGCACTTTGGGACATCCATTCGTCCCAGGAGTGCCAGCGTACAGGCAGAGAACTAAAGTGAAGTGGCTTCAATATTTTGCAGGAATGCTTGGCACCTCCCTGGGCTTGGCATCCCTTTCGGTGCTTTATGCTGCAGACTTCGAAGGAACTGATACGAATCAAGCAGACCAGTCAAAATTAATTTCCATGGATGCTTGGGAAAGGAAATTCCCTGAAGTTCCTTCAAAAACACCCGCTTCTCCATTTAGCATATCCATCCACATGTAGGCTGATGCTACTGTAGTACTTTCTACAAATGAGCTGGCATTTTAAGTGAAAAATATGCAAGTGCAGATGAAACCAAATGTACCAATATTTTAAACCTTGCCATTCAAACTGTTAAGAATCAGAGGGGCAGGAAGAGAGGTTTTCCATTGGCTTGCATGGGTCCTGGCATGCACATTTTAACTAGACATGCAGACTTCAGCTTATTTAGCTAAATATGGTTCTCATGGGGTGCTACAAGCAAAAGTTCTTTATGTTCTTTCCTGGAATAATCGTAAAAT
This sequence comes from Microhierax caerulescens, assembly GCA_035590215.1. Taxonomy (NCBI): domain Eukaryota; kingdom Metazoa; phylum Chordata; class Aves; order Falconiformes; family Falconidae; genus Microhierax; species Microhierax caerulescens. The sequence continues at coordinate 8,315,192 of JAVJGJ010000061.1, forward strand.
GATCTTTTAGGCAAATTCCTCCCTTTGATTTGAACCACAGGATAGCAACCATGTTTAGACATAGATCAGCGAAAACATCTGGAATGCAGTTTTATATGTCAACATACATCATGAGTTGAACAGCGAGCACAGAACTCCAGACTGGCACTTGGATCTCAGAAGTATTGTTTGCATTAGGTGTCCTGGTAATCCAGTGCAGCAACTCCAGGCTGGCCCTTTCCAGGGGCCTCTGAAATGCAACATGTTGTGCCTTTCACAAAGCCTCTCTATCAGTAAATTTAGTCATAAAACCATAGGGTGAGAAATTCTTAATCACCTACTTGCTCCATAAATCCAGATGTTCATTATTCTGCTGCACCCAGGCTAACGCTAGTCCAGAAATACTGTCAATGGAGACTTAAGAGTGAGAAAGTGACCTAAGTGGAATATTGACACATTTTCATTTCCCATGGCCTCATGGAAAGCTGTTAACTTACTCAGCTTACGAATCGAAGGGAAATATATGTTAGCAACGTAGGGATTTCATTTCAGGGAACTAAGCTGTTTTGCTTTTAAGTTCAGCAAAAGAGGAATGTCACCCTTTTCCCAAGGATAGCGCACAGTTTCAATGAGGTCTGGAATGTTACAGTTCTAGCAAGCCGACAGCTTCAAGTCTGTGAAACAGGGATCCCTGTAACATCCCTGTCAGCTTCCCCAGTCACATTGCTTTCTCATAACGCTTTCAACTGGCGTACAGTGTAAGATTACATGACACAAATGTTTTCAGAACTGACAGTGCTGCAGTATTTACTCCCAGGGGGCTTAGATACACCAGTAAGGATTATATAAACTTTTTTTATAGTCTGCTTGTGGCCTTTAAAACCCCGTGCCATGCCAGTTATTGACACAAAACCTCATGGTTTTCAGAAGATAACCCACTGGGCAAATGAATTCCTGCACATTAGCTGCAGGACTATTTGTCTTTCCCATTGTTTTTCCATAACTAGCCCAGAGAGATGCATTGCAAAAATATTGTTAAAATTAAACTAAAAAAATAAATAAGTTTTTAAAGCGTGCAAAAGCTCATTCATTCATTGATTCATTGAAATGCAACAGTCTAGAAAGGCATACATACCTTCAGTCACAATGGTTGGGGCCTCTAACAAAATGAGTCTTTGGGCCACTCCAACAATGTTGGGCAGTATTAATTCTCGAAGAGCATCGAGGTTACGGATATCCAGGGCAGTAAATGCGAAGCTTCCATCAGTAGCAATCTGCTGCAGCTCTGCACTGTCAGCATTCTGGACCCCAATGCTAAACGAAAATATACTAGCTTGCTTCACCGCTAACAAGCCCTCTCGGATATCATCACTAGACTCTCCACCACTTATCAGCACTAAAATCTGAGGCACCGCTTCCTCTATCCTGCTGCCTCCCGCCTGGGTGAAGAGGTTCTCCACCACAAACTCCAGTGCCGCACCGGTGTTCGCTTCCTCGCCCCCGCGGAAGCCAAGTGCCTTCACGGCATCCAGAACATCCGCTTTGGTGGAGTAGCTGTTCAAAGCGAACTCGGTTCTGGGTTCATCACTATACTGCACCACCCCAATCTGTATTTGCTGAGCTCCAACTCTGAGGCTTTCAATCAAATTTACAAGGAAATCACGTATGGCTGGAAAATTGACACTTCCGATGTTGTTTGATCCGTCAATAAGGAAAATAAGGTCAGCAGACTCTTGAGCTTTAAAAAAAGAAATGCAAAAGGTGAAAGCATTAAAATGAGTGATTACATGCAGTTGGTTGTACAGTGTTCTGACATGTTTCTTGGAAAACCAGTAAGAAACACGAAAATGAGAAACAAAACACATGTTCACTGAGGAGGTGATGTTTGCCTCTTAGTTCTGCATTCTGATTGAATACCAGTGCCCAGCCCCAGCCCAGCAGCATCCGCTACCCGTCAAGAGATGCTCGGGCGGACACAGCCTGAACCGGTGGCTGCAGTTACACGGGGGTCGGCATAACTGGCACGTGAGGAGAAAACGTGGCAAAATGTAATTTTTGGAAATATCTATATCCATTCCATCAGTGGTCAGTACTGCCCAAATATTTAGAGGGAGCCAAAAGAAAAAGGTGGATTTTGATGGTAATTCACCCTGAAGGTAGCAGGTGAGGATGGTAACTTTTGTAGGAAGTTTTCCCCATTGCAGTCTCTCTTGGGTTGTTTTGGGTTTGGGGTTTTTTTTTCCCCTGAAGAAAAAAGCCACTGTTTATTGGATGCATGGAAAGTTTCAGCCTCTCTGTTGCAATTCTGCTCTTTTTTTTCTGCTTAAAAACAGCGGCTGAACATATTGGCTTCTCCCACCATGAAGGATTATTATTTGAAATGCATTTGTTCGAAACAATTGAAAAGGTTTTGGTTATTATTTTTGCACTGTAACTCTTTTACCAGCTGCCAGCATATGAACAATGGTATTTGTCCAGCAAGCTGACCCTCACAACTGTCAACCCGTGCCATACAAAAATTGTCTTGCTTTAGTTATTTTGCACAAAGATGCATTGAATATCGGTAAAGGGGTCTGGTCTGAATTTTTCATACGGACTCTGGATATTCAATCAAGGAATGCAGAATCAGGTTAAAACAGGGTGATGAAATCAGTCATGACACAATTATCCAACTCTAGTTGTTGTGACCATACCCAGATGGTCACAAGCATCTGCTGATAATATGCACACACCCAACAAAACTTTTATCTGGCATGAACGTGGTTGTTGAGGGGGAAGCATTTCTGCTGTGAGACTTACCAAAGCAGACCCAAAATGCCCTGGTGTCTGCTCTTACTCCTTTTGCTCAACTAATTTTACCATTGATGTCACCAAGAGCTGTATGCATGCAAAAGGAGGGTGGGGGTAAGAAGACCTTAAAACATGCTCAGATGTTTCCAAGCTATTACTCCCCGATCTTGTTAAGGAATCAAATTCCAGACTATGAATGGTGAGCAACATTTGGAAATCCCACCCAGCTCTCAACTTTTGAAAGCCAAAAGTCAAACCAGTAGCAAAACTGGCTTGCAGTTTAGGAAGGGCAGGAATAAACCTGAGGCTTTTGCTATTAACCAGCAGGGTCACATTTTTTCTTTTTCCCCTGCCTATTTAGTTGTTCTTCTAGTAGATGTTTTCATACATCTCAATGCCACCAAGAGAGTCAAATAGCACCACAATTCCAATGACAAAGGAGAAGGTCTCCAGGGCATCATCACTTCCCTGGGGCAACTCAATTGCCATTGTTGGCTTGGAGAACATCAGCATGGTTCAGATTTGCAAAAGGCTCCAGGATTTATTTTTCCATCATTGAACTTTAGGGGTCATTAGGGTTGTCTTTGCTGTGCCATTTTCACTTGAGATATACACGCTCTACTTCATCATATAAATGAAAGGGAAATCTCAAAGTGGTTGTACCCAGCGCTGCTTTAGAAACCCTGGACATCTTTTTGAGGAACAATATTTCAGACACCAATGGGTGTTATCACGGCAGCACAGGTCACTCCCGCAGGAGAGAAAATACATATGAAACAGATGCGTTGGATAATTTGTCATCACTGCAAAAAAAACCCCTTGTACTTCAGTGCACGTTTATGGAACAAGCTGGTGCTGGAGAACAAATAAAAGCATGCTTGTTACACAACGAAGCAAGGGCGGTCAGATGAGACAGACAGCTCAGGTTTAAATGAATAAGTCAGGGCAAACTTGGGGCTGACTTTCATACTTTCAGCTCTGGGGACTGCCACAGACCAGCAGCTTTGGTACTCTACACTGGAGTATATATACACACTATGTACTCTATACTATGCATCTGGGGTTTGGGGTTTTTTACGTTTCTCTTTCATATTAGGGCTCATTTCTAGGATAACATCCATGGCACTTTTATACATTTCAATGCTACATGGAGTTATCAGCTGAATAAATGACTTCTTAAACTCCTATGCAAAGAGTTATTTGTACCAGGCTTTGTGCACTATTGTCATCCAACATTTAGGCCCTGTAACATCTTTTCCCATGTTTAATGATACGTTGTAGATTGCCCATGCAAGTCACACAGGGACAAAACTACAATAGTAGCATTAGCTTATTATTTGTGTTATGGGGGGAAAGGAAACGTTTGCAAAAAATATCTTTGAGCAGAAATTAACTTGGAGATGCATGATATACACGAACTAGGACTTTACCTTTAAAGCTTTTAAAGAAATGTCTGTGACTCCAGATGTTTATGTACTATGAGGTTACCTGCTGGCGTGCCCCAGAGGAGTCCAGCCAGCTGACAAAGACCAGTTTCCCTATAGGTTCCAACAGCGAAGCACTGGGGTCCTTTATGACGCTGCAGTGCTGTCAGCAGGCTCGGTACAACATTCATTTTCCTCATATATTGACATGATTTTCTTAGAATTGGCGAACCTTATGTCATCTTTCTGGGGCAGCTGCTTTTCTTCCCTGTGGCTTTCACGTGATCTGGATATTTGCCCTGTCAAGCACTTTGCACAATAAAAACACAAGTGAGCACGGCCTTTTGGTGTTGCTCGGTGTCATGCAGTGATGGAGAGCACCCAGTGGGGCTGGCGTGAGGGTTAATCAGGCAAGACAACACAGGGGGATTAATGTCACACTGCCTCATCACACTGCCGTTGCCTTACATCACCCCACAAGCTATTGACCTTCAGATGGAGTCTCAGGAATAAAAAGAAAGGTTTGATCTCTGGGACTTCTGTTTTGAAACACAACAAAGTTGCTCAGAAGGCCCTTTCCATGCTGAAATTTCATAAACAGAGAAGGGATGGAGGAAGACGTTTTATTTTTTTCCAGGCAAATTGGGCCCCCAGCTTGTGGCCAGCACAGATCCATTGAAGCCGACAGTTTGCAGAGAGGTTTCGGTTACGGGAAGGGTCCGGCGCTCTGGCAGGTGGAAGCCATCGGCTTGTAAAGAAGGTATTTGGGTGGCAGCGCAAAAAGGGTCTCTCCAACCGCACATCTCCAAGCGGAGGAGGAGAGAGGCTAAGGGCCAGCTCAGGGATGGGGTTTCAGCAGAGACGTTCCCTGCTGAACTGTTTTTGCTGTCTTCAGCCCAGAACTCGACTTTCTGGAGTAACACATTGCCTATCTCCTCCTCTAGCTGCAAGGAGACATCCCGCACGGTGTCCCCACAGCCAGCAGTGACCTCCTTAGTCTCCAGAGGGTTTTTGGCCAGGGCTTCAAAGAGTCACCATCACGGCTGGCATGTTCATCCCCTATTTTCCCTGCCTTGGGAGCGGATAGGATGGGGCAATTTAATAGCTCTGCAGAGCTCCCTAAGTTTGTATTTCTGTGCCACGGGTGCAAAAGGATGGCCACAGTGGGCTGCTGCCCATCCAAGGGCTCCTGTGCTACCTCATGGCAGCTCTGCAAACCTGCAGCTTGGTCTGCAAACAATGGCACACTCGATAGCTACAAACATGAGGCCACACGCTTCAAACCTTTGTTTTTAAACCTCTGAACGTCCATCTCAGTCTTGCCCCTACAAAGGCTTTAAACAGCACAACGCCAGCAGATACCATGCTGATGGGAGCCATCAGCAGTCAGCCATTACCTGTGATGTCTTTAACCAGTCCTTTGGCCCCAGCCTTTTCTGGAGTCATGGATGAACGGACACTTGCCACTAAATCTCCAACTATGCCGTGGAGAGCAGTAAAATTCTCTAGGTTGAAAAGGTGCATATCGAAGGGTTCGCTCGCTATTTCCTTTAACTCCCCTTCCACTGCATCCTGCACGCCGACCGCAAACATGTTTACATGGGCTGATTTAAGGACAGATGATGGCAGAGCCACATCATCCTGGGATCGTCCGTCCGTTAACACTATAATAACCTGGGGGACGCCTTCACTGGCTCTGCTTCCAGCAGCTTTAGTGAGATGGTTCTCGATTAGGTACTCTAATCCTTTTCCAGTCTCGGTGCCTCCCCCCATGTAAGGCATGTTGGCAATATGGGACAGGACGTCTCGGGTAGAGGGGTAGGTATTTAACTGGAACTCTGTGTGGGGGTTTCCGCTGAACTGGACCAGGGCAAAGCGAAAATCATTTCCTCCCACATCTAAAGCTTTTACAACATCATACAGAAACTCTCGAATGAGTTGGAAATGTTCCTTCCCAATGCTCCAAGAGGAATCCACTAGAAATATTATATCAGCCACAGCAACGGTTTTGACAGCTTTAAAAAAACAGATGGGGATTTAGGATTTTCTATCGGTCAGCACAAGCATGCCTCCTCCTCCTCCTCCTCGCCCAAATGACCGACAGCCTCTTTCACATGGTGGAAGCGAAGCTCAGCTTCCCCTTATCACCCACAGCAAAACAAGAAGCCCTGGAGAAACGCCAGGCAGCCATCAGTGCCCTGTCACTGCAGGTACAGGGGTACAGGAGGGGACAGCATGCAACCTACCCTTCCCAGGGAGGGGGAGGAGAGATGCTTCTCCCCTCCCGGACCCTCGCCGCCCCGGTTTGGACACCAGCCCTGAGCCAGACAAAGATTCCTGCAGCTCCAAGTGTGAATTTGGGTTTGCTCAGCTTCTAACTGCCAGTGGTCTCCTGAGGAATTTTTTGCTGATTCAGGGTTATGCTGGCTCCACGGCGGTGCTCAAGGAAGGAAGGGCTGCTCAGTTTAAGCAGCCTGGGTGCTATTATGAGTTTTCCGTATTTTTTTCTGCTACTAACAACCCACCTCCTGACACCAGCTCTGGTCTCAAAGGCACCAGCACCCCCCTCTTAAAAAAAAAAAAAAAAAAAACAAACAGCATGGCAGTGCTCTTCTCACTGCAAAAATCCCTCCTACACATGCAAGGAGAGGAGAAAACCCACTCATGGCCACCCTGGGTTCACATCCCACACCCCCGTCCCCAGCAGAGCATCCTCAAGGGCACGCCACCGACAGTGACATGCTTGGGAAGGCACCGCGCGTTGGCTAAGGTCTGGGTTCAAAAGGACCCTCACCAAGTGGGAGCTGAGGAGCAGAAGGTAAACCACAACAAACCATTGACATGCATTTTAAAACCCAAACAGTGCAAACTAGCTACACGTTTGTATGGGGGCAAAGTCAGGTCGAGTGTTCCGGTCTTACCTGCTTGCTGCTGGGCCCGAACCGAGCAAAAGCCTGAGAGTAGGAGGCAAATCATTGCCACAAAAGGCAAATGTCGGTGTTTCCTCATTTTGGTCTTTTCTCTGAGTTCTCCTTTTAGTGTCTTTGTTTCAAAGCGCCCAGTGTGAGACCTACGGGACAAAAACAGCGAGACTGAGCAACAGCGGCAGTGCTGGCCAGGTACAGGTCAGACTTGAAATAGAAAAGCCAAGCCATGTGTTTTTGCAATGCTGTTGTGGCATTCTGGCATACTTTAGTGCTGGACAGTGTCTGCTTTGTAGCAAGGATTTCTTTGGGAGAGGAATCATAGCTCATATAATTGGCATTTCATCACCCCTGTGGGCTTAGATGGCTTCTTGCCTATGCTGCCCCAAGTAAAACCTAATATATAGGAAAATATAGGTTTCTAACAGCAACCCTCAAAATATAGGATGGCCTCTCACCTGTCCTCCTCACCCACAGATGACCAGCTGAAACATCTTAGCCAACACATGCCCTCTTGCTGTTGCCTTTTTTTTTTTTCCACAAATGCCATAATACCAATTGCCCTGAACATCCCTCTTTGCCTCAGCTCACCTTTTCAGCTGTCCCAAACATACAAATGGAAATTTAATTACTCCAGACCCAAGTGAGCCACATGATCTGGCTGTACAGCAAAAAGCCCTTGGACTCCCCCAGGCTCACAGTCCCAGCACTGGAATAGCCTGGGCTGGCTGATCACATTTGGGAAAGACACCAAGAATAATATTTTATATGTTGGAGCCAAAAATATAATTTATGCAAGTTTCTTATCTGTAATCCACCTGGCAAGCCTTCTGAAACAATGTCTCCTTCAGGAAAGCTGTGTTCTTGTTGTCATAGAGATGACCAATTTATTATTTAATCTCCATTCCCAAGCCTACAGAGCAGAAACCAGGCAAGGCTTGCTTAACCGAGAAAGTATCCTCCCAAAGATGAATGCAGTGATTTAATAGTTCTCATTCCCCAAAAGGAGATCAATTACTCAAATGAGCCAGAAGTGACTTAAATACATCAAGCTATTAACCAAGTCATTAAAAAAAAAAAATCTCAATTTTCTTACTACCATCTTTGCCAACTCCATCAATCTGGAGAGTTAGGACCAACGCAAGAGCCTAAAAGGGCTAGGGGGAGGATGAACCCCCCCTCTAAGGAAAGCCATGCTCGTTACACAGATGGCCACTGTTGGCACAGCCAAAACCAGAACCGAGTGCCGGGAATTAGGGATAAGTTGGAAATAAACATCTGAACAGCTGATTCCTGAAGTAAGGAAAAATTGGAAATAAGCACCTGAACAGCTGATCCCTCTTCCATTGCAGAGACACACCTCAGGACTATCAGAGCTCAGGCTCGAGGAAAAGAGGGGGCAACATCCACCTTGTTTCCCAAAACCCGATGCAATCCTGACACTCCCACTGGCTCCCTGTGTGACAAAGCTGGGTTGGGGTCTGGTCCCGCGTGGGAGAAGGGGTTTGCGGTGTTCAGTCTTCCATGTGCTTCAGATGACATTCATGAGTGCCATGTAGCATGAGTCAGGCCAAAGCTATCCTCCACCTTTCCCCCCACATTTGCATATAATAATAATAGCAATAATGCCAGGTGGAGAGACATTTAATAGGCACCCAGCACGCAGCATTAATTAAGGCATGACAAGACTCCCCAGTTACTGGCAATGCCTCAATTTATAGAGGCGGCTGCTATCATTCATAAAAAGACTAAAAAATCATCCTTGTTAGCTGGCACCCATCCACCCCCCTGGCTGTTTCAGTCCAAGACAAACCTCCCAGTGCCTCCAGTGGGAGCAAGCCTGCTCTGTTGGACTGTGTCCCCAGCTTGCTCCTAGAAAACCTAGTTTCACCCAAAGGACACATCAGCAGGGGAAAGCTGGGCTCTGCTTCCCCGTGGGCATAGAATTAGCCATGGGTGTCATTGCAGGGTTTGCCCCCAGAGCAAACAAATACAGAAGGGTCTGTAGGTCCCAGAGCTGAGGTTTGCAAAAAAACACTTTGAACTTGTGACAACCACCCATCTGACCACACCAAAGCATCTCCCCTCTGGGCAAAAGAGGCTTATGGAAGAGCTGCAAGTTTGCTTTGCAGCATCCATTTAGGAGTAAAAATGCTGCTAGCAGCAAACAAAAAATACAAAATAAAATGCATGCTATGGAAAAACAGCCTGTTAAAGTAAGGAATGCCATAGAAGTGCTAGTATTTCTTTCTTGAAATGCAGGAAGTTGTTATCATTCTGTTTATTAGCTGCTGGCATCCTATCCCTCTGCAGTCACAACAGCTGGGGCAAACAGAGCATCAAGATAAACCAGTGAAAATTAATGTCTTGCTAGCTAATACATGACAGGACTGAAGCAATCACTTGGAGGTTTTTTGGTTTTAACATTGAACAGCTGCAGAGACCTTACAGGGCTGTTTACAGTCACGAAGTACAGCAGAAGGGAAAAGCAAATCTCCCTGGTGCTACAAAATCTCCCCTGCCCACAACCCTCCCTGCAGTGGTGGGCAACCAGGCTTCACATTGAGTGGGATTTCCAAACTCAACAGTGGGCTTCTCTCTACATCCTTATAGCTGCTTTGGCTTGAAACCCTTGAAGAACTGCCTTACCCGGGTTCAAACAAGGAGCCTAGGGGAACCCAGGGCTGAGCCTACCTCCAGGATGTCCCATGGGATCATAGTTCAGCCCAGAGTCTTGCAGCAGAAAACCCACCGGTTATGATTTACATACCTCCATTCTGGTGAGCCCAAACAGCTGGAAATTCTAATCCAGCCCTTGGGGCACCATGAGACAAGCCTTGATATCACAGTGTATTAAAACAATACTTAGTCTCAGCTTTGGTGTATTTTTTTTTTCCCTGACTAGCTGAAAATACAATACCTTTTCTAAGCAATAATAAGCTGGCTAATCTTTTTAGTCGCTTTCTTCTCTATTTTAACCTTCAGAGACCTCCAGCTCTATTTACAGCTTTTTCTATGACCCCCACAATAGCATTTTTAGTTAACACAAAAGCAAAGCTCACCAACAAGAGATGAACTTTAGCATCACGCCTCCTCAAAACCATCCTAAAATTACAGCAACAAAGCAGCAGCATCCCTTCCAAGAAGACATGATTGATGCCTCTTAGAGACTGACTTTTATGGAGAAAAAGTGCCTTTAAGCACAGGTGTTCCTGATCAGAGTTTTCCTTTATATCCACCACCACCACACCCCTCGCTCCCCTTATTGGTAAAGGAGGAAGAGCTGGGTGCTTGCAGAGGCAGGTGGGTGAGGAAGCAGCCTCTCTGTAGGTGATGGCCCTCAAGAAGAAGAAGAAGAAGAAGAAACAGTAAAAGCTGTAGCAAGGACAGCAGGCTCTCTTATAGAGGTACTGTATTCCTTAATGGGGTTTTTGGGGGGAGGTTGAATGAAAACTCTGTTCAGATCTGGTTTGACAAAGCCAACAACAAGTCTCTGGCTCAGCAAGTAAAGTGGGCTTAAGACAGTAAATTATGTAACTTTTATTGCTTGGAGGTAGGCCGTGCTTGGCTTGCCTTGCTGGGTACAAGAAGTAACGTGTTTTGTTCAATGTGTTCTTGCTTTGTGTCCCAAGTTACCACCAGTTGGAGGTGGCACCAGTTTGCAGGGGTGGAGGATAAAACCAGGAATGTGAACTTGCACCAATTCATTTTAATTCTTGATTACAGTGAGTATCTGTTCTGTAGATTTGATCTCCTGGATTGCTGTTACTTCAAATAATGTATTTTCAATAAGGCAATTTCATCCAGGATTTTTTTTTTTTAATTAAAAGTTCCTTGCAACCCTTGGGGATGAAAGCTCTGGTGGAGCTTTTGATATAACCACCATAAGCTGGAAAAAAAAAATGCTGAAAATACTGACTACTGAGTGCCTTTAGAAAAGGGAAGCATTTTCCTGAACTGTTATGGATTAGCACCAAAACCTGGGAAGCTAGTCTCTTAATCATTCATGTGCTAAAAGATTAACTCATGTATTCTTCAATAATCTGAAGGTTTTATGTCTATCTGGAGTTTATATAGTGTGTGGTGACCTTTTAATATTACAGTATGTACTCCATTTCTTCAGAAGATATACATCTGTTATTAATAATGCTTTCAAAAGGCAATCATTTCTACCACTAACACAATGAAGTGATTTCCTTAAATATTTTCCCCAGCAGCTATTTTTTTACTTATGGCATACTTCTCTGTGCATGAAGTTTGACATTTTACATTTTTTTTTTATTTGAGTGGATGTTTCAAATTCACTTTCTAAGCAACCATTTACTTGTATGTGGTTTTTTTTTTCACTAGTATAGTTAAAATAAAAACTGTTAAAGTGCAAAGCAGATGAGTAGACTTAAAAAACAAAACATTAAAGACAGGAAAAAAACTACTACAGCTGTTACATATCACTTTGCTTCGTTGTATATGCCTCTCAGCTGAGCTGGCTGCCTTTGAGAGGGAGGGAAAGTATCTATGGCTTTGGTGTGACTAGAAATGTGGTGTGTGCCATGTGGATGGGTGCAATGGCAGGTAGAGGGAATAATGTTGCAAAACATTAAATCTGAATTCCCAGCTGGGCAGCGCTTCAGGCACTGGTGCAGCTGTTGTGCCGGACTGTAGAAGACAGCAGTCCATGCAGCTCAAGCTGCCAGAGGGGGTTTCTGTACCAGCGTGTTGTACTTGCTTGATGTTGTTCTTCAGGGCTAAAGGACTGAGCTGTGCTGAACTGACTCTCGGGGTATGATGACCAGGAATCCAAAGTTAGTCATTTATTTGTGAAATCTGTTACCATCAGCTCTCCCTCCCCATGACCCGTTGCTGTGGTGGGGAGGAGAGCAGCCTCTGGGAAAGGACAAAGGACCCAAAGTGAGTGCAGCAGGCAGAGCCATGGCTTGCATGCTTTTTTTTTTTGTGAGGATAAATGGCTTGGCCTTGGGCAGCCTGTGCAGCTGGCATACCCAGGGACCTTTGGGATGCCTCACTGCCCCAGTGAGTGGGCCAATTTTCCTGACCAGCCCTGGGGCATCCCCCCCAGAATGCTTTGAATAAGAACCTGAAAAGCTATTGCAGCCTTTAAGTTCCCTTGTGTGGGGGGGTGGGTCATCTTTACTGGAAGAAAGAGGTGGATTTGCACCTGGGTCCCAACAGCTTTTCTGAAAGGGGATCAGGCAGGACATGAGGGAGGGCAAAGCATCATCCCACAGATCGTGCAGGAGATGAGATGCGATGAGCATCTCCCAGACCTCTCTAAGTCTGCCCCATGGCAATGTTGGGGTCAAAACCAAGGGGCCTCTGCCTTCACCTGTATTTGCTTTGTGGGCATCTCCCTGTGCCTCATCACCATGCTGTTCCCCAACAAAACTGCCCAGCCTGAAATCCCCTAGACTTTGCTGTTCTCTGCTATATGCACATCCCTGGGAGGCAGCGGTAAAGCTGAGGCTGCTATAAGCATTGCCAGTGGCTTGAAAGTGAACTCTGCCTGCCTAGAACAACTACTTGCAGACCCAGCAGTGGGATGTACATCCAGTTGTGGTTGTGGAGCAAACAGGGAGGAGAAACAGCTCTTGAAATCCTGATATGGAGCGATGGTGGCACAGATTGTGTTCTGGAGGTGTTGCATGCCCTTCTCTTGGCTGGATGAATCTCCCTTAAATTTCTCTGCACTGTTCAGAGCTCTGAGCTGGGAAAAATCCTAGCCAAAATCTACTTGCATAAGTTATTTGGGCATCTATGAGGCTAAATGCCATGATTTATCTATGTGAAATAGCTCAGCCACCTTTGAAAAGGAACATAAGTGTCCCAAGCCTCTACTCTGGCCACCTCTTCTTCATGGAGCGCTAAATCTCACCTGGCCCCACAGCCTTCAGGAGAAGCAGAACTATTCTAGAGACTCAAGATGAGATGTGTAGGACAGAACCTGAACTTATTCATAGCTCCAGATGGAGCCATTTCAATTTGCACCAGCTCCTTTGAAGGGTTTCTGTTAATAAATTATATGTTTATATACTACATATAAAAATATGTTCTGCTGCCACCTAGCATTGATGGCACTGGGAAGATGAGGGTTGTTGGGTTGAGGGTTGCTCCTGAAAACGTTTCTTTCTACAGAGGTAAGCCTGAGCATTAAAAGCAAACAAGGCTAAAAGGGTGGAAAATCTTCCAGCTTTTTGCAAATGACTTGAGCTTTGACTTTTTTGAAAACCAGCGTTCAGCAAAGCAATAGTTATGTTGCATTTATATCCTACCTGGGCAAGTTCCCTGGGTGCTAGCATTTAATATGAATCACATACCTATTTCTGTTCTTATAAGCATGCTGTTGGCTTAAAATCTGGTTGTTTTCCTCATGTGGCTGAGACTAAAATAGAGTAGTTAATAAGAGGAAAGGGAGTATTTGCTTAAAAAAAAAAAAGGAAACTCCCTCAAAGATCAATGACTCTTTTTGTATAGTAACATAAGCCTCCCAGAACCTCCCCACCCAAACAAATCGGGTCCTTAATGTGGAACACAGAACACTTAAAAAGGTGGAAAAAGTGATGGGCACGCGGAGCGGTGAGGCTGGCTGTGATTCACAGCGGGGAGCAGGCATGCAATGCCACCCATGGCCAGCCCCACTGCCATGCACGCCCAGCACGGGGGCAGGTCCATCCCTTTGCTGCAAAAACCATCCAGGCTGGGAGAATACAGTCCAAGGCTGGCAAGGCTGTGCAGTTACTAGAGTTTGCACTGATGGAAGGAATAAGATGTTCCCTTCCCTCCTGTTCCCAGACAGTCACGTAGCAAAAGTTAGGAGAGCAACAACTTTTTTTTTTTTTCCTCCTGGACATGTGGGAATACAGCGGGGGCTGGTTTAGCTCACCCTGAAATTGGGGAAAGTTAATGCATTTGAATGGAAACTTGTAAAAATGTTTGAAGAACCAGAAAGGGAACTGGAGAAACTGCTGAAAAATGGCAAGGGAATGAATGAAGGTGCAGCAGCAGCAAACATGCAGCCCTGAATCCTGCCTTAGAAATGCCATTGCACCCCTGGTCACTGTCAATGTCTCTGCAAAGACCAGGGTGGAATGAGGGTATAATTTTTTTGGGGTGGAAAGCCTGTTTCCCTTTGCTCTGGTACTGGTGAGTCAAGGGATAGTGATGGGGAGGGGCAGTTGGGTCTCTGCTCTGCCACCACATTCCTATGTGACTTTGGAGGAGTCCCCCAGTTCCTTGCAACAACCTCTGTCTGGAGACATCCCTCTGCCTCCACAAAGTTCCTAAACTAGGTGGTTGTGCCCCAGAAACAGCACTATATGAACACAGTAATTACCCAATCATAAATATACTTTTTTTTAAAAAAAAAAAAACACACCAGTAAGTAATGGGGTAAAGCCAGAAGCTTGAAAAATGCAGCATTCCTCCCCCGAGAGCACACATGAATCATTGCAACAACCAGAAATGAGCTGAGAGTTTCCCATTGCACCCGCTGGAACCAGAGTGGCTTTGGCCACCTCTGCTCCAGCCAGTTTTGGCCCCTGTGACTGGTCAGGAAACCAATTTGGCTGCAACCGTTCCTTGCCCCAGGCTCCAGTTGGGAAGGGAGGGCTTTGCTGAGCCAAGAGGGATGGTGACTGGTGACGGGGTGTCTCCATGATTAGTCATAGCTGCCCCCTCAGCAAAAGCTTTGCTGTGTGCAAAGCTCCAGGGAGCAGAGGGTGACTGGGGCTACGGGAGGAAAGGTAGGAGGGAGGGTGGAGGGGAGGTGGCTCCATGCAAGGCCAGAGAGCCCTTTCCTTTGGGGAAAAATCTGATGTTTAGCTGATTTCCTCTCTGTGGGTGACCACAAGAGGATGAGGATTGTCCCTGAAGCCACCACAGTGCTGGCCTGCCCAGGAGCAGGGGGGACATGCCTGGCAGCAGGACCTGCATGGGGTGGATGGGCTGACAAGCGTCTCTGGCCAGTTCGTTCTACCTTGCCTTGGGGACAGGAGGGGTGAGGGCTGCTATAAAATAACCCCCAACCCTTGGGGGCATCTCTCGGGAGCAGGAAAGGGGCAGAGAGACACCCCCTTGGCCAGTCACTTTGCAGGGTCCCATTCATGCACCCACCTCCTTGTGCCCAAGCAGCTCCCCAAACCCCTGCATGCCCTTCTGGAGGCACCCACCCTGCTGCTTCCCAGGGCACCCTGCTCGCACCCCACCAAGCTGCTGCCACCGCTGTGATTCCAGGGCATCAAAGGCAAACCCTGTCCCGCAGCAGCAGGGGAAACTGCTCAGGGCTTTGGAATGAATTTAGTTCCCCGGCGTTGGGGGGGCCAGGAGTGTCCCTGTGCACCTGCGGTGCATCGGCTTGGGGAGGGGGCTCCTGGTGTGAGCACCAGCTGCATCACTTTGCTTCTCCAAGAGCAAAGCAAGCCTGGGGGTAGCTTTCCTCTGAGGACACCGTTCTGTGCATGGGATGGATTTTGTGCAAAATTCCTTTAAAACTCCCCAAAGACTAACGCCCTGCCGAGGACGGGGAGCGCAGCAGAGCAGCTGCTGAGCCCAAGCTAAGGACTCCCGCACGGAAAGCGACACTTACCCCTGAGTGAACCCCCCCCAAAAAAGTTGCTTATTCCAGGATTTTCCACTCCGAAGCCCCTCTCACACTTGCTTCATGGCGTGCCGGTGGTGCTCAGCCTTCCTGGTCCCCGCTTGCCTTGCGCCGTGGGGTGTGAGCACCGATGGGGCGAGGGAAACGGGGGCGCGCTGGTCCCCGGGAGACGGCTGCCTCGCATCTGAGCGAGGCCGGAGGAGGCAGCTGGCGGGGAGTGCCAGATCGGAAGAGCAGAT
>JAVJGJ010000061.1:8331258-8344928 GCA_035590215.1 Microhierax caerulescens
ATCTCCTGGTCCCCGCTTGCCTTGCGCCGTGGGGTGTGAGCACCGATGGGGCGAGGGAAACGGGGGCGCGCGGGTCCCCGGGAGACGGCTGCCTCGCATCTGAGCGAGGCCGGAGGAGGCAGCTGGCGGGGAGTGCCGGGGGGCCGGGCGATGTGGTGTCGCAAATGGGATCCAGATGGGGTTGGTGCTGGCGTTCCCGGGGCTGAGGTCAGAGCTGCTCATCACACAAGGTTCCCCCCCCTGCTACGGGGGACGTCTCCATGCTGTGTGGCTTCCCCTTCCCGCGCTGGCCCCGCCATCTCTCCACAATATTTCTCCCTGTTATCAGTGAGAAGAAATATATTAAAAAAAAAAGGGGCCCTGCAGAGTTGCAGGAGCTGATTTAACTATGCCTTTCAGTTAGGAAGGGCTGGGCTTGGATGTTTGCAGAAGCCAGGACGTGCCAAGGACCATACCAAGTTACGCAGAGCTCCGGCAAAGCACTGTTTGGAGATGCTCGAGGCTGCAGAAAGCTCAGCCTTTTCCCCCAGAACAGTTACAAATATCAGTGTGGGGGGAGAGAGCTGCCTCTTAATGCAGTTTCCTATTTATGTGTAACAGCTGAGGGTTTTTATCTGCCCCAAATGGGGAGGAAGATCTGGGGCGGTTTGATGTTATAGCATAACTTATACATAAAAGTTAGCACCTCAGCAAAATGGTAAATATTTTAAAATACATATAGCCTACTGAAAGACTTCAAGTAAAAGTTTGAAAGGCAAAAAATCAACTCAGCAAGCTCATGACCAGCAATTATTTTTTTTTAAAAAAAAAACAAAACACCTATGTGCTGTGAAAAAATGCCTTTAACCTTTTATCAGGTAGGCTTGGGGGCTAGTTTTATTCCTCTGCCTCACCAACAGCATGGCACTGGTCAAAGTTAAACATTTCAGTCTGGACTGGGTTGTGTTTTCCAAGAAACGGTGGTATGGAAACATTAATTCTTATCTCTCGCCCAGTTTGGTTCCATATAAGGCTGGAACTGAGATGGCGTCTCTGGAATCAAATGGTCGGATTCTCTTCATTTCAAATGGGGATTTATGATGTTTGCTGTAGGGTTTGTGCTGTTTGAAAGACTAGCCACATAAAGAAATAGCTGGAATGCTTCAGGAAAGTGCTGAGCCCTTCAACTGATGCAATAGCTCGTTTTAGAAAGGGTACTTGGCTTGGCGCTTCAGACTGAATGCCAGCCTCGCAGAGGGATCCAGCACAAACATCCCTAGCCGCGTGCCCGACAGCAAGCAGGGTGCCGTGTCCCCCCGAGATAAGGCAAGCTGGAGCTCGGGGGTGTTCCCAAATAACAAATGTGCCTGGCAAGAGGGAGACGCAGCTCCTCACTGGGTGTCAGCAGATGGAGGAAACGGGCTCTGCTGGAGAGCAATGACCAACGTGTACCAGCAGCCAGGATGGGTGAGGTACGGCTGTTACAGGATAAAATATGTGTGATGGAGGTGCGCTATGTTGGCAGAAGCATCCAAACCAAAGGATTTTCCTTCTGAATTCAGTTGTCAGGGGGAGAGCCCAACTGGGATGCTGTGGTGGCGCCAGCATCCCAGTAAGGCAGCAGCTTGTGGCCATGGGTGCCCTTGCCCTGTTGCCAGCTTCCTACTGAACAGGCAGGCGACGTGCTGCCCTGCATCATCTCCTGCCTTTGGGCTTTCAGACTATCGCCTCTCTTGTGAATCTCAGCCCTGCTGTTACTTGTACGGTGCATCCAGCAAGAATTACATCCACTGAGTGGAGTCCAGTGGTTCCAGTTTGCTGCCACCAGTGGAAACCAGTATGGTCTCATATGAACTCGACAGCAGCTGGGATCTATATTGCCTTTACTTCAGATATGCCTTTGAAGAACAGAGTTTTCTGTGTGGCAAGGAGAAGCGCAGGAAGTCATTTTTAATTGACTAGCAAAAGCAGAAGAACGAAACGGAGCAAAGCTCCAGGCACCCCCAGAACAGTAGTGGGAAACAGCCAAGAGAGAGGATTGTAGATAAATAATGTAACAATACTGGCAAAATGCATATGACCTGCATTGTATGCCTATCACAGCTTGATTGAGAACACATTTAACTTGGAAGTCAGAATTTATTCTTTTTGCGATGTTCGAATTTTTTTGTCTTAATAAGGGTTGAATGTTACAGTGACTTTTACCAAGTTCTCCAATAATTAAATGAGACTACAAAAGGTTTTAAATTCCCATCTGATTGCCTTTATAACTGTAATAATCAAGCTGAAATGTTTTCCCTTTCCAAAAACAAGCTTTGTAGCTGGTGCACAGGGCAGGGGGAGAGCAGCCAACTGGGATGCTGAGGGTGTTTCAGGGTGTGGTTATATATTTTTTGTTCTTTTTTTTTTTTTTTCCCTTCTACTTAGGAGAATCCTTTCCAATTCTACCTTTAGCTGTTTGCTCTGTTTGTGTTGGTGACCCCCTCCAACATGGTCCCCATCTACCACGGCAGCAACAGGGAACCTAGACAGGTCCTACCGTGGCTGCTGCGATGTTCCAGGGGTGACATCTGCAGGGACTAACTTCTTTCCATCGCCAGACTGAACAAACCCTCTCTGATAATTAGCAAAAGACCGAATCACATTGCATTGGTAACTTCTAGAGGCAGCTGGGCCTCAGTTCAGCAAGATTTCCTCCCTGGTGTATTAATAACTAATGTGATTAATGCTATGAGTCAGGAAAAGGGTTTTGAGGAATTCTCTTTCCACCCCCGACAGAAAAAGCTCTGTGTGCTACATCCTCACCCGAATGCAAGAGGGACCTTGATGTCCTCCCATCCCCAGAAAAAGGGTCTCAGCTTAGGACCCTTAAAAAGCAATTCAGTGAAACAGGCAGAGGGGTGACATTTTGCAGTTCTTTTCTGTGCGCGAATGCACTTCAGCTGGGCCATCTCTACCCTCAAGTTAAGAAATGCTCTGTGGGTTTTTCCTGTGTCATTCACACAAGCACAGGGTGGCTGGTTCTGGGGTCACATCTTCGGGGACATTCAGAGGCATCCTGCCATGGCTCCATCCTTGAGCACCATCTGCTGGCTTTTCCTCCAGGGACTCCTCGGGCATCCACCAAACCCCCAAGATCACCTTCTTTTCCCCCTAATAAAACCTGTTGCTGTAAGACGGGACTGCTGCTTGCCCTGAAATCAGTGAGTACTGCCAAAACCAAGGGTTATGCCACTATTTTTTTCCATCACCTGCCTGAGCATCTGCTCAGCGGACTGCAGGTGTGGGGTCTGGCCGTCGCCTTCGCACCCCTATTGCAAAGCAAAGCTGAGAGCTGCTCTGCTTGAACAAGGGCACAGTTGCCGACTGCATTTTCATTTTGCTTGCAATAAATTGTTTTCAAGCTGCCACTTCTGTCCAAATAGTTCCCCTGCCACCGGCAGCCTGCTTAGGAAGTAGTCCAGGAGTTATTTTCTGAAGCTTTTCTTGGTTCTGCTTTTCTCCTGTGCTTTCTGTTTGTCTGTCTGGCTCTGTGCAAATCTATTTGTCATGTATTTATATACATTTATTGATGTATTTGTGTCATGTTCGATACCACCCTTGACTTTGAAACAGCTGGGGAAAAGGGCAGGACCATCTCTAGAGCAAGGAGAGAAGGTGGAGAGAAAGCAAACTGGGCAGGTCAGGGTGGGAGTTAAGGTAAGAGAAGAGCCACCTGGCTCTACCCTTCTCATCCCACAACCCTGGAAAAGATATTAAAACACCGCTGCAAAATCTCCCTCCCCTCCTGAAGGATTAAGTTGTGATAGCATGTTCAAGGCAGACTGCGCAAGGAGGGGAGCCTTGGGGGTGCTATGACCGCCCCAACAACCTGGGTGCAAATTGTGCTTAATTGCTATCAAGGGCACGTTCCCTAATTGGCATCAGGGGAGGGAGGTTTGTGCCCCAGCACAGGTTGGTGGCATGGATATTAGCGTGTTCCCAGGGCTCCTTGGAGTAGTGCTGGGGAAACCATGGTTTGGGGATCTCTCTGCCACCAGCTGTGTGCTTGTGGGTAATTTGTCTGCTCTGTCTCACCTTCATGCCTGTAAGATAGCAGGGATTGCCTCCCTAGCTTATGCCAAGGGCAAAACCCAGGGATCAGTGCGACTGCTGCAGAGGAAGGAGCCGTCCTATGAAGCTGAGCACGGGTTGGAGTCTTTTGATCTTGGTTTCTAGAATTTTTATTCCCCCAAATCAAAGCTCTTAAAAATCTCTGCATATGCTAGAAGATATTTTGCTTTTGATAAATCGGCGATTTCTTAAAAGGGTGCCTGTTCTGTTGGGAGATTTTTGAGGCTAATACTACTAATAAATCATGGCAAGAGGCTAATCCCAGAGAGAAGCAATAAAAGCAAACCTACACCAGGGCTGTGTGTATTATCTGAGTGTATATATACACTTAATCCATGGTCTATCGGAGAGAGCGTAATTCAAAAAAAGCAGTTTGGAGCCCTGACTAAAAGCATCCTGCAGAAAGCCCTTCTGCTGGAATTGCTTTTCAGCTTCTGAGATGACAAGGAACAAACTACTCTCAAATATGTAAATAATGTGAATATTTTCCCCTCTAACACAACGTGCAGCTGGTCAGTCCCCAAACTGTGAACCATGATGCTCAGCTTCTGGGAAAGATGGTAGCTGAGCTCTTTTTCGGAATAAAAGATAACTAGAGAGGCATGTGTGAGATGCATTTTGGCCAACACAGACCTTGCCAGCTGTTGCTTTGGGTTGCTCCTATTTTCTTGTGTTACATACTTCCAGGTGATGCCTTGCACAAGAGGATCAAAAATATCTTCCAGAGTTTTCTCTCCATGTCCTGTAGCACTTCAAAGTCCTGTGCTGCATAAAAAGCCATTTGAAATGAGCTGAATTCCAGTGGTTCAATGAAACTTCCTATTGTGTGATGGAAACCACAGTTACTAAGTACTGGGGAGAGTAGCGAGGTGCCTTGAAAAGAGCTGGAGGAGAAGCCAGAAATAGTCACTGCCCACGCGGACAGGATGATGTAGCGGCAGACGAGCCGAAGAGGAATTGTAGGGAGTTAATCATAGCCATGAATGAATGTTATGTTAGTTGGGAAGATACAGGGAAGGAAGACCTGAGGGTTTGCTGTAGCCAGTTCACTGGAAACCTGTTGTCATTGTGCACAGTGGTGAAGAGAAAAAAAAAATAAATAGTGGATTATGGTAAAAGGGAGAGGACAGCACTGGAAATGTAAAGCTCTGTATTGCTGCACAATACATCCCAGTCCCCAGCAGGTATGTTCTTATTAGGGTTCCCTATTAAAGGACTAAGAATATGTCTTTTTATTTTGCCCATGTGGGTTTTTCCATAATAAATGGAGTTTTCCACGAGCAGCCATTGGTTGTCGTTAAGGTGAGAGGAAAGCCAAGGGAGCAGCAATGCTGGAGTCTGAAACAGCCCGTGGGGATCGTGACCCACACCCCAACCTCACCACGGCTGCTGCTTCTCCCCTGGGGCACCAGGTGCTCAGCCAGCCCTTGCCAAGCTTTCCTGCCAGGTGATCAGCCTGAAATATTGCTGCTTTTTAATGTTTGGAGCCGGTGCCAAGTTGGACAGGCTTAATTCAGCTGTGAAAATTGGGCCACTTTCCTGAATTGAAAAGAGCTGTGAATTAAGGGGAGAAAGCTGAAGGCAGATTTTTCTCAAGGTGATCACAGGGATTTGAGCAGGGTTGGATGCCCCCTCACCCCTCCATCTCTCCTGTCATGCAGCTTCTTGCTTTCCCCTCTGGGTTTAATTCCTTTGGCTTCATCCAACTCCTAATTGTCCCTCCCTAGTCTCTTGGGCCTTGATACAGGGCATGAATTTTCTTTCCTGAGGGTGTTGAGTGACTGCAGGAGCTGGCAGGGTGCTGGCAGCAAAGCTCAGGGAGGGTCATGGTGGGCAGAGGTGGCTGCTACTCCCCAGGGCACCACAAATCTCCTGCAATGCAGAGGGTGATGCCATATTCTGCAGTGATTAGTTACTGAGCATCCTCGTGTTGCGTTGCATCCTGACATTGCTGTTGCTAAAGGGAACCCAGAGTCGGGTGCGCTTGTTTCTCCTCTGGGGGAAGGGTCCTTGCTGTCCCCAGCTGGGTGGTACGGGGCACCTTATGCCAGGGGGTCCTCCTGGGTGGGCACAGGGGTCCAGGCTGCGTAATCTTGTGCTCTCCCTTGTAAACACCCCATCATTTGATGGGGAGCTGATATAAACATCATCTACACACTGTAGCTGTTTTGTTTGGAGTTAGCATTAAAAAAAAAAAAATTAAATCCACCAGGAAAGAGCATGTATTTAGTGCTCAGGGGCTTGTCCGTGCTTTGCACTGATCCTGTGGAATGACTTGTGCTTGAGGTGCTTGTGTCTGAGGCATCTGGAGATGCTGAGTTTCTAACAGGGAGGTAAAACTGTGGTTTCCACTGTGTCGTTTGCTGTTTTGGATAGAGCTGATGAGGCATCATTTGGGAGGTGATGAATTTTCCCGTGTAAATGGCTGGAGCTCCTTTGGAAACCAAAAAGCTGAGGCTTTTTCCCAAATCCACCTAGAAACTCACTCAAAGCCTGGGTACATTTCTGGCTGGTCTAGGCAATTTTCACAGCAATGTATTTTTCTGTGTGAGGGTAGAAGAGAGTTTTTGGAGAGCTTTTCTTTAAAGAAATACCAGTTCTTCAACACTGCCAGGTTATTCACACACAATCAAATGCAAACTAGTAAGAAAGTGAAATCAACTTCAATACCAAATTAAGGTCTTGCAGTTAGGTGTGGGAAAACCAAAATTAATCTCAGAAAGCTGCACGAATGACCAGATGTAAGCTCTTACTTAAAATCTGGGTACAAGGGGGGAAAAAGAAAAGGGCATTAGTAAGTTATTTGCCTGGGGAAAAGAACGGTGTTTTGCTGAATCTTGTATGTTTGGCAAGTGGATTTGTTGTTTGTTGGTTTTGTAGGGGTTTTTTGTTGGTGTTTTTGGTGGTGGGTTTGTTGTTTTGTTTGGGTTTTTTTCCTGAGGAAGCCAGCCTGCTTTTACAGAACCAAAGGAGAAGTTGAGGGGTTTTTTTTGTCCTGTAGTTCAGGTTTGGGGAGCAAATATGGGCTGCAGAGGCTCAGGGGGTTATTATCCTCCTTGCCGCAGCTGGAAACATCTCCCAGTTACTGGGAAACCTCAATGGCAATGAACCTTTCCCCAAATTTAGGCATCTCTTTGGGCAATGGCATCTTCCCACTGGCACCTGCAGTCCCGGGGCCCTACTTCAGCCCCTGGCCTGGGGACATCCCTGGATGTGAAAGATCAACCTATGTTGGGGCAGGAAGAGGTGGGGACAGCTTTGCATGGTTACCGTTGCTGTTTATCACCCTTTCCGACCGCTCATGGCAGAAACGAGTGGAAAAAAAGCCTTCAGTGCTCCTTATAAAACCCGGAGCCAGCAGGCTTGCCAACCTTACAAATGTGTCCTCTGTCAAATGTCTCATTCATTCATTCTGCACGGGGACACGTGAAAATCGCATCATTTCCCCAAGGCAGAACAACAGCACACTTGTCCCTAAAAAAAAAAATCCCTGTGCTACCTAGCAGCACCTGTCAACTGCAAGCAAGCTGGAACAGGAGTGATCTGTATGGGGCCGAGCATCTATGCCAGTAAAACTCCGGAGGAGCGAGCCCGAGTGCCAGTAAAGCCTGATGAAATTGTTCTGGCTCCCTGTGGTCCGTAAGTAACGTGGACAGGCATGCTGTCCTCTTCTCTCTGGGATGGTGCATCACTGCTTCTAGGGAGAAGGCACACGGAGGGGGCAAATCCATGGTGGATGATGCTCTGTCCTAATTTCTTGCTCCCAAACCAGCTGTGAACAGGCACTCTACACCATCACCTTTCATCTGAGCCTGCTCTCCAGAGCTCAGACACCAGGGCTTTCGAGAGTATCAAGCCTGACCTGTGTTCACAAGGGCTATTCATCTTCTTGTGAGCAAGTACATCTAAAGCATGCCTAATTCAACCACCCTCAAATATATGTAACCTCCACCATCCTGTCCCAATCTCAGGCTACCTGGAGGGTGAAATGGGTTTAGTGTGAATTTTCAAAGGGGGGATGGTTTGGAGCTGGATTAAAGGTGAATATGCTGGCAGCTATCCACCTTCCCGCCAGGTAAGGAGATTTTTTTCAACAAAAAAGATGGAGCAGTCAAAACTCTGCTTTTTTCGGTCTGATAAGTGAGGTGGGTTAGCAAATGTTCTCCATCTTAAATACCCATTCTCCATCAAACTTTCTTGTAAATGCTGGATCAGCAGAGGCTTGTTGGGCACAAAAAGCCACTATTTCAGATCGTTTCTGGGCTTTGTAAAGGTGCAAAAAACTGCAGCCGAGCAGCCTTGACAGATTGCTTGCTGCTCAGCCAGGCAGCCACATGCCAGGACAAGGTCTTGTATCAGAGATTGCTGGTGCTGCAGCTCAAAGCCCAGCTTTACGTCCATGGGATGCACCAGTGTGCATCAGCTCTCGTGAGACTGGAGGCTGCCTACCGCCCAGCTTCTCTTCCTCTCTGGGGATGTGTCCCAAAGCTTGGATTTCCTTGCTTTACTCTGTGTGTGCTCCTCCTTTATCTAACAGTCAGGGGTCTCTGGTTCTCCAAGCAGAGGAGACGGGTGCCAAGTGGCCAACGAGCACCGTCCACAAACAGCAGCGTTTCTTTCATTGGTTTCCTTTCCCAAATTGCAATTAACCTGTGTTAGGCTTCCTCCCTGTCTTTGGAGAAATCTAATACTTTGAATGCTTTTTTTTTTCCGTTTTGTCCTCTGGCACTGGCAGCTTTGATTCCTCAATCCATTGAACTTAGTGTTCTTGAATTAGGAGGACTCGCATCCAGCCTGGCCGCTGCTGACATGTGTTTTTGCTTTGTGGTGCCTCATGCCAGCAGCATCTCGCACAGAGGATGGGTTTTCTCCTGCTGCCTGCCATCAGCACGGGAGCAGCTTTGGCAGGGATGCAGTGGCAGGAACCGCAGGGAGATGCATCACCCAGCTTTCACCTTGTTTGCGAGGAAAAGGTAGAGGTACTGGCAGTGAGGGCAGGTGTTTGGGGCGTTACTCTTTTGCTCAGTCCTCCCAGGAAAATGAAATACTGATAGGTTGCCAGCTGGCCCAAAATCACTCCTAATGTGAGCCAGATACGAAGGTAAAAGCCAAATAAGTTCATTGCCCCCAAATGCGCAGCTCTAGAGGTGCGTTACCCTCCCTGGGATGGAAACCCAGAAATACAAGAGGAAAGTGCCTCTTACCGCGGCACAGACTTGCCCCTAGCTCCAAGAAGCGCTCTCTGTGGCACTGTTGGCTGTGACCTGGTCATCTGGTGAACCTCGTCCCAGCCTATGCCCTCAGAAATGGCTCTGGAGATGAGCAGAGCTTGTCCTTACGCCCAGCTCTGAGGAAGCCTCACGGTAGGGTCACCTGTGCTACTCACTCAAGGTGCTTATTTTCAGTGCCTACCCCAAAGCTTTCCGGCTGTGCCGGTTGGAGGTGAAGGCATCACCAGCCAGAAAACAATCATGCTATATATTGGGTGATTCTGGTCCTTTTTTTGCTTTCAAGGAAAGTGTTATCCACTGTGAACAAAACGCTGCTGGAAGGCTGGGGCTTAAGCCTTAATGCATGGCCCTTTCTAAGCCAAAATCACATTGAGCACAAACGTGGAGAAGACAAAAGCAACTTGCAGTCATCTCTGGGAGGAGGTGGGACAGGCACTCTGCCACTGGGCTGCCAGGGTAGGGGGCTAAATTCCCCCATGTGCCCCATCTGCTCCAGCTCCTGGTGCTGGTCTCTGCACAACCCCCACCAGGCTGCCCCTAAACATCTGCCTCAGCGCGGGCACCTTCTCTAGGTTCAGCACCATTTTGGGTGCTGAGGATGTAAGGGTTGACCTAGTGATGGCTGGCCATGCTGGCACCCTCCCGGGATGGATATATTTATGAGATTGCAGCTCAAACCTGTCTCCTGCTGGAGACACTTCCAGTGCAGGGCACACACCTTGGCAGCTGGAGCATAGTGGAAGAGGTCATCTCCTGCAAAGGTGCAGCATCAGGGGCCAGGGCAGTCCCTCAGCTTTTCCAAATTGCCATTGCAGGTAGCACACACGGGAAGATGAGCTCTGGCAGGACGTTTACATGATGCTCAGACCAAGAAGGGGATGCTGCTACGTGGCAGCTCACGGTCCAGTCTTCAGGCCATGGTGAACCAGGGTGCTGCAACAGCCTTGCGGAGCACCCTGCTCCCTCTTCATCTCCCCAGCCTGGCACCTGCTGCACATAGAAATACCAGCTGGTACTCCCAGTTCAAGGGAAACTGCTTGGGTAGAGAACAACCCACTGCAGAGTTAAGTCCAAAGGATTTTTTTTAATTTTTTTTTGTGGATCTGAAGCACCCGTTCAGTAATTTGACCTCCTCCACTGCTCTGCAGCAGGGAGGCTTTGGTGGAACGGGAACGTGCAGCGATGTACAAAGTACAGCATGTACGTCGCTCATGCTGACAGCAGCGTGTTCTCACTGATTTCTCCGTTGATCTATATTCTTGAGCAAGACTGCCGCTGACATCCTTCTTGCTATGCCACAGAGGAGTGCAAACCTTCTCAGAAAACATCTGGTCATCTAGTTTTTCCAGCTCTCTTCTCTGCAAGTCCCTGGATCAAATTAGACACCCGTGGGCTGAATGAACAAGCGTTGTACGTGAAGCAATCCCCCACAGAGCCTCACGTCTCGGAGCTGGCAGCGCGGATGTCTGCAGGGCACTGACACTTCGTTTCCCTGGAAGGGATGATCTGGCTGGTGCCTGAACAGGGCGGGGGACAGTTTTCAGGCAAGACAGTGCAGTAACTGGATACCTGGTGGGGGGCTGCTTTCCCTGTGGCATCCTGGCAGCTGGATAAATCCCCCACCGAAGGGAACAAGCTCAGCTGGTGTTCAGGGACCACCTCCGTGTCTAACATTTCCCAAGGGCTGCTGACTCTCGTGATGGTTTGGAGGCTTGGGGTGCATTATGTGCCTTTACGCTGACCTACGTGACTACAGAGATGAGGTCTGGTCTCGAGGAGTGCATCGGGGGCAATGGTTTCTTCCAGTTGTGCTTTGGTGGAACCCAAGAATACTGTATTGGGTCAGGGCTGTGCAAGGTGGTGTACAAACGTGGGGTGGGAAATGTCCGCTGGTCCCCTGCAAAGGACAAGACCAAAGAGGTCAATGGCATAAACAGGAAGGGAAAACACTCCTTCACCATCCCCCCACCCCCCACCAAAACTTCCATATCACAAACTGGTGACTCACAAGCATCACAAAGCCGGCCAGAAGCTTTTTAACTGGGGTGAGTATGGGGTATTTGAAGGAGGATGGTGCAGGGGGGTCTAGGTGTACAGCAAACAAGGGTCAAACCTTCTTTAGTATTTAACAGCAAAAGCAATTTTAAAGTAAATGATCTGAAACTCTTCACAGAAATGCCAATTTGGCCTTTATTCAACTAGGATGAGGAATACCAGAGAGAGGAAGAGATTTGTTTTTTTTCCCCCCTGTAAGAGGCCAGCCCTGGCTGGACTTCACTGGTCATGGGATAACAGTTGGGATTTTCCTTCTCTACCAAGAGAAGGAACAGGGAGGAGAAAAAGGCAATTGTAAGCTCTCCCCAGACATTGGAAGAGCTTTCCAAAAGTTAAAAATAGAAGAGGGGCTCTTAGAAATGGTGTTTGTTTCTTTTCCATGGTTTAAGCTTTTGGGAGGGTAGGAAGGACACATCTCCCTTGAAAGTACCTGGCAAGAGAGCTGTGAAAAACTTATTTAAGAAGGAGGAATATACAGTGTCTTCAGCTATGGAGAAAAATCCCAGTGTTTTGTCTCCGTGCCCAGCCCCAAGCCAGGGTGATGGAGCACACAGAATGTGCCCAAGCCCAGGAGGCTGGGCTGAGCTCCCCTGAGCATCATGTTGCCAGAGATCATGGTTGCCTGAAGTTGCAAAGTGAGTTTTCTAGAGAGATCCTCTAGAAAGTTGGTCCTGGGTCTGGCTGATAAGAAGGCAGCGGGCAGAGCTGTTTGGTGGTGTCTGGTTTGGGGCATGGATGCTGTGCTCCTGGCCCACAGCTTGAGTGATGCTTTGGATGCTTCCACCTATGGGTCATGGCCCAGATCTGCTTTCTCTGAGCAGAGTAAGGGGGTGGCTTCAGCATCCGGAGCTGGGATACATACCTCTGGCCTTGAGAGGTACCGTTTGAGGTGATGGGGAGTTGACATGTTCAGCAGCTAGCTGTTCTTGCTGCTGGGCTGGCAACCAGGAGAGAATGAATGGGAGGGATCAAGATGTGCATTAGGGATGGAGATGTCTCTCGAGGTTAACTGGCAGATGACAAATCAGAGTGCTTGGCTTGGGAGCAGCAAAAAGAGAGCTGCTTTTGTGAAGCAACAACTCTTTCTGTGTCGAGAAGGTCCTTTTCCTGGGCCGGCTTCCCGTGCTCGCTGCCTGTATTGTTTGCTTGACTCCACGAGGTGGCACAAGGAAACTGCTCTCTCCAGAGGAGCATCCCTGGGCTGCTCGGGCTCTCCAAACTGCATCTTTTGGCACTGGGTCTGCACCAGCACAGGCTGGGAGGCTTCATTCAGCTCTAGCCTCTAGCCGAACTGGAAAAATCCTGCGTGGGGTTTATTTTTTTCTTAACTCAAGCAATGCTTTGCTGGGTGCCTAGAAAGGACGTGCCGAGCAGGGCAATGTGCAGCACGATGCTTTTGTTGTTGAGAGCTTGCAAAACAAGCAAGGACAGGGGGCTGGTCGTATTTTGACTGGTGCACCTGTGTGGGGTTACCTCCCTTTATCCAGAGCTGGTCAGAGGGACCCTTCTGACCCTGGGTACCAGTGATGCCCTTGGACCTGGGTGCACCCCAGGGTGAAATCTGAATTACACCGGAAAAAGCTGCGAGGAAGTGAACATGGCTCTGGCCGGGGCTTTATCAGAAATGCCAGCTAGGGGAAACCACAGCTACAGATGCACAGAAGGCGATTTTTCTTTTATGAAATGGAACACGCTCTCTGGCTGGGGTGAGCTAAAAAGTTTCCCTTTTCCTACCAATTAGAGGACCCTGGCAAGACATCTTGGCTTCTCCTGCTGCTCACTGCCTTAGTGGTGCTTCTCAAGTCTGGAGTTATCCATGTTGGAGTCTGCCAATTCCATGTGTCCTGCAGACCATCCTTTACCTCTCCAGCCAAAGTACTTCTCAAAGTATAAAAGCTCCCCTCTTCAGATAGAGCAAGTCACGCCTGCTTCAAGCCACCAGAAGTTAGATGCTTCAGTTTTGCCACCTCCCTCTGAAAGAAAGTCACCAGGCTGCCATTTCGATCCATGCCACAAACGTCTTTCCCGTGCCAGCCCACTTTCATCATCACTGTTATTCCCAGGGCAAAGCGACCTTGGCAGCTCAGAGGCAGAGGGACAGGACTCATATGACTCGCCCGAAACCGCACAAAAACACAGCCAGGCTTCTGGTTTCCCCTCCAGCTTGCTCGCTCCGCCTGCCTCAACGGCTGGAGGAAAAGCAGAGCAGCTTATATGCATTTATTACTGGGTGTAACAAGAGGATATTGATAAGCAGATGACTTTTGATATTGATAAACATCTCCGGTGGCC
>JAVJGJ010000061.1:8353294-8373867 GCA_035590215.1 Microhierax caerulescens
GAAGATCAGACACAGAGAGAGTTGGGGAGAGAGCAGCAGGGGAGCAGGGGGTCACAGTGGGACAGGACCCACGGCGATGGAGCCGGTTGCCCTGGGTGTGCAGGCACAGCTCCGCCCGGGGATGCTCAGCCCCCTCCCAAAGCCGTGGCCTGCCTTCCCCGGGGAGACGCTCGGAGGTTTCATTTGATCCCCACAGCCCTGCACAAAGCAGGCAGCTCCGCCGAGAGTCAAGATCTCCTTTAAGCCCAGCCAGGCGGAGGAGGTCTGGAGCTGCCTGCAGCCCTGGGCAGGACCCCGGGGGAAGGCAGGGCTGCCCGCATGGCGGGGTGTCCTGGCAGCCGATAGGCACCGTGCCAGCCCTGCTCGCCCGGCAGACCGGCTGCGGTGCTGCCAGGAGCCGGCTGGCCTGCCCGCAGCTCTGCCTCTGCCCGGTTATCTGGGCAGCACGGAGGTGGGGCTGAGCTCGTCCTCCTCCGTCAGCATCCCAGGGAACGGGAGAGCGAGCGTGCGGGGTGGCGAGTAACGGGATCGGCTTCAACCCTCGCCAGGGCGAGATGGGGAGGAAGCTGGACCTCTCCAAGCTAACCGACGAAGAGGCCAAGCACGTTTGGGAAGTCGTTCAACGGGACTTTGATCTGCGGAAAAAAGAGGAGGAACGGCTGGAGTGAGTATCTACTCCCCGCTCCGTGAGGCTGGGAGCAAGCAAGCCGCTGCGGCAGGTTCCCGTACGCCCGGCTGCGGGTGGGTTTTAGCAATAAAGCAATGCCTTGAGTCTGTGGGCGAGGAGGAACAGCCGGGATCTGGCTGTGAAAATCAAATGCGGTACTTAATAGATTACATTATCGGTGGTGACGCGTCCGTCCGGGCTGCAAAGGTGCAAACTGGCTCTTTGCCATCAGCAGTGATGCGCATCGGTGTCACTAGGGAGGTTTATGGGGACAAATACCTGGCCCTCACCAAGGAAATGCCTTTGTGGGGCTTGACGCCGGCGTGGCTCTCACGGGAAGACCTTGCCTGGGAGCAAAGGATGGGATTTGGCTGCCTTGCTTTTGTTTCATGTGATAGTTCTCGTGCGTTTAGGACAGGAGAGGTGTTCAGTGATTCATTGGGTCCTAGGAGACTACAGACTCCGGAAGGATCCTGGAAAAATAACTGAGAGGAGTAGTAAACTTACTGTAGTAGCCTTATGTATGCTTTACCAGGGGGTTGTGCCATGCTGGGAAAGTTTTAGGGGGCCACAGATTGGGAAAAGATTGAAAATCACTGGAGCAGCAAATGGCTGTATCTTCTAGGTTCATATAAACAGGTTATTTGACAAAAGTGCTGTTTAAAAAATGTTCAGTCGGGTAAGTTTAAGTTCTGAGCGTGATAAATTGTGGGGGGTTAGGCCTTGGTCACTAACTACGTCAGGTGTTGAGCTAAGTATTTTCTTAACTTTATTTCAAAAAGCTGCAGTGTCCCTGTTCGGGGTCTGGCCAAGTTCTCAGTATTATCCCAGTGGGATGGCCCATGCACCCAGGCTGAGTCTAGGCCATGCTGCACTCCCGCTGAGCACTTGTACCCTCATAATTCTGAATTTTGTGAGCCAGGGCTGGTGCCGATGGCACGGCAATGCCTGGGGACCAGGAACTTCTTGGTTCTTCCATCAGATCCAAAGAGAAAGGTGAGAGTCATCCTTCTTCATGTGGGACTATCTGCATTCTGAGCTGTTGAAGCATCCCCCAAAAGCCTGCCATTGTGGGTTTCCACAGAAGGCTGTGTGGGAGCATCTCCATTTACACCACTAGCCATGAGAAGCTCTCAGTCGTATATTTTTTTAAACCTCCTGATTACTTGTTTTGCCTAAGAAAACCCAGCCTGTGTAGGAGGCAGAGATAATTCAGTATCATCATCTACTGCCTTCCTCTGCTGGTAGCTCTGAAGTACAGGACAGAGATCAGACAAGGGTGTTTAAAAAAATTATCACCCTGGAAAGGGTGAATGTCTGCCTTGTGATGGATCTGAGCTCTGCCTGGAGGAAGGAGGTGGGGATCAACATTGCTGTGCCCTGCAGAAAAGAAGTGGGCGAGGTGAATTCCTTACCTACTAGACCTTGGCGCCAGACTGGCTTATCTGGGTCCGCTCTGATGCCCAGGAGGCTTCCAGATCAAGTGCCATGGTGTGGGAGGTGTAAGACAGGGGGGGAGGTCTTAGGTTGCTTCTACCCTGCTGCGGTCTCTTCTCCTAAGTAGCATTCCCTCTGTCCCAGCAGCCATGGGTTTTCTATTTTTTTCCCAATTTTATCATTGATTCCTGCCCCTCGGAGGGCTGGCATTAAGCCAGCAGCACCTGGCACTGCCCAGGTCTCTGGGGTAGAGCAATTTACCCGGTCCAAGGCTTGGTTGCCTCTCTCCCCAGGCTCAGCTAGGGCCATACATCAGATATTTCTGCAATACCTGGCACAGACCAGGCCACCGGTCTGGGAGAGTCTGTCACACTCCTGCATGCTGGGCACGGAGCTATGTGAGCGTTTTCTGCCTGTAACAAGCTGGGACTTGATGTGATGTTACGGGAGACCCTGCAGCCATTCACCCTGCTCCCTGTGCTCTGACCATCCCCATTTGTTTTGCTATTCATTTGCTTTCCTATTCACTGGGCTTGTCTCAACCTGCAAGCCTTGAAGAAATGTCCCCCTCCAGCTGGGTCTTTTTCTTCCTTTTCTGCTGCTTCTTTGCATTTTCTTTTTGGCCGAAGCTATTCACCAACAACAGACAAAGGCTTTAGCTGGCCAGAAACTGCACAACCATGCGAGGGTAATGCTTTGCCCAAGATATTAAATAATGGCCACTTTGTGGGGGCTCTCCCTGCTTCACTCCATAAACATCCCTGCCAGCAACCTTGTTTTGGGGGGATGGCTCCCTGCATCTCTCCTGGAGCTCAGCTGGACCAACCCTGCTGCCGTTTGGCATCCCACCGCTGCTCATTTATTCTGCAATGAGCAGAGCAGGCAAAGGGCTGGCCTGTGCTCCTGCCAGCAAGAGGAGACGAGAGGCATGTGGTTCCTGCAGGTTTTAAACTGGTTTGGCTGAGACTCGTCCTTCCTTTGGCAGGTCTTGTGGGTGAGGGAGGGGAGGTGAAGGGATCCGACCGGTCTCTGGGAACCAGAAAAAGCAGTCCAGTGAAAGACTGGATCCTGCTGGAAACAGCCTTAGCATGGGAGTAGAAAAGGAGCAACCCAAGGGATTTCAGCTTGGGTTTTTTGTTTTTTTTTTAGTAGCCAAGTATAGATTTACTGCTGCATATTTGCACTAGGTCATTCAAAACACCTCTAGGATGGTGAACGGCTGAATAGAAAAGCTAGGTGCCCAGTCCAGTCTTCATACTGATTTTTACGTGTCCCAGATCCTTAGTTAATGCCAGTTGGTTACACTGCCGTGTAACAGCGAACACAGGCGTGCTGGCAGCGAGCTGGTGAGAAAAGTCACCCCCGGAAAAAAAACATGAGAGCTTATCCCTAATGTACAAACTGATTTGGTTAAACAGAGATTAGCTTGATTTACGTTCATGTCATTCCCATGGACACCCCGGCACCACACTGCCACGCCAATAAGGCTGCTGCGGCCACCCTGGCATCAGCCCATCTCCCTGGCAGCTGGGGGGCACTGGGAACATCACCAGAAGCCTTGTGGTCCACACTGTGCTTCTGAATCAGCCTCCAGACCCAACTGCTTGAGGTTTTTGGCCCAGGCTGACTTGTGCTCTGAAAAATGCAACTTCCTTACCCTGCCTAGACAGAAAACAACTTTCTAGGACCTTCCCTGCAAGTCAAACATTGCCTCTCAGCCATAGCCCCAAAGGCAAACATACCTGAGGTGGTGCATGGTGCAGGGAGCAAACAGAAAGCCTTTGGGTAACACACTGGGCCCCCACCAGCTCAGCAGGCATCGGAGCTGGCATGGCTGTCACTGGGGGTTCAGCCTCACACAGGCACCTTCTTGCACGGGGACCTTCTCTAGCAGCCAGGACTGCATAGCGAAGGAAGCCTGTAGTGACTAACTCCCAGGAGAAGGGGGTCTTGGAAAGTGTTCATGTTGGTCAGGCTTTCATGGGACAGTCACGAGCATCTCCTCCTGCTGGTGTCCTCTGGACAGCCAAGCCTTGTTGCACATCACTTCTGCCCTAAGTAAAAGTCTCTGCTGAGTTTAGCACTGAAGGACTTGATTAGAACACCTTTTAATCCTTTTTCATCTCAGATTGCTTTTTTTTGTTGGTGTTTTTGGGGTTTTTGTAACTGACAACTCCAGAAAGCTTTTAATTCCCAGTTGGACTTCAAGCTTAAAGACTGGGTTTGGTTGGGATGCAGCCAGGGACTTCAGGAAGAGCCGTTCTCCTGAGATTCATGATCAAAACCCTGTGAAAAAAACGGGACAGGTTTTGGCACAGCCAAATCTGATCTTTCATTTGACAGTGGCAGATCCTAACGTACAGTAACCTGCCCTGAATCTGGAGCTCAATTCTTTTTTCAGCTTATTTAACTCGTGATATGTTATTTATTAGATTTGCCCTACAGCTGTTTCCACAAGCTGCAGGACCTGGGATGTTCCCTGGAAAATCATTCCTGGAATGATTGAGGCGTGACGGGTTTGCCATGTGAGAGTTCGCAGTGAAATGATAACAAAACCAAGTTCCTGTGTTTTGGGATGTTTTCTGCAGGGAGCTGAAATGTAAGATCAGTCAAGAGAGCAGCAAGAGAGAGTTGCTGACGAATCAGTCCCACCTCAACGAAACCCACTGCGTCCACTGCCTCCAGCCCTTCAAGTTCCTGCTGAACAGCAAGCGGCAGTGCCTGGACTGCAGCTTCTACATCTGCAAGAACTGCAGCCGCTACAACAAGAAGGAGCAAGGCTGGGTCTGCGATCCCTGCCGCCTCTCCAGGTACGCTCCTGCCATGGAAGGCGAGGGGCAAGGCCAGCCTCGGGGCTGAGGCTCAAGAAGAGTCACCCAAACTCAGCTTGCCTCTATGCTGGTTAGAAAAGAGGCTGCGTTTTTGTTAAGAGAGGGTTTCTGGGTGAGGGTCTGGTCACCATGAGCGCGGCTGGACTGGCTCACCTGTGTGTGCATCCTCTCTTTGGGCAGGATCGTGAAGATCGGTTCCCTGGAGTGGTACTACGAGCACGTGCGATCCCGTTTCAAGAGGTTTGGAAGTGCCAAGGTGCTGCAGTCCCTGTACGGCAGGCTGCAGCCAGGGCAGGGCGTGAACTCTGCATTTCTAGGTGAGGAGGAACGCTAGGGTTTCTCCTGCCCTGCTGCACACAGGGTATCCATGTGGCACGGTGTTGGGATGCACCACAGGAGGAACATCAGCATTGGTGCTGCTCTGAGCGCCATGTGGTTTTGACACCGTTCAAAACATCTTGAGGAGGGAGCAGAGGTTGAGAGTCGTGCGTTCACACTGACAGCAGCAGAGCAGATGTTCTCGGTGGATTTTTCTGTCCTCTGCAAAGTTTCAAGTTTTTACCACAGGCTTGAGAATATCTTGCACTTAGTTTTCAAAGTCTCATGTCCTGCACTTTCTAACTTACAACTTCTTCTTTTTCTTTCTTTTAGCGCTTTTCATCACAGGGAAGATCTTGAGAAATTAACCCAAATTCAACCTGCAGATCCAAAATATCCAGCTGGCTGGATAAAGCCAGTGCTCATTTTCCCCCCATGATTTTCACAGCTAATCTGATGATGCTCTGGCACTGCCAAAACTGTATCAAAATTAGCAAGTTACCTGCCACCAGAACTATTTTCTTCAGAGCCTTATGGATGTTCAGTATCTCTGATATTGGTCCGATAGTGCATAAACACATGCTGAAAGCTGTTGTTGATACCGTATTATTTACTGGGTAGCTGCTAGTTGCCATTCATACAGGTCCTGCACTGCTTTGCCCACTGCCTTTGAAAACCAACATGGTTTTTATTCCCACCTTGAGGAGACACAGAAAAATTTACACAAATACTATAGACACGCGCTTATTCAATTGGTCCAATCACTCTTTTATCTAGACCGCTCATGGTGGAAATATCAGAAAGTGGAGGGTAGCAGCATCGAATATAAAATTAATGGACTGAGAGTCAATTTATGCAGCATTCAGTCTGGAAATGCACCAGACCACACAGAAAGAACAATCCAAGAGAAAACCAAGCCAAGCATGAGGATAACTGTGCTTTAGGCTTCTTTAAATTGAGATTCTGATGGCTTTTTCAAAAAGAAATTGTTTTGTTGTTATTACTTCATTAACACCAGCGAATTGGCTCGACCTTTGAGCAAGCAAGAATCTCCTCCTGGACTGTATCCCTGGTTGTGGGAGGTACAGCAGAATGACGTGAAACCATTGCATTTTGCGCAGCCATCTGCTGTTGGCTGCTGCACTCCCACGCCTGTTGCATCAGGACTGTGGCAGTGGTGGCAATAAGCTCTTTGACTTTTAAAAGTCAAGTCCTGCCTCCAAGTGCCTGTTTTGTTCTCCTTAAAGAGCTTTTTTTGATGATAGTGCTTTGTGATGGCTAGAGAATGAGAACTTCAGTTAACCATAGCTCTGAGGCTTGTTCTCTGCAAGGTACCTGGAGAAAATGTGCTTATTTATTTTTCCCACCATTTTTCTTTTCATTTAGGTCTTCACGACAGAGTTTACAGCCTGCCAGACATTAACAGTAAGTAAAAAAGAGAATTATAGCATGTGGCTTGCAGTTCAGGAGAGGTTTCCAACGTCTTTTTCTCTTCACACCCTCTGGCTATGGGCACTCCAGCACAGTTTGTTGTTGCTGGACAAGGGAGGACATCTCTCCACTGCGGTGGAGGTGGACTGTAACGCTCACCTCTTGCACTGCAGTACACCTGGGGTCTCCAAGGGCACACTCAGATACAACGGGGCTTTTAGTTACGTGCCAGACCTGAAGCTTGGCAATACTAATCATCTCAATGCACCTACGTCACCTGCTCGTAAAGCTGGCCGTGTTCTTAAGGAAGCCACTGCATTTGGGACTTTGGGGTTGCGTCCCTTGGGAGCCTTTGCAGGAAAGATTTGCTGCACCTTGGCATTTGATATAGGAAAGAGCATTTTGCCTGCCTCGACTTCGGACTTGGTCTGTCATTTGTGCTGTTCCCAATGTACTGCTGGGCTTGGCAGTGATCCGGGTACAGAGAGGGGGACCCAGAAAGGGACGGGTCACTAACAGTTAGTGGAGCTGGCTGATGGGAACCAGCAGAAGCAGAGCTGGGCTGGGCTGAGCCATAGTGCCTTCAAACACTGGGGTCGCACCGGTGAACTTCAGGGTGCTCTCTGTGGTGCAGGTGCCCTTCAATTTCCTGCAGTGGTCACTTCCACATCTGTGATGGTGCACAGCTGGAAGGGGAGGCTATGAGAGGCCAGCCAAGCTTTTGCAAGATCAAGTGCTGAGACTGGGTATCTGCAGTACTGCCTGGGAACTGCACCCCAAAAAGCCTCTACCCTACAGACTTTAGACAGCAGTCACTGCATGCCAGCTGCAGTACTGGGGCTACCTTAGCATGTCCCTGTCCTTTTCCCATCCTTTGTCCTCTTCCGTTTACTTGTGCAACCTACTGGCCATGATGTAGTATGCAAAAAATTCAAAAAAGAAAACAAATATGTTGGGGAGTTATTTCTAATATGGACCTTTTGATCCCATAGAATAAGCTTGGGCTCGCCTGCAGGTGCTTTGGTAAGATCACCACAGCAGGGACTCGCCTCCTGCAGGAACGGGGTGCAGGAGCTGCCCATACACAGCGTGCCATTGTCTCCCCTCTAGGTGAATGCCAGCTGCTCACCAGCGGTGACATTGGGGACGACAGCGATGACGAAGACAATGTCCTTCGTGGAGCTGAAGCAGAGTGCTACAGCAGAGTAAGCGTTTTGTTCTGGGGCTTCTTCTGCCTCTGTGCCCTCAGCTGCTGATGACTTGGGTGGTGGTGGTGGTGGTGGTGTTCTATGCTACGTTCCAAATTGGCCCTTTCTCTTCGTTCTCCTTCTCTCAGATATGCCCCTCTCCCAGTTTGCGTGGAAACAACCAAGTCAGTAAAATCACAAATACTTGGTCCTCTGGAAAAAAGACCCACTCCTGACACTAAGGATGTCCCCAATTAGTATAAGTGTCCCAGCTCCTACCTGTAGAATGAGAACACAACTGGGTTTTTTTCACTAGAATAAGAGATACCTGGTAGAGTAGCAAAGCACAGCTGTGTTCATGAGTATATAAAGTTATCTCCCAGGTTTTTCTGGGACTATACGTGCAGTTTAAGAAGGGTGATGGGAAGTGTGTTTGTCCCTGCAGCATGTGTGAAATCTGCTGGTGTGTTTGAAATGCTGGTACAGTTACATACATGCTGTTACGTACACACCATCTGAACCTGTGGCTACGAGTATGTGCTGAATTTCACATGCTTGGTACTTCATTTTGATCTGCTTCTGAAGCCTTGGGGGTTTGCCCAAGCTGTTCCTGACCCAAGGAAGCTGATGACCTCCCAAATATCTGGAGATCTGCCCACAGCTTCCTTTCTCTGAAGAAAACGGGGAGATGCTTCAGGACTTGAAAACATCTCCTGGATCTCTCTCTGAGCCGTAACCTTTAAGCTCAGATTTCCCATAGTGACTTTATAAACCAGGAGAGAGCTTCTCACTGTCTGCTCATGGCCACAGTCCTGAGCCAGAGTGTGGAAGTCAGGAATGCACTTTTCCTTCGCTGCAGCAGAAGTACACAGCGCCCTATATATATTCACCTGTCTCCCTGTAAGCAGAGCAATGTTGGACCCAAATTTTCTCTGCACAAAGCAGGAGCCTTGTTTTGGGCTATGCAAACTAAGGAGACAAGGGCCCTCCGTCCCCTTTTCTTCAAGGTCAACTGGGTTTTATGCTGAATTTTCCTTTCTTGCACTTCCTGTGCTAAGATGTGCAAGACAAAGCGCCTGCTGTCTGTCCATCCCTTTGATTTTGAACTGGACTCGGAGTACTCTGCTCAGTCTCGCCGCCAGTCTGTGCAGCTGTCTCCAGCAGCCAGCAGCCCGGATGCTTTCCAGGTACTGGGAGAGTGCTGGGGGGGGTCCTTTCCTCTCTTCTTCTGCCTCCTTGCTACCTCTTCCTTCAGCTATGAAAACCCTTCAGCTGCTGTTGAGAGGCAGTGGTGCCAAGCCCTCCCCCCCACAGCCCCGCTCGCTGTCTCTTCTTCCATTTGAAGTTCTTTGCCTCAGGCTGAGTCAGTAGGACATCTGACTGAAGCAAGGATGAGTGGTAAGATGAGATAGCAAGAGGTTCTCTGGCCTTCTCCCTGCAGATTTCTTTGCTCTCTGCAGACAACAGATTTCTTGTGTTGTCCCGAGACTATGGGGCAGCCTAGTTTCCAGTGAGCTTTTGGAGGCTCAGTACTCAAGGGATAAAATGAAACTAGATTCTTCTCCCATCATCCCATCCAGTCTGGGGCTGGTTTTGCCATGTGCTGGCGGCAGGGACGTGGCTGGCCAGCAGCTTCATGGGACACACAACCTTTGTAAGGTTGAGAAGATGAATCCCACAGAGCCAGTGTGATTACAGCAGTGGCACCTGCATGGTGAGGGCCTCCAAAAGTTAGAGGGGAGAACACAGGGACAGCAAAAACTGCATGAACACTGATTATTTCTATATAGGAGACTGTAAGTGTCTTAGTGTCAGGAGGTCCTGAGCAGAAATGGGACCCACGGGTAGCTACAGCACAAGCAACTGCAGTGAGCTGCACCCCGTGATCCCACCAAGGGCTGGGGGTCAGTCATTGCCCCCTTCCAGCTCCGGGGAGGAACACAGACAGGGCTGCCTTGGATGTGGCAAAAGGTCTTCCAGCCTGATATGCTTCAGATCAAGCTTTTTGGGCTGCTCCTCTTTGCCTTTCCTGTTGAAATTTCACTTTTAAAAACATTAAACAGCTCCTTCTTCCTTCTAATGATACTGTTACACTTTTCTCCTGGGTGGGAGCGGGATGTGGTGAGATGTGCAAAAATTCTTAAAAAAAAAAAAATCTGCAGAAGGCCACGCAAATTGCTAAGCACTTGGGGCAAACGAGTAGATTCATTCTTCCTTTATATAACCCCGTCTTTATGCAGCAGAATTCCACGTGAGTCTAGGGAGGGCTGGCCTCTGTCGAGATCATCTGAATCAGATTTGTCGGTTGCAGATTTTCGGAGGGGCAGAAGGTGGCTGGTGGTTGAATAAGAGGGGAGGGCACAGCTTTTTAAAAGCCCAGAGCTTTTTGCAGCCTAGAGCTCGTGACAAAATTAACAGTGCCCCCTGGCAGTGATGGGAAGAATATTGCTCAAGGTTCGTCAGCGAGGTAAAGTCCTTAAAGTGTGTTTTATTAGGACCTGGCATCATAAAACGTCAGTCCACGTGTGTATTGGAGGGTCAGGCTAGGAGCTGTCAGCGAAGGTCAGGAGAGGCAAGGAGTCCTCACGGGCAGCTGCTCGGCAGCAATCCTCCTCTCTCAGTCCTTCCCAGATTTCCCCAACTCAGCTGAAGATGCCTCCCAGAAGGAGTCCAGGATCGCGGATGCGGATCTGGTCTTCCACCACGTCTTGCAGGAGCAGGGACTGGGCGTGAGCCCGCCGGAGCAGCACTTCAGCACAGAGGTTCGGCTCACCGTCAATTCACGGAGAAGGAGCCTGGAAAGAAATACAAAACCTGGTAGGTGCCTCTGGCCAGGCTCTCTTCTGTCCTTTCGAGGACAAGTGGCTGCAAGAGTTGGACCAAAATGAAAATGTCTTTGATTTTTTTAAACAGCCTTAAAACCGCTAAAAGGCCTGAGGGTCAAGACAAAATATCCATCTGCAAAAGTGATTTTTCTTATGAAAGAATCGGCTGAACTTAGCTAGTTGTAATGGGCAGGTCCTGCTCCCAACAAACTCATTTCTCAAAGCCAGAGGAGTTGTTCTTAAGGTGCCTGTCCCTTTCATACCCAACAGTCCTGTCCAGGGTAGAAACCAGGTACAATGAAAAGGATGCTACTAGAAACAGGAGGACGTGTTTCCTCCTGCGGGCAGCGGTACGTGAGTTCAACTCCTTGCCAAAGGAGGTTGTGGGTGCACAAAATTTACTTTTGAGGGGTCTTGGAGTCAAGACTGAACAAGAACTGGAGGCAAGCACTGGGGGTTGCTAAGTAGCACCCTTGTAGCTGGGCAGGACACACTGGCAGGCTACAGGATCCCTGGTTCCATGACTCTATAAATCCCCTCACAAATGATGGTGCAGAATTTGCCTTTTCCTACTACTGCTTTTCCTGCTGGGATAGCAGAGCCAGGAGGGCTGGAAAGTGGTTTGTGTACATGCAGCTGTAGGATATATCCTTCTGGGTGTCCAGCTGCTTGGTTGTGTTTTCAGGACACTAGGAAATGCTGGGTAAACCTTACTGCATGTTGTTTAAATTCCCACTCTGAGTCCTGCTGGAGCAACACAGCAGCAGGGCACTCTGGCTTGTTAATTCCATTTTCTCTCATTGTTTTTGTCTCATTTGAAATTCTCCTTTAAAAAGGAGACTTTCCACTCTTAAATGCTCCATCCTGGTACCTCTCTAGCCTGATCTAAACAATTTCCAGCACCTGGACAATGCAGGAAGGGCAGTGTCCAAACCTGGGCTCTGACAAAATTGGGAAGGCAATAGCAGTTTTCAGTGAGGGTCCTGGCTGCTTGGGGCAGGACAGCGCCGGGCTGGGACCGTGCTGAGCCTGGTGCTGTGTG
Source organism: Microhierax caerulescens (assembly GCA_035590215.1). Classification (NCBI taxonomy): domain Eukaryota; kingdom Metazoa; phylum Chordata; class Aves; order Falconiformes; family Falconidae; genus Microhierax; species Microhierax caerulescens. The sequence continues at coordinate 8,365,033 of JAVJGJ010000061.1, forward strand.
GCCACAGCAGGTGGAGCTGCAGCCTGGTCCAGCGTAGCCATCCTTAACCTTGGTCTCTCTTGCAGAAGCATCTTCAGCCAAAGGATAGAAAAGTGTGATCTGGAGAAGTGCCTCACTATTTGTTTGTCTTAAGGATGGGGCCAATGTCCAGCAAGGACCTCAAGGGTGTGAATCTCTTGTACCTTTGTGCTGAAACCTTCTCTCTCCAAAGGCAGCCCCTGGAACGAGCAGCCCCAGTCCCGGTACTCTGCAGATATGGACACCTCTGATGAGGATGTGAAGGGAGCCCAGTTCCCTGCCTACCCACCCCATCACATGAAACGGCGGAACAGAGCCTCCTCCCAGGAGAACATCAGCCACTCTGGGAATCAGGTACCAAACAGCTGTTGAAACTCTTGTGAGACCAATTTTGTGGCCAAGCCTCTCTTGCTATAAAGGGCAGGTGTTATCTGTGAGGTGCAGGATGGTTCAGAGGAGAAGAGAAGCAGTGATGGCAAACTAGGGTGCAACCACAATAGTCTCCTGGCCTGGATGGATATGGAGCACAAGCAGAAAAGGTGGTGTGCCCTAGGTATCCACACAAGCACTGCCCCTTCTGTGCACGTGCAGTTTGGTGCCTCTGCTCCCCATGCGCAGGTCCAAGAGGGAGCAGAGTGGCTCCCAGATCTCTGCAGACTTGAGAATCCTTCGTCCTCTTCAGCTCAGGAACTGAAGAAACTGGGGGTGTAGCCACATTGCATTGCCAGAGCAATACAGTGGGCCTGTGAGATAACCTAAAACCTGGCTCACCTAGGTGCCACCACCAAGATGAATGCCCAGGCCATGTCCTGTGCACTGTGTTGTGAGGAACCTGCCAAGGCGCTCATGAAATTGGAACGGGACGTGAGACCTGAGAAGGTGCATTTAAGGCTCCTTCATTCATTAAGATGAGGGAGAATAGATATTTCTCTGCCTTTTAAGGATGATGCAGAAGTACGCTGGAGCTCTGTGCTTCCTCTCCCAGGTTCTCCTTCCAGCCCTTCTACTTTTGCAGTCATGGAAAAGAGAAAATCAGGCGCTGGTTGGTGCTTCGCTCTGCCCATGCTGCTGCCACAATAACAAACCTGCCTTCTTTGCTGTTACTTTTCCAGCTTGTCCTTATTAATCTGTGAATTACCTTGGGTTTCTGCGTCCCCAGAAAGTCTTTCTTCAATTGAATGTGCTGGTGCTTTATGATCAGGCAGGGGTTTGGAGAGAGAGATTTAATAAGCATCAAGATCCTTTTCTTCCTTTGCAGCATGTAGTGTTCCTGCCCCAGTAGGACTGGGTCAGGACAACCTGTCACATATCACTCCTGAATGATGATAATAGGGGGAGCACTCTGGAGAAAGGTGTCAGAAAGGCTGCAAGCTTGTATTTTAATTGTCAAGCAAGAACTTGCCGTTCCTGATGTCACCTTTGTGAAGGGTGGGTGGTGAGAATGGTAAAGCGTTCCTCAGACCTCTTGAGCAGCAAAATGCAGGGTGATGTTTGGCTACGGATACACAGGGAGAGCCAGCTGCCAGCCTCTGCTCACAGCTTGTAATTTTACATGTTCTGAACCCCGTCCAATGCCCTTGGGTTTGGGTAATCAGTGCAGGGATCTATAACCGCGACCATCCCTCAGCGCCACACTTCATGTGTCTGTCTAGGGAAACTTTTCCTTTGCCTTTTCCTTCTCTCAGCACATATTTTAATTAGTAAATGCCATTCCTTTTTGAGTTGGCAGTAAATGGAAGAACCCTGGACTGGGTGTTCTTAATGAGGCCATGGTACATTAGGCATGAAATGTGCACCATGCTTTGCAGTCGGGAAATGGGGCCAAATTCCTACCAGCCCTTCAGATGACTTCCTCCATCAGCTGGGCAAGCTCTCGCTTCAGGGCGGTCCAGCAAGCTTTGTGGTTTGCTGCATCACACCAGTGCCAAGGCTGCTGTGGAGCCTTGTAAATCTCTAATGGTTACGAGACATCTTCTTACTCACAATTTAACCCCATTTGCTTTTATGCCAACATTGTTCATTAGCTTAAATGGCTCTTTATCCTTCCTGCCCTTTGTGCTGCTGATGTGTTTACAGCTAGCAACCGTCTTCCACCAAGCCTTCTCCTCACCCAGCAGGAAGAGACCCGGCTCTGTGCTGGACCATTAACTTCAGAACGATGCACACGTGCATTGCAGTCACCGTTGGCCAAGGAGAGGCCAGGTACAAGCCCAAGGAAGAGAGAAGGCAAGAACATCCAGGTTTCAGTGCTAGTCAGCTCTGTTGTATCGCACTGCTGGAAGAGGTTCAGAAGAGGCTGGTGTCCATCCTCTTGTCCTGAGACTGGAGGAGATGGAGGGGCTGAGGCTGGCAGGAAGGCAGAGACAGGCCAGGAGGGATTTGGGACAGTGAGCAGTGAACTGCATTCTCCTGAGCAGTGAAGTGATGGCTCTTGAGTCTCTTGCTTACAGGCACTTCCAAGGTATGTCATGTAGCCATCATCAGGGATTCTGGGGTATCCCAGCCCCTGCTGAGACATCCCAGAGGACAGCGAGCTTGGCTGAGTACAACTGGTCACCCTGGCACTGCACTTCCCAGAGCCTGTGCCCCCTGGTGATTCAAGGTGTTGGCCTGTGAGGTGTAGGGTCCAGAAGCATGTTTGCTAATTCCCATTAACCCTGTACTGAATCCCACAGCCTGGCTCCAAAAGCAACGCTTTCCTGGTTAGACACCTTGCTGGAATCTGAAGTTTTCCAGAGGTGGAGAGGTCAGCTCTTTGCCCTGTGTCACTTTGACATCACAGGTGAAAACCCTCTTCCCTAAAGCTGCCTTAGGTGCAGGTTTGTCAAAATACGTTTGATCTGAAAATTGGTTTTGCTTTAGTTCTGGAAGGAATCCACTGTTCAGTCCCAAACACAAGAAACAATAACAAAACCAGCTGCTGTTCCCTAGCCCTGTGACTCCAGGTGTTAGAGCAAAATTTAAAAAGAAAACCCAAAACACTATTAGAAAAAAGCTCTCAAACCTGGTAAGACATAAAAAGAAGCTCTGAACTGGTAGCTGTTGCAGGCCTTTGCCTTTAGGTCTTTAGAAGCCAGGCACGAACAGGACCAAGCCATAAGGAATAGTGCCAATTTACCAATTTTCTCCCCGAAAGCTGTTCTGCTGTACCTCAGGGGAGCTCAGTGGTTCTGGATTCCCAAAGCTGTGATGCTGCCTGGCTCCTCTTCTTTACATAAAGGTTCTGTTGGAAGTCTTGAGTATCTGAGAGAGTGATGGCAGCACCTCTGCTAGAGTAACCTGCCTTCCCTCCCCAGCACCAAGTGATAGTTTGCCCTAACTGATGTCCTCCTTATGGGCTGTGTTTCACTTTAGATGTTGTAACACAGAGCACTGTTTGCCAGCCTTTGTCAGGCAGAGAGCGGCGTGGGGCGGTCCAGCCCCTCGTGCAGATGCACCCTCATGGTGACCACCATGAAATTAAAACCAGCCTCGCTTGGCAAGGAGAATGAAAGCAAGCTCTTCAAATCCTATCCTTGTAGCCCATCGACAGCAGACTGTGCATTATGCTCTGACCTCTCCCAGCTTCTGCGTTATGGAGACAGGGTAGTGCCAGTGCTCAGTTCATCACCGTCTCTTCCTCTGAAGCTGATGGCCCGTCACAGACTTCTCATTGTCACCGGGAGTGATGCAAGAGTCAGGCCTTAAACAGTGCTGAGAAGCCATTTAGAGATGGATTGGAGAGGGACTGGATTGCTTCCTGCCTGTGGGTTTAATGTTGCTTAAAGATGCATTCAGTTCGAGATGGTAATTACAGAGCCCTTCTCTCCAGTGTCAGGTTTTTACATTCATCTTCCCTTACAAAGGTGCAATCTCTCCAAGCTGTTGTGAGGAACTAATGAATCAAACACTAGCAAGCACAAAAACTAAGTGAGAGGATGGAAATGTTACAAAAACAAAGCCAAGCCCTCGCATCTCTTTGTTGCTGCGTTTACTTACTGCATTTGCTGCTTGTTCCTCTTTGAATGGGAGGCAGCCACTCCAAACAGCAGCGATGTGGGAGGTAGTGTTATAAAATGACAATATTTCTCATCATTTGTGTTTTATTTGTTTGGATCAAAGGAGAAAGATTTTTTTTTTCTTTAAGAAAACAAAACTTTGATTTCTAAAAGAAAAAAAAACAAAAAGCTTCCTTTAATGTTTTCAGTGATTTAACCACAAAATGAGCATAAAAGTAACTTCTCTTTGATTTTTCAGATTTTGTCTGTCTTTCTTTTCTCTACTCTTCTCTCCATGCCCCTTTTTTCAGTTGGAAGAGTGAGGGAGGAAAAAAGGGGCAAGCATCTCGGTGAATTAATGCGTGGAGAAGTCAGAGAATTTCCAAGTGTGCTGGGGAAAACTTTAAGGTTTTCTATCTGGAATTTTTCAAGGGAAATTCTTACCTTCTTCCCTTCCAGCAGTGTATTGGAAGTGGGGTGATGGGGTAGTAGCTGCTTGAGAAACATGTTACTAGGAAGTGAAAACTGATGTTGACTTGAATTAGGGGCAGCATGCACATGATGGCAAGATAGATGCCTTTGTTACAGCCTGATGCTTTTGTCTGGACGAGGGACACAGCAGGGCCGGTGATGCGGTTTTATGTTCGCTGCATCAAAGCTACCGATATTTTCTTGGGAATTGCAGTGTGCTGGGTACTCAGCATCACTTCGAGTTTTCCGCATTCGAGGAGAGGATGCTCTCTGTGCACCTCCTGGAGCTCATCGGCATGTCCAGGGCCATTTTTCAGACATTTATTTTTTAACATCTTTTAACTTGGCACAGGGTGGCGGTGTCTTGCTGCTTGCTTGCTTCTGTTGGTTGCACTGTTTTCTTACTGTCTTGGCAGTGGTGGCCGGTCTGTTCTCTACTTGTTTTCTCTCTCTCTCTCTCTCCTTTCCTCTAGATTCATGAGCTCAACAAACGCATGTCTGCAATCGAACGCATGCTGAACCGCTTGGAGGAAAAAATCCTGGTGCGCTCTGACGAGGTAACCGGGCAAAGCCGGGGCACTCTGCAGGGATGGAGCAGGTGCTGTGCTGGTCCCTTCCCTTTCTCTTTGGAGGGGCTACTCTGAAACAGCCAGCACTGCAGGGAGAAAGCCAGGTAGACAAAAACACTCAGGTTGGTTGAGTTTAATCCTCTGCTTTGGCCTTGGAAGCTCTTCCAGGTGGTGGAATGCCTTAGAAAACACTGCATGGCAGAACGGAAACCGAAGTAAATTTAACTCATGGTTTTTAGGGCCCCATGCAAGCCAGTGCCTTCCTTGGCCTTTCTGCACAAGGGAAATTGGGTTTCAGGTTGATACTTTATGAAATGCGAATTTCAGGAGTAGTGTTAAGTGGGATGTCACTACGTCCGCAGAGCTCTGACAGCTTATTTGAAATCATGGGAAACTCAATTAGTACATATGAGGAACTCACCTGGTTATTGTGAATATGAGATCTGAGTCAAGAAGGATTTCTGTCTCTCTTCTGAGCTGCCCTCGTCTTACCATGCCATCAAGCTTGGAACAAAACAGTTAAATTAAGTTAAAGCTGGGCAGCGATCTAGAATCTGTGAGTACTTAGGTCGCTTAACATTGATTTTGGATTTCTAATTTTAAACTATGTACTCTTCTTTTCCTTTGTGTGAACCCATCACCACGAGCTGCTCTGGTGACTGATGGCTCAGTAGAATGGACAGCGATAATTATGGAGAAGTCCCCTAGGCATAAATGAAACAATGCAATTTCTTCTTTTTTCTAAAATCTCTAATGGGGATGGCCGTGTTTGTAATCATTCAGTGTTTCTGTCAGCAAATCCGACCAAGGGAGTAGGAGATGGGCACATTTTCAGGTTCCTGTGCTTTAGTCCCATGTCTAGGGCAGATCAGAGTAGAGGCAACGGGTCTAAACTGCTATGGGACAGGTTGAGGTCAACTTCTAAGCAAAGCTTTCTAGCGGAAAGGATAGCAGAGCCTGGGAATAGGGCACCTGGCAGAAAGATTGCCTGCTGCGGATGCCATGCCGCTGTTCAAGGTCATTAAGAACAGCTTAGACAAAACCCCACCAAGTATGACACAGATCATTGTCATCCCATCTTAATGCAAGGGACAATGAGTTCAGAAACTTCTGGAGATCCCTTCCAGAGCCTGGGAGTTTAATAACATTATTCTCCAGGTGCCATGAACTGTACATAACAACAGGGTGAGGTGGAAATATGCCATCTATCCTACAGGAAAATTTGCTGCGTGTTTTCTTATTGCAAGGATTAGCTAGAGGCTCTGAAAGCTGCCTCAAGGAGTGGTATTTCGTGTGGCTGCTTCCTTTACCCTCATGGACCATGTCTTTGGGTCGTTGTGATCTCTGTGCTCGGAGCCAGCAGCCAGGCTGTGGTTCCTAATGAAAACGCAGTATTTTTTGGGCCCAAATCCCCCATGCACATCTTTTTAAGGGGGGAGGAAGGCAATTTTCCAAAGGAAAAACAAGCATGTTCTTGGGAAAACAGAAAATGGGAATGGAGGTTCATTAAATGAAGGGTTTGCACTCCTCAGCATGGAGCTGGAGTGTAGCTCGCTGGGTTCTGCTGCACCCCTGGGCAGTCTGGGCACCCCTCGGGAAAATGGCTGCAGAGAGGGGGCTTGAAGTCCCCTTCGCAGAGTCCATCTGTGGTCGCACTCACTCAGCTCCTCTGCTGGCCAGTCTTGGTGAGTGTGTCTGGACCTGGGCATGCCCTGTTGTCCATCACAGGAGACACTTACACAGCTCCCTTCTTCTGCTCCTTCAGTCTCCAGCTGCAGGCTCCCAACTTGATCCTGACGCCGAGGAGGAGGAGCTGAAGAGGAAGCTGGAGGAGTTAGCCAGGAACATCAGTGACAAAGAAGTCTCTTCTGAAGAAGAAGAGCATGAAGAAAAGAAGAGAGCAAAGAAACCAGAGATTAGTTTCTCCAGTGATGACGTGGCCAGAGATGCTCAAAAGGTAATCTGTGTCCCCCCACCCATACCATTCTAGGCTCCATCTGTGGTTCCTTCTGCTCTCAGTGGTTTATGGCTTACACCATAGTGCAATTCTTCTTCTGTCCCACGCCTCCACCTTGATGCCTTCCAGGGCTGTGGTGTGGCTGACTTAGCTGCCTGCTTTAACACAGTGTCAAAGGATAGGGAAGTCCCAGAGTGTTTGATCTGGACCTTTTTCCTTGTAGGTTCTCCCAGTCTCATCCAAGAGTCAAAAGTAAAGTCTCTTAGCTTAAAGGTCTTTTCCAACCTAAATGGTTCTACGAGTGGAGGTCTTGCAGGCCACTGCCTGTTATGGAGGGGCACACAACCTCCACCTCTCTTTAGAAGATTTGTTTCCGCATCTGGATGTCACTATGGAGAAGAGTCCTGAGGTCAGAGAGCAGTTCAGTGATGATTGAATACTGGCAGCCTTTGTCAGGCTGCTACAGCCTGAAATGTGTCTTCCAGACCTGCCAGTACCCCTGAGTCACAAAATCCCTGGTCCCACTTCCACTCTGCTAGGTCAGCATCTCCTGTACTTACAGCACTGTGCTGTCTCCTGCTCCCTACTCAGGTGTGGCTGATCTGTGGGGACATGGGTCAGGGAGAGGGGGAGGGATCGCAGCATCTATACAGCCCTCTTCCCGATCACCCCAGAAAGTCCCACACCCCCATGGCCCAGCACAGCTCTGATTTATCCCCCTGCCTGCTGGGTGCATTTCAGAGATGTCTCTCCCCCACTGTATCCCCCCCCCCCCCCCATGTCTCTCCCCCACTGTATCCCCCCAGCAGGGCTGGAGAGGCATTTGTTGGGGTGCAGCCTTGTGGGGGAGACCTGCTTCCCTGGCTGGAGAGCAAGGGCAGAGGCTGGCGCTGGACCCCTTCCCCCTCACCTCACCCGGCAGGCACTAGGGCTGGGTGACAGCGCTGGGGACGAGCAACAGATGACAGCCCTAGTGACTCAGAAAGAAAAGGAGATCTTGTGTGCCTCCAGCTGCACAGAGCCTCCTGAGATGGTCCGTTAGCACGAAATGGAGAGGTCAGCATTCCTTGTTGGGTGTCTAATGGCTTATTTGTTCACCCCCTCCCTTCTGCCAAGGCCATGGATGGGGTACCTGTGCGTCTTGCTCAGACTCATCCACCACTGGAGAGCACGAGGAATCGAGCAGGGCCCATGCTGTACCCCTCCTTTCCTGCAAAGCACCTTCCATCCGAAGTTGCAGAGTGTCTCATGGTGCCACGAGGCCTCTCCTTTAACGTAACGTGCTTTTGTTTCTCAGCCTCGCAAGGCAAAACCCGGCTGCTGCTGGGCTCGGACCGCGCAGCTGCGTGTGCATGTGGTGCATTTAGCAAGTCTGTGTCAGGTATCAGTCTCTGCATGGTCCTATGTAAAATCTCAGGATTAGAGCAAGCAACTATTCCTAGGACAGCTTCCCTCATGGTTTTCGGAACCATTTGCTACCCTCTTACTGCCACTGGATCAGCAGCACACTGCATCCTGACCAAAAGCCTCCTTTTCTGCCTCCTTTTTTCCTGAAAGCTGCTTTTAGATCATTGCCACAGTCGGACTTTACTATTACTCATGGGTTGAACAATGTGCATCTTCTGAGTAACCATTTCCAGTTAGTTGCCACACAGAGGTGGTAACTCACCAAGCGAAGGTGAGTTAATTCCTGTGTGAGCTGCTGATCTGTGGCAGACAGAAGCTCAAACCCTGACCTATGCTGAGGAATAGGGAGACGTTCGTGGGATTGTTAAGGTATACAATGAAGAAAGCTAATCTAAACCTATGAGCTAATGTGGAAGTATGCACACCAGAGACTATA
>JAVJGJ010000061.1:8382429-8410301 GCA_035590215.1 Microhierax caerulescens
TCCTAAATCTTTAGTCTGGCCTTCCAATCTGTAAAAAAAAAAAAAAAAAAAAAACACAAAAAAAACCAAAAACACTTTCTGTTTTTTAAAATTAAATCCTTCTGGCCTGAAGTTCAAACAGGTAAGTGCAAACCACTGGTGGTGTAGAAACTCTCCCAGACGCCATGGCATTGCTGGGTGCATCTCTTGCTACTCAGCTGGCCTCAAGGTTAGGGTGGCAGCTCCTTGCCTGGCAGAAGGGAGCTCCACCAAGATCTGGGCAATGCTATGGGTTTGCACCCACCCCTCTGGTACGAGGGTTCAGCCTTCACCCCCACCACATCTCTTGCTGTATCTGGTTTCACCCATAACTCAAGTTCTTCCACGCAACTGCTCAGATGCTTGATTCTGCAAGGGAGTCCTTGCAGCGAGCCTCAGCAGTGCAAACTAAGGCATCGCCCAAGCTGTAGTCAGCCACGTTGTTATTCGCTAGTTTCCTGCCCCATCTGCCTGTGTAGAGATTATATATATGTACACTAAATCATGCAATAAAGCCAATTTTGTGTCCAGATCCTAGGACGCGTTTTGCAGTGTCTGTTCTTCCAGCTCACTCGAGCAAAGGCTCCTTTCTCTTCCCATCCTCTCCTTTAACCAGCTGGTACACCCCTTACTTTAAAAGCAGGCAGGCAAAAGTAGACAGGAGCTGGATCGGGGGCATCGAAGCAGAGCAGGGGGGAGGTGGTGATGAACAGGACGGCAATATGACTTGCCAGATGCTGCTCACAGAGCCGGAGGTGTGATGAGCGTGGGTCAGTGGCACCCAGTGTGGAGGCCAGGTGGGTGAAGGGGATGCACAGTGTGGGGGTAAGTAGAGGCTGATCCTGAAACGCTCTGCTCTGACTTGCACAGAAACCCAGGATCAAATCTAGAGCCAAAGGCACATGAAACACAAGCCCACAGCATCAAGGGGTTGCTTAAAATCTGCATTAAATAATAGCAACAACCCTGGGGTGGAGAAAGCTCTGCTGAGCTCAGGGTACAGCTTTCCTTGGCTAATGGGGCTTGTTTTCTCCTCTCCTCACCCCTTTCCCTGCCTTTGATGCCCCTCTGCCGCAGCCACCCTGGGTCCCACCCCACTCCCATGACTGTCCCTCAACACACTGTGCTCAGGCATCAGAGCTGACTGTGGCATGAGATGGAGATTTGTCCCAGGGCAATGCCAGCCCCCCTGCCCACATCCCACCAGTGCTGGTATCTTTACCATCCTGCCCACAGAGGTGTCCCTGTTTCAGGGTGTCTCTAGTCCCAGTCACTCCAGTTTAGCCTGGGGGTGCACCTGTGTTTGCATACCTATTGGCCCTGAGCTGGCTCCTCCAGCATCACATCCAGCAGGACAAACATCATCAGGAATCTTTCCCTGGGGGCAGTTTAACCCATTTAAAACGGGAGATATGAAGCCCTCCTGCAGTGGGGACAAGTCCATTCCTACCAGCCCACATGCCCCAGCAAGTTGCTTTCCCCTTTTCTCTGTATGGTTTCTTTAAAGCGGCAGGGTTTTTTGGCAAGGGGGTGTTGAAGGAGAAAGGGTGGTGGCATCCAGCATAACTCTTGCCGTGGAGCAGGTTTGTGGCAGCAGGACCCCAAGCATTTAGGGCAGCATCACCCACCAACCCCCACAGTGGGCAGTGGGTGAGGAGCTCCCCACGGGCAGGGTGACGGAGCAGAAAATTCCCCCTTTTTCTGAAATAACACTGGGTCAAGGACAGGGACTAACATATTCCCAAGCTATCCACCTCAGCTAGCGTAAAGTGCTGGTCTCTTCTGAGTCATGAAGATCCCTGTGCTGATTTGATAAGAGGGGACAGCGGGGAGGGGAGATGCCCCGGCTTGGTCCCTGCTGGGGCTCGCCTCTGACATCAGCATGAAACTGGCCATAAAAACGGCACCCAGAGGGGACTCTGGCTCAGACGGTGGCCACTTGGCTCAGAGGGACGGCAGCTGGGCACCTCGCCTCACCACACCACGGTAAGTGCAGCCCTGGCACGTTTCCTGGGGGAAACGCTGCTTTTCTCTCCCTCTCATGATGCTTTTGTTGCTGGATAATTTCCTGAGCGCTGCTTTGCATCTGTGTCTGTGTCCTTGTGTCTGTCCAGCCGGCTGGGAGGTTTCCCAAAGGGGATTGTAAAAAGTCGGTGGCCACAGCAAATCTGAGCTGTCAGAAGCCCAGTCCAGCTCCTGCCTGGCATGCTGCAAACTTCTCCTTTGCAAAAGTCCCTGGAAATAAAGCTGCTGCTGGGTCCCCACCGCATCTTGCTTAACCAGCTCTCCCGCTTCTCCCCCTTGCCCTGCTCCCTCATTGCATGTGGCTGCAGAAATCAAGCCCGTTGCTCAGCCCACCCTGCACTCATCGCCTCGGTGCCCTAAAGCATGTTACAGGGTGCTGCCGGGTTATCATTTTAGCAGCTGGGTCCAGGGGCAAGTGCCAGGGCTGCAGAGGTGGCCACAGTCCATCCATCACCCAGCATCCGGCAACAGAACCTATTTGTGCCGCTGCAGCCTTTGCTTGGTGCTGCCAGCCCTCCATTTTGGTGGTGGCCCCTCTCCCCATCTCCTGGGCTGTGGGGTCTCATGGGCACACTGGGGGTCCTAGAGAGAAAGAAGAATGCCAGGCCTGGCCTAAGATGCTAGGCTAGGACAAACACCTATTTTGATGAACATGAGGTTTGTACAACTCATGTTTGTGGGGGATATTTACCCCAGAGGTGTCAGCCCCATCAAAACGCCCAGGTTTTGATCAAGCTGCCCCAAGTCCTTTGCATCACTGCCAGCCTGGGGATGCTGTGACGGGGACAGTAGCCCTGTGGCAGAAGTGATACAGTCGCCCCATCCCCTCTATTGCAGCCTTTCCCTCCCAACGGGGGGCTCACCCTGCTAGAGTTTAAGCCAAGCAGAGTGTCCCTGCGATAGCCAAACCTTTTTGCTCTCACAGCCACATCGGAGGCCACCGTTTTTGTGGCACCAGTGGGAAGCACCGGGAGGCTTTGGGACCAAGCCACGCAGCCAGAGAGTGCTGGGGATGAAGCTGGGGGCCGCCTGCCTCCTGTGCCTGCTGCTCGCCTGCCTGACCCTGCCTGTCACCCACGGCCGCATCCGCGAGCGCTCCATGGAGATCAGGAGTAAGGAGAACAGGAGTAAGGGACTCCTCCCACCAACCCCCTGCCTCCAGACCCCTCTGCACCCCCAGATTCAGCTGCACTAGTGGGGGGTGAGGGGGACCACTATGCAGAAGCAAAGATTCACTTTGAAACAGCCTTTGCAATAGCTTTTATCCCCCTCAACCCCCTTTTCTGCTCCCTCGTGTGTCCTCCCCCCAACCCATGGGTGCAGTGCCCTGTTCCCCCCTCCATGTCCTCCCGCATCACCCCCTGATGGTTCCTCTGCTTTTGCCTTGCAGACCCGGACATTGACCCATCCTGGTACACAGGACGCGGAATCAGGCCAGTGGGGCGGTTTGGGCGGCGGCAAGCCCTGGGTGAGGGCACCCATCCTCGGGGGGCTGGCCGGCAGCAAGCCTGCGCCACCCCCCAGCACCCCCTGGAGGAGCGTAGCCCCTGAGCTGAAGCCAACAATAAAAGCCCTTCTCCCTCTCATCCCTATGTTCCAGTCTCTCTGCTCTGAAACACAGCGTGGCGGGGGGTGCAGGGGTGCACGAGGTGGGGGATGTGACCTCAAAAATTGCTGATGCTCACCGTGGCTTTGCAGTCTGCCCTGGCAGTGCATGCAGCATGGCAGCACTTCCCTCTGCACGACACAGTATGCTTATTAGCCCACAACCCAAAAAACACCCTAAAAATAAGCCCCAGAGGACTCCCCTTCCCAGGTGCATCCCATGGGATCCCCACATCATGCTGGCACCCATGAGTGCCCCCGACACCTTCATTTCAGCAGTGTCAGGGTCACAAAAAGCCACCCCATTTCCATGGCTTGGGTCAAAAATTCTCAGGGAGAATACAGAGCCCTGTCCATTGCACTGCATTTCCCCCAACATCCCCTCATAAGCTTTATTCCCAAGCCAGACCATTTTACTCCATCTCCAGTCTGAGGGCGAGAGGGGCCACCGAGAAGGGTGACCTTCAGCATCCCTGTCTGCAGCTGCTGGTGCAGCATTGAGGGGCTAGGACAGTTTGGGGAGGGAAGGGTTAATCTTGGGAGGGGGAAGGAAGATGAGGGGTAAGTGGCAATTAGCACCTAGGTGCCTTAAAGCAGGGGAATCAGGTAAGAGGAGATAGCAAATCTGCCTTCTTGCTGAGATAGAGACCTCCTCCTGTTTTCGGATGGCTCAGCCCTGGGGAAGTGTTGCAGGTCAGTTTCCCCAGCTGGTGTGGGGTGCTGGGTGGTCCTCAGTGGGGAGCTGACCTTGTAAACCCTGGCAAAGGGAACTGTAGTCCCCTCTTCTCCATAGGGAGAATCTTTAAGGGTGTCTGCTGCCTTATGGCTGTGCTCAGCCTAGCCAGACCTCATCCTGTGGGCTGGCATCACCATCAGGGCATGCTCCAAAAACTGAGTGGTTATGTTGTGCTGCAGGCAGGGCATTTGCTTTGGCCCTGCTCTACCACCAGACAAGGCTCTTATACTAGTAATAAACTGGTGATTTCTCCTGAGTATGGGCTGCGATCCCTGTAACAGGTTGGGTGGTGGCTGGTGGGGTGAGGGGAGCCCCAGGTCTGGTCTCTGCCATCTCCATGTTTCCTGTGGTCCCTTCCTGCAGGCTAACATCAGGGTCAGGAAAAATTAAAATAACACCTTCAGGGCAATAGTCTCTTTATTTGCAGCCTGGGTGTAAAGCCGCTGGAATGCACCTGCTTTGCTCTGGAAAGTTAAACCCTCCCTTTTTAGACAGGAAGGGAGATGGAAGAGGTGACATGCAGCTGGGGTGGGGGGATGTTGCCATCGGGGCTGGTGCTGGTAGGTCATACTCCTCTCTGGAAGCAGAAAGTTGGTGGAAGAAACCCCTGTGCTTTACCGCTTGGATGAAGCCAGTGCTAGAGGGTTGAAGAGGCCCCCATGCCCCCGGGATGGGCTCTGATGTTGCTCCGAGGGGGAGGGTGGCTGGGCTGAGCTGCTTCTGTGTCCCCCTGTTTTGTCATTGCTCCTCTTGGAGACCTCATCCAGCCACTGCTGAGGTCAGAGCTGCCCATCTTCAGAGTCAGCAGCACCCTGTCCTTGCCCTGCTCTCCCCCAGGTCAACTGTTGACCTCCCGTGTGGGGATGGGGCTGATGCCTTCTGTTGTTCCCGCTGCAGGAGCTCTTGGGCTAGGACGAAACACAAGGTGAGAAATGCTCGTTTCTCCTGCTAGTGGGGTAGGATGTGATGGCTGTCCCACCCCAGGGGAGCCACTGATGGCCACTGGTACCATCCCACAGTAAACATGTTAGACCTCTACTGAACAGCTATTCTGGGGGCACCGCTGCACCTAGATTAGATGGTGATGCAAACCAAAATTGTGGCTTTGGGAGAGGGCCTGAAATCCATCTCTGATGTTGGAGCATCCTGGGGTGGATCTGTCCATTCTTCTGCCCCAAGAGGTGTGGCATGTTTCACAGAAACTATGGGCTGTTGTGGCTGTGACCCAAGCAGCTGCCAGGTGTGGTGCAGCCTGGAATGGCTGGGATGAAGATCTCAGTAGCAAGTATGGGCAACGAAGGGGGTCAGCTTTGAGGGTGAAGGCATTTACAGCCTTGAAGCAGAGGTCTGGGGCCTGTGGTTCACCTGCCTGTGCTCTCACCTACAGCTGTCACACTACTCACCTATGGCCATAAAGATATCATTTACTTGGTGGTTGGATTTTGCAGATGTCTCCATGAACAGAAGGCCTTTGGTCCTTGCAAACTCTTCTCCCTCCTAGATGGAGACAAGCGAAGTTATTCCCCCAGCCCCCTCTAAGGCTGCTTGGGTTTGGTTACTGTGGCATTTCATGGCAGGTCAATAATTGCACAGGGACTTTGGAGGTATCTGAAAGCCTTTTAAATTCTCAGATTTTCTAGGGCATATCCCAGTGCTTGCTGGCAAGGGGGTGATGAGGGGGTCTGGGAGCTCACCACAGGCTCTTACCTCAGTGGTGACTTCTCGCTCAGCAGCAAGGTCCATCTTGTTGCCCACCAAAGCAATGACTATTTCATCGGGAAGGAATTCCTTCTCCAGGTCCCTCAGCCACAGCTTTGCTCGGTTGAGTGTTTCCTGGAGAGATGGAGACAAAACTATCCAGTGATCTGGTTTTGATTCAGTCCCGTTGTCTTGAGCATAGCAAACCTTGATGGGTGGCTCCAAACCAATGGGGGTGGAAGAAATGTGGTGAGGAGGCTTTGATTACTCTCTCATTGAAACAAGTCATTGGACCTCAAACTGATTTCTTTAGGGATAAATCAGCCTTGGATGATGGTATGTACTCTTTCCGCATGGCAGCAGAAATCACCCCTGGGGTGGTGGCGTGGTTCTGCATGGGCAGGGAAAGCCCCTGGCATGTCCCAAATGGGATGTTCATCTTCTCAAATGGTTGCTTGCATACTGCTTTCTGCTCTACCAAGGACAAACACCATCATCTGGACACCTCTTCCCTGCCAGTGCTGCTACAGCATGGCACAGTTCTGGCATGAACAGGATCAGCACCTCCTGCCTTACCTTGTTAGCAATGTCGTAAACAAGGAGAGCAGCATGGGCACCCCGGTAGTAGAGGTGGCAGACACTGTGGTACTTCTCCTGTCCTGCTGTGTCCCAGATCTCAAACTTGACAGTGGCTACCTCCAGGTTGAGTGTCTGTGTGAAGAAGGAGCCTGCAAGCAAGATGCAGGGTGCACATTTGCTTGCAAAAGCAGAGAGCTCAGATCCATTGCCATGAGGTCAAACACATCCCAAGGGCCAGTAATAATGCTCTAATACACAAAATTGAGGTGGGTTTCTCACAAGCACTGACACCACTGATGAGGTGGTGTGCCGCAAGGCAGTGCAGCCCGTGGCAGTGTGGGAGCCCTTCCTGACAGCAGACTTGGGTGGATGCACACCAGTTTTGATGTCAGATAGCTCTGAGCTTTGCAGAATAGCTCCCAATAGAGCTTTCTGCTGGTGGGTCAGATCTGAGAGCTGTGAATAGGAAAATCCACTGAAAAGGGGTTCACATTGGAGGGGGTCCTCCATCCCTTCTCCCAGGGAGCAGATGGCTGCTTATGAACCAGCCAGAGCCATGGCAGAGGTACAAGAGAGCAGCCCCGCAGCACCTCGCTCTCCTCCACCAGCTTGCTCTTCAGGCTCCATGTGGACTACAGCCTCTGTGCTTGCTGTGCCACCTTAGGGCAAAATGCAGGTACAACGTGTAAAACAAACATCTACAATGTCTGGGTGCTGTAGGAAGCTGTGCTGATGCAAATGCATAGGGGAGGCAGCTTGGCCCTGGCAGGTATGCTGTCCCGAGAGAGGTTATAGAGGGAGCAGGACTCTCACAGCTCTCCAGATAGTTTTCATCAAAGGACAAGCAGGCATGTGGCCTGCCTTTGGATGTGGGTTGTTCATGGCTTGTCAGGGCAGGATGCACAGCAGCAGATGCTTTTCCCTTTGCCAGTGGAGCTGGGGTTTGCAGCCTGGCCAGGGTGTAGGGAGGTATGCACTCCCATCTCTGCTGGCAGGCTGGGGGGAGGAACCTACCCACTGGGCAGTGCTGAGGGGTCCTCTGCAGCTGGCTTCTGCCTCCTGGGCTGTCCTGCCTGCTTTGAGGGCCCAAACCTCCCTTTTTCTAGCAGGACACTGAGGCTGGGGCAGCTCATGTGCAGGGGAGACTCTCCTGGGGCATCTGCATAGCTGCGAGGGCAGCACAGGACCAAGCATGCAAAGCACAGAAGAACTGTACCATTTGGACTTCAGGTTTCATTTATTTTGCTGCTTATCGGCCTCAAAAAAGCAGAGCTAAGCCAAACCTGTGCAACTTAGATGTGGCTTTGCTTACAGCCTGGCACTGAGGAAAATGGGCTGCAGAGACCTGAAGATGACAGCACAGGGTGAAAAAAGATCTGGCTCTGGGGCAAGTCCGTTTCATGTTCAAAAGTGGGTCTGTGCTGCTGCAAGGTGTACCAACTGGTTCTCCTGAATCCCACCCCGCTGCAAGGAAGAGCATCAGGCCTGGTCTCTTGTCCAGAGCCATCAAGCTATTGAAGCTACTCACTCACATCCCACAGTTGGCAGTGACTCTTTGAAGTCATTTTTCACGTATCGGTAGGCCAGGCTTGACTTTCCCACCGATGTGCTCCCCAGAAGAACCACCTTGTAGATGTAGGTGGGGCGAATCCCCCCCTGGAATGTGCCTGGCATTGCTTCCCGTGCCCTGCAAGGAAACCAACTCTGTTAGACGTACATCTGCAGTGATCCCAGGTCCATCAGCTGAGCCTCCCACATCAGCTCCTGACTGGTGGCAGTAAGGCAGGTGGGGTTTAACCTCAAAATAGGCTAGAATAAAATCATTAATGTCCTGAATCAAGCTCAGTACATCAAACCATCTGCCACTGTCTGTTATGACCAGAGGGTGGGGATCTTTAGGAAGAAACTTGATGCAAAAGGCCACCTTGGATGTAGGCAAGGAGACTAGGTTGGATGCATCTCCTTTAGAGAGGACGTGCTGGAGAAAGTTAATGGCAGTGACATCACTTATGAGTGTGCCTTGCTCTCGAGCATGCCTCCTTTACCAAAGTCCTGGGGAAGAGCTTAGGCTGATGTTCCATTTTTATTGTGGGTCCTGGTTAGAAGTTATACTGGGGAGCCTAACTTGCACCTGAGCTCGCTTCCAGCCTGGAGGTGATGCTGCTACCAGCTTGCTAAGGACAGTGCCCGGGGAATGGGCTTTGAGGCAACACTGCTCCAAGTCAGCATGTTGCTCGCCAGGGTGAAAAAGCAGGGGTGAGAGGACCTGACTCAAGCACCCTTGGGGTCAGC
Source organism: Microhierax caerulescens (assembly GCA_035590215.1). NCBI lineage: Eukaryota > Metazoa > Chordata > Aves > Falconiformes > Falconidae > Microhierax > Microhierax caerulescens. The sequence continues at coordinate 8,391,383 of JAVJGJ010000061.1, forward strand.
AGCACACGTACAGATGGCATATGCTCCTGCACCACAGACTGAGAAAGCCCAGGCAGACCTAGCCCATGAAGTCTCATGCCCTCATGACCATTGCACCACCAAGTGTGACTCTGCATCACTCGGGGTGGAGCTACGCTGCGCAGTGGCCAGGGATGGGGGGGAGCATGGCCCAAAATAATGGTGGTTGCCTCAAACCTAAGAAGAGAGATGCTGCAGAGCGCTGGACATACCCTGGGAAGAGGATGGTCGGTGTGAGCCCTCCTGGGTGGCACGTGTCCCCTTCTCCCAGCCTTCAGCTCAAGGAAGTGACACTGCCCTGCTGTCCGTGGGAACTGTCAGCGCAGGGTGGTGAATAACACCGCCTTGCAGATAGCCAGAGCTTCGCCCTGGCTCCTCCTCACAGAGCTCCTCCTCCGAAAATACTCAGCTCATATGGAGAGCTATGTAGGAGAGAGGGAGGTTCATGCACAGCTTGAAGATGAAGGGTCACAGGGTGCTGAACTGAGCAGGAGAGGGCATGAGATGATGCACTTGCATGCATTTATCCCACATGCAGTGGCAAAGGGGAAATATGCCAGCAGCAAGCCCGTAACTGCTGCGTGCAGAGATGAGGTGTGTCTCCTATAAAGATCTAATCTTCTAACACCCAAAGGCAGCAGAGGAGCCTTGTGAAGGATGCTGAAATGTTTGCATCCTGCTGCTGGTCCCTGCCTCTGTGTCCTGATCCTCTCACTACTATCGCATATGAGACGAAGAGCCTCCCGTGCTGGTGAGAACAGTGCCTGCGTGGGGTGCTTCCCTCCACGTGCTTTTGAAGAAAGCCCTAGTCAGCCAGAGAGCAGGGACCTGCAAGACTTATAATGAAGATTTGGTGCAATTACTCCAACTTCTACCTGGGGCTCACAGGAGTTTGGCATGCAGAACTTGCAGGTGAGCAAGAAGTACCTTTATAAAGGTGTGTAAGAGCAGCACTTAGCAATGTAGCTCCTGGCCAGGAAAGTATCTGCAGCTCCCTTGTTGCTTGACAAAAGCCCCTTGTTCCTGCACACTGTTCATGCCACATGTCTCCTTTATTTTGCCTGTCTTCCCCCTGCAATCTGGCAGGCTCCAGACCTTTAATTCTTCTCCCTTCCCTGAGCTGTTATCAAAGCAGGTTGTCATTAAGAGCATTCCTTGGTGTTGGCTGAACCCAGCTCTGTATCTTTAGATGCAGGTGTTTTTTCTGCTCAGTGAGATGGGCTTTCATCCCCTTAAAAACCAGAGTTAAAAATCTTCTCCCCTAGCTCACACAGCCCAGCAATGAAAAGTGGGATTGCAGTTTGTGCAGAACAGCTAGTTAGGGGTGGGTTATGTGGGGTTTTTTAAAGCAGGAAAAAGATAAACCCTGCGGTACAGCATAAGGGTGATCCTTATGGTATTAATTACATATATTTGCTTCTTTCTAGGCCTGGAAATAAGACTTCTATCCTTTCTGAGCAGTTATGTTAGCTACCATAGGTGATAAACTATAAAACTCTATAGGGAAGCAAGAAGCTGCAGGAAAAACACCCAAGATTGCCTATATTAAACTCAGTTTCTCATTATTTCACTCTGCTCCTCTCTGTTTAACATTAGAAGGCTGTATTCATGCTGGAACAAAGCTCACCTGAGAATTACTGTAATGACAGAAATTTTCTTGCAAACTTTTCATGCTAGCAAGCACCTATTAGAGATGGGGAGTTTTTCCAAAGCTCATTTGAAACGATTTCTTTTCTGTGTTGAGGCAGAAAGTGAGTCTTTCTCTCAATCTGAGGAGAACAGCAAAGAAACAAAACAAGTAATGGAAAATAGGATTTAGGGGAAACTGTTTTCTTTGTCCTGTTTTTGTTGAAAATGGAGTGTACAGAGTAAAACCCCATGCTTGCTGGCTAAGCAACTGGGAAAAGTCCTCCAGACTTCTCACGTGGCTGGTAGTCACCCTTCTGTGGCTGTTCCCTGCCTTGGGGAAGAGCCTGTTGGCAAGACTCTGCTTAGGGTTACAGTCAGCTCCACAAATCCAGGATGCTGCTCCAGCAGGGTCACCAATCTCCGCTCTAGGTGCAGATAACGGTGCTGCTGCCTCGCAGCAAACAGCATCCCTGTGCTGCCAATGAAGCAGAAGCTCCTTCTTCAAATGAAAACCCTCTGACTTCCCTGGGCTGACTGAGCATATCCAGGAGAAACATTTAAAGCAATTTTCCTACTGATTTCTGTGAGTTAAGATCCAGCAAAGTGCACCTGCATGTCAGAAAGCTTTTCTCAGTCTGACTAGAATAAGTTTTATTTATCTCAGTACAGACTCAAAACTCAGAAGTCATTGATGCTTCTGTGTAAAATGGCTTTGGCAAATGTTACTGCACAGGCTTTCAACGGTTGAGGTGTTACCTGGTCTGTGACTGCTTAGATGCTGGATTTGGGGACTTTTTAGTCTGGTCCTGGTAAAGAATAACTTGGCAATTTAGGGTGCAGCCTGGGCAACAGCTGTGGTGTTACAAGTCCTGTTCTTGTGCCTGAAGGCCACACTGAGGGGCAGGGAAAGCTGAACCTGCTCAGATCCAGTATCAAGAGCCAGAGATTAGTTTAGACTAACTTCTCTTCAACTGTAAAAATAATGTTGGTAGATTTAGTCTCCAGATACAGCTTAATATCCTGTGACCACTGTGTCTAGCAGTAGATATTCAGGGCAGGCTTGACTGATCTTACACTTACCTAGAACATGAGTACTGAAATGGCCATGACACAGATCATTTCTCTCTTCCTAATGGAGGAAATTGTGCTCTCAGCCAGACACCCCCATTCCCTTGTCTCAATGTCTCCTTTCCTTCCCGTGGGCAATGGGGTGGGTATGTGGAAACAGTTCCAACCAGTGTTAACCAGCTTCCCCCAGAGAGACCACTGGTTTAATGTAAATCAACTTAAAGGTAATCTGTTTGCTGGGTACAGCCGCAGCACCAGATCAGTGATACTGCACTTGAACTGCCTGCTCTCACTGTTTCCAAGAAGGAACCTGACAAATCTGTTTATGAGGGTGACTCAGTTGTTTATAATTAGCAGGAAAGTGGACTTTATCTAAGGGGCATCCTTTCAAACTCATGTTTTATGGGCATAAATACAGCAACATGAGGTGGCAAAGTAGATATTTGCACTGGAATGCAACAGCAAGGGCTTGGCTTTCGCCAATCAATCAATAGGTATCTCTGCAGTATTTTTAACCAGGGAAGGGGTCGGTGGGGATGGGGTCTGGTCCTTGTATATTTATTGTTGGGGCATAAGCTTTTTATTTCCAAAGGAAAACAGAAAAAAAAAAGAAAAGAAATGCTACTGTGAAGTGTTATTTAAGACTCTGTTTAACTTCCTGGGAAATTAATGATGTTTAAGTCAAATGATGTTTAACTGATGTCTAAGCTTTTCTAAACCACAATCTCTAAGAAGATCCTAAAACCATTAAAGACATTTGCTGAGTTTCTGCAGGGGTGCAGCAGTGAACAAGAACCACAGTTAATCAGTTCCTTCGGGGTGGGGTGAAACGGGACTCCAATGCTACCTATGTAAGTCTGCAGTATCTAGCCTTGTAATTTTTGGACACAATGCTTTATGTTCTTTCAGATTTAGGTGTCCTATCCCATTCTGTTCCCTGCCCCCAATACCCCCACCCCACCCCAAGAGTGATCATGCACCTACCTCCCCAATTAACTTCTAGTATTCAGCTCAAAGCATTCCTCTGCTTTTGGGAGCTTCTGCCTACCTATTAAAGCTCTCGCAGTGCTAGCGTAGCAGCACGGCCATTTAGAAAGTTCGCTTAAGCCAAGGTTACCAGGGGATACAAAAATCCCAACTGCAAAGACTTAATGTGTAAACACTGTCAGATTTACATAGTGCTGATTTCTCAATGCAATCAGCTCTCCTCAAAGCTAAGGGGAAGAGAATAAGGGTCATTGACTGTGCAGCCAGAGCAGGTTGGGGAAGTAAGGCAGCAATAAACAGAGACTGCCCTGGGCTGCGGGTGAGACCAAGCGCTCTAAGACATTTGCAACAGCTTTTTGGCTGCTGGAGAGGATGGGGTAATGACAAAGGGCTTCCTAAGTCTTCCTAAAATCTCTTCTTTTGGGCAGGGAGCCACTGAGGACAGTGCTGTCCTCCCTGCTGGAATCCTCTTTGCAGCTGGGATGTGGGGCTGCTTCCCAGTGGGAGGAGGACAGTTCTGGGAACTTGGCTGGGAAAAGCACCTTGGAGATGGTGGGTCGGGGCTGGGCCTGCCCTGCATGGAGTTCCCCGGCAGAGGATACTTTTACCTTCTGAAGCCTTGCTCTCCTCCCAGTGCTCCAGTCCGTGGTGTCAGGAGTGGTGGGGTGATGGCCCCGTCCAGCTGCCCAACCCTCTCTATACCAGGGGTGGATAAAAGCGAAACCAGCCAGCAGTTCCTGGGGAGTGGTGTCAAAGGGAAGAGACGACTGACGGAGATCAGTGAACCTTAGACCTGCCGGCAAGCCAGGCAAGCTGGGACCACAGGGCTGCTGTCACACTGAGCGGGGTTGCTGGCCATGCCCCCTGTACTCCCTCCTTCCCGCCCCCCCGATTCCCATACTGGGGTTTGAAGGTGGGTGGGTAGGTGGGTGGAGGAATGAGTGGGTGGGTTTTTCCCCTGTGCCTCAGGATCTGAGGCCCACCCAGCTACAGGTGGCATGGGGAGTAAAAGCAGCCCACAGCCTACCACTGGGGTTTGAGGACAGGGGAGGGCTGGGTGTTGGGCTGGCCGGAGCCACGGCGTGCCAGGGATCTGGCCTTCTCTGGGTTTTTATAGTACGGCAATTTCTGCTGACACACGTTAGACTTGGCTTTGGTCTGGTGCCAGGGTACAGGCTCGGATAACTTGGGCCCAGGATTGCCGAAGCAATTTGTTTTCAGGAGCTGGCTGGTTTACCAGCTGGTAGGTGACAGCACACCCGCTTCTTTTGCAAAGCACTTCAGCAGATGAGCTGGGGAAGTGCAAAGCGACCAAAACCTGAGCTCTTAGGCTTTTACTGCCTTTAATTAAAGGAATGGCTAGTTACCACAGGCAGCTGGGGCTTGGTGCTTTGGAGAAGGCTGCTCTTGTTAAAGCTCTAATAGCTTGAGAATGAAATCACAGCAAGTTAATGCATTGGGATAACAGGTCTGGAGTAAGAAGAGGAAGATCTGATAAGTAAAAATCTAAATGAAGACAGGTTTTGTATTTCTGTCACTCATCTTGTCATAAGCAATGTCTTTCCTTCAAGTAACAGTTCCTAAAGTTTTCTGGAAGTGAAACAGACTTTACAAAATCTAGTCCTAATAGTTTCAGGGAGCAGGGTGAAAAGCGGGAGCCCTACAAGGAAGCTTAAAAGAGTACATCCTAGTTTTGAAAAGAAGAGCATGTCTTATGACTTCCAAGGCCTGACAGCTCCAGCTCAATTACTTCCCATTTCTATGATGAAATGCCACATACAGATGCCTGAAAGTTGCACAGGCTTCATACAGGAGTGGTGCCCCCACCAAGTGGTATCACTATGAAATGTTTTAGTCTGCAAGCCAAATGTTTCCCTTTGCTCAGGAGTGTGTCCATGCACAGATTTGCGCTGTCACAGCAAAACTGGCTTGAGTATACCCACGTACACCTCCAGCCTGAGAGCAGATCTTACCCTGCACAAGCTTTTTTCCTCAGGTGGAAGGAAAGTGTTTACCTTTCCAGATCTGTTCCCATTAGCTCTGCAGAAGCTAGAATGGGATTTGGGGATCTTTTGAAAACTATTCCTACCAACCCTATGAAAGCCCAAACCATCTGAGGCTGGTATTGTTTTTTCAGCACAGAAGCAGTTTATGTGCTCCCGTCCTCTCCCATAACTTTTTTCACATGGTTGTGCTGTAAAATAAGCTGACTTAAAGCCTTATTTTTTTCTCCAGGGCTTCAGATAGATCAGTTCTTCAGCAGGAGTCTCACCGCGACCCTGTGAACAGTCACACAGGCACAGCAGAGGGATAGAAAGGTGTTTCAGGGTTTGGGAAGAGCTGGGGGCATGGATACCTTAAGCTAGGATTGCTGCAGCCACAGGGTCCTTGCCCAGTGATGAGTGATGCTGAAAGGCAGTCTGTTCCTATTTACCTGCTGTTTTGGACCTGCAAGCTGTGGTAACAGCATGCACCTAAACTAAGCCTCTAATTCTTAACAGAAAATTAAGCTCTCAGTCTTGACTGGAAGGCTTTGAAGCCTTATGAAAGGGTTGCCTTGTAGCTGCTAAGAGAAACTTCATTTCTAATTTGTGCTGCTGCAGTAAGCACCAGTCTCATACTCTGTTATTTTCATACCTGTCTTATCTGCCCGAGCAGATGTTACATCTTGGATGCCTTTGTTAAGGTCTTTTCTAAAAGGAAGTGGTGTAAAGGAGTTGCCTGCACAAAGTGCTACGGCCTGGCTGGTATAGATGCCCCTGAAGTCCTCTGGACCCCAGGGGAGCATGCCCCTTGCATGGGCTGGGGCATCTGCCTCCTGGACAGGCCCTTCTCCGGCTCCTGGTGAGCCAGACCCCACTAGAGGGCACAGCTCATCTACAATTTAAAACAACGGCGATGCGAGCTCCTCATTCTCGTTTCCGAACTGGACAACCAAGTAGGTACAAGTCAGGGAGGGTGACGAGAGAGATGGGCTGGGGTCTGCTGCTGGAATTGCATCTGGACAGCCAGCTTTTCTCTGGGGGGCTCTATTCTGCAAACAACTGGGATGTGAACCTCTGTGATAAACACTGTTGCAGTGTCAGGGAGCCAGAGCTTTTTTGCACAGTATCTTGGTCTGCCTGCCTGCTTCATGAGTAAGCAAGTATCTTGTCCTGGATGCTCAGGATCAGACCTCCTTCAGCAGCAAGTGGTTTGCAAGCAAAGACTGTAGCTGTATCAAAACTGGATTGGTAGAGCACCTGGAGTGACCTGCGCAAAAGCTAGGGATCCACCTTGCTCAGCTGTGCTTGTGCAAGGAAGGGTTCCTTACCTGAAACAAGGTTTATTGGTAAAAGCTGGGTATAGGTTGATTTTCCAGGGTTAGGGGTTGCATTTCATTTTATACTTGCCTGATGTAATCATGCCACAAGAATTTGCAGGAGAGGTCTGGCCATGTGGGTGGTAGGGATCAAATATTCTAGCTTAGCAATGTGTGATCTGAGCACCTGGAACCCCCTTGTAGACCTTCCCCCACTGTTCCATTTCAGCTTTTTTCTTTGATTTTCTTAACAGTGAAGGAAATTGTGATGTTTCAGTAGTGCACAGGAATGCCAGAACAGGTCAAAATAAAACTCCTAGAGAAAATGTGTGAGAATAATTCCAATAATCCTGTATTTCTGGCTCTGCCTGCTGTGTAACTTCAGGAGGGTTGCTTCTCCTTCCCCCTGAGTAAAAGGAGGCACAGGGACACAGAACTTTCTGAAGCAGTTTGGGAGCTCCTGGACTCTTTTTTCAGTGATTATGTCGCACTTGGTTCCTCCTGACTCTGATTGCTGTGAGGAAGCATCACTGTAAATCATCCCTTGCTTAGGGAAGAGCACTTGGGTGGAAACGGTGGCAGGGTTTGGTAATAAGGACACTACCATATGCTGAAAACAGACTAAAACCTCAGCTTTGCCACTGGTCTGCCCACGGGAAGATTATTTTTTCTCCCCTGATTTGTTTCTCCTGCTCTCCTTGGCTTGTCCTTTGTTTTGTGTGTGCTCCCTAGCAGGGTCTGTGCAGGCAGCCCAGCACAGCAGGTCTGATCTCCATCAAGGCTCCCATAATGCTGAACCAACATGAAGACCTTGTACTGCTCCAAAACTGTTAACTGCTTAGCCTCAGCTTTAGTATTTTTGGACCCCTGAGATCCCTGAATACCACAAAGTTGTTTCTGATGGGCCAGTTTACATCCAAAATGCTCCTGTTGTTTGTTTGGGTTTTTATTTGCATGTTTCAAGAGTACAGCCGTGGTATCAGTAGTCCTGCTCAGCTGAGCACTTTGTGCCATTTGCTTGGGCATCTCCAGGCTCTTTTCTGCTCACATTGCTGCACCATCTTGGACAGGGGCTGCAACCTCACTCCTGAGTTTGGCTGGTCTAACAAGGAACAGCCACAGATACCTGAGCATGTTTCAGCTGCCCAAATTATACCATGAGCACTGCTGTCCGCCTTGCCTTTTGCTCTCCAAAGAAAATGTCTGAAAGCACAAGTGGCTTTTCAGGTTTTTTCCTGCTGGTGGATGTGGAGGAGCAGAAAGAGTGTGCTGTTTACACTAGAAGGGCTTTGTAAAAGTTTTCTGGCCTAAACCACAGAGATGAGGTTTGCTAGAGCTGCTTTAGAGTCACATCTGTGCAGACTGATGCTGCCACAACAGCGACAGAGCAGTATGAGCTTATTGGCTATGGTGGCCTGGAAACCCTTATTTGCATTTTCAGAGACCCATATATCCATACTGTATGTGTATATGTATGCAGGCATTTTAGAAAGTACGGGGGGTATATTTGATAGCATCTGAATCCTGCTGTTGTTCTGTGCCATGGCCTGGTGGCTTTTGGGCTCTGGGCTGTGCTGAAAGTCCACAGTGGCCATGGGCTGCTGCTGACCTGATGTAAAGCCACTGCTGCTGCAGACTGCTATATTTATAGGCTCTGATGGGCTGCTTCTGTATCGCCAGGCTTTCTGAGAGCGTCACCCGTGGTCTCGATGCTGTTGCAAAGCCAGCACTTTGTCTATTGTGAGCTCTGGCTAGCTGGACAGAAGTGAGGTTATGGTCAGATTTAGACAGTTGGGAATGGGCCTGCAGAGCCCAGAAGTAATGGTCATAGAAATATGGTTTTTGTTATAATCTTGCCTAAGAGGTTTTGGCTCCTGGACCAGCTGTAGGACAGACAATTTGTCTCTTCACAGCCAGCTTCAAAGGAACCAGTCACTTGTGTGCAAGTATATATAGCATGCCTTGTTTTGAGGATGTAATTATTTTGGTTTAGCTGGAATTGCTATAAATGAGCTTACCAAGCAGAGTGCACCTGTGGTCCTCACCCTGCTCTTGCAGAGCAGCTCTCCTTACTGTGCTCCTTTGAGCAGGGCTCCAAAACACTGAGTGTTGGTCTGGGGAGCCCCTGGCCAGCTTTGGTAAAGGTGGGCATGCTGCCTCTCGCTGAGCAAGCCAGCCTGGCCCTTGTCAGTGGCCAGCAGATACAAAGCCTCAGAAATAAGATGGGGCTCTTCTATTTTTAAAAGCCTGTTTGTTTCAAGAAGAAACATCTGGAACCACTGTAAACAAAATTAATTCAAAATAATTGGTCCATCCAGCAGTCCCAACATATTATGTTCTCAAAACTGTTTGCCGTATCTGTGCTGTTAAATGTGTAATCCCTTGTTTGCATGATGGTTCTTACAGAAAACATGGGTAAGAATTTAATCACATAGGCTAGCTTGGAATGGAAGTGCTTTTTCTAAGCATCCTGGCCTTGTTGTTTCTCCTTTTCTGTGCCTGCAGTAATGTCATAAACTGATGCAATAAGATGAGCCCCTGAAGTTCAACTCATGAAGCCTGAAGATCCATGGTAGCCCACTAGTGATCATACAGACAAGGTTTGTTTTGTTTGATGCTGCAACAGAGAATCACAAGATCATTTTATCAGTTTTCAGAAGAGGAAGGGATGTGGCTTTGTTAATGAAAAAAAAAAAAGATTGGGCTTCTCACTCTTGCACTGATAGAGTTAAGAAGTATTTTGAGGATTGGTTGAGTTGTAATGATGAACAGATCATTTACACTGAAGCTCAGAACTGAGCCTGTCATGAACTGCTTCAGGCTTCTAAAATGCTAGTCTTCCTGTATTAATTATTAACATTGCTAAAACACTCCAGAGATTGGCTTGGAAACATTAAACAAGCTTAATATTAATGACTCCCAGATGATAAGTGACAGTGAACATTAGCATGTGTTAAAGACCGAGGAGGGAAAATAACTACTGACTACAATAAACATTTTCAGTATAGTGGGATTAAATTACAAAAAGAATACAAGTGTGAACCACAAGAAAGGCTTTCCTATAGCATTGTCTGCTACATTTGAAGAGACAGTTAATACTGTTTCCACCTTTGAAATTACACTTAACTGGTCACAATAATTAGACTTGAAAAATAGGGATGCGCTGAGGTGGAAAACGTCTGCCACCAACTTCTTTACTCTTAAGAGGAGACATGCTTTTGGCTAGAGACTGTTGCAGGCAGCTGCCTACCCACACTGATTACCTGCTAGCTACAGTCCTTTGTGATTTATAGGGGATTTCTTAAAACATAAGATTTGCTATGAACATCCCCTACTGAGGGTGCTGGAGGTGGGGAAAGGGATATAATGGAAAGTAGACAGTGTTCCCTCTTAGTGCATGGAGCGGTTCTTGCCCATATGTCTAGTAAGTAAATTGCAACTTTTGTGAAAGGAATGTGTGGCTTCCTCTAGCAAGAATGTCTCCATCGAACATTTCGCTTATTTCAGACTTCATGTTCTCTTTTATTCAGTGGACCTTGGCCAGCAGGACCACCCCCAATGAGTCCAGCCCACCTCGCCAAAACAGCTGCTATGCAGAGACCTCTGGCTCTAGCTTGGGTACCTGACTCCAAAGGGACAGCCAGCCTTTCAAGGGTATGGAAATGAAGGAAGCAGTGCTGTGAAATAAGAGACATTGTTATCTAACAAGGTTCTGGTTTTGCAGTATTTTACACGATTAAAGCACTTAAGCCCTCTCTTCCACATGCATGGTCTGGTGCCTACCACAAGCTTCATGTAGTGCATTTTTGCCAGTGGGGATATCACATTTGGGATGGACCTTGACCTCTTCGATAAACTTGGTGGCAACAGGCCGGCTGGCTTATGCTACTAGTCTGGGAACTGTGAACACTCACAGAGTGATCACACGTGTTCCCTTTGGAAACTAGGTTAAAAATGGCTGTAGGCAGTACCTTTCTATATGAAGGGCTATAGAGGAGCTCACTGTCAGCCAAAAGTTGCTCTCAGCTTAGTAATCTCTCCAGAAGTGTTTCATCTGTCTATGTTTGTGAAACAGTTGTAATGAATGCAACTGAAAATGGTTTGCTGTTGCTTGGAAAGAGAAATATTTAAGTAATGCTGTCTAGCACAGAGTTGGAAAGTTCATGTGGGTGTGAATATAATTTTATTTTCGCTGAAATCCCCACCCAGCTTTTGGATGTATAGTACAGACACATTCATAGGGCATTTGATGATGGGTTTTGCCTCTCCATGCTTTGCAGCACACTGGTGGTCACATCGTAGTCCTGCTTTTTTGAGGTGACGTCTAAATATTTGTCTGGTTGAAGTCTCACACACTGGGTGTTTTAGGCATGGTCCATAAAGGCACAAGAATAGAAATTATTTCATCAGTACGAGCCTGAGCAACCTTGTTTAACACCAGCCACTAGTAGAAAAGCAGTCAGCCTTACAGAGAGGTGAAATGAGTCATCTGTTGCCAACAAACTAGGAAGGAACAAGGATGCCTCTAGGGTGAACCATTACCTGCTGTTACCTAGAGCAACTCTTTTTATAATTGAAAAATGTATTAAAAATTATTTTGGGAATTTCTAATTAGTTGAGTTAAGCCACTAATGTGCTCACGATGTTTCAGAAACTTAAACTAGTAACTGCCCCAAAAGAGGCCACTGCAGAGAAGTGTCTTTCCACAGCTGCCACCACAGCTACAAGGTCAGGGAGGATGAAAACTTCTGTAGAAACTGAGGTTGGGCAACAAAGGCGGTGTCTGTCAATCCCTGGGGAGATGCCCCCTTCTAACAGTGCCCAGCCCTACCCAGATTAAAGCTGGAAACCCTGTAATAAATAGCTATATAAGTAAATAAATAAATAATACTAAATAAGTAGCTGTTCCTGGGGAAATGCACAGCTAGGAAAGGCAGAAGGCAAAAGAAAGGAAAGGCAGAGTCTTGTGGCTGAGGCCATTCTGTTCCTGCATCTGTTTCTAAGCCCCGTCCTTGACATGCCATTCAGCCGGCTATGGAAGTTGGTGGTTTCTAGATGCAAGCACACATTTTGGTTTCCGTGTCCACTTTGGGGTATTGAATGATTTAATTATTTATTTATTTTTATATGCAGCTGAAACAACAGGGTTCTGCAACAACCCCTCATGTCTGGGGGGAAAAATAAATCTTTTGTTTATACAGTCAGAGGGAAAACTAAACACTGGAGAATTTGACAACATTTGCCTGACTGGTTTAGCTCTTTGTTGATGGAGAACAGAGGAGCTAATTTCTTCACATTCCTATAGGGAAGGATCAGAAGGGGTTTAGTTCCATAATAATTAATGTTGTAGAAAAGCCTTACAGGAAAATTGCAGAGCATCGTAACTGCTGCAGAGCTGGGATCGGGTGCAGTAACTAGCAGATGAATTGGCTTGGGGGTGCAGAGTGAGGCAGAGGGCAGGGAAAGTGCACTGGGCAGAAGAGTCAATCCCATGTGTCACTGTGCAGAGCAAAACCCGAATGCTAGGGATGCCAGAAAAATGTGTTATGACTTAAAATTAGATACAGGGCTCTAACACACAGTAACATCTGAAGTGTTTTGTCTCTGTTTCCTCTAATGTTTTGCTACCAGTATGTTCTTTCACTTCCCAGTTTATGCAAACTTCTTTATTTCAGGAAATTATAATGACCTGCCTTCCTGCCCTACTAGTGATTATCACAGCTGGAATCTGAAATCCTTTAGCACCAGCATGGCTTACTTTAGGCAAGCCAGGGATTGCTAGCTGACACTGCTGGTTTGTTACTGTTCTGTGTAGGTGGGTGACTGGAGAGGTGGCAGGAGATGGGGTAGCAGCGATGCACGGTTTCAGTTCATAATGTAGAACCATGAGAGATCAGACCCCAGGTGCTCTTCTGCCTGATGTTAAGTGCTTAGAACCATTCCCTGAGAATAAATGTGGCAATTTTTCATTTTGCTATAAAATACATCAGTGGAAAATACCTCTTTCCTGACAAGCATGAAAGATGGTTAGAAGCACGGCACTGTTAAGTTCTTCTGTGCTTGAGAAAAGGGATGTTTTGCCTCTGATTTGCGCTTTGGATGAATCTGGATGGATTTCCACAGGGACAACAAATGGCACCTCCTTCCGCCTCTTCCGCTCCAGCTGAGGGAGTTAAAACTCTGATGTGGTTTCACATAAGCTTTTCCAAAATGATGTTCATATGCCATTTTATGGAACAGTATGACTAATTAGCACAAGCACTTGGTCTGCTACAAACAATTGGTTGTTTTTAGACCATGTGTTGTGGCTATGTTTTATTGCTCTCCAAAACAACTGGAGTTTAAGAAAACCTGGAGGGCCAGACTGGAAAATGTGGCTCAGCTTAACTCTGCAGCATTTGGGATGGGCGTGGATGAGGCTACACAGCATGGAGCAGAAAAACCATGGAGAAAATCAAATAAGTAGGCAGCATCAAGCCCGACTTGACTCTGTAGTAAGGCCATGTGATTGCTCGCTCTCGTGTCTATGCACTGTCAGTGGGGCAAGGACACTGGCGCAATGGCAGGAGGAATGCTTTCATATATTAATCCCAAAGTGATGCAAAGCCAGTTCCTCAGCTGCTTCAGCTGATGTAATGTATTGTTTTTGCCAAAGCCATGCTGATCTTGTCCGGCTGAAGGACTATCTAGTTCAGACTATTGTTTTGGACAGATGAAGAGGCTGTATTCCCAAATTAAATATGTATATTGATCTCTTGCCTGCCTTCCGCCCAGGATCTGGAAAGAAAAGGCAGGGGGTACGCAGGTCTTGTCACTGTAATACCCACGCATTCTGCAGTCTAGAATGGGTTTTATCTCCATAGCATTTGAGGTAGGAAACGAGGAGTGGTTTTAGGCTAGGTGGAAGAGATGCATGATGTATTTTCTTCTGAAAATAGCCTGGAGCTCTCTTGAAACTTAGGGTTTTTTACACAGCAAGAGGGGAAGCCAAAGTAGAAGAAACAGCCAGATTTTGCGGCTTGCTGCGGTGCTGTGGCAGGCTGGGAACAGCAGATAGGAGTGCAGATAGCAAACAGCAGACCATAACGGGCTGCCTTTGTGATCCAGGCGTGGCTGTCGGTTGCTATTCAGCAGCCTGGATAGGTTTGGCTCCCTGCAACTACAGCTGCTGTGGAGCTGGCTTCACTTTGCTTTGCGCTGAAACACTCTGAGCCGTGGCATGTCTCCTGCTAAGTAGAGTAGGTCCACAGAGGCTGCCTTGAGCAAGTTCCCATTTTTAGCCTAGGATGGGAAGTTTTCAGCAAGCTCGGTGACAGCTTGCAAATTGCAGGTAAGTTGCCTTGCTGGCACAGTAATGGAGAGCTTGCATGTGTTGGTCTGGCTGAAAGCTGGCTTATGTCCTCCAAACAGGAGCATCAGTAGGGCCAGAACTACCTCTCTGGGGTTGTTGCAGTGTCATCTATGATGGATAGTCATATCTCAAATTTAGTAGCCGGGTAGAGAGCCCACAGTGTTTGGGCTAGCACTCGTTAAGACACAGCCTCTCAGTACAGTGCTTATCGCAGACTTAACATACTTCACCCCAGCTACCCAAAACCTGCTTTAGGATGCATGTCCAGAACTTTGGCAAGAAACTTCTGATTTCCAGACTACAATTATATATGGCCTGTTTAGCTGCTTTTGTGCTAACTTGGCTCTAAGCGTTATATAGTATCATCCCTGCCCCTGTTCCCCAAGGAAGTTTATAGAAAAGAGACACAGTTTCGCTTTAACCTCTTCTTATTCTTGTATGACTTTATCCTCCTTTATTGGTGATGCTTCATAACACTGTCTCATGAGCGTATTTAATTAGTGCTGTCGTACTTATGTCAGGGTGCTAATGAAAATACTAAGTGAACTCAACCCCAAGGTTAACCTTTTAAAAACTCCCTCCAAAGGAAGATTTTTTTCCTCCACCTTGGAAGCAATCTAAGTCTGAGACCCCAAGATCCCCAAAGTGGCATCCTCAGTGAACCTGTGAAAAATTTACAGATTAAAAACTATCTCTTGTGACATGCCACAGTGACCAGAGAAGGCCACTAGGTCATTGAGGAGTTTTGGCAAGATGAAGACAATGAATAAGCCCTCTTTGGAAAAAAACACACTTTAGTGTAACAAGTAAGTTGCTGTAGATAAAAGGGAACAAGGTAATGATCTTCTGCTGTTGTGGGATTCTTTTTTTTTTTTTTTTCCCCCAGTCCTCCTAAAGCTTGTCTTGGAAGCCTACTACTTTATGGGCTGTATTCTCCTTGGTCAACCCAAGCTCATGGATTTCTTTTCTAGACCACCTAAGAAGACAGTTATCAGTTAGGGCTCTGCTGTGATGAGTCGCTATGTGACTACAAGCCCCAGGCTAGACAGAATGAAGCTAAGCGACGTTCCCAGCATGCCAGAGCTCCGCTGATGCAAATAGCGACTCTGCTGGCTTGAAGCGATGAAGCAACAGTAACGAATCTTATCCGGACAAAATCTGCATGGGCACTAGCAGTCTCTTAAACCCTGTTTTGACACTGCTCAAATGTGGCAACATCATCTGAAAGTTTTTCCCAGGAGGTCTGATTTGCTGAAGAGGATCATCTTGGGCTCCTTAGGAGGTCTAAAATAAAGTACAAGCCCTTTAGTTGCACCAGCGGTTGTTTTTTTTCTGCAGTATTTCAGTGCCAGCACATACTTCTCTGTGATGTAATTTTTTCCCATTAATAAATCCACAGACCCTGCTGGATACCACTGCTGTTATGTTTGTAAAATGTTACAATGCTAATGGAGCTTTGCTCGTTTCACATATCTTGACACTATGAAATATTGGCCTCCTAAGTGTAGATTTTCCAATGTATTTAAGCATTCCACTCTGCTTGGACTAATGGACATCTTGTTAAAGCCTTCAGACTTCATTTCTGGTTTGGCAGATGCCGTGATCTTATGGTGGAGTGGAGAGGTGCCCTGGTGTTTTCTTTAATGCTGTCGGCTAGCCACTGGATTCTCCTACGCCAGGGCTTGCCGCTAATGGAGATGTAATCATATTTTGCTGCACAGAACATAAAATCATCCATTTTATTATGTAAAAGCGATCTGTTGAGTACATCAACAGCAGCAGTTTTAACAGCCAATTGCTTGTTCTGATTTTCAAGAGTGAGGTGTTCCAAGATGGTTTGGTTTAAGAGTAGCACAGAGGGAAAATTGTATCTTTGGGGTGGGCTCAGCATAAAATGGCCTCCTTGCACACAGGATATTGGAGAATGAGGTACGTATTATGCACTTAAAATAGAGCCCTTTAAAACTGGCACAGGATACTCGGTCTTGTCTGAGTATCATTAATCACAGTTACGACTCTCAGACAAAATGAGCCTCGACTTCACGTTGCTTGTTAAAATAAGAAATGTACATTTCAGTATTTCATTTTCAAGCTGCACTCACTGTGCTTCATAGCGTAGCCAAAACTAACGTGTTTGAATCATTGTTTTACATTCATTTGGACAAATTCTGTATGTGTAGTATTTTTATAACAAGGTGGCTTATTTTGACTGTATTAAAAGAAAAAAATTACTATACATGTCTGGAATGCAAGAAAAAAGAAGGATTTCTTACAGTGCAGCGCATGTTTGACGTGTGATTCAAAATCTGACTGCAGTCACCCGATAGCTGCTTCTCTTTCAATTTCTCTGCTTTATTTTTTAAATTTATTTATTTTTCTTCCTTTCTTTCTCTCTTTCTTACAAAGCCCTCTCAATAGTAGGTTTTTGGGCATAAACTTGTCTAGACCAAGCCTCAGTTTGGCTGTAAGGCCAAGCCTCTGTAAGGCTTTCAGCCAGTAAGGCAAACGGCACCAGTGCAAATCTTACTGCACCACTGAACTGGAAATTCCTTGCAGGGATATGGTGATGCAGCTCCACAGGTGGCTGAGATCCCTGGGTAACACAAGCCTAAAAATAAGGCACTGCCCCTCCTCTTTAGCTAGAATTCCTCAAAGGGCAGGGCAAAGGCAAGGGTAAGAGCTCAGAGAACAAGTTATGCAGAACCTGAAAGGGTGATAGTGCTAAGCCAGGTCTTGGGGAGGTGAGGTTGGAGCTGAGGTGGCTGAAGAAGGGAAGCCTGAGGGATACCTAGGAAAGCTAGGTACTGCAAGGCTTTGCCTCTGTAGCAGGGTCAGAGCTCACTTTTAAGGCTCCTGCGCTGCAAGGTGTTTGGTTTTTTTTTTCCTCACTTGTGTGGGGTCAGAGTAAGCTTGATGCCAAATCTCAGGATGTGACACACTTCTTTTTTAACACCCAGGTAGGGTGGGGAACTCATCTATCCGCTTCTACTGACAAAATAATAATTTGGGGTTTTTGTAAAGGTAAATAGTCCCAGGTTTAAGAAGCAGTTATCAGTGCAATAACACTACCCAGTAATCAGAAGAGCCACGGTTCCCAATACAGCTGTAACATGAGTGGTGAGAGCATGCACAGCCAAAACACCATCTGTAAAAAAGAGTGTTTCAGTGCTCTGAGAAGATCCTAAACTTTGAATGAGAGCTGGAGTGGTGGCAGGGTAAAGGAGAGGCTGGGCTTTGAGTTCTCTCTTGACAGTGATGCTAAACAGGAGAAAACTGTCAAAAGTGGAAAGATTCCTGTTCAGGCTACCCATCCCATGGTTAAGAAGAGGGGACCTGCCTGGTGAGGTGGCTGACCAGGAGGACTTTGTTAGGAGCTCTTAATTACTTATCTCTGAAGTCAATGGCTGCCCCTCAGAGTTCTGTGCAACCCCCTGCCGAGGTCAGACCCCAGTGTTTCCAGCGGTGGTGCTGGGTGCTGGTGGGCACCACGCTGCAGAGGAGCAGAGGGCAATCTCATGGAGACAATCGCTTCAGCAGAGGCACCAGCTATAAATAGGCACCTTGATGTCACTCATATAAAAAGCGACACGTGAGAATTAAATACTTTCTGAAGAACAAGTACCAGCCCGGGACTGACAGAGGGCATCTGCATGCAGAAAGGGATTCTGCTAAATCTAGTTGGTTTTTTTTCTTTCCCTAATGCAGCCACCAGTTGCTTTATGCTCTGACACATGGCCTCGTGAGATGATATATTAAGCTGCTTGACACAGTTTTGAATTTGAGGATGACCCAGATCTCACTTTTTGTACATGAAAACTGCCAGATAAACATTGGGCTGACCAGAGCAGGCAGGCATTGCCTTTTCCCTTTATCACGCTTGAATCCATAGTAAAATTAAGTAGTCAAGACTAAACACAGCTTGCTGGCCTTAGTCAATAAGGGGGTGGGTAGGTTTTGCAGCCCTTTTTTCCTGTCACACATCTGCGTAATGCATCTGGTGTCCTAAGCTTGAGAGAGTTATAATTCATATTTAAGGAATTATTGTGGAAATTGAGGTAGAAGGGCTGTGACAGGATTCCCAGATTATACATGCTCCTTGTCAATGTGAATTAATTAAGCGCTCACATATCTGACACAGGAATTAATCATGTCCACTTATACTTCATAGGAAAATTCATCGCTGAAGCAATCCCACAGGGCTACGAGGCTGGGTGAGGGTTTGGGGCGTGAGGGGATGGGTTTCTGTCCCAATCTCCCCGAACTGGTGGCACAGAACTTCCCCCAGGTTTACGTCTGGTGAGATCCTGACGTCTGTTTCCCCGACTTCAGGGAAATTTTCTTCAGCTTTACAGGGAAGAGGCCACGGGAGGGCCGGTCCCCGGCGGGCTGGGAATGCCGGGCAGCGCGGGGGTGTGCCCGGCCGGGGGCGCGGGGACGGCGGCCCCCCGCGGTGCGGCCCACGGCTGCGGGACCTGCCGCTGAGGGAGGGCAGCGGGCGGGCCGCCGCCCCTCACGCATCCCCTGCCGGCAGCGCGGCCGAGGGGCGTGAGGCGGCGGCCGGCCCC
>JAVJGJ010000061.1:8410401-8427598 GCA_035590215.1 Microhierax caerulescens
CGGCGGCCGGCCCGTCTCCTCGGGGCGGGGGGCGGCGGCGCATGCGCACGGCGGGGGGCGGTGACGGCCGCGCTCTTCACGCCAGCGCCGGCGAGCGGCAGAGGCGGTGGCGGCGGGAGGGCCGGGGCCGGCAGGGAGAGCGAGGTCCGCCATGGGGACGCAGGGGACCGGGCGAAAGCGGCTGCCGAACCGGGAGCGCCTGACGGCGGAGGACGATGCGCTCAACCAGATCGCCCGTGAGGTGAGCGGCGGGTCGGCGGCAGCCCCAGCCCCCCTCTCCCCCCCGGGCTCCCCCCGCCGCCGCGCACGCGCCCCCGGGCAGCGGGCACAACGGCCGGCCAAGGGCAGGTTGATGAAGCGCCAAATAAAATTCGCATTAAATGGCATTTGTCCCGGCGGTGTCGGCCCGCTTTATGGTCCGGGGGCACCGCTTCGGTCTGAAGCGCTTGGAGCGGTTATCGGTGAGGGAAGGGGCTGCGGTGCCCGCCCGGGCACAAACCCCTCCCTGCTCCAGCCCCTCCTGAGGGAAATTAATTGTCTGCCGCTGCCGGGCTTGGCGTTAATGACTGAGGGCCAGAAAATAGGCCACTCGGGGGTTTTGTGGATAGGTATAAATGAAAAAAGTATAAGCCAGAAGACTGGGAGATGATGCTGGGTGTAGGCATAAGTGTACAGGCTAACTTGGAAACTGGCTTGTATTTATTTTAATGAGTTAGGCTTGCTGCTGGCGAGACGCGGCATTGTGCTTGGTCTGACTTTAAAGGGTTTAAACCAGCCGATGGCTGTTTTCTCTCTGCCTCTTTATTCTTACTTGTTGTGTACAGTTGCACGGGTTCGGTGGCAAACTGGATGACATGGATTCAGGTTTTTTTTGCATTTACTGAATCTGACACAGGTTGTTCAGCATCTTGGCTCTCACAGTCTTCCAGTGGAGTGTCATGGGCAACCCCCAGCTGTGGTGCGGATAAGCAGCCGTGGGGTTGTTCTTCACCGTGTCTAAGCCGATCTGATGTGGACTGCTGCTGGTGGTGGCCATCCTCTTCCCCAAGCTCAGGCTATGTGTGTCTCCTCCCTGCCTTGTGTTGCTCTGACCCTAAGATGGGTTATCTGATAAGTTGCTCTTCTAGAAGAGATTTAAGTCTCCATCGGTTTCCTTTCCTGAATCACAGTTGCATCAGGATCAGATAAATGCTAACGTGCCGCTTATTTTTGGTGGCAACCAGCTGATGGATGGAGTTAGTCATAATGTTGTGCACACCTCGGGCATTATCACTAAAGGCAGCCCTGACATGGGAAGCCTTTACTATTATTGTATACCATTTTGAAGTGGTTTGTAGCATCTTTGGAATATGCACAGTAGACTAATTCCTGCGTAAGTGATTTGGATAGTGTGTTTCCCGAAGTCATGTTTTCATGGCGGTATGATGAGAAGATGAGAAAGTTCCTATGGATGGAGTTTGAGGTAGGAGGACAAGAATGTTTCATGTCCTGGACATAAGATAGCAAGTAAGAGTGATTGTGCTGCGTATTAAAAGTTTGAGTCATGATAATGTCCTAGGAGTTGCTTTGGGATGAGGGTTTAAATTCCCTAACTGTGTCCTGGCTGTGCTGTCACTTGATCAAGGAAAATGTCAGTCTGCAATGAGGTATAGGTTGTCCTTCTCTGTTGCACGTTTCTCCTGCTTTCACTTTTTTTTAGCTTATATACTGCTTTCCCACGTATTGTGCAGTGGTTTGAGGCCTCAAATATTGTACCGTTTTGTGGGTTTGGTTTGGTGGTGTGTTGTGGGGGGGTTTTTTGTCTTCTTTTCTTCTGGGGATTATTTAAAGGACAACTTCACTTGGTCAAAAAGCCCAACACAAGCATGTCTTTTATCTTTTTCCCTTGAGTGCTAAAACTGTGAACTGCCAAGTTCAAGGTTCAGCATTTTCCCATATTATTTTAACTCTTTGCATTACTCTGTCTTGGGTTTTATGCACTTACAGTAGTTTTCTTGTTTAACTGCCTGTTCCCTGCACAAAGGATCCTGGATGAATCTTTCCATATGTTATTAAGAACCCTTAAAAAGGTAAACCAAGCCTTTTGTCTCCTCCTAATAAGGAAGTTGAGAGCCTTCATGTTAAGAAGGGTACAAGGGTAACTGTTATTTTGGCTCTTCCAGCCTTCCTTGCAGGTTGTTTAGGCAAAGCTGAGATATAGATGTGTTGTGTTTGTGCATAGGTTTTCATCCTTCTTTTTTTCTTTGGTCTTCTTTGTTATCCAGAAGCCACAGGCACTTGCAAGTCACTACCAGATTCTAGAGTATCATTTTGCTGCGTTCAGGTGGGAGCCTAAAAGAACATCCAAACCACATGTATTCATAGAGGTACTTTTACCTTGGGGTCTCTGGGAGTGAGTTGAAATGTGTGCATCTACTCTCCTTCTGGTTTTCCTTCAGAAGGATTGTGCTGCTTTGGCACATTCCAATTTTATTTTGTAATTGTCAGAATATCTTGGAAAATCAACAGTTCTTGCTATACCATGAGCTTCTATAAGGACACATTAAGACTTGTAAAATCTCTCTTAAACTCCAGCCATTTGAAGCATAAATTTTTCTGAACTTGCAACCAGGATGTCTTGCTGTGTATGCGTGGTCTTGCATAGACTGAAAGAGAGCCTTGTGCAGTGAAGAAGGCAGTCCTTGCCCCCATGGGATGTGAGAAGTCGTAAGAGGAAGCAACTAAGCAAGCGGAAGGAAATTGTAAAAGTGAAGCATATTGTAGTGACAAGATTTTAGTAGCAGTGTTAGTCATGTTAACCAGTAGTAGTAAGCTTTAACGTTTGAGGCAATTTCTGAACTAGATTAGCTGCAAGTAGTTTATCACCTTGTCTAGACCTGTTTAGAGTAGAGGTAGAAGGTACAGTTACTGTCAACCACCTTGCCCATCAGAGAAGAGTAGTACTGTGCCACTAGATCTGGCTGTTGAGTTTCTGACTTACATGGTAATTAAACGGATGGCAAATACATAAATATAGTTAGCATAAGAACATGGTGTCCTGAGTTTCTAATGGACATAGAAGACTGCCACTCAGGATTTGCTGTATGTGCACCTACCTTGTATCACTAAGGTGTTTTTTTTTCTGGGTGTCAGCTCTTACAGATGAGAGCAGAGCTGATCAGTGATAGTTTTGTCCACTTTCAGACCCGTGTTGACGCTAGTAGATTATTCTGTGTTTAGGTCAATGGAAACTTTTGGGCTATTTTATTCCTCTCCATGAATACATGCCAGCAGTGTTTGCAAAATCTAGCAGTTTGATACTCCTCCAGGTCTGTGCCAGCACAGCCAGCAGCCATTGGGTATGCGTACTGTGCAGTCGGTCATCTGTCCGTTCACTTGGGCTAGTGTACGTGTGGTTCAGGAAGACAGAGTCCTGGACCTTGCAGGAACTGGTTTCCTGCTTTTATCCTGCTTGGGTTAGATGAGTTGAATGTGATAACTTGAGACGTTGTTTCTAGGGCATTTTTTTTTTTCCTTCTTGTTTCTAGGGGAATTTTTTTTCCTGATCCTTCACTATGTTCTTTGCTAGCTACAGTAATAATGTGTTACAAGAACAGAACAAACTTTGCAAATCCAATGAAGGACTGCTATGTTTATAAATAAGGTATTTCTCTTATAGGCAGATAATATTAGTTACTGGGTTTTGTTTTCTTGAATGATAAAGAACAAGGTTGAGGTAAATTTCTTGGTCTTACTAGGAATGTCACTTACACTTTGTTTTGCTAGTGTTTTGCAAACCAATATGTGTTATACTGCTCAGAAAAACAATTCTGCCTTGTGATATCCATGCTAGGAATCTTCTCTTTTTCATCCAGGAATTTACACAGTAGAACTCTTTAGCTAGTAATTAATTTGAAGTTAATAGTTCAAGCAACATTAACTTTATTTTTACTGTTAAGGAAAGTAATGTTATAAGCATTGCATCTTCACTGTTTGTATGCTGTATGTAATTTTCAAAATTTCAAGAACTGTCACCTACATAATAATTACTTTTTAAATAAATGCCATGATCAATTTATGGACTGTAAATTTGATTGTTTCATTGGAGTTTTTAGTTTGGGCATTGACTAGTGATCCAAAACTTGGCATGTTATGCTCCTGTGAAAGAGCAGAAAGTATAGCTGATAAGAAATAGCTCAAAATGCTCACAGGTGAAACCAACTAGCTAGCTTTATTGGTTATGGTGAGAAGGCACTAAGTAACTTTGAAAGCCTAAGCTGGAGTTTCAGGACCAGTGAAGAGATGCTATGATCACTGTATGTGGAATCTAAAGGCCTGGCTATTGAACTGAGGGGATAATTTGAGGGAGGATTCTCTGGTTTATACAACAACTTGGGTGACTTTCATAAATAGAGATGGAAACAATTTGGTAAAAGTTGAAGCTAAAGCAGAATGGATATTTATATATGGGAACACAAGCTTTAGTGAACTGTTAATGTAAGCCAGAGCATTTAAAGCAGTGTATTCCCTAAGGATGTACTAGGTAAAGCCTGTGTAAGATGTGTGCCAGGTTACTATAGTTGAGCTTTTTTGAGCAGTATTTGGCATTAGAGGTGCATGAAGACTTTTGAATGCCAGATAAATACACCAAGAGAAGCCCTTAGAAAGTTTATGTAGCATCTGCTCTTTGTACTTACGTTTTTCATTTCATTACTTTCTGCCTTTATGAGTGTTAACATATCAATGCAAGAGAACAAATGATCTGGAAAAGCATACCTGCCTCTAGATCTCTCTTCTAGAATAGAAAGTTATGAAAGCAAGGGATGCTTATGGAGAGCTTGACTTGGCCCTGTTGACCTAAGTACAGGAAGGGAAGAGGACTTTGTAGGCAATGCTTGCAGTAGGGTGTGGAGAACTGTTCCAACGTTGAGATGATTTTATGTAGCAAATGTGCTCTTCTGCATTGAATGCTCCTTTTTCCTAATGTTTTATGTCTATATAGCCAACAAATGGCATTGGTGTCACTTACAGTCTTTCCCAAAGCAAATGTGTGAAGGAGCAGCTTTGGATGATTTAAGACGAAAACCTTAAGAGCCATCTCATTTTAGTTAAATGGGTGATTGTAGTCTGTCTCCTAATGCAGTCTGCCTCACAACTGCCTAATGCAACTTTAAATAATTAGTTGCCTGTTTCTGTGCCCACGCCTGGCCTGAGTCCTCTTCAGCTGTTCTCTTGCTCTCTGAGGAAACAGCTGTTTAGGAACTGTGATTCCTATTTCAGTCAAGCAAGACACTACTGTTAGGATTAACAACATGGGAAGCCCAGCCTTTTTCTTTGCAAGCCCAGATGCTGAGCTTGTCTGCAGGATGTAAAACTAATCATTACCTCATCTAGAAGGATGTTTTTGCAGGCCTGTTGCTGAATAAAGTTTGGAACTCGAGTGTACTTGCAAGGCTTTCAACACTGTCCAGTTGGCTTTTTTTTCATCCTTTGATTGCAAGGAGCATCATTCACATAGCATTTTAGGCTTGTGAAATGAGGTATTTGTCCCTTCTGTCAAGTCAGCAGGTTGCCAGGAGCAGCGAATCTGTCTAGCTAGACATAAGCACTCGCAGGCAAACCTTAAAATAGCAGCTCTGAAGTATCAGCTGTTGTCTCACTTGTGTTGAAATACTTTTTGGGAGAGAAGTTGCCCATGGGAATAGGGGAAGGAGGGGAGGGAAAGGAAACTGCAGTAAGCCAAATTTTCCTTCAGATAGTGGTAGGGTGGCTTTGAGAGTTTTGGTTTGTTTTTTTAATACCAGAGATGCTTCTGAGAAGGATAAGTGCATGTTCTTTTCATTGTGGAGCTTACGCTGCTTCTGGTGTTACCTGGTGCTCTTGCTCATCACCCTGAATCTACTAGAGATGGATAGCTGGCCTTGCACATCCTAGGAAAAACAGCTGATGTTTGGGCTTTCATAAGACAGCAAAGATGAGGGAAGTGCTTAAGGGCTTCTTACAGGAAGACCCTATAACCATCTACTCCCAAGACACTCCTTTTCTTTCACCTTATTCAGTTAGGGAGCAAGGAGCGGGCTGTAAAACTTTCCCAGCTAAATAAAGCTGGAAAAATAACTTGCATGTGCATTGAAATGAGACTATTACATTGGGTAAAAATATATTTAAACAGAAGCCATATGGGTGGGCTTAGTCTTCAGTCTTGCAAATTAGTGTTGGCCAGTTCCTGGTAAACACTTTTTTTTATACCAGGGGTAGCTGAGATGAGTTGCTGTGGTTCAAGGTTACTGTGATTGCTAGATTCCAGCCTAGCATCTTTGACCATGTCTGTTTAAACTTAAAAATAATGTGCTGTAAGGTAAATTGCTGCTGCTGAAGAGCTGCTGTATGCTTCTTCATCCACTCCCTTGTGCGGAGTATAACCTTGTACAGGGGAATGGGACTAGTGACTGGAGATAGTGATCTCTTAAAGTAGTCTGATGTGCTGGAGCTCATTTGCAGGCACTCCTAGGTATTCTAAGGATGGAGAACCACCAGTTTTGCTGGTAGGTAGCAAGAAATGTAAGGCAACTCTTAAAGGCCTGGTTGTGGAAGCTTTAACTGTTGAAACTAAAGCTTGCTGTGGCATGATAAATGTTAAATAAGGCAATACCTCATTGGTAGGAATCTGAAGGTTTTTGTCAGCCAGTTGTGTGAAGTTCAACAAGGTTCAGTGCTGAGTCCTGCGCTTGGCTCACAACAACCCCACACAGTGCTACAGGCTTGGGGAAGAGTGGCTGGAAAGCTGCCTGGCAGGGCATTCAAAAAATGTTTGGTTTTATTGTTAGACATAAAATTGAAAGTTTTAACAAAACCAGGTATTTCTGTGTTAAGGGAAGGTTGGATGTTTTGGATATTGAGAATAATATGCCCTGTGAGCAAGGCACAACCCTGGTCTTAAACTTTGGAGTGACCAAGTCTGACTTGGAAGCTCCACTGAATAGATTGAAATAACTTTTTTTTTTTTTTTTTTTTAGTATAGGGACGAAAGATAGTTTGGTGCCAACAAAAATGAGTGTCTGAGCTAATTGCTTAATAGAAATTTCTGACCTAAAACTGGAAAGTTGATTGTTTCATGATGTACTCTCAGTAAAATATCCTGAGTGATCTGAGAAGAGGTGGATTTGTTCAGGTCGCATCTCCTTTGCCCTTCTGCATGTGTGCAGCCTGTAAGCCAGCAACTTGGCATGGGCTGTGGTTTTATCCACCTAAATACTGCTGCAGTGCTTAAGTGTTCAGCTGGAGACAGTGGACAGGGAAAGTGATCTCATAGTGCCAAATCGGAGTTGTGTTCCAGTCTCAGATGTGGTGAGGAAGCCTTTTCATTTCCGATTGCTTCTAGCTCCTTGCTGGTTTGTCACAGCTGTCTTTCACAGCTCTCTCTCTTTCCTGCATGCTGCTTTTGTGCGCAAGATGTGAGTTTCTTTTGTGATACAGCTTACTCGTGACACAATACTTGCAAAATCACTGGCTGCTTTCTAGTTCTTCGATGCTTTGTGAGCATCTGTGCTCTGAGAAAATATTTAGATTTTATTTTTGTATTATATGTTGCTGTACAAGAAATCGGAGCGTTTGGTAAACCATAATTGTCAGGTGCATCACCGCTGCTGTGTTCCTATTTTTAATACCTGCTAATTAAGTGGGGTAGTGTGTGTTTTTTTTGGCATGTGAAGAAATGCAAAACCAACAGTTAAATTTTAGAGCAACAACTTTCTTTCCTTTTAGCTGTCAGAAGGTTTATGTGAATGCGAGTGGATTATTCAATTTGTATTCAGACTTTCATTAAAGAATCAAGGAAGGTGGTATCTGCAACTGCTTCTCAGATTCTCAGAATTGGGGTTTTCCTACCATAACATCATTATTTGCAGATTTTATATGTAATTAGTCAAATTGTTTTATTTTTCCCAGAACAGAAGAGCTTACTGGAAGAGAGTTCCACAAAAGCTGTTTATTTGTGTGTTTACTGGTTTAGCTGGTTGTTCAGTGACTTCATGTTTTAATACTGCCTGCAGTGAAGTGATGATGCCTCTGTCCCAAGTGGTCCCACTGGTGACTCTTTGCAGACTGTTCTCACAATCCCACAGATCCCTCAAGTGCAGAGATCTGCACAGACAGCAAATAGAAAGGAAAAATCTTTCTTCCCTCTTGGTCTCTGATGTTGCATATCTTGTGACCTTTCCCTTTGGCAGTTTCTGAATTGGTTTTGTTTTTTTTTTTTTTTTCCTTTTTGCCTTCCTCTTTTAAGTACTTCCTACATCCCAAAATATCCTTTCTCTAATCCCACATTGGAATACCAAATTCAGTTGAGTCTGTCTCTTCTGTCTACTTTTGTCAGCCTCTTCCAGTAGACAGAGATGGAATACAGGAGTATCTGGCATGCTAAAAAGCTGGGTCAGGTTTTTAAACTCGTTCCCTCAGGTCAGATAGATTTCTGGCATCCCCACTTGGGTCTTCTAATTATGGAGCATTTATCAGCTAACGTACTAGGATGACAGGCGAGCAAGGGAAGGCTCTTGGTATGCTTCACATGCAGAAAAATCCCTGGGCTCGTATCTGCTATTGGACTCTTGAACCCTTATTTTTTTCCCTTTTAAAACACACATAACTTTATATTCAGGTACTTCAGATATGGCTGTTTATACTGGTGCCAATGAATTACAGTCTTCACATGGTAACGTAAATCATATTTGCTTTTGCTGACTATGAACAGTAAAAGATAGCAGCCTACTGTTTGGGGTTTTTTTGTGTGGTTTGTGTTTGTTTTTTTTTTTTTTTTAATCTGTGTATCGCTTCTTGTTTCTGGTTGCAAACTTGAAGTTCTTTCAGTTGAGTTGCTATGAAAATAGTAGATATAACTTCACGTCTTTAGAAAATAAGTCAGTTTAAATTTTAATGGTCTACAGCCCTATTGCTTTGCTCTGCAGCTGTGCATTTCACGTAAACAGTTTTCTTTAAAATGTCCGTTCTCCCACATTAAATGTGCTGGTCTTGGTTTTCTTCCTTCGCTGAATGTGTTGCTGAGCTCTGACAAGATTTACATTGACAAATATGTTGAATCAACATCTGTTGAAAATTGAAGTGGGCTTTTGGGACATTTTTTGTGATACCCAAAGGTCATGCTATTCCATTGTCTATTAAATATGAAATTTAAATCTGCCCTGATGTGAAATGAGTACATTGAAACAGTGATGTGACCTAACCTTTACATGAACTGTGGAGGAATCTAGGGGCTCTGGGAAATAGTGTGCTTGTGTGTAGATACAAGGGATAATGTCAGTATATGTAGAGAATGTCAGTGTTTTATTTATGGGGGGTTACACTGTTTTAGTAATACTTGTACATTCTTATCTAATTACCCTGGTGGGAAAAAAAATAAAAATCATTATTTGGTTAACTAGAGCAAGCAGAGAAGGTTCACTGTATGTCCTGGTAAAATGTTTTTTGTATCACTGATGGAATAAATACAATACCGTCAGACTTTGCAATTTTCAGGCTAGCAGAAAGGCATCTGGTAACCCAGAATTTGTTGTCTAACCAAGCAATCTACAAATTTAGCCTCAGAAGGCAAAGATCAGTGTGTTTGTATTGAGTTTTGCTCTCAGCAATCTATCCTTTTTTGTTTTGTTTTGTTTTTTTTTTTTGTGGGGGAGTTCAACCTGTTAATACAGAAGCAAGCTTCTTACAGAGATCTGCATTACCTAGAGTTGCTTCTCTGAGGTCTGCTACCTGTGCTGCTGGCATGACAAGGCTGCTGTTTCAGTCTTCCCCGCTATAAAATCAATACAGTGTGTCAAAAAATGAGTCTAATGTCTTAGAAATGAGCTCCGTGAATACAGCAGTTTGGTATAAAAACCTTACGTCTAGCATTTCTAAGATTGCTGGGTGCACCTCAGGAGCTGGTAGTAAACCTTCAGGGAATTAGGTTTTCATTGTAATTTCCTCTAACAGAATGTGATTCTTGAAGGGCTGAGCTTTTGCTGCTGGTTTATCCTGTTCTCTCACCACTTGTGTTATGTGCCGTTTTTTGAACACAGCTGTTCCCGACATGAAATTAATTGATCAACACAAAAAATAGACTGAGGATAAAGTTATAATTGTATCTGCTGGGTGGTAATTGCTGTTAGGGAAAAAAGCAAGCAAAGAAAGGACCTGTCTGGGGAGGGCTGCCCATCTTACACTGTTAATGTATTCTGAGTGGCATTCTTTGATTTCAAGAACTCCAAGAAATAGCTGTGAAGGTAATTTTTGTTGCACAACTAAACAAGCCTGGTAGTGTATTTCAAATTGAACTCATTCATTAATAAGGGTCAGGACACAGATTCTCCAGGTAATCCATTACAGCTCAGACCCAGTTTGGATACAGTAATCCTGTCCCACCCCCATACAAAAGCTGTCCAATCATTTCTTCAACAATGATGGTTTTTTAACTTTAATCCAAGCTGATGGGTTATTCAATTCCATTTTGCTCTGGGCAAGTTGTCGTGATGTGTCCTGGCTCTCTCGGGGAACTCCACTTCCCATGAGGGAACAGGTTGTGGAACAGTAGCAAACGTGAGAGGGTAGCTGCTCTACATACAAGATACAGGTAAGTATCTTGTAGATATAAGTTTATGAATTGATTGTAGTGGTGAGGTATGGTGGATAGTGTGATATTTTTTTTAATGTTTTATTTTAAAAAATAATTTGTTTTTTTGACCAGTTGCTTGAAAAGTATGAATTTTTAAAACACTTCCTCTGTGAAATTTTGTCTGTGTGCTTTTTCTGCAAATAGAATGTAAAATGTGGCTCCTCTCCTGAAGAGACATGGTGAGAGTACTGTTACTAAATGTTTGAAGTTTGGTGTTTGTGCTTAAAGGACATACAATCTGGCAAAGCACAATACAGTAGAAGCTGTTATCCATACAGCTGTACTAACAAGAAAAGACAGTTTTGTCAGGCTTTTTTAAGGTGGATTGTCTGGATATAGACATCTAATTTGCTTACATCAGATTTGCTCAAGCA
Source organism: Microhierax caerulescens (assembly GCA_035590215.1). Classification (NCBI taxonomy): domain Eukaryota; kingdom Metazoa; phylum Chordata; class Aves; order Falconiformes; family Falconidae; genus Microhierax; species Microhierax caerulescens. The sequence goes on from JAVJGJ010000061.1 coordinate 8,421,421, forward strand.
GGTTTTGGCATTTCTTTGGTGGATGAATTTCAGCCTTTATTTGAAGCGTCCTGACTCTTCAATGGCAATACAGGTAGCCTTGAGAGAGAGCTGCGGGCTACATCTTACAGCAGAATATCTAAGTTAACCAGAAACACAGTCTTTCTGCAGGAAGGTGGTATGTTTTGAAGAATTACATGTAACTCTTTCCCTCCTAACTGTCCCTGAACACTTTTTACATGTGGGAGTGATCCAATGTTTAACAGAAGTATAAAGTAGTGGGGGACATGAAAATCACAATTTTTATAATAGATCTCTTGTATACAGTAAATATGTGTATATATTTTATATATAAAACAAAAACAGTCTCCTCTGGTGATGTCCCTTGTAGGTTCCTTCATGCAATTTATATACTAGACTTCTGATCTTCTCCAGTACTTACAATGACTGTAGGTCCTTTTTTTTAAATTTCATATGAAGTCAGCATAGTTGAAAAAGTAGTGAAATACAATGCTTTGAAACATGTAACCGTTATACCGTAATCCAACAAGACATCATATTGTAAACACAATAAAGTGGTCTATTACCAGATTGCTTTATTAACTCTAATCAGTCTAAAGAGCTAAAGTTAATTAAATCTGCTTGTGGATGAGAACATTCCACCAATGGAAAGGTGCACTAAAGGTCATCTCCAGTTTTGAATCTTAACATTACCTGTAAAAACCTGTTTTGTCTTTCATTTGCTTGAAGCCAGGTGAGCTTTAAGGATTTTTTTTAATCATTATTACTATTTGAAGTGGTTTGATCTCCTTGACTTTTTGTGACAGAAAATAGAGATGTACCTATAAGGTGTGAGGAAATACTTTTGTGTATTAGATACTAGTTTTAGGTATTTCTTACTGAAAGTGCTATGCCAGCAAAGATGGAACACTTTTGTTCTGGCTTTATACTTGAACGTTTGTGTTTTGAACTCCCATGTACTAAAGTACTTAACTGTAAATAGTAATTTGTTTTTTAAATACCTTGAATTTTAGGTTAGCCTTTTCCAGGGAGAAAGGCTCTTAAATGAGGAAGAAAGAGAATGTCTAGGAGGTAACTCTCTGTGCAGTGTAACTCCTGAAGTATTTTGTCTACTTCTATACTCAAATCTTTATTTCTGCTACTTTGAGTGAATGCTTTTTGAAAGGCTTTCACTAAATTAAAGAAATTGAATAATCAGGTATAAGTGGTAGGTATGACAGGTCTTTCCAAAGGCTGGATAACACTCTTATTTCTGCTCTATATGCACTCTTATATATACTTATATACTGTGCACCAGTAGCCAGTTTATATATAGAAGCAACACGCTTGTAGTACTCTTTAACGTGCTAAGCTTGACAGAATTCCATCTGAGTAAGTGGTTACTCTGTCTGGATTTGCTGGTTGGTGAACACTGGGAGGAAAGAGGGAAAGTATTGTATGGCAAATAAGGACAATCTGGATATTTAAGATCATATGTCAAACTGTTTCCTTCAAAATTATAGTTGCTTTAGGAATGGCTAATAAAGTGTTTCTGAAGTGTGACCTGACTGTACAGGCAATGGCTCGACAAGTACAAAAGAGAAATTTGTTTTTATATAACATTATGGGTCTTGTTGACAGTATTCAGTGTGCTTAATTATTAATTTGAAATAACTTTTCTTGCACAATAGTTCTTAAACCAGACCTATTTTTATGGTGCATGAAAATACTTAGGGTGGGTGGGAGTTGGCAATAAATACTTTTATTCCCTAAAGTGATGGCTCTTGGCCAACTTCTGTGCTCTGACTCATCAGTTGCTTGTCTTAATTCTGCTGAAATAAAACTTTTTTTTTTATCTCTAAAGAGCAGAAATAATTGTTTATGCATGATTCTTACTCCTGAGTGTTGGTTCATTAATAAGATGCTGAGATTCCTTGGTTCTTGAGGGCAGTTTGTTCAGGAGCCTGGCTATGCTATTGCCATCTATGATACTGTGCAACTCAATACAGATGTTGGCTTCAAGGTGTCCTTATTTCTTTTCAAATAGTATTGGAGACCCTTGAAAGATGATATGGTTGGCAATGCTCAGTATAATTTTTTTTCTCCGTTAAAAAAAATAATCAAACTTTCAGCATAAAGGTCTCTCTTGATGAACAATCTCCAAATGGAGGGCTGAGTCTGAGCACGGCAATGAAATTTCACAGTGTTGGTTTATCTCCTCATACTATTTGGTTGTTTATGCTGTGAGATTACAGTACATGAAAATGAAATCCCAAGTCAAAAAAACCCCAACGTTTACAGCTTCCTAGAAGCCTTTTTAGTTTGTCAAGCAGTGCTTATTTTAGAAATGGGCTAGTTCAGGGGCATGAGAGAAAATCATGGTAATGCCATCGAATGCTTCAGTAGTCAGATGTCAAAGTACTCTGCGTTTGTTTTACTTGAATGCTTTTTAATGTTACTGCTTTTAGAAGATAATCAATGTTCTGTGCAACTGCTTTCTCATTTTCATGCATCTCGTGCTCATGTCAGCTGTCTTCATTATGGAATATTCCAAGCTAATCAAATCAAAAAAGTTTTAGTAGGGTTTTTTTTTGCGTGTGGTAGTTTTTTGGTTGTTTTTTTTTTTATCACACTTCACTCAAGTGTCGAAAATAAAAGCCTGTTTTATTCTGTTGTCTGCTGGCTTTTTCTACCATAGTGTTGTTGGAAATTTCAGAGGAAAGGGTTATGGCTAAAATGGAAATGGAAAGTGAACTTTCCTCACTTCCACATTGAGTCGAACCAAGAACAGAGTGATTCTGGCAGACTACCATGGGAAAATCTATGTTCTGGGGCAGTCAAATACCATGTTGTACAACTGCAGCACTTGCTTGGAAGGGGAAAAAAGGAAAAATAAGTTGATCGTGCAAAATGAGGAAGAAAGGAGGGAGGTGTCTTATGCCTTAAATAACTTTGAAAGCAAAGTACTGGTGTTTATTTTAACAGCTCCTTGGAGCTGTGGCATCATTAAGGGAAGGGGCATGGTACTGAAGGTCCATCCAGTATACCAGTAAAGCAGTTGCCCTTCTGTGAGAGATGAGGGGAAAAGTGGTGCCTGAGCCTTGCCTGACTAGCATAGGCGTGAGAGTAGAACCCTGTTAATGGTGCATCTTTATTCTGGGTTTCTTAACTCCCAAGCCTTCACTTCCCTCACCTTGCTGTTTGCTCTTGTTGGAGAGGTGAAGCAGTGCCAGCACTGGCAAGGCTTTGGGGTGATGCCTGTGGTTTAGCTAAGTAGGGTGTCAGAGGAATGTGCTTCCTGCCCTAACTGTTCTGTCTTCCCCTCCCTTGCTGACTCATGTTTGCAATAAAATGACAAATTTAACCCCTTAGAAGCAAAAAAAACACTTTTCTGTGAATGCAGAAAAACTAATGCTTTTTTTTTTTTTCTTTTTGTGGTTTGTGTTTTGCCTCAGTACTGGAAATGTACTGACCGGCTCTTCAGGATGAATTGGGTCAAAATGTGAAGTGGCTCAGTCTATATCAGTTTGGGTACCACAGGCAGGCAGCAGAGGTTTTCTGCGTGTGTATGTTGCTGGCTAATTTGCAATTCCATTCTGAAACAGATTAGAGATCTGCAGCAGCTTTTTTGGGTTCAGCATCTGGACCATTAGTGAAAACATTATGAGAAAGGCCTTTTTCTTTGTAGAAGGGCTGTCCTTTCTTGCCTGGATTTGGCAAGCTAGGAAGCCAAAATTGAAGGATTGTTATTGAGATAAATTGACTAGAAGGTTAAGCTTGATGCAGCTAGTCCTTCACCTATCTCTTGTCAGGATGTTTTTAATCTAATGTTGGTCTTTAGCATCTGAAATCTATTATAAAGTGATTACATTAGATGGAATTGCACTTTATAAACTACAGCCGAAGTTCAGCAAAAATTGCACTGGGCCTACTTGCTGTGAGTAGAAGCTCCCTAGTGCAATGGATGATGTATTGTGATATCTCCAGAAGACAGGGATATATTTAGAAGCAATACTGATTTATTAATAAAATCTAGAAAAAATGAGCTTTTGTGCTTAACAGGTTTTTTTATTCCTCTAATACATCTATTTTGCAGTACACATTTGAGAAGGCATGTGTATGCATGTCCCCAAGTCTGGCAAGTTCAAACTATGTAATTTTTAATATTTATCTCTTGAGAAGAGAATCATAAGGTATATGAGTTAATGAGTGATGTGAAAGAATAGACAAGAGACTCTTAGTAGTTCTAGCTGCTTTTGTATGTAGTGTAACTTTTATTACTGCGTTTGGAGTGCTGTCATTTCTTCGCATCCAAGATTTTTGGCATCCTGGCTCTTCTCTTGATCTAGTTGTAGAGGCTTTAGACTATGGTTGCTTAGCAGTAGCCTTAAAGAACTTTTTGAAAAGAGCTAAGAAAGCATCCTGGTAAAGGTCAGGAGCAGAACTGTCAGTTCATCTGTCCTCCCGCTCTGAGTGACAAAGCTAGATGTGTGAAGTGTGTGCAAGCAAAGGGAGCAAGTATAGCTCCCTTTATTATTGCTGGCAACAAATGGTATACAACTTTGAGCAGGTTCTGTAAGTTTGTATGTGTCTACTTCTGGTAAAAAGACCAAATGACAGTGGAAAAACTAGTTTAGAGCTTTGCACTGTGATTGCGGGGTTTAGGTTTTGTGAGGGGGATTTTTTGTTCCCTACCATATAGGAAAGCTGAAAGCTTAGCTGATTTCTTTTATAAGATTATGTTGTAACCATATGCCATATGAAGCTACAGCTTTGTCAAAAAAAGACACTGAAAATGACAGGTGAGAGCTCAAAGAACTTGCACATCTGGAAGTGGGGGGACTTGTCATGCTTGTTGCTGTTGGCGTGCTTTTTAAGGGCTTAATGCAGGATTCTCTGAAGACTTCTTCCCGCTTTACAGGTGCGATAATAAAGTTACCATATGGTGAAAACAGACCGTTTTGCAAATGTAGTCTGCATTACATTACATCTGTGCATAACTACGATTGAACCATCCTCTCCTCTGTACCACCAGTTTGAGATGTCCCAGTGGCCTCCCACCTTTGCAGCTGCAAGTCTCCCTGTTTGTCCTCTTCAAAGGTGGCAGCGTCTACTTTTCCTGTTACAACAGTCTTTTCTCTGGGCCCAGATGCTTACGGCCAAATCAGGTGTCAGTTGAGGCTAGCTTCTTACCTAAAAACTAGATTTCCAAATAGCTACAAAATGTCATTTGAGGTCCAAACGCATGTGGAAGTAACATGATTTATCTAAAGGCTTAAGAGTAGCAACTACTCTTTCTCTAAAGTCCATTTCAGATCTCAGAGTGAATTTTGAGATTTGCTGAAATGGGAGGGGAAAGACTCATATTTAGATGATAACGCTTGTCTGCAAAGATTTTTGTGTCTACTCATTTCAGCTGCTCATTGTATTGTGTGAAGTAGTTCCTGAGCAATTCAGTGTGATAGTTTATCAAACTGATTCTTTAAAAAAAAAAAAAACCCAAAAAGCAACCAGCCTCAAAGTTACTCAGAACTCTTGATTTGTACTGGTAATTACTGCTAAAGACCTCTCTGAATCTTAATGTTAATAGCCTTATAAATATAATCCTCCAAATTTAATTGAAGGAATTTACATATTATAGCAACTTCATTATAACCTCTCTGTTGGCGAGGCCCTAGCAGAACTGTGATTTAAAATCAAGACCTCACAGAGAAAGTTGTAACTTTCTGGCAAAGATTTTATTGATACTTCTAGTTTGAGGAAATAATATTCTTTTCATACCTTATGCATCAAAATTAATAATTGTATTGAATAATTCCATAATAGTAAATAGACTAGGTATGCATACTCATGTAAATAGTATTTACATGTAAATTGAATTTCTGGAGTGTAAAAAAACCAATATTCGAATAAACTCTCCTAATCTTTGTAAGCAGCTTTGTAGTGTCCTAGTGTGTCCAAGTCATTAAAGCTGCTTTTTGTGATGGTGTCTGGATTCTCAACACTGAACTTTTAATGTCACTCTGTTGAAAGTGGCTTTACCTTTCATGAAAGTGAAAACTTTGTGTGCTTGACAAATAGAAGGGGCTTTAAGATCCCACATCTTTGGCAAGGCTGCTTGTGATTCACTGGCTGGGAAGTTGAAGTTGAATTATATCAAACGTTCACATAACTTTTTTTTCCTCTCTTTCTCCCAGTG
>JAVJGJ010000061.1:8428651-8458622 GCA_035590215.1 Microhierax caerulescens
CCTTGTCCTGTCGCTGGGCACCACTGAAAAGAGCCCGGCCCCATCCTCCTGCCACTGCCCTTAAGGGATTTGTGTGCATTGATAAGATCCCTCTCGGCCTTCTCTTCTCCAGGCTGGGCAGGCCCGGCTCCCTTGGCCTTTCCTCACCGGGGAGATGGCCCAGTCCCCTTGTCATGTTTGTAGCCTTCTGCTGGACCCTCTCCAGTAGTTCCCCGTCTCTTGAATTGGGCTTTCCTCCGGTCCTCAGGCATGTCTTCTGTCCACCATGACCTTTCAAAGTTGATGGAGAGGGGCCCATGGATCTGTGGGTGTCACATTCACTTAAGTGTTCTCTCACATGGTCCTCTGGGAGAGTCTTCCTTTCTCTAGATTTTCTTTCTTGCCCCCAGGGTCTGGGAAACCAGAGTACTGACCTTGCAGTGAAAACTGAAGCAAAGGTGGCATTCAGTAACCCTGCTTTCTCTGTGTCCTTCATCACCAGGGCACCCGCCCATTCAGCAGTGGGCCTACCACATTGTCCCTTGTCATCCGTTTCCTGCTGGTGTGCTTGAAGAAGCCCTTCTTGTTGTCCTTGACCTCCCTTGCCAGATCTAATTCCAAGTGGACCTTAGCCTTCCTCATCATCTCCCTGCGTGTTCTGACCACGTCCCAGTATTCCCTCCCAAGTGGCCTGTCTCCTTTTCTACATCCTGTAAACTTCCTTCTTCTGTTTGAGGTTTGCCAGAAGCTCCTTGCTCATCCATGCAGGCCTCCTGCCACCTTTGCTTGATTTCTTACTTATGGGGAGTCTCTGGTTTTATTCAGATAGTATTTTGGTGTAGGAGTTTGACATCCTGTCCCTTAAGCTGTTGCTAAGACAGATATAACAAAGCAAACTTAGAATAGGTTCATTTCAAGGTAAATTCCAACCAAAATCAAAGTACTCTTCTTAATCAAAACAGAAATAAGAAAAATATATTTTAGGTTAGACTTATATTAATAAGACTTAAATGACACTGGTTTTTAGCTGCAGCTTGTTCAGGTAAAATTGCTTCTGCCTGAGTCTAAATATATGAAGTATGGCATCCAAAGCCATAGTTGGCTTACTGGGAATGTGTGGTGTAGCATATTTTCCTTTTCTTCTGCCATAGGTTGAATATAAATCTTCAAACATCTTACCATACCAAAAATAAGGCTGTATAAATAGCTAAGCACATGGAAAAATAACTTTCCAATTACTACCACGTTAGAAATTAAAATAATTACTCAAATTCAGGCACTCAGTGGGGACCTCTTAAATTAGTAACAATTCTGTGAACCCAAACATCTAGATTTTAGTCAGATTTCTGGAAATGAGCAAGACAGTGCTGGCACGTCTGCTGAGATGACCATTACTAAGTAGTATTTCAGAGGAAGTGTTTGACAGCTTGTAACAACTTCCAACAGCAGTCATTTTTCAACAAAAGGTGTATGCCAAATTAGGTAACTTTAATGTTCCTTTTTTTTCCTCTTTGTATTCCACTTGCTTCCCCTTAGATTGCAGCATTGCCATAGAGGATGCATAACTTGCTCTGTGCCTGTCTGAATGCATAAATCAGTCATGTGAGCCCTTGTAATAAACTTAAAAGTGGTACTGTGGAAGAGAATTAATGCTTTAGACTGTCGTTTGTGGGATCTGTAAACTCTCATCTCTAGCTGTCAGGTCTGGTTTGATACTAAGGAAGATGCCGTTGCGGTTGGATGTCTGTGAAAGCAATTGGGATAGAAGAGATGCAGAAAAGAAACTAATCTGTAAATCTTGGATGGAGATTTCTTGGTGAGAGGAATTAATGCTCCATCTTTCCAGGTAGTGTTTATAAGGACTTTAGGATTGTGGTCTGCTTATGTTGGAAGAATCTCAGTCTTCCAGGCAGATTGCTAGCGCTTTTCCTGTTAACAAAAAGTTATCACCACCTACTCACTACAAAGCCTGTGTAAGGAAGGAAGGGAGAGTATTTTACAACTTCTTCTGATTGACATAATTGAGAAGGTGCTAAAATTCTAGATCATATAGCTGTCTTGGTCTTGTTCCTTAGGTATTTCTTCAGTTTAATTAAGGTTAAACATGAGTTTAATGTCTTAACAAAATACAGGATGTTCATTCCTAGATTTTAACCACAAAAAACTCTATTGTTGCTGTGCTAGACTAAATTTGAGATTCCTTTGTCTGCACTATGGAAATGCTTAAGTGTCACTGCTCCTAAAGTCACTTGGCCTATATTTCTGTCTTGGTTGCATGAGGGACCAGGCAACAGTCATTCCATTTCCTGGACTGATAAATTCCAGTATTTTCACAATCCCTTTTGTCTTAAATAAAACTAGCTTCAACTCTTTGCTTACACTTTAACTTTTGTTATTTTAAGACTGACAACTCTTGGATTTCAAAATGAATTCATGTGTCATTTGCAAAGGTAATAAATCATCAAGATAAACTGTTGCCTTAGTTCTGATCTTCCCATTCCGCCTCTGCCTGGGAGTGTGGTGCAGTCATCCCCAAAAAGGTATGTAAGTTCACATGGCATTGAGGAGGAAGGGCTTAAAATAACTGCTGGTTAATTCTTGGAGTTGACTGAATCTTCTCATGGGTCTCCAAGTCCTGAATCTACTCCCACCAAAGCTGGTGAGAATTATGCAGAATATGGTAAGGCCTGTGGTGTTGGCAAATCTATAATACATCCACAGAAGGGATCAGGGAGATGAGTTGCAAAATATGTTCAAACCCTTGTGTTCAGTTGAGCTGTCTGTGTCTGGTGTGGTTGAGTCTTATTTCTGTTAGAGGAAAGGGAAGCTTAGGTGGATGCTGTTACTCTTCTGATGGAAGCAAGAATACAGTGTTGTGTCTCTGTGAAGCTTTTTACAGCATACGTGCTTTCATCACTTCCAGCCCTGAAGCTGAGAATAAAAACATTCTTTCAGGTGAAATAAAGTGTTCAAGAAGAATTTAGCCTGTTTAGATTTTGCTTTGTGGGACAGAACTTCCTTTGCTCCCAGAGCTACCCATCTTACCTACTGCTTAGTGTGAGAGAGACTCGCTTTATTTAGCATATTGGTTGTTTTTGTAAGCCCATCATTCTTATGTTTGTAAGAAACAAATACTTAAGTATGTGAACAAACCAGCAGTTCAGTTGACAAATATAAAAACTAATGCTAAACATGGGATGAGAATAAAAGGCTTTTGAGTGGATTAACCAGGATTTTGCTGGCGAACTGGGTTAGAAATTCACTGTATTGTGTACCAAGGTTCCCGTCTTGGTGAATTCACTGAAAGGGTCCATTTTTATAAGTTGTTGCAAAACTAAAACATTATTAGACCCTGCTTTACTAATGATATACCTGATGGATATTTCAAATTTTAACATAGGCTGTTGTTGACGTTAGTTTAAATTTAGATTTGGAAAGATCGAGACTCTGCCCATTTTTAAATACAATATTCTGTAAATACCCCTGCGTTAGCAGAGCTTAATAACTTGTTACTTAAGACCACTTTGTCCATAAGGTCTTTTGGAGCAGCATGAATGCCTTGAAACCTATCAACTACCAGTGAATTGGAAATCAAAAGCCTAAGGCTCAGATCCATGAAAATATTCTCCTGGCTATCTAGGTCTTGGTGACTTCAAAACTACCTTGCAGTTGCCTCCTTGCTGTCTACTTTTTTTTTTTTTTTTTCCCTCATAGTTACGCAGTTAAGGCTTGGCTTGGAGACCTTGGAGCAGGGTGCTTAGGCTGATTACCTCTCTCCAGTGTGACTTCATTGCATTGGGGCTTGCCTAAGCTTAGCAGCCTGACACCCTGTTTCTTCCTTTCAGTAGCCAAAGGTTTAATGAGAACACTGCACAGATCCTGATCTTGCGCGCTCTGACTGCTTGAGATAAATGACTTCTGTAGGTTTGCATCTGTGAGACTGAAAACCTGTTCAGAAGTATGTAAATCCAAGGAAAAAGGTTCACATTTAAAAGGCTGAATTCTCATAATTTCCAGTCTGAGCAATTGCTGGTGGCAGTGGTGATAAGAAGAGAATCAGCGCTTATATTTTAAAATAATAAAAATAAGAACTTCTCAACAATTTTATTTTTCTATGCAGCTGGTTCAGTTTCTTTGAAACAGCTTCCTAGAAAGCCTGGTATGTGTAGATGGACCATGGGTTAAGGAGCTGGGATTGAGGATGCCTGAGGGCATAACAGAATGGTTTTTGAGTGTTTTAGAACACATTGGAAGGATAGAAAGCACAAGAATTATGGTAAATTCAGGATGCCTCTGTAGTGTAAAAGGTTTAAATGTCACTGTGAGGAATGAAAAGCTGATTTAAGGAGTAAAGACTATTTTTATATGCAGCTAGTGCATTAGAAAAAAGTGTTCTTGCATACTGTCAGTTCTGGTGCCTCTTTAAGATCAGGAATATAATATTCTAGTTGTGTAGCAGGGCTCTTCTTGTGTATGGACACTTGAACATTTGTTTTTATTGCCCAGTCTATGGGCAGTTCTGTTGGATTCAGAATGGTGCTGGTGTTTCGTGTTGCTGAGGGATGATGAGGTTGGGGGCTTTGGTACTGTTTATCCTGTGGTAACATAGAAGAACCCATAGAAAACCCCTAATAATTATGTTTATGAAGAGCACTGATACCTATTAAACATGAAGAAATCTATTTTTGGAGGGTGATGTATACTGTGAGGAACACACAGCTTTCTAATGTCCTCTTTTAGCTTTCATGTCATCTGAATGGCATTTGCTAGTAGTAAATGCATTTAACGAAACTAATTTTAGAACTATAGGTCAGTATTTAATTTTTTTTTCTCTTGTTAGTCTCACAACTAGATCACGTCTCTAGATTTTATAATAAACAGGACCTGGAAGCCTCATTTCTTCCCCCTCTACCAGATGCTGTCACACCAGTGAGCGAGTATGTTGTACCGGCTACACAACTGGTAACTCTTTATAAGTCAGACTCCATTTCTTAACACTTGGGTCATATTTCCGGCAGTAGGGTAGGTTTGTTTTTCTTTCCTTCCCTTTCTTACTCAATTTTTTTTTTTTCCCCTGATCTTTTCTTTTTGTTAATGACAGAAATAACTGTTGCACAAATCAGCTGTGTTGTCATGGGGAAACTTCACAGCATGAATGTAATGAAAAATGGCCAATTTTAATATTTCTTTTCTTTCTCTTCATACTGAGATACCATGGGAGAAATAACAAAGAAATTGTTTCCTTACCGCTCTATGTCTGTGGATGGACAAGGAGTGATGGGCAGTCTTGGTTCAGCTGTGCCGCTGCTACTGGATTTGAAAGCTGAACAAAGGAAAAGGGAATTGTAATCTGTTGTCATATAGGAGTATCCCTTGGCATCTGTCAGCAGTCCAAGACAGGGTTTTTTCTTAGTGCAATAGATTTGTGAAGCTGTGTATCTCCCGCAGAAGGGAGCACATGGTGAGTACGCTTTTGCCATCTGTCCCTTGTCGCTTGTATCCATCTAGTTAAGACCGGAGCTGTCACTGCTCCGGAGGACAGAGCAGGACGGGTGGCAGCTGCTGTGCTAACAGTGTGTATTAATGCCCTAAGGAGATTGAATCAAGCAGTGGCTGCCCACGAGCTGTGAAAGGGGAATAGTGCAGGAGGTACCGATTCAGCACAGGACAAATGTGTAAATTCCTCTTGTGAACACCAAAGCTTTCACCATGTGAATATTCAGGTTCTGCAGCTGCCTCTGTGGGCTGGTCTGTGTATACCTACCTCATCAATCCTCTGGATGGAGGTTTTTATGGGATTGATAATAATCAGCCTATTTAGATTTCTTTCTGTTACAGTGAAATTAATGTAAGGACATGGCAGAAGCTCAATCCTGAATATCATTAAGGGAAAATAAACACTTCCTCTGGCTTGGTGGTGAGGGATGGCTGTTATTTCAATTGATGCAATATCATAGCAAAATTAAAAAGGTCAAATAGATACGGTTTCTTATATAGGAAGAATGATCAATACTCCCAACAGTATACTTAGGGGAAATCTACAGGGCTAACAACTATGCAAGGAGGGAAAGATGATAAATAGTTTCTATATATTTCAGGTTTTTTCATAGAAGAGATGGCTAGAATGAAAGTTGTATGGTGGGATTTTTTTTTTTTTTTCCTGAGGGGGTGGGAGTATACAACTCTGCAGTGATTGTGGCAGAAAGCTTTCCTTTTCCAGAGTATTTAAGACACACGAGTCTCCATGAAAGTGAGGAGTAGATTCTAGTAGGTAGTAGCATCCTAAAGCTGTCACCTAGTTTGCTATCTATGTGTCATTTTGAGAACAAAAGCTGAACAGCTTGAAACATCTAGTACAGAGCAACCATCATGTTTAATCTTGATCAGCTAAATAGTTTATGTTGACCTGGTATCGGTGTTATACTTGGTTGGCATTGTTCATCACAACTATAGTACTTACATAGTGTAAATATTTAGACAGGTGAGTTGTGATCTCAGTTGGACTCTGGATGCCACCAAAAATGAATGGTTAAAAGTATATTTTACAAATAAGAGAGCAGAAGTAGATACTTACTTATGAAGTATAAATATTGCAACAGAGCTGTAATGATACTCCATTATGTTTGATCTGGATGATTTATCTCCAGAAGTATTAAACCTGAGCAAACTAAGGGCAATTTTGTATCAGAAAATAGTATCCAAAATTAGTCAGCCTGCTCGTGTTTCTAGTAGGAAAATCTGTCAGAGGAGGGCAGATAATGACAAACAATTTCTGGTTCAGAAGTGGCCACTGGAGAGGTGAACTTGTAAGCATGAGCGTAGTATGCTTATAGTGTGTGTGTTGCACCCTTTACAGCAAGCATTTGGGTGGCTAGGCTTTCCTTTTAACTTGTAATTAAAAGTGGCATCTTCTGAGTCAAGCTTGGACATGATTCTTCAAAGCATGTGGTTTGGATTTTTTTTTTGTTTTACCATCTGAGATAAGCATAGTAGGACCCTGTATCTGATGCAGAAAGTAAAACGACATCAGTGTATACAGGGAGACACAGGGTTTGTTGGACTTCGTGTCCAAGTGTAGTCCCTGGCTGATACTCTGTATGTTGACTGGCTTCAGTCTATGCCGGGAAGTGGGACAGCAGGACAGCAGCAGAGTGCTGCTGGGCTGCCTGCCAGGGGCCCAGGAGAGAAGCTGCAGTGTGCCCAATGGGAAGGCATGCAGCCCCAAGGCATTTCTTAAAGATCAATGTTTTGTGGGTGTTCCCTATTGAAACCACTGTGTATCTCTGCTGCTGTTTGGAAATGTTGGAGAATAGAAGGGTATCCTTCCCTCCCACCCCTCAAAGCGGTATTTGGGGTGAGGGTTCCTTATTCTGAGGTTGAAGTGGAAGAACTGGCCAGTGAGGCGTAGAGGTTGGGCTGAGGACCTCTGTGGCCTCTGGCTGCCGCTTACCCAGTGTTCAGTATCAGTGCTTCGCATTTAGCCTGCTGTAGAGCACATTCTGATATGCGTTTAGTATGAAGTGACCTGTTACTCCTGAATTAGGCATTGCAAATTCTTCAAAAACCAGGCAATTAGCTGTTTCTTGCATAGCTAAAGAGCTATTTCCACAGGTATATCTTTGTATGTAGTTTCCTTAAGATGCTGTTGTGCATTTAACTTGTTTCTTAATGAATGGATTGCTTTCCTTTTGTTCAGATAAAAAAAATAATACGGGGTATTTGACACACTTAGAAATATTATCTGACATCTTTTTAATTTCTAGCTACTATGTGTGGCTTTGATACTGATTGCTCTGTGACCTGTGTGTATAATGTTTCCTTGTGTCCAGGTAATTGCCAGGATATTAGCTGTAGTGTCTTTACAGGTGTAGTGTGTCACGTTATAGTGACCTGATAGAAATTTTTTTAGCATGCAAGTATCTCCAAGCAGTTTGTTGCTGCAGAATGGTTATAATGACATTTTTGTCAACACCTGGACTGTTTATCGTGCTTATTCCTAGTATATAGCTGGATTTATGGCAGAGCTTCTTCCATTTGAAGAGATTTACCCTTGCTTTTCCCAGCCCCGCTATGGATGCTGTACTGGATTTGTATAAACTGGTTACATACTTCAATGGCTTTTCCAGTCTTGGTAATGTAAGCTTTGAGTAAAACAGACTTTGCTGACTGTGGCTCTTGTCAGGCCATTAACATAACTGGGGAGTGTCCTCTGAGCATTCAAGGTTGTTTCCAGATACCCTTGACATTTCCAGAATTTCAAAAACTCCAAGTTAATAACGATGTAATTCTACAGTCCCCTTATGAATGGAGCAGTGACGTGATTTTGTGGTACTGCTACCCACTGTGAAGTGATAGTTTCATTAAGTGCGTCATGGTGCAAAACCCTGCAGCTCCATTCATTAAGTGCGTCATGGTGCAAAACCCTGCAGCTCCATATGTTTTATTTAGAGGAAATCTTAAACCTGCTGTTAACACATGCCCAGTGTACTAAGCTGACTGCATTCATCTGTTGGCCAAATACTAAATGTTTCTAGCTTCTGCCTTAACTTGTTTAAATGTGTTTTTTCAGAGCAGCAGTGCATTGCTCCCCTGTTTTACTTTGTTCTGCTTGTCCTCTGCTGGTAACTGTATGAAGAAGTGGCTGTGTAGCAGTAACACTACATCTCCTAGATAAAGAGACTTGATGACCTCGAGTTTTTTAAAAAACTTTTTTGGCACCTTTATCTCTGTGTATAAATAGCTCACAAGTCTGTTCCTCAGCATTGGCTGCACCTATAGTGTTAACTGCTTTTGCAAGGTGAAAGTAGGCTTTCTCAGTTACTTGTAGATGGAGCATATCCAAGCTGTGTGCTATATTTACACACTTTCATTCCCTAACAAGTTTTACTCCATAAGTTGCATGCAATATCTGGAGATTCAGTAGAGTGTATTTAAAATGCATTCCTAACTAAAGGTTTATGCTGGACTTAGGCAGGTCTTGCCATAATTCAGTTTGTATCTAGTTACTGTCAGAAGCTCTGTCTTATTCATACAATATTTATGTAATATTTTGATTTGCAGCAATTCTTGGATCTTTTGAAGAGCCCTTTAAAATGGTCAGGTAGTGCTGCTTGCTTCACTGGTGTTTGCTGTGAGTAGCTGAGTAAGTTTGGCATCTGTGCCCTTGAGTTGCAACTGATTGATTTTTATTTTTTTTTCCTGTTTTAATTGGCTTGGCAAGTGTACATTTTTATCAGCACGCTGCTTGTAATGCAGGAGACAGGAGTGATTCACAACTGTATAAAGTACATTGGTGCAATATCCTCATGTGACAGCCAGGGAAGAGCAGCTGGACGTTTGGAGTCCAACAGACTAATGGATTTATCTGCATTTGCAAAAGTTCACAAGGAATTCTTGGTGACCTCGAGGATATGTTTTTCCTTTCAGGCAACATCTTGGGTTTACAAGGAGCTCCATTACTCCCCTGGTTAATTGGTGCTCTTGAGCCACAGAGATTTGCTACCTATTAAAAGCATTGTTGCTTCTGGCAACATGAAAGGCTTTGAGGTCTTCTTTCCCAATTTTAGTTGGTTTAAACTCTTGTGCTGTCTGACTGTGTGAGATGACACAGCTGTAAGCGTCATTAAAGCTTTGGAGATGTTGCGTGAATCTTTTCTGAAATGTTACTCTCCATGAAACATGAACTGTAATCAAGAGCTAAGAAACAAATGGAAGATATTCTGGTATATAACTTCCTTATGTATTGCTTTTTTTCATAAAACCTAAAAGCCTACTCTAGCTTTAGTAAGTAAACTGCATTGTGATTATTAATAATATTTGACATCAACATTTTTGAGTGGTTACTAGCAAGTCTTGTATTCTCTGGCAGCCATGTCTCTCAATCCCATTATGTTATGTTTATCTGTGGCTTAGAGTAATTTTGCATCCATAACAGATGGCTTAAAGTCAGGGAAATATGAGGGGCAGTCAGAGCTTTTACTAAAGTCTCTGTTGGAGCAACTGATGTGTGCAAGGTCTGTTCCCAAAAGAACCCAGAACATTTAAAGATGGGTTGGGTTTTGGGTTTGCTTTGTGTTTTGGGTTTATTTGGGTTTTTTTCATCTGTGATACTGACTTTTTAGCTGCTGCGCTGGATTTTGCAGATGAATGCAAAATGCTCACTTTTTTTTTATGACCCAAGGCATAGTTTTGATTAAATTTAGATTCCTACTTTTTCCCCTTTTTCAGGTGAGTAGGGTGTGCATATAATGAAACACTTGTTGAGGACTGTGGATAATCCCTGAGGGAGAAACCTGGGAATGGAGAGCAGTAACAAAAAGTGCAGGGGGTGGAATGAGAAGTTGCCCAAACACCCTTCAGGAGCTGCTAGAAAAACTGACGATGGGACTCTCTGCCACCTTGGCCTTGCTGTATGGGGCTGGTGGGATGCCACACTGGCAGGCTCAAAGCCCGAGGGAGCCGTTCCCCCAGCAGAGGCTGCATGGGGCTGGCTCCCTGGCACTGGGTGGGTTGTAGCTGGCTGGTGCTGCGGCTCCTACAACAGCAGCTCACTCGTCTGCACTTGTTGGCCCTCCTGGGACTGCCTTGGAGCATGAAGATAAGAAATTCTGTCTCAAAGTATTCTTCTGTCAAGAATTTTCCATCAGTCTCCCCTCTCTATTGCAATTTATACTTGAATGTGCTGTCTTTAAAATTCCTGCTCTTAGCTAAGAAAAGGCAATAAATTAATAATAGGTCCTGAAATACTGGGCTGGGAGGTAGGAGACAAAGTGATGTGAGGTATTGTGCCTCTAAGTATTTAGCTGAGTCTTCAGCTGCTGCTTTGAGCTCTGAGGAGCTCCTACTTAAAAAAAAAATAATAATAAAAAAAAAAATCTTAACTGTCAGCAAAGCACATTGCTGTCTTATTTGTTTCTATTCTTTCACTTAAAAACAAGGCTATCGTATGGTTGCAGGAGCCCGCAAGAAACAATATTGTGAACCTTTTCAAACCTCATAATATGTTGAAGCGATGCTGAACGCAGAAGCTGTTGCCTTTTGAAAGGCTGGTAAAGAAAAAAGTGTGGGTTTTGTTGAGGTTCTTCAAAAGCAATGATGGAGAGAGTGAGGATATAAAACCTAAATTACTGGCAAAATAAAATTAGCTAGGATTTGTGGGTTTTTTGGGGTCTGGGGGGATCTGGAAATTTAACAGAAATTCTAAATATCCCCAACCCCTTCCCACCTTTGTTGGTTTGCTTCTTTGCACAGGTGGTTGAAATGTACTTGGGAATAATTAAAGGGGAAATTACCGTGTCCTCAGTAGGATTACAGAGGAGTATACCTTCTGCTGTGGTCTCTTAACCTCTTTGTTATTCCAAGGTCAGATTAAAAGGTGCAAATAATTTTTATCCATGTCCTCAATGACTGAATAGTCAGGTAGTTAAACATTTATATTGAAAACTCAGAGATCTAGCTTTGTGTGATGGAAGTGCTGTCTCTTTAGAAACACAAAAAATGTTTGCTTTGCTTGATTGCTGCTCCCTCTTGTGGGTTTCAGGCCAGTTTAAGCAAGCTTGAAGTTCATTCTCTCTCTTTTTAGATGGAATAATTAATCAGTAACACTCCTCTGATACACTGTACGGGAGATTGATCCTTAAGACTTGCTTCACCACATGCCTCTACAAATTAGAGCATTCTTTTGTATCGAGGACTAAATCTGTAAAACCATTTAATTCACTTATTAAATTTAATTTACTTTTTTTTTTCAAAAACTTATCCTGCTGTGCTATTAGTATGTAGTCTGATTTACTTTTTCATAGAAGCAGAGAGAAATCTGTCATAATGGTACCAGACTTGGCAAGGGCTTGCTATGCTGAGAGTGTTAAGATCTCTCTTGTATTGCCTCTCCTGTAGTCAGGGCTTCTGAGTTGCAATTCACAGGCTACTGCTCTTGTCTGCAGAGAGCTGCTATGTTACAGAAGTTGCTCCTAAAACATAAATTCCTCAAAAGAGCTCTGTTTGCTTCCTGTGTGCTGTCCTGTATACCCAATAAATAAAAACACTGTAGCTAAGTGAAAGGTTAATTTTTTTTCTTGTAGTTTCTCAATTGCTCTGCTGGCATAAAATTGCCATATGTAATGTGTTGTGTCTGAAGATTTCAAAACCCTACTTGTATTTGTTTTCCACCAGAGGGACATATAGTCTCTTAAGAAACTGAAGCACAGTGGAATTCTGAATTGCCCCTAATTGATGGCAAAGACCTGTGCAACTTCACTGACTCATTCTTGGCACGAAGCTCTTTAAAAAATTCCCACTGAAACTTAAGAGACAAATTGTTCTGACCTATTGCGAAATGGAAGGGTCCCACATTAGTGTGACACTGAAATAACAGCAGTTCACATACTAATTTCAGTCTTACACCATTTCAAAATAATGATACAATTTGTCTTAGCGTTGGAAGCTGTTCAGTTGATCTTGAACTGTTTTGTGTACAGGAACTGGAAATGGCTATTAAGTCTCGACTCCCCTAGGCCTTGGTGCTTGTATCCTATGCTTTTATTAGGCCTTCTTTTTTTTATTCCCCTTCCCGATTCCTAATTTTCACTAGTATCTTATTTCCCTTCCCTCTTGTGTTCTCATGTTCAGTATTCATCATGTATTTGATCACTGATGTTTTCTGCATACCCCTGCTGCATGCTTTGTTTGCTCTGTAGTATTTTCAGCACTTTTTTTTTCCTTTATCTCCTATCATCTTTACTTCACACTACCTGTTTGCTTAATTTTTCAATACCACATAACTTTCATGGCCAAGAACTGGACATTTCATTAGTGTCTGACCAGCTATTGGGTATTTGATAACATTTGAAATCTATTACTGCCTCTGCACTTCTTAGGAGCATATAATATGGGACAGTCTTCAGCATTACCTGAAACTTCTGATCTTTATTTTACTTGGCTTTAAAAGAATAAATCAGTCTGAAACTTGTCTGCATGCAAAGACTGTGCTTCTGTGGAGGCCCAGTGGTGTTGGTGGGCACATAATTCACTGTGAATGTATTTTTTCTTACTGTTACGCAAGTAAAGGTTGGCTTTTGGTTGCCTGTTTGTTTGGTTTTGTTTTTCTTTAAGGTAATTGAACCAGAAAGCAGGTGCAGTTGATTTGAGAAACAAAATAGAACTTAATCTTGTACTTATGCCCTTTCTTAAAGCTTTATATTGCAGACTGGGTAATCTCTAGAACAGTATCATTAATGTTTACTTCAAAATTTGTGTTTTCTTTTCACTGGATTGGTAGTTTGAACGTTGTTAAAGAGTTGCTGAGATTTGTATCTACATTTTAATGTGCTATAAGTGCAGAGCTGTGATCAAGATTTGCCAGCTTTTATTCAGATGAAATTTGCAGTTCAGTGGAGACAAGAATGAGGTCCCCACGAATTGCATTGCTTGTAGCAGTCCCTGGATTTCAGTTCTTATTTATACTTAATATTTTTACCAGTCAGGAGCAAAGCCTCTGTTTATGTCCACGCTTAAAAAGATGTTGGCATTTGCCCAGCCCCAGAGCCCTCCCTAACCTGTGTTTATGTTGTGAAGAGGCCAGATGAAATATTGCTGTTTATTGCAGGCTCCAAATTTGATTATCGTGCTTACTTTCTCTGTGACCACGGTCAAGACAAATGCTTTTGCTCTTCAGTAATACGTACAAATGGATGAATTAACTTTGTGTGCTTCTTTACCGAGAGTCTTTCTGCTGACCTCCCTGTGTGCTGGGTGCCTGTGGACTCGTCCTGGTGGGAAACACTGGTTGTAGCTGTTCTCCCTTGCTGGAAAGAAATGGCATTCAAGCAGCAAGAGTCTGAAACATACTTCAACTTATTTATTTACTTAATTGTGATATCACATGAAGATATCTATCTAGCAAGAATGCAGGATCATTAAGGTGGTAACTTATCCTTGATCTTTCACTTTATATTTGGTTTAAACAAAAGTTATCCAGTTCTGTGTGTTACAGATTCATTTGCGCTACCCGGATAACACCAGTGTCTGTATTACAAGAAGCATGCTGGTTTTATCTCCAAAGAAAGAAATGCAGAATGCCAAACATAAACATTTTGCAATGAAGAAAGATTTAAAGCCTTTTGAGGTGTACATAATACAGACTTGCTGTGGGATGGTTTTACAAGCTTTTATCTACCTTAGGTACCCCCTCTTTGCATAGTGCCCTTCTTTCAGCCAGATTGCTTTAAGCCCTCTAAAGTCTGCAGTGAACTCTGTGTGACTCTAATCACAAAGGCTGTTCTACAATCACAGAAATACAGTATTTAAAAAGTGCTCTGGAATACAACCATTCTACTTGTGTGTTTTCACATTCAGTTTTATCTGCATTTTAAACTAAGAAAACGGTCACTGCAAAACAGTGCTGATCTAAGAGGGAGAACTGAAAGGATCTGTGTGGTCACTGTAAAGGAGAGATTACTCTCTTTGTAAAGAAAAAGTTGGATAAAGCAAGTGGAAGAAACCACTGAATGCAGCTTCATGCAAGTATTTCAGAAGACAACACTGTGAAGCTTTGTATGCTTTTCTTGTGAAATTCTGGTTCGTATTTGCCAATACTGTCAGTTAGCAGTTTTTGTTTATTTTTATCCTTCTAGATATCATCATGGCCTCAACAGTTCTGATTCATTTACTTGAATGTGCGATCCAGCTGTTTCAAAGTTCAATGTTGACTCCCTTAAAACTATTTTACATGAGTAATAGTCTTGATCTAAAGCATATGAGTGTAGTATTGTACAGGGTGTATAAAATGTGAGGTTTTGTTCTTCGAGATAAAAGCTGCCGAGTGGTATCCAAATTCTCTGCTGGGAGCAACCACTTACTGATTAGAGCTATTTTGAGAGAAAAAGCCAGTTGAAGTGACGTAAATGTGGTTAGTTGATACTCCATTAGTCCTCTGCCAAATAAACTACCTATAGAAAATTGGTCAGGATTTAAAGCTGTAGCATGCTTCTGCAGAGCTGTCAGCCAACAGCCAATACCGGAATTGTTCCTTCATCCGTATTCTACATTTTCACAGTATGGAAACAAGTTACTCACTGCTAAATATGTATACAGTAATCTTCCCATCGATTCATAGAATCATTTTGGTTGGAAAAGACCTTTAAGATCATCAAGTCCAACCGTTAACCCAGCACTGCCAAGTCCATCGCTAAACCATGTCCCTAAGCACCACAGCTACATGTCTTTTAAATACCTCTAGGGATGGTGATTCCACCACTTCCCTGGGCAGCCTGTCCCAATGCTTGACCACCCTTTTGGTGAAGAAATGTTTCCTAATTCCCAGTCTGAACCTCCCCTGGCATAACGTGAGGCCATCTCCTTTTGTCTTATCACTTGTTCCTTGGGAGAAGAGATTGACCCCCAACTGCCTAAACCTCCTTGCAGGCAGTTGTAGAGAGTGATCACGTCCCCCCTCTGCGCCGCCGCCTCTCCAGGCTAAACACCCCCAGTTCCCTCAGCCGCTCCCCATCAGACTTGTGCTCCAGACCCTTCCCCAGCCCCGTTGCCCATCTCTGGACACGCTCCAGCATCTCAGCATCTCTCCTGTAGTGAGGGGCCTAAAACTGAACACAGTGTTCAAGGTGCAGCCTCACCAGTGCTGACTAGAGGGGGATGATCACTGCCCTTGCCCTGCTGGCCACACTGTTTCTCATAAAAGCCAGGATGCTCTTGGCTGCCTTGGCCACCTGGGCACAGGGCTGGCTTGTGTTCAGCTGTCTGTCTGTAATGGTTTAACCCTGGCCAGCAACCAAGCACCACGCAGCCACTCACTCACTCTCCCCTCACCCAGAGGGTTGGGGAGGAAAATCAGAATGTAAAACTCTAGGGTTCTGAGAACAGTTTAAGAGGTAAAGCAAAAGCTGTGCATACAAGCAAAGCAAAACAAGGAATTTGTTCACTACTTTCCTTTGACAGGCAGATGTTCGGCAATCTCCAGGAAAGCAGGGCTCCATCACACGTAACAGTTACTCGGGAAGACAAATGCCGTAATACCAAATATCCCCACTTTCATTCTTTTTCCTCCAGTTTATATACTCAGCATGATGTCTTATGGTATGGATACCTCTTTGGCTGGTTCAGGTCAGCTGTCCTGGCTGTGTCCCCTCTCAGTTTCCTGTGCCACTCCAGCCCTCTGGCTGGCAGGGCCCAAGAAACTGAGAAGTCCTTGACTCAGTATAAACATTACTTAGCAACAACTAAAAACATCACTGTCCTGTCAATATTGTTCTCATATCAAATCCAAACCTGTTACATCTGGCCTCAGCCCATCGATCCAGCCTGTCCAGACTTCTCTTCAGATCCTTCCCACCCTCAAGCAGATCAACAGTCTGGCCCAACTTGGTGTTGTCTGCAATCTTACTGAGGGTGCGCTTGATCACCTTGTCCAGACCGTCGATAAAGTTATTAAACAGAACTAGCCTCAGTACTAAAGCCTGGGGTACACCACTTGTGACTGGCCACCAACTGGATGTAACTCCATTTACTACCACTCTCTGGGCTTGGCCATCCAACCAGCTTTTTACCAAGTGTAAAGTAGACCCATCTAAGCCGTGAATAGCCAGTTTCTCCAGGAGAATGCTGTGGGAGATGGTGTCAAAGGCTTTACTAAGGTCCAGCTAGACAGCATCTACAGCCTCTCCCTCTTCTGCTAGGCAGGTCATCTTGTTGTAGAAGATCAGGCTCATCAAACAGGACCTGCCTTTCATAAGCCCATGCTGGCTGGGCCTGATCCCCCAGCTGTCCTGCACATGTTGCATGATGACTGCCAGGGTGATCTGTTCCATAACCTTCCCTAGCACTGAGGTCAGGCTGACAAGCCAGTAGTTTCCCGGATCCTCCTTCCTGACCTTCTTGTAGTCACACTGGCTAACCTCTAGTCTTCTGGGATCTCCCCAGCTAGCCAGAACTGTCGATAAACAATGGAGAGTGGCTTGGTGATCTCCTCCTCCAGCTCCCTCCATGCCTTCAGGTGGATCCCACCCGGCCCATAGACTTGTGTGTGTCCAGGGGGGGCAGCAGGTCACTAACTGTGTCCTCCTGGGCTGTGGGTGCTTCATTCTGCTCCTCATCATGTCTTCCAGCTCAGGGGACTGAGTGCCCTGAAAGTAACTGGCCTTAGTCCCCCCTTCATCCAATAAAGGACGCAGATGATTATCCTTGGCCCTCCTCTTTCTCCTGTCTTATGTCTGGAGGTTTTTGGGGTATTGGTACACTGAATTCTGATAGGAATTGAGTTTGTAAGTGGAGCTGTTCAGTTTTACAAGATGTGCACCACAGAGTAAGTTTTTAGCTAGATTTCTGCCTAACATTCACTAAGTTTAAGCTAGATCAGATGGGGAGTTAAAAAATGATCGTGTTCTTTGGAGGAAAACACAAAATACTGATGAGCTAAATGGAACTGTTTTTTTCTTTATGCATGTAATACACAAGCTAAAATGCATTGGATGTAGTGAAAATCACTGAGTCTTCCAAGTCACTGAGATCCTTTAAAAATTGCATGTCCTTTCAGTAAGATAGTTCTCAAAAAAAGTTACCTTTTTCTAATTGGTGTCAGCTTGCATCTGTAATTGCCTAAAGTAGCAATTAACTTTGTCCGGTGACCCAGAATCTTTAAGGTGTTTAGGTGCCTGCCCCTGCCTTCAAGTGCCTAATTCAGTCTAGAATAATGAGACTTAGGATCCTAAATCAAAGGATGCTTACTGAAATATAACCTTTTAGCCAGATGCTGTAGTAGAAATCTTAGTTGCCCAGCTGCTTACCTCCAGAAGTTTTTTTTATTGTATTTTCTATCATGGATAAATAACTATTGATTTGTCTAGAACCAGATCAGTTCTGTAGTTGATTTGATCACCTATCTAATAATTCATTCATGATTTCTTTTTCTCTTAATCATGATTTTTTTAATTATTATTCAGCAAGTTTCTCTATTTTCAACAGAATCTTAGCAAGCAGTTTACTAGTGTATTTTGGCTGTTTCCTCTTCTCTGTTAATGAGGAGGTGCTATGTTAACAGTTTTGCAGTGCCAGAACATCACAAAGTCACCAGAACCTACCAGTGAGCCTTGCCCTACACGTTCAAACATAGTATGGATGAAAATGTTGGCTATGACTCTTGAGAAGATGATGGGAACGTTTTGTAAACTGTAATCACTTTCATGGTGTATTTTTTTGGGGGAATTGAAACATTGGTAAAAATCTAAATTTATCATCTTGTTACTATCATGCATGTGTTGAAACCAAAACCCTTTTGGGGGTTAATGATATATTAAGTCTTTCTGCATGATTCTGGGAAAGTTTATTGAACAGATCCTTTTTATGCTACCAGTGCCATGTAAAGAGCTGTTAGTCTAAGCTGGCATCCAGTTCCTTACTTTTAAACTTGGGGAGGGAGTTTTTGAACCACACCTCTTTGTATAAGTAGTGTTTTACTTTCTCAATAGCCTCAAAATCCACTTAGATACATACCCTAAGTTATAGTGGACTGAACTGAAAACCTCCAACTTGCCCTGTGTCCCAAACTCATCTAACTGGAGCTAAATTTGTGTGTGTAGGAACTGCCTATTTTAAACACATATTTTGAAATGTGTGGTTTAAGAGCTGGAAATTGTGTCTCTGTTCTAGCATTTTTATTTTCCATAGTTCCCAGGCTAGTCTCTTAATAAAACAATATTGATTGTGCTTATATTCAGAGCATTAAGGGTAGGATGGCTTTGTGTTCTCTTCTTCCCAGTTCATCTTCAGGCCACAGTGGTGATCCAGCAGTGACAGCACAATGATGTTGCTCTTTAATGCTGTGCTTGAACACTTTAGTGCCCTTTTTAAAATATCATTTCACATTCACCCCTTGCTGATTCATATAACTACCTATTCTGTGGTTGTTTCCATGAGAAAAACAGATGTGTTTCTGCTACTTAAAAAAGCTTGGTGTGCTCAACAGCCTAGAAGAGCTACATGTCCCATTCTCAACATGGACCCTTTTAGCTCTTTTCAGTTATCTTGAAAAATTCTCTTTTGTATTACTATGGCTCTTGTCTTCAAGTAACAAAGCTCATGGTTGCAGGAGACCATGCATAAGATGTTCAAAGCAGCAAAAAGGACAACCTCTATCTGTTTCTTATAGTAGGCAGGGTATCAGTCATCCCTCAATGACAGCATTACATGGATACATTGTGTTAGGCAGTCCTCCCTTGAGAAACTATTGGAATTACCAAAAGATCAAACCAGAGACTATTTGATATGATGTTTATCAAGTAAATCCCTTCTTCTGGGTAAGGAGTAAGCTGCTTTCCATATTGGCAACTTTTTGTTCAAGATGATCTCCTGAAAGAAGGCTGCATGAGGATGTATGTATGGGGGGAAAATAAGCAGGAATAGTATTAGATGTAGCAACCATTCTTAAAAAATGCAATAATTTGACCCTTGGGCTCAATGGGCAAAATTACTTTATCTGGAAAGACATCAGAAGAGCAGAGGTCTATAGGCTAATGCCATAATTTTGTTAGCTTCGGGAGTTGCTGACTGAGATAGGAATGCCAGCTATGTGTTGGTACTAGCATTGCTCATTAACATGTGTATGGTGTGGAAGGTTCCTTTACATGTAACACAGATGTCCTTGCCAAAGTTAGTGTATAAATGTACCTTTTGAGTTGTCATTTATCACTGTAGACAAAATTAAGCTGGGCTGGATGCTATATTTAAAGCAGAGATGATAATAGTACTTGCTATGGCTACAGGCTTCCCACAGTACTAAGGAAACATATGAAAAATCCAAGCCAACTATTTTTCCAGATTTTGTGCCAGAGTTCAGTTTGCATAGGTGGCAGTATTGGAAATTCTCCAGAGAAAGCTTTTTATCTGACCACTCATTTCTACTAGCTGTTCTCATCTTGAATCCCTCTCAAGCTGAGTCTAAACCTGCCATAGCTGAAAAAGCCAGCCACTCTGCTATCCAAACCAACTCACTAGTTTCAAACCTACCACAGAATGAGACAAGTGAGTCTCAGATAAAGGCAGAACTAGGCTTTTCCCTTTCCTCTGCTTATCAGAGCCAAAAGCCCTTTTCTAACAAGTTGAACTCATCCAAAGGAACTGAAAGAGTATGGATTATTGGCTGGTTGCTTTCTGCACAAACACATAGGTTTTCACCATTGGCATGGGCAAGTGAAATATCACTGTGTGCTGAAGCCCACCCACCGGGCGGATAGGTAGGCAAATGTGAGTTTGCTTGTGGGCTGTTCTTGCTTCACTTCTGTCAGTTTGGAGGTGAGGGGTGGGGGCAGGGGGGGGAGCTGTAATTACTTACCTCTGCCATTGGGAGTTGTGTCTACACCTCAGCTGAATGACTGACACCTCTGAGTAAGAGCACCAAGCAATTAATAATAAACTTTGTAATGAGTTCTCAGACAAAGGGTCTGTTGTAGTGAAACTTCAGGGAATTGGGCTGTTGTCCAATATCTGCAGATATTGAATACTCTGGTTCCACAAATAATACAAGAAAAAATAAGGAACTCTATAATATAGGTACTCTTCTAGAATGTACATATACATACATATATATACATACTTTTATGGAAAAAAAATTGCAAAAAAAAAATGTACCTCTTAAGTAATTCTACGAAGTGGCCACCCACTCTGAGCTGGTCCCTTTCTGGGAACCAAAGCTCTTGGAAGGTGATTCTTTTGATCTGGGCAGCTCTTGTAGCAGTTTTGGAGACTTCACAGACTTCTTTCAGATCAATGTCTACTGTCTGTATCTGGAGGGAGCCAACAAAGATGGCCACAAATGGGGTCACCTCTGAAATTCGGGGTTGTGAATGGGGATGATAGAGATGGGTAATCCATAAACAGCTGAAGATGAAAAAGTGCCTGGCAGATTGAAACCTCTTTTGCATTGTATTTCTTAAGAGCGGTAGTTAACTGCTAAGCTCTCTTAAAATGCCTGAAGCCACCAATTATCTAAAGGCTTGAACAGCCTCTGAAAACCCTTGCTGACTGATGTTCTGTTATACTGGAAAGCAAAGGAAGGATGAAAATCTCATGACTGAGAATATCCTGGGTTTGTTTAAGCATTTTGAAGGCTGACTTTCCCCTCTTATCCAAAGAATATTATTACTTTTTGCTGAGTTTTGAAAAATTAGACCACACCACATCCAAAAAGAGCAACTAATGAAGCTGGGTGAACTGGCTGACCTCAGATGTGGAATCCTATGTGCAGAATCTGCCCCCATGGGATTTCCACTGGAGAGGGTTCCTGACTGCAGCAGTAAATGTGGTCTAAGGCATTTGGTAACTATCTACAGTTCTCATTTTCATTACAAAGGGCCACTGCCTCTTTTATATTCACTTGGCTCCCTGCATTTGCTCAGTCTGTTTCTCTGTTATATTTTAATGGATGTAGTAGTCACACTGAAAGCCCTAAAGAATTTGAACTAGAGGGGAAGGAACAGCAGAGCTGTGTTGTACAATTCTGATACAATGGGGCTAACTACTTCTGACAGAAGTCACTTATTTGCCTTGTCTATCTAGGGTATGGTTTTTACATTATAACATAGTGAAGATACTAAATAGAGTTCAACAAAAGTCAATGGACTTTTTTTAAAAAATTTGGAAGACCTTGATAATGAGCTGGTGTCAGCTGACAACATGTTGCCATTCAGTCAGCAGGCTGGGACCTTTGATCAACATTTATTAAAAAAACACTGAATTTGCCACTTTAGACCAGCCTTATCAAATTACTAATCTTGTGAACTCATTAGTGACTTCTACCCCCTGCCACTGATCTTTTCACTTGTAGATGGCAGTTAAAGACCACTGTTGTTTTAAGTGTCCTTCATAGTTATATCCTAGTCTTGCTTTACTAAATCACTAAATACTAGTAAGTATTTAAATACATACCTAGGTTTATGCATGTGACTGCCCTATTGACTTCACTGAGATTACTGGTGTGTTAGGCATATGTTAAGGTAACTCACCTGATTAGAGTTTAACTATGTATAAAAACATTTTCTTTGTTCTCTAGTCCAGGAGAAACAGGAGCTGTGCAAAGCTGGAAGGCATTGCCAGCTGGAAGCAAAGGGACCCCTCTCATTAGAGGCCTCATAAGCCTGGGGTTAGAAAATAAAGCCGAAGCATAATAGGAGTATCAGCATAAGGTAGAACTTGCCAGTAAGAAGTGAAATGCTGGCTAAAACAAATATCCTTATGAACCTGTGCAGCTGGATTGATTGGTGAGCTTGATTACTCATCCTTTCCTGTCTAGACAGACCTGGTTTTTAGATTTCATTTATAAAGTTAATACTTATCATGTTTGATGGCTGTCTTGGTGTTTGGGTGAGGTTTCATGAATTACTGTCAATATGATTGGAAATGGAGTTTGAGAAAGTATTAGTAAAATGGCCTTACCTTTTGCTGTAGCTTATTGGAAGAAACATGCTTCTCTCCATGGGGGTATAAAAGAGAGAGAAACTCCCTCTGCCTCCTTTTCAGAGTTAGATTACAGCAAATGCACTTGGCATATTCTAGTCTGGAATATTTGAGAAAAACTTGGTCCATATGCCTATAAACAAGAAACATTGCCTCATATGAGGTCTTGACCTAAACCTGAACAAAAGCAAGGTTGTCAGAGGTATCAGATATGAGGAAACTACATTAATTTGTATCTGGAAAACTTTTATATCTTGGGGGCAGCACAGCTTGTTTAAAATTGTAAAAGCAGAAGGTGACCCATGTAAGTTGGTCCCCAGGCTTTACATTGTACAATGATGGTGAAGCTGTCCACTTACTCAGTGCATGCCCAGGCAAGGCAAAGGATTTATTTTTCCCCTTCCAACTGCTTCTCTGGTTGCAAAGTGATTTCTTATTACTCATGAGGGGAAGAGGGGTTGAGGAACCACAGAGCTGGTTGTGTGTTGAGCGATCTTTAAAGGGGACCATTTGTTGTCAGCCCAATCACTTATACATGGGGCATCAGAGCTGAAGACCCTAATTTGAACCAGTTCAATGAGTTTTGATAGACTCCAATAGATTTAAGGGAAAAGAACATGAGAAATAGATAGATTTGGCAATGTCAGAACTTTGAATTTTGTTGGAGAAAGGAAATTTACTCTTGCAGGTTTTTTGTTTTCCCTTGCCCTTGAATTGATCTGGTTAAAATGGTAAGAATTTTTCCTTGAAATTTCATATTCCGGAACAGGTCAAACTGTTGGCAAACTGTTCTGCTTTTGTTCTCGTTTTTTAACTTATTGTAATATTTATTAAACTGTTGGACAAAATGTAAAGAATCCAAACAGACTGAAAATTCTCAGGCTTTGTGCTCAGACTTTACAGGTGAATAAAGAAACATTATGGCTTATGATGGCATTTACCAAGTTAATACTTTTACAAAAAATCATATGGCAATAAGAAACATAGGGTGAACTGCACAGTTTTAAAAAAAAAGGAGTAAGAAAAAGGTCATGGCTATTTATTCATAAACTAGCACAGATACTCAATATAAAACACGGTATTAACTTAGTACTTAGTGCTGCCTATTGCTGTATCAATTAACTTCTGAACATACTGGACAGTGATTTACCTTTTGCAACCCAGCCAATATTGGAGTCTGAGTTAGTGACACCTGAGTACACTTCCCACTTCAAATGCTGTTGCTTTAAACTGAGGTTGAGAGTGGGAGAAATTTGGTCCTTTTAGCAGAGGGAAAACCCCAGGCAAATCTAAGATCTAGATTTGTAGAGTCTCCAACTCCTAAAATGGAAGAGAGCAAGGGGTGCAAAATACCTGCAGAGATCAAAGCTGACAAGGTTTGCCTACAACAGAGTTGAGAGTTAAATGAGAGCCTCAGTCCAGTACTTAACTAGGTGCTTTTTCTAGGTAGTCTGTACTTCTTAAGTCTACTAGGAAGATCGCCGAGACATCATTATATGAGAAACTAAGCAGAGTACTAGAGATGATGCTGTGCCATACCAGTGTGTGAGCTGACTTCATTAACAGTCTGGTTCTGATCTCTCTTCACTGGCTACAAATTTTAGTAACTCCCTGCTGACAGTTTTGGATATTCTAGCTCCAAGTGTGTCTGATTCTGAAAGCAAGTCAGATCCTGAAAATGACCTTGGATAGAAGCTTTAACAGGTATTTGAGCTCTTCTTTCATCTTTTATGAACAGTGTTAAGCTAAGTGCTCTTTGGCTGCTGTTTCAGGGAGCTGGCACAAGGAAAGTGGTAAGAAGCTCATTTTAATAGAGCTGGACTCATTAGCATTCCAGATGCTGAAAATGTGCACAGCTGGATCACTGCCAAAGAGCAGGCCTCTTCATCTGTGGCTTTCTGCTGACCTAAAAATAAAGTTCAAACTGACTTTATTAAAAATCTCTCTATATGTATACTTACATAAACATATGTATTTATACATATATAAACACACATTATGGCCAAGCTGATGTTTGCCCATTGCCTGCTTAAAGGATGAAGTCCTTCTCTGTTCTTTGTGGGTGGACAGTGTCAGACTGCAAGAACTATGTTCACATCCAGGTCTTGAGGTGACAAGTTAGGTTTGCCTCATAGCAGTGTAGAGATGCTCTGCTAGTTCCTGAGCTCAAAGAGGGACTGTCACTTCAGAATACCATATTGCCTTGGTTAATATGGTTGTATACCCCTGTGACCAGGCTGACTCTAACTTCTAGTGAGTGGGAGTGTTTTGAAACCCACCTTCTTCAGTAAAAGTTGTAATAGGTGATTGTATGAAAATAGCAAATTATCTGGTGTAAGAAAAAGATCAAATGATGCTAAGAACTACCAGGACAGGAATTCAAATCAACCAAACTTGTGGCAACATATAGATCCTCATCACATCCTTCCCTTAAGAACTGTGTGGTATTTTATATGTGAAAATAAAAGAATAAAGTATACAGAGAAGGACAAAAATAGATGAAGGGTGTGGAATGGCTTTTGTACAAGAGGTGACTGAAAGTGTTATTTTTTCAGTGTGGAAAAGATGAATAATAAAAAAACTGTCTTTAACTTCACAACCTGCAGAGAGAAGGTCAGCAGAGAAGGCTTAGTCACTCATGGTTTAAAAATCAGAGGCATCAAATTAAATTACTGGCTAGATTCTTCAAAATGAATGAGTATATGTACTTTGTCACACAACATATGAATCAGGTGTGGAAGTCATTGCCAAAAGTTGCCAAGAAACTACTGAAATCCACAAAAAGCTTTAGAGAAATCACTGGAAAGAAGATTTATTGGGGAATATTAAGCACAAAGGTCTGTTTAAGCATGTGGACTCTGGCTCAAGAAGTCTGAGCTGCACATCACCAAAAACTGAGAGAATAATGGGAGGTGTTCCTAAACGCCTGTCCTTATATATTGGCTGCAGCAGTTGAAGAGAGGTTACTGGGCTTGGATGGCCCTGTAGTCTAATCCATAGTGTGCAAGTCCTCCAAGACAGGTAAAAACTTCCAGATTCAATGGGCTGATGTTGAAAGGCTGTCTGCAGTGTTGCAGAACTAACTGAAGAGAAATTACATCCCCTGAACTACTATTTGGATTTCTACCCTATTTCCTTTGAGAAGCTAGTATTCTGGGCTTGATTTTTTTAAAAAAAATTATTTTTTCAAAAGGCAATAAGAGCTAGATCTTTAAAGATGCTTTGGCATATTAATCTCATGTATTTTAAGGAGAAATCTGAATCTTTATGGATCTTTCCAAAAAAGAGGTCACCTATATTAAAAGACACCTCTATGCTTCATTCTTTTATGCTCTGTTTTATCAGTAGAAAGGTGTACATTTCTATAGCTACTTGAACTGGTAAAGGCCCCTTTCTTTACCAGGCTTTGCCCATTCCTGGATTTGTAGACATGTGAGTTTCTACAAAGGAACTTAAAAATGGCTGGGCCCTCTATCTGAGCAAGTCACTCAGTGACACAAAGCAAATGAGGGATGGGGGGAGAAGCTTCATAAATCAGAAATGTGTATGAGATGGATTCTAGGGGAAAGGGAAGAATGAGAAAAAGCTTAGCAAATTTAGTGCAGAAAAAGACTGTGGGAGAACAGTGTCAATGAATATTACCCTAGCAAGAGGAATGACAGCTGCAGAAGGCCAGCAATGTGCTATCAAATCACAGCTATGCTGAAAGACGAATTAGGCAACCTTCTGAATGGTGACTTTACTGGAGTATACCACACCGTTGCAGACCTTTCAAGGGTGTCTGAGATGGGAAAAATCCATCTACAATTTGTTTACCTGTACATGGTGGTTCAATGAGTGTATTTGCAAATGATCCCAGTTCCCAATAAGATGATGTTGTTGGATATAACCACTATTTTCCCATCATAGTTTAGTTCAAAGTTGGTCTTGTGGGTTTATGGCTGTCTAGTTCCCTCTCAATTCTGGTACATGAGCTCTTTTTTAATTAAACACCCATCATTTAAGGAACTAAAAACAGTCCAAAAGAGTTCTGTTGACCAAAGTCTGAAAATATGAACTGTTCTTTGGGGGGTTTTGGGTGTGGATCATGAGGCACATTTTCGTAATATTTAGTATGTCATCTTCAAGAAATGTTTTTAAACCTCAAAACTCCAGGGAAGTTCTGTAGGCTTTAGCAAACAGATGTTAGCAGTCAGGAAAGAATTATGATTCCTGCCCAAAAATATTCCCTCCTGCCTATCAAGATATCCTGACATGCAACACTTTCAAGATATGTCTCTTATGGAAGTGGGGACACAATGTTTCTGCAGGTCTATGATTCAATATCTGAAGTTCTTGAGTTCCTCTTAATCAATCAAGGCAACTTATCATTTGAGATGTCTTGATTAATAGACTGTGTGTGTGTATTAGTGCACGTTTTGTCCCTACCTAGTAGCTGCCTAAAGTTGTCTGACTCAGCTGCTGCTTGTGAATTAACAGTCTTTATCTTAAATGTGTGCACTAAGATCCTACATACCCTGAGTTCTGTAATCTGCTTCAGGGATCAATGGGAATTATTAACTGCAGATTCAAATCTCTGCTGTTATGAAAACTGGGGAAAGGTTGGCCCCTGGGGGTCTTGATGAGGCAAAAATGACAATATCTGGTCAATGGGAAAAGTTTAGCTTGACCTCCATGGAACTACATCAACTTTCTGGCATTTTCTATTTCAAGCTTAATGGTGAGGGTACACAGAGGTTCCTGAGACGCAGCATGAAACTGTGGCTCACTGATCCAAAAGGGCTGGCAGCTTCTGCTGTTTTACAGATAGTTTGGCAGCATCTTCATGAAACTACCAAGCAACATAAAGATAGTTACATAAATACTTGAAAATGAGCTGATGTTGTGCTGATGTACAGTGAAAAGCCAAAGGACTGTCTCTACATTTCCATTGCAGAGGCACCACATAATAACACAACTTCATTATCTTTGGGTTGATGCAACTCTATGCTGTGTCCTTCCCATGGGACAGCATAAGGGATATGATCCACTCATTCTTCAGAGCTCTCATGCTTTCGGTTTTAATGGAAGCATCTAAAGTCTTGCTCTAGCTTTCTCTCTTTGTAGCAGCCCTCAGTGTGGTTAATATAAAAACCTGTAGACAGCTTCTTTGTATAGCCAACTGTGAGTCTGTAGCCTCTTGTTGCCTGTTGCCCTCTAGGCTCATGACCTTATCACCATCAAAAGCTGAACAGGACATGTGCTTCCACACAGCAGAAAAGCTCTGGTTTGGAATCCAGAGGTGGCTGGACTTAATCCCTGCAGGTGGCTTCCCAGTTTTTCTGCTTTTTTTACTTTTTCCTGGGCTATAAAGAAAAGGGAAGGAAGGGATGATGGCTCTATAAAGGGAATTGTAACACTTGTTGTCTGTGGTACACTCTTGGGCTAGCTCACACGTTATCTTCTGGCATTCTGCTGCCATTACAAATGTATGGGTTTTTTCCATACCTTTGTTTCCATTCTGCATTCCTGTTCATGAAAGTTACCTTTCATTGTAGGTTCCAGCCTGACAACTTCTTTCAATGGCCTGTTGAAAGCTCAGCTTCTGCCCTTTAGGTCTAGTGAAACAGCAGAGCAGCCAAAACCAAAGGTTTTAGGTTTCCTTTTAGTGCTTTTGTAAGTGGGAAGCAGAGAATGCTCTTTGGTATCTTCTTTGTTCCTCACTAAAAATATGGACTGATTTTTATTTCTCTGGGAATCCAAGTGTCCAGTCTTAGTCTGAACTGGTGTACCATTTTCTTCTCATATCTAACCAATGCATCCAGTGGTCTATCTCCTTTTATCCTTCTGCTTGCTTACACGATTACTGTTTCTTTGAAGGTGAGAGTCTCAATTTCAGAATATTAGGAGTTTTGATTTTTTAACTTGTTGATTTATGAATAATTTCAAATAGAGAAAAATCACTCTTTGAAGTAGCTCCACTTAATGTAAATACTAAATTTAGGATCATGTTCTACCAGTATTTACCTTAAAAGACATGCCCACTCTTCACATGAAGTTTGGCAGGCTTTTATATCACAGTAAGGTGAAATTGGCTCCCTGTGAAAAGTTAAGTATCTCTGATTAATACATGTTAATTTTATCTGTGCATTGTATATATGATCCATTCATCTTCAAAAAAGCTTCCTGTGTCAGTACTATACCGTTTCATTTTATGAATGATTCATCCTTTGTGGTGGTGGGGAAATGACATAGGGGATTCCCTAGGAAAATGTTGCATTAGCCATAACTTCAGTTCATTCTTATTCTTTTGTGGAAATAGATAATACTGTGCATGGATCAGCTCTTTGGAGACCAGCCCAAACTCGCTCGGGTGCTTGAAACGAATTTCCCCACAATTAGGGATCTGTGGTGGAATTGTTACTTTGAGAGGTGTTAATTAAAATTTATAGGATTATGATGTCTTAGTTATGTTCATGTAATCACCACTAGTTTAGAAGAAGCTGTCAGGAAAGCAGTGATGAATCTCAACTAGAGAACTGCATATAGCATAGGCCCAATAAGTGTTTGTATGTGACTGATATGAAGGAAAAGAGACGTTCCAAGAGCAATGTTAATGGTAGGATTTTTTGCCTAACTGAAAATCCATGAAGTCTTTGGAAAGGCTCCTTTTTATACTTCACCAGGCTTAGGACATGCTCACAGGGCCCAAGAAAATACATGACATGGACATGGTGCTTTGACTGAACGTGAACCCAGACATGTGCTGGCAGATTTTCTGACTTAAGGTGAAATCCCTTGCAAATGGCTTGGTCAACCAAATAAAATCAGAACTGCAATGTCTCAGTTTGGGAAAGTACAGCATAATTGTGATTATAGCCTTCTGCTGTCTAAGCCACTTAAAAATGAATGACATTCTGAAGAAAAGTAGAATTTGCAGATTTATTTATTTATTGCCTTTACTTCTGTAGTGGCTGTATGTAAAGACACATTATATGATTCCAAGTCCAAGAAATACGCTCCCGGGAATGTTTTTGAAAGCTTCAAGAAAGAGTGAGAGTCTGATGAGCTTGGATTGAAAAGTGTGAAATTCCAAGCACAGAAGCTCACAAATTTTGTTGGAGGCAAAGAAGCTCACAAGTTTGTAAGAGGCAAAGAAAGCTTATGTTTATAGCTGTTTCAGGTCTGATCCAACTCTTGCTGATGTCAATGGAAAGCCCTTTGCTCGAGTTCTTCATCAGTAAGGTTCTGAGTCCCAAGAGAAACAAGATTTATGAAGAAAGCTGTAAATGGGCAGTTTACACCTTTTGCCCTGTTTAGCAGAAGGAGCTGCAGAAGATTGATCCACAGCAGTTTGACTGCTGAAGACATTTGAACCATGAGAAGATGCAACAGTGCTAGTAACGAGTGCTCAGATGCTGTCATTTGCATTTCCAGGTTTTTGAAAGGGTAAGCAATGATTGCTCAAGTGGTGGACTTGGAAAATACAGTGTTTGGCTTGGTATGTGAGGAAAAGCTTGGGGGTTTGTGGGTTTGGGTGTTTTGTTTTTTTTTT
>JAVJGJ010000061.1:8475930-8535327 GCA_035590215.1 Microhierax caerulescens
GAGAGGAAGGTACAGAGGAGAGCACAAGTACAAGTTTTATAGGGAAGTATAAACTAGGTAAATGAAAAGTGTTTGCTGAAGCTGAAGAAAGAAATTGAGCACAAAAATAATGATCTGATATATGCTGACTTAGGAAGATACAGTAGGGATCATGCTTAAATCGTATATATGTGTGTATATTTATAAGTTTAGTAGAGAATGGGTTCCTGGTCATGAGGCTCTAAGAAAGGCACAGATCTAACAAACATTAATGCTTGAATGTTTCTGACTTACTCTGTGCTGTGTTTTGTTGTTATCCACTAAAGATGTAAATAATTAATCTGGAGGTCGGGATAGGTTTGCTGGTATGCTTCCATGCATAGTAAGTCAGCACAGGAGAGCTCTCCTGTGAGGCAATGCCAATGCATGTTCTAAGTTGAAAGGACAACTGTAATAGATGGTACTTGCTCCTTGTCTGTTTCCATAGCGCTGGTACTCACCTAGCTCGTGGGAGTCAGAACAGTGATGGGTCCTGTGTGTAGTTTGTTTTTTGTTTGTTTGGGTTTTGTCAGTGTTTTTACCATACCATGCTGCCATGGTCTTCAAACGTTCTGCTTCCAGTTGCAGAGTCTAAGGCCAGTCCATTTGGCTCATACTCTAGAATTTGTTTGCTACTGAGACAAATGCTTGCGTGCAGTCAGATATTTATTTTCAATGCACATAGAAGAGCAAGTCAGGAGCTGTTGGCTCAGTTTTTCTGAGTAACAAATTGTTAATTCTCAAGGGGCTACTAGATAAAATGGAGTGTATGTGGTTTGTTTTTTTTTCTTAGAAGCTTGGTGTAAGATACATTAAAGCCTTTTCCCCCCCAGAAATATTTAACAGTAAAGTTTCAAGACACATAAAGCTGTAGCATTAGGGCTAATTGTAGAGAATGTTTTATGTAGGAGTACCTTCTGTGTGTTCTGCTGGCAAGACTTAAAATGTCTCTTTGAGGACTGACACTTTGAGACTACAATTTAAGCTGATATTAGAGTCTGAAGTGAAAAGAGAATGATCTCCTCCCACTCCTTAAGCTGCAGGATAAGAGTCTTCCTTGCCAGTTTGCACAGTGGATGAGCCTGTACTTCTAGTTCAAAGCAAGTGCATCATGCTTGTCTCCTAGATTAATTTTCAGCTCTTGCTTTAAGGGCACAGAACAAACTTGCCTCTGCTATTTTGTAAATTTGTTCTTTACACGCAAATTAATATGTTGGTACATTTCCCTCGTTTGGATTAGTGTTTCTTTGGAATAAAATGTGTTACCAGTACTTTGTCGTGGGTTTCTCCTTTTCCATGCCAGTTCCCTGAGCATGTACTAAAGTTAGTAAACATGCTAAAGCCAAGTTAATGTGGGCAAAAGACTTGCATACACTCCTGATCTGCTCACCCATCCTGTTGACTGTGACTTAGGCCTCTTCCCTTGCTAGGATTTGGCACCCACAAGTCTGATCCAACTCAGCAGGTCTCATGGTGCAGCTGCCATTTGGGATTGGTTGAAGCCGTTTGAAATTGCAGACAGTGCAGGAAAAACTAGAGAAAAGCAGAATTCTCGTGGCTTGAACAGAAGGGGTGAAACTATGAAACTTGATGCCTGCATATGCAGGGCAGAAATTAAGGAGTTTTGTGATGTGGTTAATCTCTGTCTTTCTTACACAGCCAGTATGAAGATGCACAGGAAAATTTGGAGAGGGACCATGCTGAAGGTGGTTTTAGTACACTCCACATTTCTGCCTTCTGCTGCCGTTTAACCATCCTTTACTGGCTTATTCTGTCCCATTCTACAGTTATTGTATACAAAACTTTGTTTTTGTGGGACAGCTGCAGCAATGAGGAAACCAGGCTGCCACTAATACTGTGGACAAAATGCTGCGCCTTTTTTTTTTTTTTTTTTTTTGTCATACCATAATACAGGAAAGTGCTATTTAGGGCATTTGACTGCATAGATGTCTGTTGACTCTGTTAAGCTCTTTGTGGGGGACATACCTGCAACAGAGGTTATTTTTTAAAAGTGTTTTCTCCTATAACATACTATTGGAGGAGGACAGTATGCTGATGAGAGATCAGTCACTTTGGAACAGAGCTCTTGTAATGCCTGTTAGCTAATGGATGTCCAAAAAAAAATCCAGGTTTTATCAAATGCTGGAGCAGTTACAATGATGCACGTGGCTTCATTCCTGTGCCCCTGCCCATTGCCCTCCACAGTGTCTAGCCCTGAACAAGGACCTGGTTATCTTGCCCATTGGCAACCTGCATCTTGGGCACAAGACTTCATATGTGTCTCGCTTTGCACTCAATGGGAATACCTGCTATGCCAAGCCTGAAGCATTGGGGTTTGAAAAATAACTCATCTGTGGTGTTGCATCAAAGTGTGGGTGAAACAGCAGCATTGAAAAGTTAAAGCTTAAAGGTTAAACCAGCTACATGGTAATTGCCATCTAAAGCGGTGGTGTTTGGCTTCTGTGTGTGGATGAAAGGCGTTCTGCATGTGCAACAGAGAAGCAAATGATCGGTGTTGGTATGCAGTCTTGGGAACTGTGGGAGGCTTTAGTT
Organism: Microhierax caerulescens; assembly: GCA_035590215.1. Lineage (NCBI taxonomy): Eukaryota > Metazoa > Chordata > Aves > Falconiformes > Falconidae > Microhierax > Microhierax caerulescens. The sequence goes on from JAVJGJ010000061.1 coordinate 8,478,502, forward strand.
CATTTTCTTCTTCAGAGTTTTCTTAGTAAAAGGTGAGGTGATTAGTTGTGTGGGAATGCTGGTTTTAAATGTGGGTCCTCATTATCCCCCGTGCACTTGTAGGAATAGGAATTAATGCTCCTAAGGTATCAAGCTGGGTTCTGCCATCGTCCTTCATGGTCACGAAGGGCAACCTGATCAGGAGGGCAGGGACTGAAACAAGTACGATTTCCTTCCCAGCACTGGGATCCGGGTTCAGCTGAGATGGTCCTGAAGCACAACGGACAGTAGGGATTCCCTGAATATTCCAAACTACGGCAGACTGTCTACCCTGCTGACCAGCTGCAGGATTGGGGTCAGAGCAACATACTGTTCCCCTGGGTTACACTCTAGGGGCAGAGGGCTGGTGTTGGTGCTTATTCAGCATCAGTTCTTATCTAAGAAGATCAGCATCAAGGCGGCTTGGGCTTTCAGACCAGAGCTGTGATACATTTCCCACGGATACAATGCTAGGTGTTCAGCAAAGAAGCGGGGAGGGTGAAACTGCAATTTCCTTCTGGATTTGTGTATCCAGTTAGGTGTTTTTGAATATGAAGGGTTTCTTGCTTTAGAAGTGCTAGGAGACATACAAGAAAAAACATGTTTTCTGTTTTCACGTGAATTTACAAAGCTGATCAGTCAAGAGCCATTCTTCACTTAAAATTCAGATATATTAAGAGTGGCTGTAATGCTTTTTGTATATTATTAAAATGGTTCAAGACTGTGAAATAACTTTGTAGAGTCAGCAGTGCATTTATTAGGGCCTGCAAATGGTATGAGGCTCTGTGGAAACATTAAAAATAGAAAAATCAACCTGCAGAGATCCTCCAATGCTGGCAATATATGTGCAAGAAATTTTGAGGGAGTTTTAACAAGCTGACGCTGTGCTGTACAGACGTGAGAGATGTATAGCATTGATGCTTTTGTAACTATCCTTCAACAGTTAAGGACAAAATTTGGCCTTAGAAGAACAAGAGGTTTTCTGTAGTTAATGTTGTTTGCTTTTATTGTGATGGTAGATGCACAACTGTCATCCCAGGTGAATATTTGGGCATCCATTACTTTGAAGGTGGGAGGATGGAAAAGCCAGAGGTCGTAACTCACAGCTGGGTTAGGCTCTGGTGTGGCACACAGTCTAGGGAGAAAATGTTGCATGTGCCTCCCAGAGCCTAGCAGGTATGAAAACAAGAATGCTCTATTTCAGCTGGGCATATGGAGGGAGCCTAGAATGTAAATGCTGCTTTCGTTCTACCTAACTATAGGGCTTCAATGTGCACTTTTTTGTATTTGTGTTTTGCTGCATATTTTGTATAAATGATTCCCGTCCCCCCCAGTTTGAATGAGCTATGAAACATTGCATTGCTATTTATTCATTCACACTGGCTTTTGTTTCCTTGTTTCTTTCCTTTCCCTTTTCCCCTAGATCTATCAAGTTCAGAAGGTAGGGCTTGCTCTCTTTCATTCTTGTTTGCATGTGTTCCCACATTGTGAGTCTTGCTAGCACTTGAGAAAAACATCTAAAGAACAGAAGATGCACAGCAGGCTTTGTATTTCCAAGCAATCCCCCCCCTTTCCTCCCATAGTCTCGTGGGGTGGATAATAAATGGAGTGGGGGGTGATGAGCTGTATAAATTGTGTCTGGTTAGGCACTTAATATAATTTTTTTTACAGACTGTTTGGCAAAGACTAAGCAGTAAGCAGAATGGTAATTTGGCAGACCAGCAGTCATAGGAGGGTATGGTGGCTCCACATGTCACCAAGAACCATACAGACATTTGGGTGTGAAAGGCCAAAAGTATTGCTGGAAATATTTCAGGCTGGGCAAGTTTTTAACAGGTGCCAGCAGGAAGAATGACTTTCAGATGACTTTGTTTGCAGAAAGTCACTGAAGTCATTGAGGTATGCTGTGTTTGAATTGATCATCTTTTGGTAAACAAGCTGTATGGCCTTTCTTCCAATGTGACCTAAGCATTATAAGTGCTTTTATGTTCTTTAATCCTCTCTCACCTGAGTTTAATGTCCTGATCTCTTCCCTCCTCCCAATTTCCTTTTCATAGTTCTAAATAATGGCAAAGATGATAATAATAATCTCCCCAGCTGAGCTCACTTGCTATGTAACAGAGTTTGGGGTTTTGTGTTACGGTTTGTGTTTGGCTGTTCTGTACTTCCAGTATGTGAACCACGTGGTACCTAGAAAGAGAAATAACTGTAAAGGGGTCTTGCAGGGAGGAAAAAAGCATACATTTCTTCAAGCCTGCCATGTGCTACCTTATTGAATATTTGTTTTTTCCTGAGATATTTTTATTGCTTGCTGAACGATAAATGTCTCATAAACCCATAGCCTATTTGTTTTTGTTCTGGTATTCCAGCTGCCTTAACTGCATGTTTCACTTCTTGGCCTAGCAGTGCATGTGCTTCTTGGAAAAGCTGTTCTCCTCTTTCTGTGTGTATGTATATGAAGACAGCTACTCAAATCATGTGCTCTGGTATTTAATCCTGACCCCATGAATTTGGCAACAAATACGTCTTACTCTTGTTTTTATTTGTGGAGTTGACTATGTTCTGAGTGACTGAAATTAACATCTGCCCGTGGATCAACAGGCTTGTTATCAATCTCCTTTATAGGAACTAATTTAATCCTCTGGTACAAACACAGTCCCATGGGAGAGACACGGAGGTTGTTTACTGTTGGTGTCCTGACATGGATGAGAAGATAAGTGGGTTATCCTGACAACATCCCATAGCAAGTTTGCAAGTCCAGCAGTTTCACTGCCACTTAGTGAGCAAATCTGATCTGGAATTCTCTCTCAATGGTATTAACGTCATTAGTTATTTAATTGTAGTATCACTTTTCAGGGTAGAAGGGAGCTTCAGTCTGGCAAAGGCCTCCAACTAAAACCCAAATGACTGGATAAGCACCACTTCTTCCTTGTGGCCATTGAAACCAGGCCCCCGGGGCAAAACAGAAGAGTGGACTAGAGAAAGGAATGGGATGTGGCTGAAGGGGCAAAATACTTGAGACTTCAAATGCTGCCAGTTCGGCCCAGTGTGAAATGTGCCGTTTAAACAATTATGAATTAAAAATAGTTTCAAGGCAATTGCATTCGTTAACATTTTTGTTTGGGTTCTTAAGTGTGTAGCTGTGTAATTTTAAATGGTGGAGGAAAAGAGTGTGAGTGGAATTTCTGACGTAAGACTTTTAAGAGATATCCCCTTATCTCCCTTTTGCAAAAGTGAATTCAGAAGCCTATGTCAGAAAGTAAGGAGAATAGAGGGCAGGAAAAGAAAGCAGCAGACCTTACAAAAATTATTGGCACGTTTTTGGATCCTTCCTATGTGTGAGAAAGGATTCTCCATTTTCAGTGTGTTTTGTAAAATTGATTTCTAGTGTTGGAAAATGTTATACAACTCTTGGGGGAAGGGGAAGCCTCTAATAAGGCTCTATCCAGCCTGATTTATTATAAAGCATATAATCTGTAGGTTCTGTCATGTACACAATCCTGACCAGCTGGAGTTCATACAGTTTTCAGGGGTCATTTTCAAGATGTGATGTGCATAAAACTGAGTTTTGTAATAGGCTGGTTTATGTGTTTTGCTTCCACCTGGAAGTGACTAGTCTGAGCACTGGTGAGGAAGTGTGTAATGCTTGAAGAGACAGAGCTCATGTCAGGCACTCTAATGTAGTTCAAGGGAGAAATTTCCCTTGTGTGCAATTTGGCGAGGCATTGTATAGGGGTAGTAGATGTATTTGAGCACAGACTAGGATGCTTCGCAGGGAGGGCAGAGGGGAATACTTACTTTCCTGTTCTCATAGGGATGTGGTTAAAGAGCTTGTTGAATCATCATCTCTTTTTCTTGTTTGAGAGAGATGTTTGCATAGTATTTAAATCTGCAATGCAGTAGATGTATTTCCTGTTTTCAAATCATTGACCTAAAACTTAGTCTAATGTTTTTGCCTAATAAATGGGATTGCTGTGAGCTCCTGCATTTTCCCTGTTTGACCCCAAAGCTGACAGTGTTTAAAAGTACAGTTTGAGCTATCCAGTATGTGTAGGTGAGCATCATGCTGCCTATTCTATTTCATAACAGACTTTCCTCTCTCCAGAGCTGTTAAGATGAATATGACTATGACCTTAATGAAAATAATTTTATTGTTTAATGAGGAAGAACATTGAAGTGGGAATAAACTGATACAGTATCAAAGAACACACAGCTGTTTTTTCTAGCTTATTAATAAATGGTGAATGAGGTTTTAAGTGGTGAAAGTAGAATTACGTTAATACCATTGAGCAAGTGCTGAATGTACAGTACAATACAGAACAGGTTTCTGATTATTATTGTTACCTAAGGTTTTGACTTGATTCTCCTACCTTCTCAAGCCTCTAGGAAAGCTGGCAAGTACAGGCTTGTTTTTCCACAAATACATGAATCTCAAAGCATATAATCTCAATTTTTCTAAAATACATATTATGCTTCCTTAAGCAGGATTTCCATTTGCTGATTGACTGTACCTTAAGCTGGTGATTGCCCTTCACACAGGAACATTATGGTCACTGTTATAAATGCAGACTTCCTGAGACTAGATTTGAAGCATGTCTTTGGGGAGGAAGAAGATCTTGTGGATCTTTGAACAATTTTCTGTCTGGTGGAAATTCAGGTTTATTGGGAAGTTTCCGATGTTGTGCAAAGAAACTGTGAACTGAAAAATGGTTCAGAAGACACAGTGTACTAAGAAAATGCATGGCATTTGGTATTAAAATGCAGAGCTTTCCAGTCTTGCCTGCATTGGTGAAGCATGTCCTCTTCCATCCTTGTTGGTGATACCACCACTGTCAAGATGCCTGAACTGTAGGCAAAAAGCCTCATGCTCAGCAAAAGAGCTCCGGGGCATTCTGAATATAGTGAATAAGAATGCACAGAGGTTAGTTGTATTGTATTCACATTGTCTTCCCCGTTTGACAAATCTATACAGTAAACATGATTTGACAGCATTTTTCATCCTGAAAGTGTTCTGCTTTCAGATCCCTTGTAATGAGTCTTGACTTAAATGGGTCAGGAATTCAAGACTCATTATGCTCCTTGCTCCTGTCCCCACATCACTGGTTGTTTGGTTTGCTGGTTTTTTCTTGCACTGCTGAGAAAGAAGCTGTTGAGTACCCTGGCTGTACCCCAAACGCCCCTCTTCCTTTGCTGGGCAGCTTTTCCTGGGCGCATGCTGTGGTGGGCTGTGGTGGCACTTGGCATGGCTTTTCCCTGACATGTTTGTGTGTGTGGAGCTGTGTGGCTCAGCCAGAACCTGGCAATGCATGTCTAAATGTTCTGTGTTTGCCTTTCTCATCTAAATTCTGGTTTTTTCCCTTTTCTGTCTGTAGAAATATTATGGTCTGGATACTAAATGGGGAGACATCGAGCAATGGATGGTAGGCCTTCATCAACGTAGCTAAACAGCTTTTACGTGTTGAAGTTTCATATAGTTCATAGTTTGACATCCCACGAAGTAGGTATTTTCATGTATTGGAAATGTGAATTCCACTGTCATTGCAAGCACTCTTGCAGTCTGCATCAATACCTGAAATGTGGCTTTTGATCAGCTTAAAACTGGTAGGGATTTGGATAGAGCCATCTTTTTTTACAGGCCTCTGTCTTCACTTGAACGTTAGATTAGCATATAAACTTGTTAAAACTACTTTTGATACAAGGAATGTACATACTCATTTTACTACTTGTGGTTTTTGTTACAATTTGAGTTTTCTCAAATCTGCCTTCAGGTGAATTTGGGGCAAGTTTTATCCTTGCTTCTTCAGCTACCTTTGTACTTAACTGGCCCAAGGGTACTCTTCAGTACATTATTACTGCTCCTGTGGCAGTCAGTGCTCACTTTTTCTGGTAATACAATGTCCTGGATTTCATGACTTGCTAAGCCAGTTGATACCAGATACAGATTTGGCCGTTAGCAACATCTGACAGTTTTAACACCCATGATACAAGTGCAAGATGTTGCTAAAGAGCTGGAAGACATTGACTCCAAATGTTTTTCAAACGTAAGTTTATGAAATTGCTTATCGGTGATGACACGTGAAAACTGTTGTTTGTGGCCTTGCCCTACAAGCTGAGTAGCGTACGCTGAAAAAGGCAAAACTGAGCAGTTGGCTTCCAGTGTGGAAGATAACTTCTCATACTCCCTGACTTCCTTGACCTTTCATAATTAATTGGCTTAAATGCTAGTTTGCTCTATGCCTTCTTGAAAGCCTGCTGCCATATGGTCCAGCCATCCTTCAGGATGCTCTGATCTCACCAATAAGCCAGTAAGTCTCTTCAAGTCCTTGTTTGGTGAGCTTAGCTCTACCTTGCTAGAAATTCCCTTGCTTAGAAATTAGTTCACCTGTGGAATCTTTTAACTACAATGTTGAGTCCCCCCTACCCCCCGGGTTCTATTGCTGTTTCTAAATTCCGTGTAAAATGAGTTCGTTAAAATCAGTTTGTTGAAACACAATGCATCCTACAGCATTAACAGAGCCTTTGGCCCGCACAAAACAGCGGTCCTGTGTGTCAGTCACAGAGGCTGTAAACAGAGCACAGATGCTTTGGGTCTGGAAGAAGGGGCCAGGCTGTGTCCCTCTGGGATACACTAGAGAGACACTGTTGTCCTGCCACATTATTTCAAACAGAAGATTTTTGAGATTTATTTGGAAGGACTGCAAACTGGAAACCCCAATTACAAAAGCGCTGTAAGTATGCTGATTCCCAGATGCAGAGAGATGCACTTGAAACATCTTTTGAGATAGAAATAAAGGTGTCGCTGCATACAGTTTTCTGCAAAAGTAATGAAAGTGTGTAGCAACATAAAACGGAGGAGAAGCAAGCCGGGATCACAAATGTGGGAAAAAGGCATTTTCTGACCTGACAAGGTGTCACCTTCCATTATTTGGTTTAACCTTTCTGACTCCTAAACATTGCTGAAGTTCACTGTGTGTTTCTGAAAGCACTGTGGTGTGTCTGTCCTTTCAACAATTCACTCTGGTTTTTTCTCTGCTGCCTTGGTAGGAAGACAGTGAGCGTTATTCCCGTAGAGCCCGAAGGAATGCCTCGGTTAGTATATATTTTTGCTTTTTCTTTTTAGCTAGACATTTCAAATTAAGATAACAGACATGTATAAGGCAGTTGCTTTTTAAAAGAAAAAACAAAACAAGTTCTCCCCGCCCCAGGCAAGTGAAAACCCCAAAGCCACTTCCTGACTTCTCTGCCCTCTCCCCAGTCACTCTGGCCAGGAAGTTTTTGCAAATGTGCTAGAGTTAAGGGGAGGCAGGGAGTGGAAGGTGGGGAAGTAACCTCCTTGGAGTGTTTAACGTTCATTTATTCAGACAGTGGGCCAAGAGCGTAGAGCAGGGAACTCCCAAGCAAGCTTGTCATTCATCCTTAGTAAAATGCTTGACAGTTTATTGGACAGGGTATGTTTTCATTTACTATCTGCTTACAGTTTTAATGTGATTCTTTTTAAAGACATTTATTTTGTATGTCTCTTCTTTCCTTCTGTCACATCAAAGTCATCAGCATTTACCTCACTGCCTGTTACTTGTGTTCTTTTCATTGTTTTCTTGTCTTTATACTTTCTTTTGGTAGGCTTCGGATGAAGATGAGCGCATGTCAGTGGGTAGCCGTGGAAGCCTGAGGGTTGGTAAATTATACAATTTAAGTGTGCATGTGTGTATACTGATGCTACTGTCCCCCTGTACCACCAGACTGGTCATAATACTCTGATGTTATCATTCTTCCAAGGCCTTGACAAATTCCATATTCAAGGCATATGGGGTTTTGCTGAGTACATGTAGGTCAGTAATTTTTTCAACCAGGGGAATTGCCAGATTGCTATGCACTTGTGCAGGAACACCAGCAGAGCATGTGACTCTCTAAAAACCTTTCTGGTAAAGGCTGTTCACTGTTACTGTTGCAGGAAGTACTTAGCCAAAACCTTGCTGGATGTAGCTATTTTTTGTATGCACCCTGTAAGCTCTCAGGTTTCATTACTGATACTGAGAATTTGGGAAGTAGAAGTGCTAGCTTACTCCATGAACAATATTTATTAGCTCAGGAAAACAAAAACAACTTATCAGTGAGAATAAGTGCTTTTGAATTGCAGGGGAAGGCTCTCCTGAAAACTGCTTTAGAGATACTTGAAGTTCATCTGCAGACTTGAGTTTTGTGGAGGGAGGGGTTAGAGCACAGACTGATATAGTGCACCGGTACTCATCTGTAGGAAAAATTCAAACAGTTTTTTCCTCAAAATATCCATACAGTATTTTTCCAGATAATACACATGTACAAATCTTCACTCCATTCTAGCATAGACACAGTCAGCTGTTGTAACTGTGAAGACAGTTAAAGCAATTTAATAGTTGTGAATGGTTAATGCTGTTGTCTCAGCATATGTTGATAGTCTTCGGGAGACATCAGCTCTCATGGCTTCTGAGACCTATGGAGAGGCACTCAGCTAACCACGAAACTAGAACAATCTGTAACAGCACTGTGGAGGAAGCTCTCACAGTCCTGAATGTAAATCAGCTGCAACTAGTTTTTGTTATGAAGTTATTGTGTCTAAAACTTGTATTTGAGAATAATCTGTTCTCTACTGATGTTGTCCCTAATTTATTAGTAGCACTAGTTATGTGGGTTAAGCTGGCTATCAGCTCTATTTTTATAGAACAAGCAAGACCTGTATCATTCATAGCAAGACCTTTATTTGTAATCCTTAGTTTCTGGCTTCTATGGAGACTTCATGCATAAATTTTGGGTTTTTTTCTTCCTTAAAAACTTGCTAATAGTTACATAGGCTAGTTTGTTTGTTTGTATTCCTGAAAAAGTATCCCCAAAAGAACAGGATTGCCTGGAACACCTGATATACCTCTGAAAGAATGTGGAAGATGAAGAAAAGTAAATAAATAAATAAATAGAATACTACTGCAGAGCCTTAGTGATACTAAGAGTTCACTGTAAGACAGCACAAGATGCACTTTTTATGTGTTGCATTGTTCCAATATTTTAGTGGAAACTTTATTGCTACTTACAAAATGCTGATAGAACTTCTATTCTTTAAGGTTACAAACTTACTTGAATGTTTTTCAAAGCTAGAAGATGCCTTAAAGCTTCAAAGATTAGATGAGGAAAAGCTTATCTTCACGGATGAATGCAAAACCTGATGTTTATTTTACTTGGATTTGGGCATGTTTATGAAAGTGTATTTGGAGGGGGAAAAATATCTCTGAATCAGTTGAAATTTCAATTCTTTCTATTTAGAAGGTGATTATGATACAAATGGGTTGTTCAACTGTGACTTTTAACTGTGTGCCCCTTGATGTGGCAAGATGCAGGCGCACTGGCACAGTACTTACAGCGGGAGCTCTGTTCATCTTAAACACCTTTTGTTTGTGGAAATCCACTACTGATTCCTTTTGATGTGTTTTTGGAATACTTAACAATGAAACACAGGATCCTATATTTTAACATCAGAAGCTTTATTTTATTTATTATCAGAATTTATTTATTATCAGAATTAATTTATTTATTATCAGAAGCGTTCTGCTTCCCCACCATCCCTTGAGAAGAAGCTTCTCTGACCTTTTTTGGTGGAGCTGCCAGCGTGCCTTCAGGCTGCAATAACCACTGGTGGTCTGGTCAACAGCGGTCTCCAGCTGGTTCATGGGATGGGCCATAAATACCTAATACTTTTGCAAAGAATGTCCTTTTCTGACAGGAGGATCTGGTTGAAACTTTTTATGCTGGTATTTCTAGTGATGTTGCACAGACTCCCCCCTGTCCTCATAAAGTAGTGAGTATCTTATGCAAGCTGACACTTAGGCATGCACAGGAAGAGAGTTTTGACAGAGCTTCCTTCCCTGACCCAAGTGTCGCTGGGATTGCAGAAGAAACTAAATCTTTGCTAGTCTGAACTGAAATTTACCCTTCTACATCTTTTAGTTGTTTTATTCATGATGAATTGATAGAACATACATTGGTCGTTTACCTAGTGTGGGTTTATAGCAAATGCTTTTAATAGTTTGACCACATCTCTGTCTGGCTATTTGTGAAGGTTTGGCTCTTGCTGTGTGTGTTTTCAAAACAACAAAGTAAAAAAAAATAAACAATGACCAACATAAACAATTACCTCTGAGGAGTAGGGTTTGGTTTGGCTTCTGAGCTATTTTAGCATGAAGAAAACGCCAAAAGCTGTTGCCTTGTGTCCACAAAGCATTTAGAAAACTAGTCAGAGAATTCTGAATGCTCTTCTTGTTCTGGATATTTGAAAGCTCTCCTTCCATCACTGCAGGATGCCATTGTAACTGGTCTACAAGACTTCAAGTTTCTGAAAATTGATCTTGCATCTTTGGCACTTGGGTTCGTTGCACTCTGAGAGGCTGGTGGGGTTGGGGGTTGCTGCTTTTCTGTACAAGAAGTTTTCAATGAAATGAGCCTATTTCAGAAATCCATTTCTCCCTAGAACTTTGCCACCCTCCTAATCTGGGTGGGTTTTATACTCTGGATTTTCTCCTAGAGTGTTGTCTACGTGGTTGTCTGTACTGCGGGCACCAGAGGTCTGCTGAGCTAGCTTTTGAGGAGCTGGCCTGGATGTATCTGACAGAGCAACCATCAATATGGACTGCAAAACCACCTGAGATGTTGATTAGACCAGGCTAGCAAATTGATTTAAGCTGAACAGCTGTGACTGTACTGTAAACTGTGGCCTAGCGTGTTGATCTAATGCTAGCTGGAGTGTATCTCTGACTCCTGCCAGCAGATCTTCAGCTGCGATGAAAGAGCATCTTTAATAGTTTTTCTGTGGCTCATCCTGAACCCATCAAAAGTGTTCCCTCTCTTCAGAAGTTCTGCTAGCTTGATTCTTTATCGTGCAGTTTTTCCTAGGGAAGCTTAGTAACATCGTTCTCTGTTTGCTGAGACACTTGAGCCTCTTTAGGCTCTTTTATGCTGCAGGTGTCCTTGTTCTCCCACTTCTCGGCTGGCTGTCTCTATTCTGACACCATCCAGCATGAAATATTCTTGTGTTATTAATCACTCGTGATGGAATTTGTGCATTTTCCTTGTGTTTGCTCCAAGGTTCCTGATTTCTGGCTTTGTGCAAGAAGTCCTGCATTATGAAAGTTCTTCAGTTGTGATTTATATTGCTGTGCCTGGTTGTTGGGTTTTTTGTTTGTTTGTTTTGGAGTTTTTTGTTTATTTGTTTTGTTTTGGGGGATTCTGTTGATTGCCATAACTTGCCTCAGTGTTTTCCTTTGTATTCTGATTTTTCTTTCCTCTCATGCCTTTACAGTCACATTTGGAATATGCCAGCACCTACCCAGTGGTGAGAATAGTCTGCAAGTTGCAGTGTGTGTTAAAAACTAATCATGAAGAAGAAACTAACATGAATTGTGATAGTTGGACTGAGATAAGGGATGATCTAAAATAATCCTGAGGCAGTTTGTGGTCTGTGATGTGAAAATGATGCTTCCCTTGCCTGCTGCTCTGATGCAGCTCAGATGAAAAACGCTGAATGATTAGAGGAAAACTTGCACAAACTCACTCTGAATAGATCTAGCAAAGGTGACAGGACAAATACTCTGCCTACCAAAGCTGCAGCTTGTGTATTGAGCTGTTAGCTTTGCTTTGGAGGACAAAATCAAACTCTGTAAGTAATAATAGGAGGAGAGCAACTATTTGCATTGAACACGTTGGAGATGAAGCTGACTCTAGGAAAAACAGAAAGGGCATGGAAGGGGGAATGAGGATTGGGACTTCAAACTTAACTTTAAAAAAAAATTTCCTTGTACCGTTAGCAGGGATAGAGGTGTCTCAGATCCTGCAGAAAGCAAACTGGGGAGAGCAGTTTTACAGACTCTAGCTTTTTCACTCTCCTTCATTCTCTGTGCTATTTCACATTAGGAATACAGTGTATCTATTTGTGAGCGACCTATATACAGAAATAGTTCAAACACATTTGGATTTTGCATGGATGTATTGATGTAGTAAGTGTAGACAGCTGGTAGCTCTTTTAATTGACTTAACCCAGCAAGCGTGAATGATTTTAACTGTGGCTACTAAATTTAACAGCACTATCATCACTTTTAACAATATTATTTAATAAATGGTCAGTTGACTTTGAGATTTGATTTTTTTTTTTTTTTCATGTGTGCTTACTGAGCCGTGCTGTGTAGAGCTGGAGGAAAACTGGACTGATGTTTTTGCATGTTGATATGCATGCCTGGCTATGGATGGGTGTGCATAAACTCATTGATCTTTTCATCCTGCGTTCTTAATCTCACTGCAGGCTGGATTAGAGAATGAGAGGACCAAAAAGAAGAACTACTCCAAAGCAGTATGTATCTTGACTGACTGACTCAGCAGGTTTTGCATACAAAACCGCTGTGATAGGACAAAGAATACGTGAAGTATGTTGGCTGTAAGAGCTCACCAGCCTAATGTCAAGGATACGGTGTAACTATTGGGACTTGCTGGGTCTGTGAGAGTACTGAGCATCACTTCATCTGCAAAATGGGTTATAATTCAAACATGTCAGTGTTGTACATGAAGAGCATCTTGAAAAACTCAAAACCTAACCTAAGCTTTAACATTACACAGAAATAGATAATACTGATAGAACAGGTATGTAGTAAAGACTGCATCTTTCATAAAGGTCGTTAGAATATTTATGTAGTAAAGGCTGCAAATGTTCTTAAAGGTAGTCCTAGGTAGTATCAATGCCTTAATAGCACCTGTACAAGTAGGGCACTACTTAGAGCATCACAGAGCCAGAAGTGGCTGGAAGGTAAAAGAGAATGTGCTTTTATGCAGTCAGGATTTTAGGTGAATCTCATGGGGAACAATTACAGGGAGGGAAAGAGCAGACAAGATGGGGCAAATTGGTGTACCGCTACTGCAGAGGGAAGGCTACTCATTGCAGAACGAGGTTGCTGGGCTGGGTTGGGGTTCTTCAGTACATTGGAAATCAGCAGAGAATTTTCTGAGAAGCGGAGGTTGGATGTGTGATTGAGGAAGCCTGAAGGAGAAGCATTCACCACAGTCTAAAGTAAAAGGTGTTACAAGTATAAATGGACAGAATGGCAATGAGAAAATTTTCTGCATCTGTTAAAGGCAAGAAGAAAATACAAAAAAGAATGGGGTCAGTTGCACATGAAGGGACAAGTAAAATATGTATGTATTAGCCTCCCCAGGATGCAATTGTCTTTGTTCTAGTTTTCATAAAGGTTATGATCAGATATTTAACATGTTAACGTAGCATAGAACAAAGGTCAGCAAGGTCTGATAAAATTGACCCTGTTCTTGAAGAGTTGTCTGGAGCATTTGGATTCAAAAATGCATGCTAGAGAGGTTTTTGGAGAGGATGGGTCATAGAGACAAGGGAAATGACCTGAGCTATGGGGATTCAGTTTAAAAGATGAAGGATACAGGGCAAATACATTTAGAAGTGCCTGAAATAAACAGTTAAACTGAATTTGTGGAATATTAATTTTGTCAATTCAACCTAATTTCCCTAAGCAGGGTAATTATTTAAGGGCATAAAAGAAAAGCATTAGATGTGACTATATGGCTCTTGGTTGTGTCTCTGTATTGCATTGTGAAGCCTTGGGCAAGATGTTCTTGTAAAAGAAATGCACCGTTAGTTGAAAAATAACTCTGTTAGAAAACGAGACAGCTGGAAAGGATCTCCTCTGGTCTCTTCGCATCTAAGGCAGCATCATCTGTTTTTAAAGGAGAAAAAGAGTTCTACAGGAGTCTGTATTGCCTAGCTGTCTAAATCCAGGGAGTGAAGGTGGGTTTCATGAGGGGTTAGAATAAAAGTACTGGTGAGACAACTTCTCCAAACTAAGTAATAGTAAAAATAAATGAGGAATACCACATTTGGGAAAAAGTAAATACACTATTACAGAGTAAGGAATTCTGCATAGGAGTGTTTCAGATAGTGATCTGAGGTTACATTTAGTCAATATTACATTGCTGAAAAAAAGGCAAACAATTCCGCAGTGTAGTAATGAAAGGTAATTGGTCTGCATGGTGCTGTTGGGGCTGCAGCTGGAGAGATGCTTTCAGTTGCTGAAGATCTATTTTAACCATTGTTCCAGAAAGTATTAAAGAAATTCAAGGAGCTGGACAAAAAATGGAAAGAAGTCAAGGTGCATAGCCTGAGATGGCTGTAGCAGTATTTCAAACCAGTTCTTCCTGAAAAAAGAAACTGGATGTTGGCCATCCATTTGCAGTGATAATTTTGCATTTCAGTAGAGAATCTTTAGTTTTCCCAGAAGCTGCTTTACCAGCTTGTGTCTAAACTGGTTTCTCAGATAATTAGTTTATTTTTTCTGTGGAAGCCCCTGTATAGCATATGATGAATATTTTGTTTGGAAATTGATTCAGATCGGGTTTAGTGGATTCTCATTTTGGGAATGCATTAAAACTTGGACTTCAAAACTTAATTTGAATAGAAATGCTAATGAAATTTCCACTAAAAATACCACCCCAAATACAGAGTGCTTCCTCATTTTCAATGCTAAAGCAGGCCTTGTTGTGTAGTGATGCCAGAATAATGGATTGCTTGAGAAATCTGAGTTTTAATGGTATTGACTGGGGTGGCTTTTATGTCTGTCCTCTTTTTCTTGAACATCATGTTTCCAGACTAAAAACTGCATCGTAGTGATAATTTTCTTTTATTCCTGACCTTGCTGCCATAGGGACTTGAAGCATCTCACCCTGCTTGTGAAATGCTCCTTCTGAGCCTGTTTTTTTTTTTTCTCCTTTAAGAGAAAACATCTTAATAACAACGAGGCAGGCTATTGAGTGTGATGGAGGACAGCTGAACTGACTGAAATTTTTTAAGTCTTTGGACTGCCACACAAAATACCGGGATTTGGCAGATGGTCACTGTCTAGGTTTAATTTTGATGTAATTAGGAAAGCTAAAGAGATTTCATACAGCACTGTATGTTTACTAAACTAAATGTCTCAAATATAAACTTAGAATTTATTCTTCTGCTACATTTTGTTGCTTTTCAATTCCTTAGCTGCCTATATACCTGTAGAGGTATAAGTAACTGCAGTGATAAATTTCTTTTATCATAGTCCGTCACACCTGTTGTCCACTTTTTGTTCTGTATTCCCTTCACAGTGTTTGAAGAGACAGGTGCTCTAGTGCAGTAATAATAGGGGAAGCAAAAGTGTTTCTTAACAAGAAAAAAGGTGTTGGAAAAGGCAAGCAGGAGTATCCTTGACATTTTTGGCTGGTATACAGATACTGACAGGCACACAAATGTTCATGTCCCCATGTTTAAAATCATGACCTAATCCTCCACTTCTCCTGTACCTGGTGTATCTTTGAAAAGTTCTCTCTCTGCCTTTGCTTTTCATAAGTAATGACTTTCGCTAAAAATTTCCTTTTGGGTCTGCATCAATTTTTTTCTCTTCTTTTTTTTTTTTTTTTCTCCCTTTTCCTTGCCTTCCATAACAGACCAATGGTTATGAGGAAGATGTGTATGGATCATCCCAGAGTAGAAAATCTAGCAGGGTTAGTAGATTATTTATATTGCTATAAAATATATTGCTCTATTTAATGGGGTTAAAGCTAATTAGCAAATTCATTTCTATGGTAAAGCAGGTTTTTCCTGTCTTGCATGTTGTGGGTTTTGCAGTTTGTCAGATGTGGAGCTGCAGCAATAAGCCATCTAAAATAAATTTAAAAATTAGGCCATGAGTGGGAAGAGAAGTCTCTGAATTTGGTACAAGTAGAACTTGGAAGCCAGAGATGCTTCACTTGCAAACAAAATTGAGTAAAAGTTAAATTTTGACAAGAACTGGTTTGGCAGCACCCGGCATGGAGGATTTCCATGTGCTGGCCAAGAGAATGATTGTTTTCCAGCCCGTGTAACATGTTCATGTTGTGATCCAACACTGAAACAAACTCCCAAGCTTCACCAAGAATTTAGTCCATGTCTTGGGATTTGCGTTTGTAAAGTGGACTTTGGATTTTGAATTTTCCCCAAATCTCTGCTGCTTATTTTAAGTTTGCTTAACTAAATATTTTTTTTTTCTTTTTTTCTTTCCTGCTGTATAAACTGTATCCTAAGATTTCTCGAAACTTCTACAGAGGTGAACAACCAGTGCAAGTGTTGCTGCTTAGCTGCTTACCATTGATGTACTTCTATTTCTAGAAATATTATTGTCAAAAAAAGCTTAATTATTAACTAACACCATTGTGTGTATGTGGGTCACAATGTTCCCTTCTGTTCCAGCACAAGTGTTTTGTGTCAATTATAGGAATTAATTGTCCTGCTTTGTTAAATATTGGGGTTTGCGAATTATTTAAAGGTATTGTCTCAAGTGGAGCCTGAGTGAGGAGGGAGGGAAGGGAACTGTTTTTTCCTTGCCTCTATTTTAACAAAGGCAGACAAAAGCTCAGAGCCTGTTGATATTTAGGCTAGTAAGCTTCTAAAGCAATTTAGTGGCATGCAGACTAAAGCTCTGTGTTTAGGGGGAAAGTAAATTACTTCTAAGATTCCATTTAGCTATGTGTTTGAGCAATACATGCTAAACACGAGATCGACTTTGAGCTACTTTGTAAGCATGAAGTTAAGCAGGTGCTTGTATAAATAGTGAAATGGGACCTTATATTTCATGTCCATTTAAAATTGTTGCTTTCATAGGGTTTTATGCATTTAATTTGCATATATGGATAAGAGACAATGAAATACTGTTGCTTAAACTGGTAAGAAAACAGTATGTCCTGTTTTTGACACTCTTGCTGAACTGTTTGGCAAGTTCAAAGAACTTTATTATGCAGTACTTCTGACAAATGATGTTCTTAGTCTTTAATGACATACTCCAGGAAGAGCAAAATATCTGTAAGAAAGTCATTCAGGAAAAATAAGTTGTTTAGTTTCCATTTAAATGATTTAAAATTATCTTGGGTTTAGGGTTTGCAGCATGGAGGTTTAGTCTGTGTAGAGCATAATTATGGCAACATCATTAGTTCCTTGTGGCTTTCATTACTAAGTGTAATTTAGAGCAATCATTGCTTAGAAGGGGGAGGAACATTTTGGGTAACAGAATAGCTAAAACTCCAAAAGCAGTTGATGCCAGTCTTGCTGCCATTCACCTGCAGGAACATTCTCCAAAACCTCCAAACCTAAAAGATTTTTGTCAAAGTGAAAATGAAAAACTAAGAGGAGGGAAATTCTTCAGTGCAGCAAGGAAGTGGTGAGTCTGCTGATAATAGCTGTTTCCAAAATAGGTGTCCAATTTTAAGTCACAAAATGGAGCCATGTCTACATGGAGATCAGCTTCTGTACACTGTACTTGCAGTATCACAGCTTGAGTCCTTAAATATGAATCAGGAAAAAAGAGGCAGAGAGATGATTTTTATTTTTTTATTTTTTAGGTTGAGTTTGTCCTCAGCGTATACCTGTGGTATTGTGTCTTATCCACAGATCTGTTTGCTTGCAGTGACAGAAGTCCAGTGTGAAAAGCAAACAAGTTACTTTGCCACAGGTATCCCTCATTTTTTAAACTGAGTTAACACCTACATAGTTCATAGCGATGATGCAAGGATTAGTTAGGGTTTGTAAGAAGGCTGAGTAATTGCTGACTACTGGAAGCAGAGTATCTTGGTTGTCTGGACCCCCATAAAAAATGACTGGAGAAGTGCAGTGTCAGAGAACAGCTATAAAAGGAGAGCTCTGCAGTGTAGCAAAGAAGGTAGAGGCATGCAACCCTTCCCACCAGCATGCACGCACCCATGGGGAAATAAGGAATCTACACAGTGCCTGGGAGGCTTTGAAGATACCTTTGCAACTTGCGTGTTATCGCAGGGCTAGTTACAGGAGACTGCGTGAGCACAGAAGTCATTCCACAAGGGTGGGGAAGCAGGGAGGTAACGTCTCCTCCCTTGCCCCTGCGCGCTGGCTGTGGCAGCCTGTGCTCACTCCTAAGTGTGCCGTCCTGGCGTGGCTTTATACCCTGCCTCTTTGGCTCAGGGCTGCATCCCTCCCTGGCATGGCAAAGTAACTATTTTATCACATTTAAAATGTGCTTTTAGGCTGCCATTTCTCTGAAAATAAGCAAAATACCAAGGCTTCCTAGTATGTATTTTCTTTGGCTCCAAAAGATGCATAATTTCTTACATGGATTTCCAATATGCATTGAAAATACCTTGATTTGTACATCTAATATTTGTGCACATTAAAACCAGCTGATTTTAACAATTTAAGTTGTTCACAATGTATTGTTGCAGCCTTTCTTTGGACATGTAACATATCTACGGGTGCTTTTCCTAAAGCTTTTAGAAGCTGAAATACTGAGTTCCACTCAATATTATAAATACCCTACTGCTGTCAGCCTTCCTGCACCCTGGGAAGCCCTACATGTCTGCTTTGTGTTGAAGAGTTTGCGCAGCAGAAATTCTCACAGCTAATACACGACAGCAGAATAGCTGAGCTGGCATCCTGCACTCCAGTACAGGTGCTGGGGGGGTGAATGGAGAAATTGTATAGCAGGCTAGGTAAATAAGGTAGTATTTCAGAAGCTAAGGCTGATCTTAAGTCCACTGAAGTTGTCAGTCAGTCACTATTGATTCTTTTGGTATTTAACTTGAAGTTGAATTAAGATCTCCCCATTCTTGGGGACACCAAGTCAGTGGACTGGAAGTACAAGGTTGGCTAGATGCTAGGTAAGAAGCTGCATAAAAGGTGTTTAGTGTAGACAGTCTCACTTCTTACGGAAAAGTTTTCTTTGCATTCAGTTTTGCCATACCTGGCAGTGGCAATTAGCTCTATTGTCTGCAGCAGTGGGACTGCACGTTAAAATAAATAAATGTTTTAAGGCAGGAGCCTGGGTTTTTAAGGTACGAAGCTGTGATGCAGCCATTTATTCTGAACTTAAGTCTGGAAAATAAGGTTTCCAGCATCTTGTAAATAAAATGTTGTCTATTCTGTTTTGCAGAAGCTGGAAATATGCTGGTTAATAGAGCTTCACTTACCTAGAGTTAGGATGAAACATAGGTGCACAAACTGCATACGTGCTTCTGAAAATATGGTCCGTTGACTTCCAAGTCCCGTACAAACCATGTCCCAGCAGCATACTCTCTCATTGGGCCATAAGCAACAAGAGGAGAAGGGAATGTGAGGATTTGAAACCTTTTCAGTGGAAAATAAACCAAATGGGGGTATTGTGTATAAGATGCTGTAGGGATAGAAGAAAGACCTTTTGTATATTTAAGTAAACTTTCTACCTTAGAAATGGAAAGGGCACATGATTTTCGCACATCCTCGTACCTTTAATGCAGTTATCTCTTCTTTTTGCATCTGTGACCACTTTAACCTCTTGCAGTTTGTAATCACCTAATTTACTTTTTGCTTCCCATTTAGAGGAATTCAGAAGGAATTCTTATGTTGTGCAGCCAAGTTCTCAAGGGGTTTTTTTTTGCTCTGTTATTGATGCAGGCTTCGTACTACTCTGATCTGGGTCTCCACAACAGCGGCTACACTTCCACATCTCAGCCTTCTTCCCAAAATGGAAATTGGGTCTGTTGCCCTCTGGCTTTACCTGGCCTGGACTTGTTCTGACTTCATTTGGATAATACAACCTCTTTTCCTTAGGAATTAATTTGGACCAATTGTCAAGAGCCTCTGTAGCTCTTTTTACTAAAAAGATCCCCCAAACCAACACCAAAACCAACAAATCCAAAACCAGAAAACCAAACCAAACAAAAAAAACCAACCCAAACCAGACCTTTGTAATGAGTAATGGAAAGCTGTTTTAAAATGAGCACAATTAATTTTCCTTTGCTGCTTCTCACTTTCCTACAGTTACTTTGTTTGCTTTTGGCCTCAGTTGGTCTGGAAAATAAGGGAAATGTTGAAGTTCTCTCTTCCATTTGAGGCAACTTCTTTGCTCACTGTGTCAGTGTAGCAAGCTTAAGACAATCCAGCCTGCATAAAATGAAATCGCAAGGAAGGAATTCACAGGCTGCAAGAAGCTTCAAAATCACCTGGGAGGTTGGATTGTCCTCTGCGTGTGGGCAGAGCTCAGCCAGTCAGGTGCTATCAAAGCGGTGCCGGAGCAGTGGTCCGCAGCCTGTTCCCGATGGGCAGCTGCACAAGGACATCGCCTGGTGTTTGTGGTGGCCAGCGATGGGGGCACTGCAGATGTGGAGGAGGAGGGTGACTTGCAGCAGCAGGTTGTTGACTGCAAGCTGTGGGCTGGGGACCACTGCTGGAGCATCTCTTGCACCTAATGATGCCAGATAAACAGTTTGTGCTCTCTCAACTTGGTTGCTGCGTATTGTGAATGATGATTACTAACAGCGAAGTAATTTGTTTTATGGTGCTCTGACTTAAGTACTCATAATTTTGTCCTGAATTATTTAGGTTTTCTCTGCATTTTTGTTTAATAATAAAATTCAGAAGAGATGATCTTGCACTTCTGTGAAACACTTGAAACATGTATCTTAAAATACTTATGTCTTTGTATGTAGCTCTTCTTTTGCCTTTGCTTGAAGTGAGAAACGCCCTTTCTGGCTGCTACACATGAATGTGTGTGTGTGACAATAACAACTTAACAACCTAAAATTAAATAATGCTGTTTTGCTTTTGCATACTGTCGTGTACTCCCTTCCTGTAGGAAATGCATGTGTCTGCTTGGTATTCTTAGTCTTTAGGAGTTGAGATCTAATGTTTTTATGGTGCAGATGACTAATATTCTCTATGCTGGGTTTCCTTCTGTTGTAGTTTAATAATCCTAGCCTCTTATCAACATGGCTAATCCTGCTGTAGGCGCCTTTTTTTTGTTTGTTTCATTTTCTATGCAAAAAAGTTTTGTGCTTGTTTTCCTCAGCCCTCCTTGCTGTACAGCGATGCCCTGCCAGCCAGAAGTTACAGGGTTTGTTGTACTAATGCTCTGAACACAAATACCAAAGCCACTCACCTTCAGCCATGCATATGTTGTCTCCTACCTCTGTAGTTCCTGTTGGGTCCATTTGTTTCACACTCTGGTGTCTGATGCATCTGAATGCATGTGTGCAATGCTGTTTGTACAGACCTGGATTTGCTGATCCTTCTGTTTATTCCCGTTGGAACTGTGCAACCACTGCTTGTGGGGTTGTGATACTGCCACAGGCTTCTCTCTGGATGGAGACGATTGTCTTTGTTTTGGTGTGTTAGCTACAATGTGCAGGAGTGGGCCAGAGAGAGGCAACATCAATTCTTTCTGGTTGTGTAACAACTAACAAAAAATCTGTTTAAAAATTTTTGTGACCAAACTCCACTGTTTGTGTTTAAACTTCAAAGTGAGCTCAGATATTTTTTTCTTAAAGCTTTAAGGTAGAGTTTCCTACTCCCTCTGTGCATCTTCCTCCTTTCTTTTATTAATTTAGTAAACTGGCTAGTAAATGAAGTTCATCAGGCGTGAATTTTTCCCCATATTGCCAGCATCAGAAATGAAGGTTAAACAGATTTGAACAACTTAAGAATTGATGTAGCCATTTTGTTGGTAGGCAGTATGAACTGTTGAATTGATGATTGGGAGAACGGTTAGAAATGCATGACTATGTGATGGACTGAGGGGTGTGTGTCAGTGTGTGTCAGATTTTGCACGTGCCTCGTGGCATTTCCTAGCTCACTGACTTCAGGTTGTGTTAGATCTTCACTTGCATGTTGCTTGTGGTTGCATACAGATGTCCCTGTCCTTGCACATACTGCTTATTCTCCAATGTCCTTCGTGCTGCACCTTGCGAGTTTGTAATTCACTGGACTGAAACCAGAAACTAGGTCTGCCAGTCCTGTTCTGACTCTGTCTTTTAATTGTAGGCGTCTGTGTATGACGAGAGCGTTTACAGTGGGAGTCGTCGGTATAGTGCCTCTAGTTCTCGTGCTGTAAGATGTTTTCTGCATTTCCCTGTTGTCTGGTCTTTGTCCTCCAGTAACCTCTGTGTACTAGAACACAGCCTTTTCTGGGCTGAGGAACATGTAAGATGGACCATGGGAAGTTTATAGCCTGCTGCTGTAGGCAAAAGTATGAGCACCATTTCTGTGAGTTTCCATGAAATAACGAGTCGTGACTTATCTACTGTTTTAACGCCTGGCCTCGCACAGACCAGCTCTGGCTGGCGCTGACAGAGCCCAGCCCTGCAGCGAGGGGAATTCAGCTCTGCCTTGCACTTGGTTTGCAGATAAAACACTTTGGAGAGACGGTGCAAAAAGTCCCTTCCCTTACTGAGATGTAATTCTTCTTTTGAAAACTGAGAATACAAGTAAACAAACAAAAAGTAATTCACTTCTACATTAGCGCTTACCTGCTAGTATGAAGTAAAGGATTTTTGTGAATGTATGGCTTCATTTTGTTTCTTGGATTTATATTCTGTAGTGAGGTCTAGGGTGAGTTGTGGTGATGTTTTCAAAACACATGCTCCTGTGAGTGGTGGGCTCTGTCATTTATGGGGAGCAACAGTATGAGGAATGACAATATAAATTGTTTTCTTTCAAAAAAGAGCGGCTGCAGGACTCGATTTACAGATCAGAAGGCAGAAAATCCTCTCGGATGGGGCCTCTGCGTTGTGGCAGGCATTTGGGCTAGGCAGTACATCTGCTGCTGTTGTATCTGCCTGGAGGGAAAAAAACCCCAACAAAACACCAGAGAAAAAAGTTTCAAGACAAAGCATTGATACTATTTAACCTTAAAAGTTACATTTTATTAGCTTGGAGAAGGAAACACTTTCAAGAATGTTTACTAAGCACTTGCTAGTCTTTAAAGGGATATTCTATTCTCTTGCAATCACACTGATTTCACTAAATGGACCGTGTATCTTGCTGCTACTGACATTAAGCTTCAGATCACTGTTTCACAGTTGTGCCTTGTTTTCATTTGGCTGCTGTGGAAAATTCATCCATACTTATCCTGTTGTAGCAGCCTGCAATTCAGTGAATTTGCCATTGAGGCTGTGCTGAACTGGTTGCAGCCCGTTGTTTGTACGGGATGTCTTCTTTTGTTTGAGATGTCTCTTGGAGGTCCCAACGGTACACTTCTCTTGAAAGAAATAATTTACAGTGGGCTCCAAGCCCAAACGCTGTTTACAAGTCTTTCAGCCACTGTTAATGGCTTGAGCAGGGAACACGGAATAAAAGGTCACTGCTCATTCCGCTTCATCCCACCTGGTGCCACAGGTATTTGGAAGCCCGTGTATAATGCAGCCTTTCCAGTTTCTGTTGCATAGTTGCTTGTAGTAATGAGAGAGTTGGAGTACAAGGTTTTTGCCTCAAAGGGAATAGCCTTGTCACAATTACTAGGCTAGCTGTGGTTATTTTAATGTCTCTGAGCCTCCTAGCACTTTTAACATGTAGAAGGTGTGCCATTTGGGTAGCTGTCCCCAAAGAATGTTTTTGGATGATCAGATGACAGGTGAACGCATGGGGTGAGGCTGACACTGGCCTTGCTTGGTCTCAGCTAACTGAACAAATGGCACTTGCTTCCATATTCTGCCCTGCAGTACACAGGGAACAACTATGGAACAAGTAGATCCTGTGAAACGTTAATATGGCACTCATCAGCAGTTAATTTTTTTTCCCTGTCATGTGTTTCAAACTTATTTTACATCCTTATTACGTTAAACATAAAACAGCAGTGATGGCGCAAGGCTTCTGTGCTAGAACTACTTAATAAGAAAACGAAATCTAAATATTTACTTCAGTGCTTTTTGTTTTTAGTTTAGGAATTGGCATGTCTGTGACTGAAAATACTTGTAGACTCTGTGCAACAGTTCTAAACTTTGCATATTCTCATCTCTAAAGTGAAGCTCAGTAGTTCAGGTGCATGAAGCCGGTGTCACTTCATATAGGACATCTGAGGACATGGCTTGGTCATGTTCTGCCCTGCTCGAGGAACTTGCTAAGGGCTGAATACCTCAGAACGTAATGCTTTGTGGCTAGTAGCTAAGCTTATGGTTGTACTGTAGCTGATGTTATTTCCAGCTTACCTCTATTAGTACTGTAAGGTTAATTTTCATTTAATACTGTGCCGCTTTGTTAGCGTGACTAATGATGCTGAAACAGTCCTCCAATAGCTTGGGGAAGACCTGGCTGTCAGTGTAACTGAGGAATCCAGGGGGTTCCTGTAATGGCCGGGTAACAATAGAAGAAACCTTAAAAAAAGACAGAGTACACAAATCTCAAAAGCAGGGTAATTCCTTAGATTTCAGTGGGTTTGCATCTAAGAAACAATCTTAAGTGCCTATAAAATAAATTCATAAAGGTTATTAGCAGCATAGGCTGAGCTGCTGAGCAGAGCAGTTCCTCATGCTTGTTCCTGTCCCTGAACTGCCCCTGCCCATACATTGGTACAAACTTTTGTCCATGAAATGTGATGGATTGACATGCCTCTTCACAAAGGCTGCATTCAGAGTTGCCTTGAGGCAGCAGCAATACAAAAATTGTCTGATAAACCTCAAAAACTTCTTTAATTCCTCTTTTTTCTGAATGTATCAAAAACTTCCTTTTACATATGCTTATGCGTCTTTCTAAGTATGAGATTGAGTGTTAAGCTGCTACTCTGAAATCTGTGAAAATAGAGGGAATAATTCTAAAATGCATTTCCAAAATAAGTTTTAGTTCAGTTTCCCTGACGCTTTAAACTTTCATTTCCCTCCTCTACTTCCACTGTATTATAACCTCTGGAAACAAAACAGTGTAGGTACATTCTTTGTCCCTGTCAACAACAAGTCAGCCCTGTCTGTTCTGAATCACTGCTTAGATGTTTGCTTTTTAAGAAGGACTATAATACTTTCTTTGGCAGAAGACGAGGACTGCAGGTGCTGGAAAAGCAGGAGAGGTGCTTAGTCTCTGAGCTGGTCTCAGTTTTCACTTCAATCACCACGTAGATGGATGTTTCTTGCCTTGGCCTGTGGAGCACAAATTAATTTTATATGTACGGTGTTGGAAATGTGGGAAGGCGGCTCACCAGAGAACCTCAGAGCACTTGAAGAGTAGTAGGATTGAGCCTTTTGTGTAAAGACAGAGTTCTTTAATTGTGGCTGGTGTCTTAAGATATATAAATAAATCATTAGTATCCTGTCATTCTAAGAATTGAATCAAGATGCTGCTTGGTATGTCAACTGGAATTGCTACTTGCCTTAATTTTTAAATTAATAGTTGAGGTGTCTGTTCTCTGACTTTCACTGCTATTCCTTTGTCTAGCTGCATGTAACCATTTTTGTAACTAACTTCAGATGTAATGCTCTAAATCTTCTTTCACTCCCCTTTCCAATTCTAATGCTTTTCTCTTTTCTCCGCTTGCTATTCTTGGTTTACCTGCAACAGCCTTCTGAGTACAGCTGCTACCTTGGTTCAGGATCTCGGGCATCTTCAAGAGCCAGCTCTGCTCGGGCCAGTCCAGTGGTGAGCTCCTCTATTTTTCTTTGTCCCTAAACTGCTTGATTTCTCTGTTCTTCAAGGTCTTTATTGTACAAAGAGGGCACTGTCCCTTTTGAGATGGTTTATTATGTACGGTGTGAATTGGACCTTCCGGGAAATGCTGAGGACGAAGAAGGGGTGAACTAGCCAAGAAATTACAAAAGTAATTTCTATGCAGATGAACATGCTTTTACAATAGAAAGTACACTTGGGATTCAAGTGACAATGTTAAATTTTTTCTAAGTTGGGCATGAAGCATACTGGCAAGGGTATTGTGAAAAAGCCTGGGTTGTTGATGCTAGTGCTGCATCTCCTTTAGTTATTAAAATTGGAAAACCCTAAATCTCACTGCATCATTCAGGTAGTTTAGTATCTCCACACTGAGCAGTATTTTGGTGTTGTGTTGCTGCAAAGCTGCAGGGCTATCCAGAGATTGGATTTGAACATCTTTGTTGGACTGCAGATTGCCAGGCACTGCTGAGTCTTTAGCATGGTGAAGCACTAGAAGGATTACGTGTACTCAGCATGCCTAGCATTGTGAATTCCTAAGCAGTCACGGCTGAACAAGGCTCAAATGCTAAAAGGCTTATCCAGCCCCTGTGACTGTAGTTGACCAAGATGTATTTTTCCACTGCTTTTTAAGATATAAAGTAATTGCCTTCTATTTTTTCAATAGCATATCGCTGCTTTCTCTTTGTAATTGTTCCATATAGCTGTTTACAACTCTGAATATCTTTCTTGATTAAATTCAGAGCAAAGCCTGATAGTGTGGTGATAGCAGAGTGTGGTAGCACATCTCTCAGAGGAAATGTGCAACTTACAGTAAACTGGTCTGTAACAAAATTAATCTTCAGTGGAGAGTGAGTTTTGAAGCGTTGCACTGAGTTTCGGTAAACTGGCTTTGCTTCCTGGAAGCGTTCCTCCTCGTGAAGTCTTAATATGCTCATTCTCCTGGGACCTGTCACGTGTTGCCCGCTGCATCCCCGAGATACAAAGTGATGAGGAGGGTTATACTGTAAATTACCACACACGATGTACTTCTCTAGTCATAACATCCTGTTGCCTTTGTTGCTTTGCTGAGGAGCTGAAACTTAAATACTGTAAGGACTAATGAAAAAGGAGTATCTGGATCGCCAGAGCAGCTACAGTAAGCTGTAACACAAACATTTGGAGTGTTCCTCTTCAGTAAACCCACATGGCCTGCACAAAGGAATTGCTTTGTATCCGATGTCCCCTGTCATGCTGGTTCCCCCTTCAAACATAGCCTGTGACTCAAAAACCTGTGCGCTACGGGGATTTTTCTCCCGTGATTAGAACCGTGCAGTAGGTCTGCATCCCAGTGGTAAAAGTGCCTGAACTCTCCACGTGGGGTTACTTCTTGTCTTCAGGCAGGGAACAGATGAGCCTCTGGATCATCAGGCGAGTGCTGTCCTCACTGAGAAAGAGCCGAATATATTGGCTGGAGCAAAAGAAAATGGAACTGATAGAACAGAGCCATATGCTCTGAAGTGTTGGTGTTTACCTTAAAGACAAGGGTGCATCCACCTTTAAAATTATTTATTTTGTTAAAGGGTTTTAATTTTTTTAAAAGGATCATCAGATAATATATGGCAGCTGGCGAGCCATAAATAAATCAGTATTTTAATTAGTCCCTCAGCCTGAGTCCCTGAGCTGTGAGTTCTTGCAGTATGTATCTTACATTAGTAATACTTCTTAAATAGCTTTGCAAACTGAATTTCAATTATCCCCAAAGCAAAAAGTAATTGGGATAACCAGGGATTCCACGAAAGTTTTAAGTGTAAGAATCGGGTATGCATACATCGATGTTGGTTTTGTGTGCAGTTTGAGTCATTCATGCAAGTTCCTTGTGGTAATCACAAAATGCAGCTTGCCCCTCCTGGGAGCTATAGGGGATTTTGGGGGTTTTAATGATCCGCTCACGCTTTGGACTGTTTGTATGCAAGTGGCTGTAGATGGTTAGCTGTGTCAGCACCAGTGCTGGTGAGTTGCCAGGCTGAATCTGCTCTGCAAGGAAGCTATAGGCACTATTTTTAATAATTTTTTTAATTAGTGGTTTATTGCAGAGTGTGAACAGCTTCTGTTATTTCCGTGGCCTTGAAGAGCTGAGAGTTAACACCATAGTGGGTCTCTGACAACTGCAGGGGTTTTGCTTTTCTGAGCGCAAGGTAGTATATAGGCCTTGTTAACGGGGTGGCATTGCTCTTAAAAGTTCTCATTACTACATGGGGTCAATGAAGCAGCATCCTGTGATTTAATTTTTGTAATATTTTTTTTCCTCCCCCCCAACCCCCTGACCCCATATTAAACAGACAATGCCTTTTCCTGTAACTCCCATTAAGGAATCACTTGCCTTGTTTTTTACTAACAGAGGTTCCAAGGCATTTTGGTAACATTTTCAGTTCTGTATTTGATTTTGGCAGTAAAGATGCTGAGGGTGCCCTGTCTTCTCAGCGGGTTTAGCAGTGTATTGCTTCTGCTTCTACAGACCTGAAATGTCATCTGCTTGGATAGACGAATGAAGAACTCCTTGGATGATGGTGATAACTTAAAACCAGCCACTTTTTTCCTCGTTTATCTATATCGATAGTCTACAGTAGAACTGTTGCTAACCTCAAAAACTGAGTTGTTCCATGCCGTAATGTGCTGAGCCATATGCTTTCTTGATTCTGCTTTATATATATATTTTCTGGCGTTTACACACGTAAAGATTTGGTTCCAAGTTTGCTTTTTAAATGGCTGGTAGAGGAGGAAGGAACGGGGAAGTATCTGTTGGGTTGAAAAGCTGAGTTTCCAGCATGCTTATGTCACTTGAGTGCATGATAGTTAACGAAATCCATGTACTGTAATCATGAGTGCTTAACACTGAAGTTAAATATGATTTTCATATGTTTTCTGCCTAATAACACCCATAAACCAAAATTGAAATGTTCCCAACTCTGGCTAACTCATGAAAAATTATATATTGAAAATGGAGAATGATTCAGTTTAACTTTCTAAATTAAAGCGTACAGTATCTTGTCACTGCCTGCAGCCCTTAGGGTTTTTTTTATGAATTTTGTTTCCCCCTTTCATCATTGTTTAATGAACAGCGTGCAAAAAGCGACAGTAGTTTTCCTGCTGTGCACAGCTTTGCTGGCTTGTGTTCCATTTGTGTTGTCATGTTTGTGACACAGTAAAAGCTAGGAAGATACTTAAATAAAACATGCGCATATTTGTTTATCTTTGTATGTATTTTTAAAAATTCACTATATCTGCATGAACTTTTCAATTATTTTTCTTTAACATTTTTCCCATTATCCCTAATAGTAATTATTGTCTGCTGTCCTTGCAATTACTGCAGATGCACAAGTTTAATATTAAAGCACTATACTTGATATAAAATACAGATCTTAAGACAACTGAGAGCAAACATTGGGCCCATCTGTATAAATGGAACTAACTCTTGTGCCTGGGCTAGTGGCATGTTTTAGCTGAGATGGGCTGTTTAATATAAATTGCTGGAATTCTTTTCTTAAATTAAACTACTAGTGAAAAACAATTATCTATAAATTTGAAGCGGACTCAGAATGCAATAGTATTTCTTTGAAGACTTTCTGAGCAAAGGAAGGCAAAATAATAGGAGAGGACATATTTTGCTACCCTGAGAAGATGATATCTCGTATTAACTCTCTCCCTGCTGACTCTGACGGCAAACACAAGCAGCTGGCATGCAGCCCATCCGGATGGGCTGGTAGCGACAGCAGCGTGATTGTGCAAAGTGCAAGACTGAAAATGCTGGTGCTGCTTGGCAAGTGTGCAGTCCTCAGGTTGTACGTTAAAGCACAGTTGTAAATAGCTTTTTTTCATTTGAAGAAGCTTATCATGTTCTCACCAGTAATAAAATGAAGACAGTAACAGATGGAACTTTCATGGGAGCGGTTATCAGCATGCTCAGGTTTTGCCTTCTCTCCTCTACGCTTAAAAGATTTATGGCAGGCTTGTATCCTGGCCCAGCCACTGACAGTCTGGGTGTGTTTTCTGCCCCTCCAGAGTGAGGATTAGCTGCAGTGCTAACTTGCATTTCAGAGACTGATAAGTTTGTTTAAGCAATGACGTTTGGCATAACACTCATTCCTGAGTGAGGATACTTCTGACAAATCCACTTTAGACCTGACAAATTTCAGCAGTGGTTTTCTCCTGCTGACTTTTAAAGGCTTTATTGCTAATTGCTAGTGTTAAGGTGGCTCTCGCTGGAAAAACACGCAGGAACTCTGTGTTACCGCTTGCCCGATCAGACTGGTAAGATGGGGATTGTAGGAGGGGTTATACTGACTGCAATGCTTTTTTTTTTTTTTTTTTTTAATTCCAATTTTTGTAGGCACCATCCTGTGTTCAGCACTACCTACTGTGAAAACTATTTTGGTGTGGGCTGTAATTCCATTTCAAACTGTGCTGTACTGCTTTAAGAGCAGGAAATTATCTTAATTTGATTTGTCACCCAAAAAAAGAACCCTTGCTTTTATGAGAAAGTTGATCTAAGTGTGAGATCTTCAATGGAGCAGAGCAGTGACAGCCACGTACTGAACATGCTGAAGTTACTGTTCTCGTACCTGAGCACAGGACGTGGCGCTGTCAAACAGCAAATGTTTCAGATTTCCCTTCTTCTCTAGCCTTGTTTAGGAGGCTGGAAGCTGGAATTGTGCCTTAGTCCTGTTAATTTAAAGATCTTTTTACTTGCAGTTGGAGCGTAATGCTTAACTGTCCCAGGCTGTCTGGCCTTTTTGGTAGGTGTTCGGGAGTCATCTCGGATGCGCTGTGATAGCGCTGCGGGGACTCTGCTTTTGGCCTGTACACTCACCGGTGGTAAAGAGCTTCAAGGGTTAACCTGCTAGCTGACTGCAGAGTAGAGAGAAATGCTTTTTCAAGCATTATGCTGAAATGTTTTTATTATCTATGAAAAATAGGCAATATATCCATATATAGACTTGTAGGATGATTTTGCTCTTGTTAAGTTTCCAGCTGTGGTAAGCCCCTGATATTGCTGAAATTTTTGTAACATGGCTCTGGATTTATTCCAAAATCACTATCAGAGGAGGCTGAACTCTGATCCCATTGTACTTTTTTTGCAGAGAGCAACCTATTCCTCTTGCCAAAACAAAAGTTGTGCATGCTGGAGTTCCTTGGAAAATTATTTCCTTTTCCTGCTTTTTTACGCACTAAAGTACAAATTGCCCATATTGTTGGTGAAAAGGAAGGTAGTTTGTGATTAGAGACAGACCCATACCCTTGTGGATAAAAGGTATCATGTCCTATAAATTAAAGGTCTATAAATTGATTTTTAGATCTTCTCTTCTAGCAGGTATTCTGTTAGTCCTTTATATTTGTATGTGGAAAAGTCCCAAAGCCACTGTATTTGTGTGAAGGGCTTTGCTGACTATGGTAGTGTGTAGGTGGAGAGGTGGTCTTCAGTCCGTTTAATCGTTATGGTATTCTTTATTGACTGGTAATGTGGAAGGCCAGTCTTTTGGGCAAGATTTTTGCGCAACTTTAAATACATAAAAAACATCTTTCCTGAGCTTTCTTTGCTTGATTTCTTACTGGATGGAATGCCAAAGGGCTTGTTGGGGACCAGGTGAAGGCTGGAAACCTGGAGTTCCCTCTGGTGGCTGACTGCTGTTGGGGAAAGCACGATTCATCTTTTTAAAAGGAGTGATACTGTGAACGCGAGTGGAATGAAAACTGTGTAAAATACTAATCTAAGACAGACTTCTGTCTTTCTGCAAGACAGTCTTTACAGCTTTTGGTGCGTCGCTGCCACGTTATCATAAAATTAAATGCTGCTCCTTTCAGATTGACGTTTTCCATAGAAAAGTGTTGTGTAGCAGGAGGCATCTTTGTAATGAAAGGACACTATGTTAGAATGAGGAACTGGCTTTTCTCAAAACAGATTAAATTTTTAAATGTTACTAGTTAAAGAAATTGGTAGTGGTAATTATTGTTTCTGAAGAGAAAGTGCCCTGATTATTCCATTCACGGCACCAGACGGATGTGTGTATGAGAGCATCGCTAGGGAAAATGAACCTCCTAGGGGGTTTTTGGTTTGGTGTTTTGTTGTTGTGGGTTTTTTTAACCACTTCAATTTTAGAAGTCACTTAATAGCTTTAATTACTAAAGATGACACTGATGTAGAGAATTATTAAAGATTGTTTTGCAATAAATGTGTTGCAAGCTTCACAGGTGTGGTTATGAGTGCTCGGAGTAGAAATGTCCGCTGTATGTGTGTCTCACCACATTGTCTTCAGCATTTTATCCTTTGTAAATATAAGCTTTTACTTGACATATGTGCATCATTAAAACAATATCAATATTTGCTCCCTACTTTATATTACTAAAAGCTGAGATTATACATTTTTTCAGAAAATAGAGGACATTCTGCAAATGGCTTAAAGGAAAATAATACTTTGAGTTGTGCCCAGAACCCATAAGGTAGACTTCATAAAAGGATGTACGTCAATTTTTGGATGTAGATTTGTGCGTGTGTGTGTATACACTAGTCTGTGGTAACATGCCAATATTTACACTGCCACAACAGTGTTTGGTCAGACTAGGAGGCTGCCAAATCTGCTACTTGGCATGAAAATAATAAGCTGTTTGCAAAAGTCACTCCATCTTCTTTATTTTATTGGGTCTGAACTGATTCTCTGCCTTCATTAGTGACCTTCTCTTATTGCATCCAAAGTCAGAGATCTCCCTCCCGTCCCCCTCCAAGTACTTCGTGTATTCAGTGTCCTTGTTTATGTCTAGTGCTTTAAGTCTCGCTTATTTAACTTCAAAACCTAAGTTTTATATTTTCTTAATGCTAATCATAGGGAATTTATGATAAGAGATGAGTTGTCCTGTAAAAAGCTGATTTGTAATAGGTACCTTTCAGTTCTGGGATTATTTTTTAATAGGGTACCATGGGTAATATGAAAAATAACACATATTACTCTGTGTGATTTAAATTTAAAAAAAAAAACAACTGTGCCAAATGTGAACTGATTGGAAAGAGATGTAGTTTTTGAGTATGTTTTCAATGTTTCAATGAAGCTTACCAACTCAACCTCAACTGTCCCCTGCCTTCCCCAGAATCAGATCTATCTTGATTTTTCACTTTTTTTTTTTTTTCCCCCCTCCATTCAATTAAAAAGTACTGTTCCCCTTGTCTCTTGTCTCTTTATCTGGGGAAGCTGTTAATTTTCCAGAAGTCTTTTGGGAAACCATCTTGAACGTGGTATTGAATGTTTCCAGAAGAGGTTGACATCTGGACTTGAGTTCTGTTGAACTTTTCATTTCATTCAGTCCTTTTTACACTTAGTTCCATTTTAGTTGGAGGTACTTATAAAAAGAATCTGTGGTAAAACATACTTCCTTCCCCCCATCTCAATAGCAAAGTGAATAATGACAAAACACTTGATTTAAAATTTTTGCTTTTGGAAACTTGTGTATTTAGTTTCAGAGCAGGAAAAAGTTGATGAGATGGTTCCCATCAAGGAAAAAAAAAAATCTGCTCAGGTTGTTTGTGGGTTTTGCCTGGTAATTTCCTTTTAAGCATTTAAGCTGTCTGTATCCATGGTAATTTTCTGTACTCCTAAATGCTACTTTGGCTCTGTTTTGTTTCTTCTAGACTAGTTTTAGTGCAGGATCTCTCTTCTGAATCAGTAAATTCCAGTTAACTACTCAAACAATAAAAGAGCTGTTTATTTAGACTTTGAACTGGTCCCCAATATTTGACTTAAGGGTTTTTGTAATCTCAGCCTTACTTGGATCTTTGCTTGAAGTCACAGTCACCATGTCACAAGCAGAGAATACTAACCAGAAGTTTTAAGCTTTAGGTTTCTTTTTTTTTTTAGTTTCTTTTTTTTTTTTTTTTTTTAATTTTCCCCTATTCTTTTGGGAGTGGTACAGACACAGTATAGTCCTTTAAGTCTAACTTGGTACCTTGCTTTTTGGAAACAGGGGAGAATGTACTAGCAGGCTTCAGAGGTAGCCCTTTTATTAAGTTAAGAGCCATAAAAAAATGTAATTTCAAGAAGCTGACTTGGTCTGGAAATCTCTTGATCTTTCAGTTAAAAAAACTTAACCTCTCTACTTAAGTAAATTGCTGTTTGGGGTTCATTTGAGGCATGTTTTAAAATTGTTCTAAAGTAAACAGGGGTAGCTGCATATGTCAGCACAGCAGTTGCCTGCAGCTGGCTTTATGTCCAGGGAAAGATATCTGTGGCTTTGAGTTCATGCCTGCGTAGGTCTCTGTATTCTTGCACTGTTAACTCATAGAATGCTTGTAGTCTTCATGTTTGAAACATTGTGATGTAGAATATCAGGGGGGGAAAAGTATTCCTCTGTCTTATTTAATAGACCAAATTGTTTTTTATCACTAAGTATATTCTACTTAATTACCTACTGCTTAGACATTTGGGGTGAAATATCCAGCCTTGCGCCCTGAGAGAACAGCCAGGACACTGCTGTTCTGAGCAAGCTGGCTGTTTTTGAGTGGCTAGAAATTGCTAATGAAAAGTTTTTTACAGGTTTAAGAATTCCTTTTCTGACATCTTACTGCCGTCTTTTGTCCTTTATTGATTATATTAATGATTCCCTCTAAATGTTTGTTTTACAGATTGAGGAAAGGCCAGAAAAAGACTTTGAGAAGGTAAGAAGGATCTTAAGAATTATTCTTATAATAGTTCTTTCTTCACATTCTTTTTGGTAGGTAGAACTCACAGTAAATGCACAGAAATCTTCTATAAAATCCATTGTGGGTTTGAATTGTAGGAGCCTTCTACTACTACTGCATTTTTGAGGACAAACTTTTCAACCTCTGGTCATTCAGATGTTAAGTAGTTGACCATCAGCAGCAGTTGGCTGAAATTACTTTAGGCTAAGCCACATGAATACTGTGTCTGTTTATTAGATTGTAGTTATGGTATTATGAAAAAAAAAAAAAAAGGAAGATACTGCAGTAGTGAGAAATTGGTTTAATGCAAACCCTCAGTACAGTAAAACAGTTCATGTGGCTACTGCTGCAGAGTAGATACATATCCATGAAAGGAGAGGAGCTTGAGAGGTAGGCAAAAGCATCCAAAAAATGTATTATTACAAGTTTTTAAAATATCTGGCAAGATGATACTGGCCCCTAAAGAAAGATTTTGTCTAATTAAGCATTAATTATTAGAAGCTGAGTCATGCAAACTCCTCTTACAGTAGTGCTTAAGTACATCTGATCTGCCTTTACTCATTAGTTTCCCTTGTTAAATCTTGATCTTTTGATTTTTCTTTGTAGACAGCTACATTTTAATAGAATCTTTAGAAGTGCAAGTGCTAGTGTAACATGTAATTAAAAAAAAAAGCAACTTCCCCCAAATAATAATAAAAAAAAACCAACACACACACCCCACCCCCCAAAAAAATGTACAAAACCACAATGTATCTAGAAAAAAAAAAGTTATAACCATTGTTGACTGTGTGTGATTGTAGGGAGCGCGTACTGTCTCAAGTTTATCAGCAGCTACCTTAGCCTCTCTGGGTGGGACTTCTTCACGAAGAGGCAGTGGGGATACATCCATCTCAGCTGATACAGAAGCATCTATTAGAGAAATAAAGGTGAGAAATACTTCAGACCAGCATAAATTACTAAATATCCTTTAGACTTCTTTCCAAAAAAGAAACTGGCTTGTCTCCCACTCCTGGTAGTTCTGACAAAATGGATCGTATGCTGTAAATGGCAAGTGAATAGCTTTATTAGAGAGATACTGCTGGGAGCTGGTGTGTATCGCAGCTTTATTTGGGTAAAATCCTACAGCATGTGATAGCAGAACAGCTGATAGTTAACAGACACATCTTATCCTAACGTAATGAAATAGGAAGTGGACTCAATATAGCGCACTGATAGGACTGAAATAATGCAAGAAGCACTGCACTTACTGGATGCTGATTTGGGGAGGGGGCTGTATTTTGTAATCTAATCTATGATTCCATGGAGTTAGAAAATTTGAATAGCCCATAGCTATGTGATCCAGTGTTTGTATCAAGTGCTATTCTGAGTAGTCCACAGCTAAATTGTTTTTGTAATCTGTTTAAATGCTCCATCCTGAAGACTATTTTAATTGGGGAATCTGAATTTGGTTAACCTTCATGCATACGACTTGCAATTCTTCTGAAATGGCAGCCAGTTAAAACGCCTGGAATTTGTATTAGGACCTCAGATACAAGCAGCTCAGTTCTAGTTTCAGCACTGTGAAATAGCTGAAAGAGAGCCATTTGCTGGTGACCAAGGACAAAAAAGAAGAGACAGTGTGAAATATGACTTAAGTTAAATTTTGTGTGACATACAGTTTTCATATAGTCTTTCCTGTATTTCTAGTACAGATGTTTCAGGCTTGCTTTGGCAGCCCTCACCCTTAATAGCAGAATTCCTCAAAGAGGGTGATGATCAGTGAAAGGGGTAGAGAAGGGCTGTGTGGCTGGGGTATGTAATTGTTGGAAGCTTTGAAGCTGGGTCTGTGTGGTGTCCTTAATGTTGAAGATTTCATGTTTTCTAGTCAAGAAGAGCAGCATTTGCATAAACTTCTAACCAAGAAATGTCAGTGTCTGGCAAGGCTTCAGGTTAGGATCAGACCCCTTAATCTGTGTGGTAGAAATACTTAAATGAGACTTTTGCATACTTGCTGTTCCCTCTCAGCTGCACTTCAGCCCGTTAGTTTCAGTGGCATCATTCATGTTTCTCGCCATTTCTCTTAGGATATATATGAGTTAAAGGACCAGATTCAGGATGTAGAAGGCAAATACATGCAGGGACTGAAAGAAATGAAGGTACTGGTTTATTGCAGACTGGGAATGTGATCATTAACACTAGCTAAACATTTAGAGTCAGTGTGGGACCTAGAACTGACCTTGCATGCTGTGCTTCTGGGAAGGTTTGTACATTGTGTGAAAAGCATCTCGTTAACTGGAAAAGTATCTGTTATGACCTCGACTGATTGTGGAGAAATGCTTCCAAATGTTAACTGAAAGGCTGCTTATTACTATTTGTTGCATGCCATCTTTGCTGTTTTGAGAAGGTAATAGTTTTGTTAGCAAATTGAAATTATTGGGGTTTTTTAATAGTTTCCTAATCCAGGAAACCTCCCAATATTGGAAGATGAACTAGAAGTCATGTCCTGCAGTGCTATGAAAAATCGGAGTTTAAAAGCTTGTGTGTTTTTGTTTTGATAAGGTCTAGCATGCCTTTGGAAAGTTGTGCATGTGAGGTGGCGACTGTCATTCTGTTTTCATATTTAGATCACAGCAGACACCCTTAAACTATTATTGAAAAAAAAAAAAATCCCTCCGTATATCAAAGCTTGTTACATGAATAATGCACGCTCATCTATCTCAGTTGGCACTAAAGAAGTGCTTACTACTTCCATGAAGCTGTAAAGGGGGTTTGGTGCAACAACTAACTCGTGCATCTGTGTACCACCACTTCATAAGTGAGCAGCAATATCAGCTGCATTTTTTGGAAAGGGCAGTCTTATAAATAAGTGTGTAGAAATCCAAGATGCAACGTTTATCAGCATTAATTGCTGACTCTGTCATCTGCTCGGTGCTGTGACAGGTGAAGATGCTGCCCTCTTGAGTTGTCAATGGAAAAAGAGGAGTTTGGCTCCTTTCCCTGTAATTTTTTCCACTGAACACTGTGTAGCAGGTGCAGCAAAATAATCACACTGCATAAAAAATGCAGGGCACTTTTCACTTCTTGACCCTTAGACTGCCTTTTGTGGTGATTTGTACCTAGGCTGCATCACTTGATGCCAAGGCAACACAACAGCATGCTGGAGGAGTGGTGCAGCAACTGCCTTAACTTCTTACTTGCATATACTTCCTATTCAGCAAATTTCTGAGGCTGGATTATACGGCCGTTTCCAAATCCTGGTGGCTTTTCTGTGCTTGGTGTTTCTCATCCTTGGGCTGGGAAGTGCACCAAAACACAGTTTGTGTTTGGAACTGTACAAATTCATGTCCTTAAAGGCAGATTATCTTATTTGTCAATAAAAATGTGAACTAAACTGATTCAGACTTAATTTTGTCTCATAACTGTCATCCATGTTAAAGGAAGTATATGAAATTCACCTCTGCTTTAGATGGAATTATTAGCGTTACTTAAGTTCCAAGAGAAGTTGCTTGACCTGTAAATTAAAATGTTGATGTGGGTGTCCTCCTTGTTTGTGTATTGGTACTGTTTATGTAACGCTTTTATTTCTGTATTAAAATCAAATAGAGCAAAATTTGAGTGCACAATATGGAAAATCATCCTGATCTTTATTTTGCCATCATTTGTTTTTATAAATATCTCCATATCTTATATTCAGGTCAAGTTGATGGGAGGGGTTTTCAAGACATTGGTATTGTATCTTACAAAGTAAAGTTGTAAAGAAGGGTTGTGAGATACGAAACCTAATGAAAAATGAGGCATCAGGTCACAAAAGCTGCAGCTTTTTCATGGTAAATTCTAATTTCTGAGTCGGTGTATTTAGTGGTTCTCACACTGCAGGGGTCCCTGAAATTTCTGTGAAATGCCTGAATTTAAGGCCTAAGGCATCTAAAATGATCTTATATCAAGGCCAGTTTACCTTTAAAAAAAAAAAAATCCAATTTGTCATCTTGAGCAGCTGCTTTGAGCTGCCAGTATGCAGGGGCGGGGGGAGGAGGAAGGAAGAAAACCCTGAGAAGGCAGAAGCAGAAGCAGCAGAGAACAGGAAACATTTTATCCGTCCTGAGGTAAGGTTCCTTGCTTGTAGACAGAAGTCTGGTGGGAACACAGGGGAGGCCATCCTCACCTTGAGAAGGTTGGTCAGCCTCTAGCCATGATTAGCGTTGGTTTCCATAGGAGTACTTAGCATGCTTGTGGTTTAGTATTTAATTTTCTTGTAGAAGGTCTTGATTGGCAAAGTGTCCTTTCTAACTGACTCTGCGGCTGCTTATTCTTTGCAGGACTCTCTAGCTGAAGTTGAAGAGAAGTATAAAAAGGCTATGGTGTCAAATGCTCAACTAGACAATGAAAAAACGAATTTCATGTACCAAGTAGATACCCTGAAGGATGCACTCTTAGAGTTAGAAGAACAGCTGGCAGAATCCAGGCGGCAATATGAAGAAAAAAGTAAAGTATGTATATACCTATGGCATGTTATTTAATAGGGGGAGGTTGGGGGGGGGGAGGTAGAGACCTTTGGGAGGAGGCAACCTAATTACTATGCGAGATTTTAAATAAGTTTTATTTAAACTCTTTTAGTTACTGTTAAAGCGAGTGGAATAGCAGCACATTGTGTGTTTATGATCGTACATATGGGAATCATCCCGAAGTTTCTGTGTTATAAAGCAATTGCTGAAGAAGTGAAGAAATGTTTTATATAGTAAAGCTACATTGATGTTATCACATGTCCTTTTATATTCCATTTTTAAAGTAAATACAAAAGATTTGTTCATAGTGACTTCTGGAGCATTTTGACACACAAAAGTCTCTTCCAAAGCCCTCTAAGAGAGTTGTGCAGTTTATATAGTTAAGGCAGCTACATGGTTGAGTGTTGTGAAGTTTTACATGCAGCATCTGACAGTGAGTTGACATTAAATAATAAAGCTGTGGCTTACGTTAGCTGTTCAGAACTGGTATTTTAGCTTGGGGCATTTGACCTAGTGCACTTCAAAACACATAGTCCCTAGAAGATAGTGTGGGGGGTTATTTTGTTTTTTTGTTTGTTTTTTAGAGTCCACAATGTCTAGCTAACTTTTAGTACACAGCTGTGTAGAAAGAGTGGATTAAATTCCCATCCATTCATCTCTGAAGTCTGTAGGACTTAAGTGTAAAAGCTATTGACTGCCAGCCTGCTGCTTAGCTTATGAAACTGGCTAAACTATGTCTGTCATTTCTATATTTGATGGAATAATACTTTCTTGGAAAAAGGACAAATAAGATAAAAATTGTATTCTTGTGGGACTGTGATTAGAGGAATATTCAAGAACTGCATTGTAGTAAACATTTTCTTTGTGTTCAGGCTTATTTTCTCTTCTTTTACTTGTGGGGTGCTATTTTTGATAAAAATAATTAATATTTCATTATTCATAGGAATTTGAGAGGGAGAAGCATGCTCATAGCATATTGCAGTTTCAGTTCACAGAAATCAAAGAGGCTTTGAAGCAAAGAGAAGAAATGCTTGCAGTAAGTAACTTTTTTTTTTTTTTTTTTTTTTATATGACTTCTTTGGTTGGTGTGTTCCCGGTTAGCAGTAGGAGTGTAGAAGGTGAAGCATGGAAAATTTTATTCCCTACTCAAATTTCTCACCTGAAGAAATCTTAGTGTGTCAGGCTGAACAGGAGCTGGCTAATGGAAATACTACTTTCGTAAGAAGTATTAGGTGAAGTTGGACTGTTTTGCCTTGTCCGTAAGATGATATAAGCTGTATTTTGGACAGCTGTTTGTGGAGATGCAGAGGAAGCTGATGGAATGGTCTAACTTGTTTTAAGTCATTTCATGGACAGTAAGATTATTTTCAGGAGCGTAGGTTTAGTTGAGATGTCAGAAACTGTGAACCTGTGCATGTAGATACTCCTTAGCACCTGACTTCTTTTCATTCTTTGGCATCACTGCAATCTTGACCTTCTTTGTTAACCTGTTACCTGCTTTCTGTCTTCTTGTTTTGCTCCCGTCTCTCAGGAAATCCAACAGCTGCAACAGAAACAGCAGAGCTATGTCAGGGAGATTTCTGATCTTCAGGAGACAATAGAGTGGAAAGACAAAAAAATAGGGGTAGGACTGTCAGCTTCTGAAATGCATTCAGAGTGGCACTGTCATTCTCCAGCTTTTTGATCCCGCTTTTGCAAGACCTCATGAATAAAATCCTCCTCAGTGACCTTGATCGGTGTGGCTGTCTTACTATATTACCCATGAACTAGCAAATAGCAAATTTTGTCTTTGGCCAGTATCATAAAATCCAAGAAGAGTTTAGCAGCTGGTCTGATTTCAAAACCTAGGGTAATTTATTTGCTGTGGTGCATCATTTGTATTTGC
Organism: Microhierax caerulescens; assembly: GCA_035590215.1. Lineage (NCBI taxonomy): Eukaryota > Metazoa > Chordata > Aves > Falconiformes > Falconidae > Microhierax > Microhierax caerulescens. The sequence continues at coordinate 8,519,046 of JAVJGJ010000061.1, forward strand.
CATATTGAGAAAGGAAGTGCTATTTATAATGCAATTCCATCAGCACTGAATTTTCGCTTATTCAGATGTAATCTGCAGACGGAGCAGAAACTGGAGTGGGATGAAGATGTAACAGAGCTATTTATGGGCTATTGGGATGAAAGCCTCCAAGTCTCCCTTGCTTCTCATCCCTTCCCACAATCCATCAAAGCCAAATGGAAACCCACTCTTAAAGAAAAGCATGGCTTTCTTTTCTAACCATGGGCACTGAAAGACTTTCTGAATATAGGAGAAAGAAATCTGACGACTTGCCCGTGCTTATGATGTCCAGCAACTTGCAACTCAGAATTGTCTAATTTCTGTTTCTGTTCTGTTTGTACTTACACAGACCTATTGGGGGGGATTCAGTAGCAAAATGTGCATTTGCACATGGTACATCCCAGTCTAAAGATGACTTAATGGCAGCTTGCAAATTAATTGAGATGTACTGCACCCATGGTGGTAGCCCATGGAATAAAAGGGCTATTAAACTCCACTTTCATGCCCTGCTGTTAACACTTGGGAATGGCACTGTGTGTGTTGAAGTAATATGGACGTGAATTCATTTGTCTAGCAGGGAAGAATGAAAAGTGGATCCTCATTTGAAGGACCCCTAATGAAAGATTGGACTCTGGATGTCTTTAGCAGGAATTCCTGGTTATTGAATAAGCTGTACATTTCTTGGATTTGAAGCTTATCTGTATGCTTGTAAACTTGGTCCTTTAACCTGTAAACTTTACCTTTTTCATACATGCTGATTCCATCAGTCTGCGAATATCTTAAATCTACTCATGCTTGTTTACACTTGCTTTTCATGGTCTTTACTTGTCTCCCTTCCTTTCTTCATATCTCCTCACCCTCTGTCTGTGTTCGGAACTCAGGCGTTAGAAAGGCAGAAAGATTTCTTTGATTCCATAAGGAGTGAGCGGGATGACCTTAGAGATGAAGTGGTTGTGCTGAAGGAGCAACTGAAGGTATGCAAGAGGAATAAAAGAAACTTATATTCCACTGTTGACCTTTTCCTCCTGTGTGTTTTTGCAGAAAACTTAAATCTAGCTCACTAGCAACAATTCCATGTTTCCTGTAAGTTGCTATTTCAGGAATTTTCAGTTTGAAGTCCTTCCCTCTAATATTGACTGTGAGCTTTTAGTATAGACTATAGTATTAAGTAGTTGCTTTTGTGGGAGATGCTTCTCTGAGGGACACTTTATGCAGCAGATTTACATTTACAAAAAATCCCCAAAACTTGGGATCACATGCTTTCTATCATAATGGCTAAACTGAGAACTGTAATATTCTGTGCTTTTTTCTGACTTCCAGCCATGTTTAATGGAGTGATCAAAGCAATTGTTTGTTCAGAATATCAAGAACACTTGAACAATTCTCCCCTTTCTGAGCAGCAGGCTCTAAAGCATTGCTTTTGCTTCTCCACAGAAACATGGAATAATCCCAGACTCTGACATAGCCACCAACGGGGAGACGTCAGACATTCCTGATAATGAAGGACACTTGGATTCTTCCAAGACTGTTCCAGGCACAACTCAGGCGTTAAAGGCAGGAGGAGATGGGACGCTAGGTAAGTGCTGTATGTCCTTTCATGTCTTCCTGTCTGTCCATCCATCCATTCATTCATCTTTGCTTGGAGTTTGGGCATTTGTCAGTGGGACAATTAACACATCACGCAGCATGCTACTTGTTGAATCACTTCCTGTGCATTTTTCTGCTTAATATCGATTACCACTTCAAGTATGTTGTGCAGCTTCCTGCAAAGGCAGGGTTCATTTCCCATTCAAGGCGACAAAGGACAAGAATACAAACATTCCATTACAGATAAGTAGCCATCATTGAGATTACTATTTAAAACCTGAATCTGAAAATTGTCCCAGAATAATCCTACTGTTGTTCAATATTTTTCAGCACATATCTTAAAGAATCAGGAAAAAAAAGCTTTTTAGTTTCCTCTGAAGAACTTTTATGTTGGTTCATTGATATATGTGAGAACTGCAAGTGTCTGCTGAACAACAGTGCTGGGCACTGTTAAAACACACTGATGTATGAATTCTTTGTTTTTGGTATTCTGTACTATTAAGCAGTTAATCATAATACTTAAGCATTTTTTACTTGTTGGATTAACATTTAAATTCAAAGAATAGGAACAAGATGGATAGCTTTAGGAAGGAGAAATCTGGTTGTCAGAAACATTCTTTTTACACAGTTGTGGTGAATGGCCACTCAAACTATTATACTAGTGTAAGGAAAGGAAATAATAAATTTCGTTATGGGGGTTTTTTGTTTGTTTTTCTAAATGAACATACTAATAAATAGCAACAGGCAGCCAACTGTTGTAAATGCAAGTTACCTTGCTTCGAGCTGTTTTTTCTTATTCAGTTTTTGTGTGGAAACAATACAGAACACGAAAACCAAGGTAAGGGTGTATTTTTAAGTGTATTATGTTTTCTGACTCTCCTTATCCTATTTTTTTGGAAATAGCTACAACATAGACTCAAAAGAAGCTAACTGCTGAAACCACAATCATTTGTTTTACTATCTGTTGCTTCAAAGTCTAAGTTGAAGGAAAGCTGTTACCTAAAAAAATAAATATCAGAAAAACCTACAGAAGTTCCCATCCCTTTGGGTGGATGAAGTGGCTGTAAGGGCCGCTAAGTACCTGAGCTTTGATTGGTGTTGGTAATGCTAAACATTTTTTTTGTTGAAATGCTGAACCATTTACTTGCCAATCAGATTATGTTCAGTTTGTCATGATGCATCACTGATGATGCCTGTTTATGATACTTAGAAGCAAAAAATTACAGAATAATCTTTCATTGCTTCATTATAATGGCATCAGACATTCCTGCATGCATAGAGTGGTGTCAGGGTTAAAGTTGTAGAGAATAGTGCTGAGGAAAAAATCATCCTTACTTCTAGTGTTACATCTGCAGGTATTACTGTTAAATTGCACTGCCTGAAACAGTTGTTCTCATCTATAAAAGCTGTAATTCACACAGCCAAGAGCATAAATCTTTTACTTTACGAAGATACAAGCCAGCACCAGAGACTTCTTGCTTTGAGAGGGTGGTGGTGAATTTCACTGATAAAAACCCCAGACCCTTACTAATTCAATCGCTGCTTTGCCTCACGTAATTGGCAAAAGCTGATCTCTTATTAACCTATTCTTTGATTCATTCTCTTTCGGGTTTTAAATGGGGAGGTAAGTGCAGTGGTCTGGTCCCTTCAACTTTCTCAATGGTCTTTTAGGCAAAGCCAATGAAGTGGACATGAAAAATGAGATTTTGGAGGATGTGGGGAAAAGAGAAATCTTGCAGAATACTGAGCATGAGGAACACAGAGAGGAGTCTGAGGAGCAGGAAGTACAGACATGGCATGCTGATGAAAATGCAAAGGCAGAAAAAATGGTTGAAGAATGTGATGCCTTGTCAACAGTGATGTTATCAGACAGTAGGTGTACAGAACAAATTGTAAGCCTTACTGAACGTGTATCAGGGAGCACTTCTTCAAATGACAATGGTGATGCAGATGATTTGAGAAAGGTGACAGAGTCCGCAGGCACAGCAGTCCAGCAGCCTGTTAGTATGGAGGCTGAACACTGTGACTTAAATGCAAGGATAAACCAGAACTCTGATCCGGGTGCTCTGCAAGGTCATCGGATTTTTGAGACTCCTCAGGAAATGTATGGTGACTTCGGCACAGAGCATGAACTGGAAAAAGCTGCACCCAAACAGGCAGAACAAGAGGATCTTAAAACTAGCCGTGCCCTGCATGATAATGAAATGGATCAAGAAGCTGACATTACAAGTGAGAGCTGTGAGCTGGTTTCTAACCAGGCAGGGCTACCAGAGATGATGCTAGCAGGCGTGCTTAGCGAAGAGGTAAATGTGGAGAGTCACGCTGAAGAACTCCAGCACTCAGAAGAAAGTGCTGAAAACAAGGTTACAAATGTCTTGGAAGAAAAACTTGTTGAAAGCAAAGGCTGCACTGATGCAAGAACTGATGAAATGGCAGATGATAGAGCTGAAGAAGAAAATGAGGTTGGGAACGCAGCTCGGGTTCAGACAAGGGAAATGGAGTCTGTGGGTTTGGAGGAGACAGAACGATGTGAAAGTGGTGTCCCAGCAGATACAATTGAAAAGGAAAGTGGAGGACATCAGGCACACATCCAACCAGTTTCTTCAGAGGACAGTTCTACAGCATCATCAGAGGAACAAAACATACAAAATAAAACTGAGCTTGAAAATGCTAGGGCTGAGACGGACGGACAGAAGTTAGAGACGTGTTCAGATTCTGCAGGAACAGGCAAGCAAGATAAGGCATCTGTGGAGGCTGTAGGCTGTATTACCGAGGGAAAAGAAAGTGTGCTGCAGCCCGCAGAGCCAGACACAGACGTTGTGAAGGAGGTGATGGCTCAGGAAACCAGTTTAGACCCAAGTCTTTTAGATGACAAAATTGAGAAGTCAGAATTGGAAACAGGGGATGAGTCTGGGAAGGGGAAGGGAAGTATGAGAGAATGGGTAGAAGATTTAAAGCCAGAGGCAGAAGTTAAAACAGTTCAGTGTAATGAAGAAACAATAGGGGATACAGAGGGAGAGAAAAATACCCTTTTAGACCATGAAGCGCAGAATGTAGTTAAACAAGAGGAAGGTGAATCTAAAGAGGAGTCAGCTGTAGTTGTTAGTGTAACTGCTGAAAACAAAGTTGATAAAGAAACACTGGAAGAAAATGAGCAAGACTTAAAGCTTGCAGGCCACCATGGTGGTGGATTTCTTTCTGAGGAAGGTGCAGATAATTCCCTGGCACAGAAAGCAGAGCAGGATGAAAATGTTAGTGAAAAAGTTAAACTGGAGGGTCAAGCAGAGGAAGGACTGGAAGATGATGGTGATGCATTTGATTTTGATGAGGAATCAAAACAGATACTAGAAACTGATGAAAAATGTGATGGAGAGAAAGCTGATACACAGAAAGAAGAGGGCGGTGGAGCAAATGGTGCTGTTGGAAAAATTGCCGAGACAGGTAAAGCTGGAGAAGGAACAGACAAAACAGAAACTGAAGACACCTTGACTGAAGTTGACAGCTTGCAGCATAAAGAAGGAGATGAGCTTGAAGAAACAGGGCTCTTGCAAGGGGAAGCATCATGGAAAACTGATGAGAAGACTGATGTGATGGAAGATAAAATCAAATCATCAGACTCTACTAAAGTGGGGAAAATACCAGCTGAAAAAGTTTTGGAACAGGATTTGGAAAGTGCTGACAATAACAGGGAAGAAAGCAAAGAGGATTTGCAGGGTGGTAGAAGGGGTAAGGGTAAATCCAGAGATGACTGTACAATATCGTAAGTTCAAAGTCTCAAGACTACGTGAGTTACATGCCATTTGATCGCCCCAGTACAGAAGCATGCACTTTGCACAATACATCAGACCTTAGGAAAACGCTTAAAGCTTTTTCTTTATACGTAACTCTCATCATAATGCAATGTTATATAAAGTGGTAATTATGCAAGTATTAAGTTATTCACTGACATACCTAGCCATAAGAAATCGTGCATGGGTTTGGTTTGCTGTTTCTCAGGTTAAAAGTTTTATCACCAAAAGAGCAAGCTTTGCAAATCAACTATTCAGGCTGTCTTGCAATCAGAGTACTTTTAGTGTGGATAACTGCTGCTGAGGAATTTCTATAGGAAGTTATATTTTTGTCTAGCCTAGATGATAGATGTCTTGAATGTACTTATGTACATTGGACCTTTGAACTTACACGCATACTTCTGCGTACTTACATGCATTAGGTCTACAGTAAGCACATTAACACTTCATGAAGGAACTCAGTAGATCAGTGACACTGATCTGATGTTGAAACTTCTTTCTGCATTATTAAAGCCTTGGAACCAATATATTTTTTACTGTGGAAAAGATACTCTCATTCCACTTGGTGTGTATTTCTTAATATGGTCATATTCCAAAGTATAGTTAGATCACTGTGAATCTGCATAGTCTAAACACTTTGGAAGAACAGTTTGAGGAAAATGTAACATACAAGTCTTAGTTTGCTGAAAGGAATGAATATATACATGTTTACTTCTTCTAGGCACTTTGCACCACAATAGGCCTTTTGCACCATGTCTCACATGGGTTTATTTTTTTCTGAAGAAAGTGTCAGTATACACTGTAATGTGTACTTCGACTTGCTATCAAGTACTGCCTAGCTATGAATATATTAAATATCTATTTTTCCAAGTATATTTTTGTTTAAAGTTGCATTTCCTTACTACATTGTATTTTTTTTTGATTCTGAAAGAATGTTTTTGTCTCTGAAAAATTCTTACCTCTTCCTTTCTGGAAAGAAGATGACTTTGCATGTTTTAAATCTTGTTGGATATCTGACCAAAGACGATTGTTGTGTATACTAGCCCCCATGCCTTTTTGAAAAGCTGGATTGCTTTGAATTGCTGGTATAGATTAGACCCTTTGATTCCATTGGTATATTTCTTCTTGCATCATTGATAGTGTTTGGGATGAAAAGCATATTTTGCATACTTAAAACAAGGTTAAATTAATTTTTTAAGCAATGAATGTCCCAGGGGAATGGGAATTGAGGAACTGGGGAGGGGGCTATGGAAGGCTGTACTTGTGTTGATGTTAAACAGTTGATGGAGCACAGACTGCAAAATTTCAAGTTGTATATCAAAATGTACTGAGCTGTATATAATTGAAATAAACATATTTTATACTTTTAATTGCCTGTCTAGAGCACTGTTTATAAACCTGCATAAATATTTATTTAAATCTATATCGTGTCAAAAACATTTTTCTGCATCTTTGTTAAGTTTATGGTGTTATGCTACATAACTAGAAGAGCCGTTTTACTGGGAACGGGCAGGCTGTTCTGAATAGCTGCTTGGGGCTGCTGGCGTGACTTCATGGGATGTCTTCTCACCCTCCCAAGTACAGCTTACCCTTTTTATTTGCATCAGGACTAATTACTTGTTGGGCCACACATTATGCAAATCATACAGATTAAAAACAGCTGCTTCTTACCCCATGCTCCCCTCCAAGCAGGAAGAGACATCCAGGATCTGTGGCTGATTAGCGGATGTTAGGTCAACTGTGCCACTGAAGCAACACCCTAGTTAGCAATACCTCAACTCAACCGCAATGCCAAGGTAACACGAGTAGTTTTTGACTTACAAACAGGCCTGTGCAATAGCACTGGTAACCACTGCCACCCCCTCTCTGTGTCCTGCTCTTTCCCAGGCCTTCCCAGGGCCCAGCTCCCTGCATCAGCCCTCTGTTAAGCTCCTTTGCTTATGAAAGCCATGAATTGGTGCAGTGAGTAGCCAGGGAATTGTTACCAAAGTGAAATTTAAGTGAGATGAATGTCACACTCCAATTCATTGTAGTATCTTTGTAACAGCCATTATCCTTATTTCACATACAGATGAGAATTTTAATCAGCTGTCCTAATTCAGTAGATTGCTTTTTTTCTGCTCACCACTTCTCAAGGTCCTCAGATCCTTGATGTGTTGGAAAAATGTCTCCTAAATGCAAAATTAAGGTGACTCTGCAGAGATACCTATTAAAGTTAGTGTTCTGTGTTAGTGTGGAGTTTCAAGACAAGTGATACCTAAGAGACTTTCATCTATACATGCAGAAAACTTTTCTACATGAATGGCCATTTTAGCAAACTTAATTTTTTATGTGGTCTTGTGAATCCTGCTGCCAGCATGTCATCTGTCACAGTGGGGTGCCTAGATCTCTATAATGAGGGAAGAGAGAACTGATGGTGAGATGAGATTTGAAGGTTCATCCCAAAACGCTGACATCCATTTTGCAGGGAAGGAGGTTGTGGGAGCTGATCACTGGAAGCTGGAGGAGGTGTCCTTTCATCAGGCAGGCCTGTTTCACCCCACAGTGGTGGTTGTGTTAATGAAAGTTACTTAGCGGTGTGCATGACTAAGTTATTTTCAGGAACAAGGTGGATTATTTGGCCCTTTTGGAGTCAGTAAGTTCAGGCTAATTTTGTAGTGGCCTAGAGGTTTCCTTCCACATCAGTCCTCATTCTCTTTCTGAAACTTAGAACTTAATTTCTTGGTCTCTGCTGACTTGTGACTCCCAGCTCTCTGTCCAAGTCTGAATATCTCTGACCTTTCTTTTAATATTTGCTTTCCTTGCTCTCTTCGTTGACCTTTATTTTTCTTCCCAACTTTCATCTTTTACAGAATTTCTATCTTAAACTTCCTTTCCTTCCCATATAGATATGTGAAATTGTTTTATGATTTTGAAGGGGTTTGTACTTGTAAATTTCTTACTGGTGACAGTTTACAAAAATGTGGTTTGTTTGTTGGTTTTGTTCATTTTGTTTTTCCATAGCAATGCTCAGGTGTAACAATGTTGGCAGTGTTACAAATGGCTAAAAAAAAAATAGGACTTGAGAAGGTTCAAAATGAATGCATAGAACTGCGGAACTGGGATGTCACTTTAAGATCTGTATTTGGGTATTGCATCAGAAGCCAAGGTAAAGGTTTTATTTGGTACTTTAGAATGACTGCTGGTGTATGGGAACTTGTATACCCAGGAGGGGAATGACATACCCCATTATTACTAGCTAACAGGCTGTACTTGTCTGCAGTATGGAGGGATATTCATTGAGAACAGTTTTCCCTATGATTTTATTCAGTACAGACTCTTTACTCCTTTTACTGCTGTGTTAACAAGAAAAAAAGGAGGAACCACAAGACTTTGGCCTGTTCAGGATTTAACAACAAATGAGAACTGGCATTTTTAAAGCTTTTCAGAAATAGTTAAGTCTACCAACAGAATTTATGTATTAAAAGCCTACCAGCTTCTTACCTGTAATTTGTCAATTGCTCTCCTTAAGTTTACGAAAAGACCTTTTCCTTGAGTGACGTTTGGATTGTAACCATTTCATTAACAGGGCAGGCCCTAGATGTGCAGCTGAGCTCTGAACACCCTGGGTTCCGCGCGGGTGGATGCTTGCTGGCAGGGAAGGCAAGCTAAATAAACCTGCAGTAAACATACACGTCAGACTTACAGAGTGAGACCTGTCTGAGGGCAATTTATCCTCTTCTAATAAGTGTATTTGAATGCTATGTTCCAGTGTACTTCTGTTGAGGTGTACCTGAACAAACTAAGGTTATTAATTAATGAGGTAAAGTAATTTTAGTGATAAGGAAACTTGTGAGTACTTGCTAAAATGCTTTCACATTTTGCACCCCTTAGTAGTGAAGAAAAAAACAAGTGATTTTGTTATTTACTTTCTAGGGTTTTTTTCTCCAGTTGTCTCATTCTATAGTGTGCACTTTATCAATTAATGCCACACATATCCATGTGCTGATCTGTAGCACTTGCAAGTTCAAGTGTAGCACAACAGTTGGTCCAGATTGCCCATCACCTGCTTGATGTTTGACCAGGAGAACTGACTATGAAGGATTAAAGAGAAAAGAATGTTTTACCAGACAGCTGAGTTTGAAACGAAAATAATATAACGGGCAAATGTTTTTTCTGGTCATAATACTGGAGATAGCACAAAATGCCATTGCCATGCTGTTTAGTAAAAGAAGCAAAGATTTAAAGGGCTGAGAATGTGCTTAGCTGTGATTATAGGTGTTTACAGTATTTTCATTATGTTAAACTGTAAAGATTTGTGAGATTTTGTGTTGCAGTTGTGTTTGACCCTAGAGTTCTTGCATGCTAACCTAACGTAGAAGATTAGCCTCTTTGCATGCAGCTCGGTGCTGCTACTGCCGTGACAAGCATGTTCTGTGAGAATGACATAACCTCCCCTGGCTGCAGCCCCTTCCCAGCCCTGTCTGTGGCCTCATTTCCTGTGGTACGTGCATAACTACCTTCACCATTAGTTTCACTAATCTTAACTGTTCAGTCTTATAACAGATGCACTCTGAAATGTGTAGCTTAATCAAATCAGCACTGAACTTTCAGTTTTCTCTTTCAGACAGGCTGAAAAAACTCATTGATGAACGAGAATCCTTACTAGACCAGGTAATCACAGGAAAACTGAAATGCCATATGTTTACTTAATTTATGATAAGAATAGTATAGATCAAGAAAATTTTTTAAAAAATAGCCCTAACGTAAGGTATAGAACAGCAGTGCCATTTTGCCTTTCAGAACGTGTGCTGGGTGGCTCTTGCTGGGGACTTGCATTGCTTGCCACTTTATTCTTCCTCTGCAACATTTCTCCTGCACGGTAACTCAGGATACAGGGGAAGAAAGATACGACCCAGTGTGCCTGTTCCATATTGCTAAACAGTCGCATTCAGCGTCCTTGGTCACCTACAACTCCTTTTCCAGGGCTGTTCCTGAAAATAGTGCTTCAGATTGGCCAAGCCCAAGGGAAAAATAAATATGGTACAGAAATTGTAGAAGCAAATTTTACCTCAGAGAGTAAGCCTTCCTGATTGGTGGGTCTGTGGGTAACGGGCCGTTCGGAAAGAAATGCCGGAGGAGTTACAGTAATTGGGTAAATGGCCAAGTAATTATTGCTGCTACTGTGGTATTCCATAGCAGATTATAAAGCTTATTCAAAAAAATTCAGCTGATCTGTTTCTCTGCAGGACACTGTGTTTTCATATATGGGCTATATCCTTGGCCTTGAGACTTCACACACAACCGAACACAGTTTGGGGATTTTAAGAATGTTTTAAGCGAATGTACCTACAGAACTCTTATGGCTTTTTAATAAAAGCGTCATCTTCTACTCATTATGTTTGGTCCTGAATGTATACATAAGCACTGATACTTAAAATATGATGAGTCATTTGTCAAGAGAATTTCTAGGAAATGATCTTGTAACAAAACTTCTGTTTGAGTTTGCATTTAAAATAAATAAATCATTTGCTTTATAATACTTGAGTGAATGAGTACTGAGCCACAGTTTTCCTTGCTGATTTTAATAACGAATTATTTTGTGTCCTTCAGGTTAAAAAATTAAAGGGACAACTGGAAGAAAAGCAAAAGAATGGCAAGATGGAAAACACACAGTCAGAAAATGAAGTTCTGGAAAATGGGACAGACATGCACATGATTGACCTCCAAAGTGAGCTGCATTTTGATTTTAAGGGAACTTTTGTGTCCTGCATGTGAGTGAGAAAATGTATCTGTGTGATAACCACGTGGCTCAAAGTGCAAATGAGCCTTTGGTTCTGAGGGAGCTTCGTACTGGGAGTCAGCCATTCACCTCTGCTAGAGGTGAGGGAATGATTATCCTTGGCTTGAGCAAGATTGCAATTGGCAATCTCCTCCATGTTCCCCAGGAGGGCTGGGCTGGGTTCCTCGTTAATTCTGCTTTCAGGGTGGTCAGAAGGGAATTGGGCAAGAGTGGGAATAGCACCTAATCCACTGGGCACTTTTTGGACATAGAGCACTTGCTGCTCTGCTGCTGCCCCAAGTAGATTCCTGTAGCATGGAGATTTTATGACAGACTTACTGGACACTGTTAACACTTGTTCTGACATCTTTGATAAATCTGCAATTCTTGTAGGAGATGCCAACAGACAGATCAGTGATCTCAAATTTAAACTAGCAAAGTCTGAGCAAGAGATAACAGCATTGGAGCAGAATGTAAGTTTTTAGCTTGTTCTGTTTGTTTAGGCATGGTGAGAACACAAAGAGAAAGTTTATTTTATTACATGAGAAATGAAATAATGATTCATGTCATTTTTCCCTTAAAATAAGAAGGAGGAGTGTTGGTGCATCAGGGCTACTAAGACTAAAATACTTTCATTTATGTATGCGGAAGAGTGAATATATGATTCATCTTCACTGAAGGAAAAATATTCAAAGTCAAAGGTATATTGAGAGCATGTACTGAACTCTTCAGAACACTTTCTTATGCCTAGCTATGGACAATTTTTAAATGGCTCCTGGCATATGGTGTCCTGTATATGGATTTTATACAAGACTCTTCCATTTTGACTGTTTGCTCTTGTCCGGCGTATCTCAGTGATACTCTTGCTAAGATAAATTTAGTCAATAGACTGTATTTTTTGTTTCTGGATGCATATTAAATATGGGTATGTATAAAAGGTCTGGAGTAAGTTACCATGGCCAGGCTTCCTCAGTATACATACATATTTCTTTCTATTTTCCTCAAAATATGCCTTTATTTTGTTAAAGAAAAAGCGACCATCTTTCTCGTTATTGCTTAACTACTAGTGGAAGAGTAAAGCTTCAGAGTAACTTCATGGTACAGCCTTTTATTAAAAAAATTTGCCTTCACTTTAGGTAATACGATTGGAAGGTCAGGTAGCCCGGTACAAAACTGCTGCTGAAAATGCTGAAAGAGTAGAAGATGAACTGAAAGCAGAGAAACGCAAGCTGCAGAGAGAGGTAAGTCAAAATGCAAACTGCCATAGGCTAGCAGTCAGCCTGCACCACCTGGGGGGAGACCCATCTGTCTGGTGCATTTTAGAGGAGGAACTACCCTTCCTGGCAGAGCAAAGAATAAACATCTTTTTAGTTATTATTTAGTGCTTTAGTTACTCATTCTAAATGTGTAACCAAACTTTCAGTACTCAAACTGGAGTAACAGTCACAACTGTGAGCTCCCACTGCCATTTCACCATCCCTTCCTAAACTGATTTCCAGTGCCTTGCTTTGTACCAGAGCTGGTTCTCTGGAGCAAACTCGGGTTTTGCTTGTGCAGCTTGAATCTAGAAGCAGCTTTCAGATGCTCAGATCTGCATGCTGCTTTGCAGCTGTGAATGTTCCCATGCTTTGACATCCATCAAGCTGAATTGCTGTACTTGTTCTTCGTTGTACCTGAAGGCTCATTACTTTGGGTGGTATAAATACTAAGTTTGTAAATACAAATCACTGGTCTTTTTAGAATATGTGATTCAGAAATTACAGCAGTAGAAAGCTGGAAATCCTGCTGTAAAGTTAATTTGGACACTTCATTATTTAAGCACAATGCCATGCCTTACCTGGAACAACAGTCTAAACTGTCAAGCTTCAGAGTCTAAACCTGAGTGCTAAATGGATGTGGATTGTTCTTATTGAGCCTGTTTTCCTTGTTCTGTCAATCTGTTCATGCCTGTTTGCTGTAGTGTTTTTGTCCACAGACTGTCCATGTTTCTCTCAAAAAAAAAAAATGCATCTTCAAGATGTCTGTAATTTTGACCTTATTTGTCTTACCAGACTTCATGTTCTCTCCAAGCGGCTGCTACAGCCAGTTTAAATATGTTTGTCAGCTTCTTTCACGCTCCTGAGGGGTTTGGGATTTTTTTTTTTTCAGTGTGGCTCTGCTTTTTCCAAATACTCCTTCTGCTCTGCTGCCTATAAATATTGCTCTGTGCAGTCTACCTCTTTCTCCCTACCCCCATCCCATGGTGGGTTTTATACCAATCTAAGGCACCAAAGTCACAGCTGTGGCTGTAGTTCTGGGAACCAGAAACATAAAAGCAAGGCAGCGAGACAAGTGTATGTCATCCGGCAGGTGTTTCTGAGCATGCGTGCCTCTGAAGTTGAGGCAAACTCTGAGCCATTTGTTCAATGTTCTGTGAATACCTTGGATTCTTGGCACCATGCTTAGAAAATATCTCTCTGTGTGGCCTTCAGAGCAGTTACACAACATCTACTTTTAACCCTGCTAGTAAGAATTTTCAACTGCTTTATCTTGTAAGGAAATTCTAGCAATATGGTCAGCTAGTGTTGGTAACTAGAAACATTGCTTTATCTTTAGAAAGGGAGAATGCTGTGGAAGTTACAGGCTTTTTTCTGCTTCCTTCCTTCAGCTTCGTTCAGCATTAGATAAAACTGAAGAGCTTGAAGTTAGCAATGGCCATCTAGTAAAACGCCTGGAGAAGATGAAAGCCAACCGGAGTGCTTTACTGTCTCAGCAATAACCACCACCTTTTGATGGAAACTACTACTACTTGATAGAATCAGAACAACATCGCAGATGCTTCTGTCTCTTGCTGTCTGGGATGCTTTGTGTCATGCCTTCTGAGAACAGACAACCCCAACATTTGCTACGTGCCACCCAGCTGCGGTTCTCTCTACGCAGACTCAAACCTACTGCACTATATACACAGGAGTAGCTGATCCAAATGGCTGTGCCTGCGGGAGCCCTTCCACACCCGTCACTGGGTACCTTTGAAGTACAATGTCCATCTACGGTATAAGAAGCACATTGGGCATCGCGTTAAGTTCTCCATCCAGAAGGCACAGCAGCCATTTATTGCCATTTAAAATGGCATTCAAAGAAAACATTTAACTGGACTGGAATTTTGTGTCTTGCTGAAAATTAAAAAAAAAAAAAAAAAACAAAAACCCAACAAAAAAAAACAACACTAAGTTTTGGACTTTCTCATGACGGTATCTGTAATGTAGTGACTACAGTAGAGTTATTCATAGTAGGTTTTTTCATTTACAAATCACTGTGGAACCACAAGCCATTACAAAGCAAAACTCCTTCAGTGGAAACCATGAAAGAAGATGGTCTTGGAAGCAAAAGTGACCTTAAATGACTTTGCCAATAAAACAAAGGTGTTTGGAGAGATTTTTGCACCAGTGAAATCATAAGACTATTTTATTTCAGGGTATATAGGCAATAGCTTCATTGAATTTTCAACTTTTATTTGTATTATTTAATCCCTGCTCTTGGAGTTGAAGTAAACTACTTTTAAAGGATGTAAAATTGCATTAATAAACCAGCATAAGGCCATGTTTTAAGAAATGGGGGGTTTTGCACTTCGATCACTCACTTTGGTGCATTTGTCAAAGGAAGTGTCATTTGCCTAAACAAAACATGTAATGGGTTTTTTACATCAGAAACTATCTACTGGTCCATGAACTACTAGGAAACTATGCCGCTGCAAAATGCAAGTCTAATTTTTAAAAAAGTAACTGATAAGTAAAGAAGCACTTTAGAAAATATTACTGCCTATGGTTTTTCTACAAGTTCAGAAGTAGCATATTATTTCCTTCTAAGGCCGTTACAAAGGTTTTCCACTTTTCATTAAAAATAGTGTAATAAATTAAATAATGTTGCAGGCAATTTATTATACGCAACTAGCACTACAGCTCTGGTTTATGGGAAATTACTCTGAATGTACTACTCAATGGAGAACATCAGTTACCTGAAGAATAAAGCTGTCCTTTCCCCTTCAGCCCTAACAGAAAAGCTTGTGAGTAAGGGTAGGCGACCAGTTGCTTAGGAATCTGCTCATGCGATGAAGCAGCATCTCCTGTTTGACAGGAGCAACCTTCTGTCGGTGCTCACTGCCTCAATAGATACAGTTCTATCAAGCCAAATCCAAACTCAGAAGACCATTTCTTCTTAACTTGGTCTTCAGACTTTCCGGTCCAGATCTTTCCCTTGCCTCTTCCTCGTGGTCTGGAGGTTAGAGTATAAACCGCTGCTATTTTCAATGTAAGGGGATCGCTGGTATCTTCTTAGAGCACCTTCACAAATGAAACAAACCAAAACCAGTATCTGAATGTGTTTCTCTGGTTTGGCTAGAAAATAACACCTTTCTCTTCATCTCTTCTGAGTGCACCCGGAAATTTAGGAATGAAGTACTGAAATTAATATTCCAGGAAAAGGATGAAGAAGGCTTTTTTTGTGCCCCTGGGGAAGTAAGTATGTCCTTGTTGATCAAGTGTGGTGAAACACAGGGATGAAAGAAATCTTATAAATGAAATTTCCACTCTAGCTAGGGCTTTGGGTTATTTTTTTTGTTTGTTTTTGAGAGGAACATTCAGGTGAAGAGCCAGGTTTCTTGTGGAATACCTCAAAATTGCTGTGGATAACAATTTAAATTTTCTGTGGTTGACTTGTGTAATTTCTGGTGTACAAAGCCTCTGGGGCCTAAAAACTGAACTAAGGGTTTATCAGAATGCAAACAAATGTGCTAAATACAGCATCTTCCTAACTGATGTTGAGGTGTGTGATTGCCACCAGTCATGTTTTTATTTGTGATAGTGGTGAAAACTGTCTCTTCTGGCAAGATTCAGGAGAAACAACCTAGCAACTAAACATTGATCCAAAAGGCTAAAAAATAATATTTTGCTCATCAAGAAGTGATGTGTTTTATCATTTCAAAGTAGATTGCATCTCATACCCCATAAGCATGAAACCTCATGACAGAAGTCAGATGTGTATTTCAACCTGGGTATGCTCTTAGTAGAAGTCTTTGTGTGTGATAAAGTAGCAGAATGTTGAAGCCACATTTCCCCCACCCCCCACCCCCTAATTTCCAGTATTACTTAGC
>JAVJGJ010000061.1:8536736-8552728 GCA_035590215.1 Microhierax caerulescens
CTGGAGGCGCGGGCGGGGAGCGGCGGCCGGCGGCCGTTGAGCGCGTGCTCGGCGGGGCGGTTGGCGGCGAGGCGGGGTGGGGAGCGGGTAAGCGGCGGGTCCCGCCGCGGGGCCGGGGCGTTACGGGACGCGGAGGGGGCTTCGTTAGGGCAGCGGGACTCCCTGGAGCCGCGGTGAGTACTGTGGGCCGCGGTTCTCTGCGCGGGGGGTTCCCCTTGGGTGCTCTGGGGCGCCCCGCGGCCTCCCCCGGAGCTCTCCGCCATATGGGGCGAACATCAGTGTCGCTTCCTAACCGGCGCAGCTGCGTCAGTAGTAGGAACGGCAAGGTTGTTACGTGCCTGGGGCACAGGTAGAGCTGCTTTGATTCTTGTTCCCCTTAACGTGCTCTTAAGAATTGCGGGGGGAATCATTTCTCTACGATAATACGTTGTGATTTATGTATAGGTATCTGGGCTGTGCTTTGGTAGTGTTACAGCAAGATTTTTTTAATGTAATATTATATATTAATTATTTTAATCATATAATTTATAATATAAATTTATCGTCTTTATTAAATCATTAAAAATAATTTAAATTAACATCATTTAACTAATTATTTTGATTAATAAAAATTTTAAAAGTTGCCTAATGTTTCAGTGAGAGATAAAGTTAAAGTCACCATAATAAGAAAGCTCATATTTCTGAAACAAAAATAACGGTAGAAGCGCATAATGAAATCATAGTAAGGTGTGGGGGTTTTTTGGAGGGTGACTTCTACTGATGACTTCTGCTAAATGTTTAAAATTACTTTTGTTAAGTGGTTTTAAATGGTGTCGCTTTAATGATGATGCTCAGCAGATGCGGATGCAAGGAACAAGCCATGTTTGCCTGTGAGGAGGGGCTGACATGAAGTTATCTCTTAGGGGTCCGTTTGCAAACCTTCCTGTGCAGGCAGGAGGCCTGGATCACGCTGTTGGCATCGAGTGGGCAGAGCTGGTGTAACCTGTATGTTAATCCCAGAAAGAGGGAAAATGTTAATTAATTAAAATTGTTAAGCCAAGAAACAGGTCTGACCTTCCAGTCTCCCCTCATGCTCTACCTGCAGCTTATGTTGTGCTTCAGTACATCACTCAGTTCCTTATGAACTATGTTTCACCACTCTGGAAACTTCCTCTAGAGCTTGAATCGGTGACTTGTGTCTTTAGAAGCATGTGAAACCCAGCTTATGGGCCTGTTGGTTGGTCTGCATGCCCTCGTGGGGGAAAGAGTTACAGACAGGACTGTAATTTGCTGTGCTTTATGTAAGATTATAGTTGGGTTAGAGACCAGTGACTATAACAGAAAACTTCTGTGTTTTATTTAAATAGTTTAGAAAGCATATGTAACAGAAATACATCTTAATGTTTGTATATGCCCTTCACTTGTAAGCTTCTGGGGAAGATGGAGAAGAATGGACAAGTATGAGAAAAAAGCTTCACAGAGGGCATCTTCCATCTCTAAGTGCTTTTTCTCTTGTTTTTTGTTTATGTTTGCTATGAAACTAGGTTTGTTGCCAGTGCAGAGCAGGTGTATTGCTTTGCTTTGGTGTATTGTCCAGCTTTCTTCTGTTGCTAAAATAAATGCTCTGATCCAAGAAACCATCTTCCTGTCCTCCTTTATGACTTACACTTTATGGCTCTAAAGATTCTCAGGATTTCTCATGGTTCTGTGCCTGATAAACATTTCTTGGTTTCCTCAGAATTAAAAGGAATGTGCTTCCATTACCCCCTTGTCCAACACCTGAGGAGTTTTTAGTTCTCGAGGTACACAGAGCTCTTAAGTTCACTTCTTGACTCATTTAAAATTTTTATAGCTCCTGGACTGAAATATGTTCCCTACAGTAAATATACTGGTCGTGGATCAAGAAGCTGTAAGTTTTTTGTGGCAAGGAGTGCTTACTGGCCAGTATACAGTGAGGAATGGTGTGAGCTCTGTTTGCGGTCACTGAATCCATTACCATCAGCACCTTGACTTTCAGAGTCAGTATGTGCGTCTAAACACCTCTTGTGCTGTCATGGAGTTAGTGTATGATGTAAATAGCTTGCTGGGTATCAACGGGGAGTCTGATGATTCAGCCAAGAAATGCTTCAGTGGTAAGAGGATGGAAACTTCACCTAAGAATGTAAGGAAATAGGATTAATTGGTCTCTGAGGATGCTTTTATTTAATTGAAATCAAACAAGCAAGAACAGCAAATTCGTATTACAACCTTCCATGAGCTCTTAGAATTTCTTTTGGGAACATGTCATATAATTCCTAGCTTCTATACTAGTGTGCAGTAGGCAAAAATAAGATGGTTAATTTAATGTATTTTTTAAACAGTAATGTCCTGTATACCATGGAGTATATCAAACTTCTCTTGATTCTTATTAAGGTGAGAAGCTGCTAGGAAGAGACAAGCTGATGACTTTGAGAGGTTGCAGTGGAAGTGAGTTGTGTGGATTACTTCTGAGGAGGAGGGCTTAAGTGTTTGTACCATGGAATTAGAAAATAACAGCGATGTTAACAGCCAATGGAAATGCATCAGTCAGACCTCCCATCTTTTTTCTTACTGTGGGGAAGCGGAACACACGCTCGACGGAGGTGTTGAAGCAGGAGCTAACCACTCTGGTTTTGGCCAGGAGCATTCTGCCAATGTTTCAGAATTAAAGTTGGCAGAGGAAAGCTTACCTTATTTAAGTTCATCTTTAGATGCAGATATTGATATGTATAATATAAAGATAATGAGAATTTGCTGTGCACAGGTAGATGGAAGCAAGAAAGAAGCTGATGTGTTGGAAGGGGCATGTGACAATGAAGGATGTCATGATAGTAGACAAAGCCATTTAAGTGAAGATTCGGAGTATCTTAGTGTTCATGAGCAAGATTTTGATGATAGTAATAGCTCAATTGAGTTTTCTGAGCAAAAGGAAACTATAGGAATTGAAACCTTAAAGTTGATTGATGCAGTTCATGAAGTTCCAGGGGATGGAGTCACACAGGAACAAAATCGTGTTGATGAGTCACAAGATTGTTCTCCTGGTTCTGAGTATGACGTAGGTGACCAGACCTGTCCAGAAGCAGCTGTACCAGCACTTCCCCACCTGTTTCGGGACTCTCCGTCTCTGCCAGGTGGCAATGGCATGACTTGTGATCATCAGGAAGAGCAAACAGCGTATCATAGTGGTGTTTGTGGAAGTATGCTTGGAGGTCATTCTTGTGGGAGTGAAGGAAGGGTCTGTCCAAATCTGCTGGTATGTGACAGTATACAAAATGGCGAGGTGAAAGACACAGCACTGGTTGATGGCACGCTGCCACCCCAAATCATTACAAGTGAAGAAGTGTCTGAGAAGAATGACGGACGCATTCACAGCATCTCGGTGGAACAGGACAATCCTTTACTGTCACCAAGGGAAGAGGCCCCTGCAGAAGCTATGCAATTTTGTGAATGTGCGCAAAACTCTGATTTCTACAGTTGTGAAGAATCTGGTGCGTGCGCACATGGTACCAGCTGCGTTGACTGCACTACAAAGGATGATGAAACCCAATTTGCAATCTCTGAAATTCTCACTAGCAAGAATATGTTTTTTGGGCTGGAAGTTGCAGATGAATCCTCCCATGGAAAAACCAGCTGCCTGAACTCCGAGTTGGAGCATCATGAAACCTTGAAAAATGTTGCCAGTGACTCTACAGTTCACCAGGCTGTTGATGCGAGTTCTGATTTTAGAGCTTGCTTTACAACAAGCAGAAGTACCAGTGCTCAGGTTTGTGTCTCGTCAGTGGCTATTAATACAGAGATAACAATGATGAACAAATCTCGACCAGTGGGAAAGCGCCGTGAAACCTGTGCAGACGTTGCTTGCAATACAGACTGGTCATGTGGAGTGGGTAGCACAGAGGAAATTCAGTCACAGCTTACTGACACGCTGAAAAAACACTCAGTTGGCAATACTGCAACAGCTGAAAGTTCACAAACTCAGGTAATTTAAAAAAAAACCAAACAAACAAGCAAACAGTTTTGATATCTAGAACTTTTTAAAGTTCCTCAGAACTTGTCTATACAAATGTTAATCTGTAACTTGAAAATTTTTTTTGTTTGTTTAGGAACATCAGGAATCAAACAATGAGCTGCGTAGCAGTGATTTAAAGATAAACACTGACAGGTAGGTTGTGGGTTGGTCTTGGTTTGGAATTCTAGATTGAGGATAAGACTTTCATCATGATTGAAAGGTGGGCCCTGACTTAGCAAAACTGATGGTATTAAAAGATCGTTGGGCAGCAGTTCCTGTGCTGTAGGGTAGGCAGGGACCTGGACAAGCGAGAAGAATGAGCTGAAGACCTCCTGCAGGTGAACAAAGACTGAAGCAGCCTTGCTCCACAGTAGCAGACTGGCCGAGAACAAGTCGAGTGTAAGTCAGCAGTGCTCCCATATGGCAAAGAAGGGAAACGGCGTCTTGGGGGTGCATTAGAGCGCAGCCAGCGGACGGAAGGGAGCGTTGATTCTTCTCAGTTTGGTGCTTGTGAGATTGCATCTGGAAAGGTGTCTCCAGCTGTGGGCCTTGTAGTGCAAGAAAGAGATTGGCGGACTAGGAAAAGCCCACAGAGATGGTGAGGGGAGCTGGCGGAGCACCTGATGTGCGGGGAGAGCTGGGGGCACTGGGGTTGGTCAGCCTGGAGAAGGGAAGGCTGTGGAGGTAGGGAATCTCCTTGCAGTTCTTGGCAATCTGGTGGTGGGTTGCAGAGAAGTAGGAGTCAAATTCTTTGCAGAGGTGTGTTTTGAAAGGGCAAGAGCCAACGGTTACAGTGGGGGGAATTCTAAGTAGGTATAAGAAAAAGGTTCATACAGTGACAGTCTACTATTGGCTACAATACCTTGGAGGTTTAAAACAAAAAAAACCAAACACCCAAACCCAACAACAAAGCTGAACTGGCTAAAACCCTGAGCTAATTTTGAATTTAGCTCTGCTTTGAACAGGGGTTTGTACTGCAGACCTCCAAGAGAGCCTTTCCAACCTAAATTATTTTGTGACTGGAAAAAAATAGGTGTGTCTGTAGATGAACAGAGTTGCTAAGTTTATGTTCATACAACTGCAGTTTTCGGATAGGAATTATGGTGCTCGTGCAGTTCCCACCTCTCAGTTAAGGCTGATTATAATGTGAAAGCTACCATAAGACAAAGTTTTTTCTATGTAGTAAATAGGAGGAACTTGTTTAATTTTTCTTTTCTTTTTTTCCTTAAATTATGTCAGAAATAGTTTTGGGAAAGCTACTTGTTTTAAAATAAACCGTAATGAACTTAATTGATTCAAGGGCTTCAAGATTTTGTTTATTATTATTATTTTAAAGCCTGGTACACCTTGACAAAAAAGCTGTGAAGAATTCTGCATCAAGCTACTGTCAAAAAATACTGCAGAGAGCAATTGAAGCAGAATTGCAGGTTCTGAACACACATTATCAGATGTGCTATCAACACTGCTTGAAGATGTACAAACTGGCTTTGGAGGAAAACACAGATTTTAGCAGGCACGTGCTTTAATGTCTTTTTAGATTAAATGGATAACTTGGTTAAAAGACATTAATTGCTAAATGTTATTGATGTATTCCATCCATAGCTTGTAATAGTATTTATAGGTAGTGGTGTTGTTCAAAAGAGTTTACATTCTTGTGACTGCCAAGTCTTTATTTTCAACCTAAAACTTTTCGTAGCATTCGCAGACCCAGCAAAATACAGTTTGTTTCCAGGGATGCCTTTCTGTACAGAAGGAATAGTACAGAGAATCTGTTCAGGAGTGGGCAAGATGCACTGGTACAGGAGAAAGAGAGAGGAGGTGCAAAACTGTTAGGAGGTGAGGCAGAAAGGGGGTAGTGATTGCAGAGTCTCTAGCTGATACAGCGTATGACCTGTCACGAACCTGGAATTCAACCAAGAAGTCCTGCCTCGGAACGCTTTACTGGGCCATGGGTAGCTACAAAACCTCGGTACCGTCCGTAGTGTCTGCTCTGTGGCGTGGGGGAGGGTTCAGGAGAGCAGGTGGTAATGCTGTGAGACAGAGTACAGCTCCAGAGCTGCCCTGTGCCTTAGCAGAGAGCTTATTGTGTGTCATGTGGAGGAATCTTTAAACACTGTAAAATGTTTGGGCAGTTCTGGAAGCAGGACAATGAGTGAAATATCTCTCTAAGTTGATCTTATTTTCTTACGCATATTTTAACAGATGTAATGGAAATACTAAATTATATTCATCTCTCATGTCGGTTTTGGAAGAGCTAAGAAAGAATTACAACAGTATGAAAACGAAAATAAAAATGGGCATATCTTTAAATGCACTTCCACCACTATCAGTTGAGATGAAGTTTTTCCCAATCTCATCTTCTTATGTCCCCTGCAAGGTAATTTCTTACTTGCTTTTTGGTTTTAATATAAATTGTTTTCTTCAGAAAATTAAGACAAACCTTTTCTTTTTTGACAGTTGATCAGAGAGGATCTCTGCTATGAGTAAGTAGTTCTCATCTGTGATATTTATTAAAGTTTGAAATACGTGAGGAGTGAGTTTAAAAGGCGTTAAGCTTAGAATTTATTTCAGGATGTATCTTGTTGTTTCAACCTGTTTAGCTGAAAGAACAGCATAGTACTTTGGAAACAGGGATTTTATTTTAAGGAAATTTTTACTCTGTAGTGTTGTAGCGTGCAAACTACGGAGTTGTATTTTTACTGTCTTTATAGCAAATGTTTTCAATTTACATGTAATTTTCCCAGTTCCCTAAATTCACTACTAAGATCATTGTCTCTAATCTTAATGCTGTCTTAAAAAAAAAAAAAAAAGACTTTGTTGAAAAACAAAGATAATATTAGGCATATAAGAAGCTATTCTGCTAAGATTATCATTCAGTTATGAAGAACGATGGGGAAAATAACTTCATATTTCAGGCACGCATAGGGTATTGCATGTTCAAGATCCACATGCCGTTACTTTCTGTAAGTGGAGATTAAACCAGATTTGGCAGTAAGTTTTTACTGCATCAGGTAAATAGCTAGAGATCTTTCTCAAATTTCTTGTTAAGTATTAGTAAAATTAATCAAAAATTGCACTGACATATCGAATTGTAAAGACGTGCATAGACACATCACACAGAAAGCCATCTAGTTATAAAGGAAAAAGAGCCTAATACACACCTAGAATATAGCTTTATGTTTCAGCTTGCAACCAATGCTTTTATAAAACACAGGTTTCAAAAACCTTTGGTTCTCATTTTAAGCTAAGATTTATTAAGCACATTCATTTTACTGTGAGCTTTTGGAAGTATTTAATACTTCAGAGTACTTGGTATCATTGTAGAATTTAAAATTGTTGTGCCATATTTTGTATGGAATTTTTGGATCTGTTTTAGTTCTGTTTCAGAAAGAAAAGCTGTCTTTGAAGCACCAAAACTGCAAGAAAAGATGATCTCTGTCGACATGGTAGGGACTTCTTTGTTACTGAGTTTCAGAGACATCAATGTGGTGACGCATAGTCCCCTTTTAGGTATATGCAAATACAATCACAGTCTTCAGGGCTGAAGCTGGGATCTTCTGCCAGTAATTGCAAATGCAGCTCATATGACCAGAATTTTGATCGTCCTTTCAAATAAAATAACTTGGGGGTTCTTGAAGACGATCAACTTTTAGGTTAACTTTTTAAAATTCACCTGTTCAATCAATTAATATTCTGAAGCATATAAAACTAACATAAACAAGTGCAAGTGCCATGACATAACTGAAACATGTTTGTTGGACTATCCACAGACCGTATGTTCAACGGCCGGTGGTCAGCCAAGTGACTCTTCTTCATCTGAGACGTTTGAGAAACGTAAAGGTCAGGACACGGAATGTGGTAAGCAGTCAACTTCTAGGATAAACACTATTTTTTGTTAGCTACATTGTTGGGGAAAAAACAAACCCTGTGTAAAACATATACGGATACTCAACTGTCCTTTCTGTGATGGAATGCTTAATGTTTTGTCAGCTTTATGTTATACTTTACAAATTGAAAAAAAACTTTGCTACTTTAATCTGAAGTGAAGAGTAGTATGTGTCACCTCTGTGTGATGTAGTACTAAGTCATGGAGGTAGGTGGAATCCTCTTAAACACAAAAATTTTACATTCATTCGTATGACATACCACACTCTGAATTTTAACACACTGAAATTTTTTTCAATTGTCAAGGCTGTATCAAAAATGAAGAAGGGAATGAATATTGGTTTGATGCTAAAGAGGACATGACAATAGCAGATTCTTCAGTAACAGCTGAAGAAAAGAAAAAGCAAAAAGGAGAACAAGGTATGATGGATTTAAGAGGTAAGGTTGTGTGCTTTAAGCTGCCATACTGAATAATGATTTTTATGTATTATTTGAGTATTTTCTATTCCTTCTACAAGCATAAATAAACTTGGAAAAAATGCTAGCTGAATTTCAGACTTACTTTTTCATTGACTTGCAGTGAATCCTTGTACAGATGTTCAGCTCTTTTCATCCACATTTTACCTTGAAAACTTTACCTACAGTGGTTAAACTCAATTTAGTAAATGTCCAACCAGTTGTGTAGCTGGAAATCTTTCTTTCTTTTCTTCCTCTTTCTGCTTCCTTCCTCATACTGCCTTCTTAAGAGTTAGCTGGGAATGGTCTGTGTTTGGGGACGTGGGTCCCAGTGACAGGCATGGTTTGAAGTCCCAGTGTGTTGCAAGCGGAGAGCTTGTGTGCTCCGTGGTGAGGACTCACCGTGCACTGCCCATGCTTTAGCACTGGTACCTGTTAGTTCAGACCAGTGTTTTCTCTGGTTGTATCTCTTCTGCCTCTTCAAACCTCAGGAAATTCTCACAGAGAAGAGATTTCACAAACTGAACTGTTCCGCTTCTCAGAATGCCCATTTTCAGGTAGAACATACTCTTCATTCTTTTAGGTTTTTAAAAGGTTTTCTATCTACACTTTCCAAAACCTACAGAGATGATGTTAGCTTGAACTGAAACAAGAATAGTTAGTAATACTTTGCTTTCTTACATTTATTAGTAGCAGCGAAGACAGGGGAGAGTGGAAATGAGTATTCTTTTATTCGTGTTGGTGGCCTGAGTTCCTCGGTGTCAGAGGTATGCCTCTTTTCTACATAACAGTGGTAATGTCTTGCCTCTTTTCTGAATCCTTTCATACCCTACATTTGCAACCAAATATGCTTCTATTTTGTAGGGTGATTTAAGATCACTTTTCCAGAATTATGGGATTTCTGACACTCTTATCTCTGTGGATTCCGGTAACTGCAGGTATATTAATACAAATTTTACTTGTTTCAGACTTCTTATCTGTTTAAGTGAATCATAGGAGATAGGAGGGAGTTGTTCATTAATTTGTTTCAGTAATTAATGTAGATACAGATAGGCTGACAAAAACTTGCCATTCCAGACAACTTCTCATCTTATGAGAAGGTAAGGAGTCTTGAAATTTTCTGTTGAGTTTAATGGAGATACAGTTAATATTAAAAAGATGAGAACTGTCATGTGTTCTTACTGATAATAATTTAATTTGCTTTAATTAGTTTCTTTTTTTTTTTTTATGCCTTAGATACGCATTTCTTTCCCTTAAAGACTCTAATAAAGCAAAGTTAGCTGTAGAGGAAATGAACCAGAAAAAAATAAATGGAAAGCCAGTAAGCGTTGAACTTGTAAATACTTCATCACAGAATAAATATTCAGTTTCCCAAGTACTCACAAATAAGCTTTGGCAGGAAATTCAACCTATTGATAATGGTCAAAGAAACAATCAAGATAAAACACTGACTTCAGCCTCCAGTTCTGTGAAGGCAATTGACACCACCTCTGCTTCTGAGAATATGCATCTCCTTCCCATAACTTCTTCAAAAGCTTTTTGCTCTGCACAAGTACCTTCAGAAACAAAGTGCCCTGCTGTGAAACCATCTCCTGAAGTTTCAGCACATTATTTGCTTGGAGTTAATAAAAAGGTAAATATTACTAAGACTCCTTTATGTGGCTCGTTAAGAGCAATAAAGCTTCTTGTCCCATAGTATGTTACATTTAATATATGTAGAGTGATGTTAGGATATGAAAACACATTACGTGTCAGTAATAAATTTCTGGCGTGCTGCAGAAGGGTGAGAGCACTATTCATTTGCCCCTGTATCGAATTGTGATACTCATATCTGTTTTTTTTGAATCCTAAGCCAATTGGGAACCTGGCCATTTGCACTAGATGTTTCATCTTGCTTTTCTTCTCTTTTGAGCTTCCGCTTATAATGCTGCTTTTTTCTTTTTTCTTTTTTTTTTTTTCTTAATATGACATCCGGTGATTTTACACAAGGAAGATTTTGGGATACTGGAGGGGAAACTCTTGGTTTTTTTAATATAAGTCTAAGACATCTATGTGTAAATACAGTACTTTATATTTGCTCAGATTGGTTGTTGGAGGGTAAGGCAAAGTTGGGGATTGCTGGATTCCTGGTGTTGCTCTCTCAAACTATAGATACACTTACTGGGGATTTAACTTTAAGCATGCTGGTCCTCTGGAAAATGCAAATCTGATCTAATTTAAAGTACCAGAAATGTCAGTTACACATAAATGCATATAGTAATTTTATTTTGTTATTTACAGATTGGATAATGTGACTGGTTGTATTAGAATAACTTACTGATCTGAATCTGTATCTGTCATTTTTTTCTGTTTCCCTAACAGGAATATTTATTTAGTGGTAAAGATGCGTTGTATTCATTGTACAATATTTAACCCATTCACTTTTTGCTTATTTTGATGCGATTCTAGGATACTGGAGAAAAATTCCTGCAGAAAATATCTGCTCCTTTCTCCACCAATTCATACAATGTCTTCATTTCTCCTGATGCAATGAATTTGAGCAGCTTTACCAAATTAATGAGGAGGCTTCAAGAAATTCATCCAGAGGCTAGTAGGTGAGTTTTAATTTCTGCCCTGATTTGCAATGGATCCAATATCCGTGGTAACTAAGTGCTAAATGTATTGCACAAAATGTGATGTAGACAGTTACTTCTTTTACTTACACAGAGCCAAAATTGTGAGTGCTCTGCTGGAGGTGAGGAAGAACAACAAAGGTATCCTAAGTGGCTTGTCCATCAGTTCTATTGTGGAAAGGACCTCTGTCATCCTAAGGAAATGACACCCAGTTGTTGTGGGTGGGAAAAACAGTGTAAATAGGTGAGTATTCCAGCCTACAGAAATGTATTGAAATAAAACTACTTGAACGTGTGTAGCTGTATAGCCTGACTAGGTTAGTAAGTAACTTGGTATAAAGCTCTGAACAGATCCACTTAAACAATGGTTTTTAAGGATTGTTCGATGTTTTGCGGAGCATCTGTAAACAGACTGGCTTGCTGGCTCTACGCACTCTTATAAAACTTGATATACTGGGGGCTTTATTACACACTGCTCTACTCATTGACTTAGTGGAGGCGATGTCTTATATCTGCTGTACAACGGTGACACCCAATGGCCAGTCCATGTGTACCATGTCATAGAGAAATCCCAGCATAGGCTCGGTTTTGGTTTAAAAATTGATGATTTTTATCTGATGTATGAAATGCAGTTCTGGACTAGAAGTCTAGCAGAGTAGGGCTCTATGTCTTTTAGGCTTTTTTGTGTTAAAGGAAATCTTGCGTGGTGGCACAGCACTGGATGCTGCAACAAGCTGAACATGCTAGAAATGCTAAAACCACAGTCCAGAATTCCAGGGGTGTGAATATATATTCTCCTGTAGGAGACTTCCTTGAGTTGGTGTTTATTTCAGTCTCCTGCTAAGCTTGGTATTCTGCTTGCTTTGCTGTTAGCAGTGCGACTACTACGTTTCCCACACCGTCCCGTATGTTCTTAGCAAAGCAATGCTCCAGCTTTGCTTTTGCCCACAAACAATCTGTATGGTATTTATTCTTCTGTAGTGTTTCTTCCCAAAACTGCACCGAATTCTTAAATGCTCTGATTTTGGTCTCAAAGCTCCAGTTTCAAGGTTGTCAAGAGGTCAGTTTGGCTTTAACTGAAACCACCTCTTCCAAGATGAGTAGTATTTGTGCCGATAGTTTTACATATCCAGGTGTCTTTCCCACCCATTGATCGTTGGTTATCAGACTAAACTCGCATGGTCAGATGCCAAGGCAGGTGTTACCGTATTGCACGAGTAAACCATAACACAGCCTTACCTAGGACAGAACTGCTGTGCGTTACCCACTCGGACTGTGATAGAAGTAGAGTGATTCTGCCCAGAAAGGCAAAGCAGAAGCCTGGGCTAGAAAAGTTTCCATGGGTACGTGAAATATACAAATAGATGCTTATAGGTCATCTGTCTCAGTCCCTCTCTGGGAAGTAACGTCAGTGACCAGGAAAGTGACTTCAGAAAGACTTGACTGTAGATGGCATTAAATACATGGAGACACAGGACAGGACTTCACATCCAGCGTGAGACTGTACCTCCCATAGTAATGAAAAGCATGAGCGAGTCTCAAGCAATGTGCATGTTTGGCCGAGTTCCTTTTGAAAGGATTAGTGTAGTTTGGCATTTGACTGCCCTCTGAGCTTTTACAGATGCCTCTATGAACCAAAATACAATTTAATAAAGAAAAGTCATTGTATTAATCTACTGACTGACTTCCTCAGGACTGCAGATATAGACGTATACTCATTTTAAAAAAAAAAATCAAACACAAAACCTCACACTTGAAAGTAGTTTCAATTAGTAAGGTTTTTAGCAGCCTCAAACATGCTGTGCTTTCCCTGTCAAGTGATTTTTATTTTTTTTCAGTGGTGCGTGGGCTTTACTAACTGTTCCTATGATAGGTTTGGGGTTTTTTTTTCTGTTGCTTTGCTAAAGAGATGATGACCTATAACAATTTTTACTTTCATCATAAGGGAGCTGTGAAATAGCTAAGTCGCTACTAAGTAATAGGGAAAAAGAATTCTCATCTTTCCATACTAAGAAATAAGTAAGTAATATATTTAAGAAAAGATGATTCTGATAAAAGTTTATCTGTACTCCTTCTGGTATGTGTATAGCTTTAGACTTCCCTGAAAGGTGAATGTCCAAGGAGAAATACCACCTTGGAGCCTTGTGTTTTTGCAAGCTGGTGAAATATCCACAGCTGTACAGATAACCCTTTTACATCAAGCTGTATTACATAGTATTTAGTGTATAAGAACTTAAATTCAGCTTTGAAGTACAGCATGATATAATCTTGCTTTTTTCTTTGGCTGACTTAGCCTAGAGTTGGACATCTGAACGTTTATAGATCTTGTATGTTAGTTTCGAAGGAGTAAATTCATTAGAAATGGGAAGTTAGATTTTGGGCTGAAGTCCTTTTATTCTCATTAGTGAGCGGTTGTCACACAAACAGTGTGATTAACCTTTTTCTCTTTTCTAAGCCTAATAGTAGGCAGCAGTTAACGGGAATTGTGATGCTATAAAAGTTACTCAGTGCAGCATTAAAAACGGCTGTTTTCTTAGATTTTATTAGTACCAAATGTCCATGCTTGGAAGCTTTCTGTGAAATTAATAATCTGCATAGTAACAATTTAAAAACAGCCCAGTGGAGATGGGTCTTATCAAAGCATAATTAACAGGGCTTTGAGAAACATACAGAAATGCATAGACCCTATGTACTCCTAAATGAGGATTTGATAACTTAATTTTGAATTAATCAGCAAATCATATCTGGTGATCCTTTTTTTTTTTTTTCTCCCACAAAGTTTATATGTTCTATTTTATTGTAGTAATTTCTTTCATGTGGTTCTTGAAGCTAGGAAACCTCAATCTTCTGTGTATTTCTGCAGTACAGAACAAAATTGTTACAGCTTCTGGAGTGGTTTTCTGGGGTACTAAAACTGCTGATGTTCCTTTTGTTTCAGCTTGAGCATGTGCACGCAAAACTTAACCTACTGCTTTTTTTGTATGTGTGTGTGTGTTTTTTTTTAAGTAGATGGCTTCCTAAATTTTGAGGAACTGATCACCTCCTTTTGGAAGACTTTTGAAAATTCTGCTTGTTCCGGGATCATACTGTATTTCTTGTTGGAATTATTTCTGCAGTTCTTAATGAAAACTCAGGTAGTGTCGCTGTATGATAGGCAGTCTTATCCAAACGAATATAACCTGAAGGTCTGTTTGAGATGTTCTTCTGTTTACGCAGGTATTATAGGATTTTTCCCAGTTTTGTTGTTCCTCATAGTTGTTTCAAGCATTTCAGTAGTTTTCTCTAAGGTAGAAAGATCATGCTTCAGCCAAGCAAGACTTCTCTAATACTGGCAGGGTTTTTCTGGGCTGAAGTACACAACCCTTGGTTCTTGCATGCCACTTGATTTTAGGCATGGTGGTAACCGCTAAGATGTTCATAAACAGCCAGCAAGCTTCTGCTTTTCCAGATAATCTGATTCTGAATAGTCTGTAGAAATTTCATGTATCCTTTGATTACCAGGGAGGCAGCGAGGGCTTCATTTTAGAAAACCAGGCTACAGAGCTGGCAGTGCTGGTGGACACGGTTACACAATCCGTGCTGCAGCAGCGTTCTCTCGGGTCCGTTTTTGACTCAGAAGTGTGTTGCATGCTGCAGAGCAGCGATGCAGCCAGTAGTTCCTTCAGGATGAAGCCTGGATTTGAATTCTTTTTTTTTTTTTTTCAGAGCATGGCATTTTCTTCTGTCATATTCCACTTCTGTTGGTGCAAGCAGAGGATGGGTTTCTAAATCCTTTTTTTTTTTTTTTTTTCTTTGGTGTCCCAGGGCCTGGTATAGTGGGAAGCACATGTCCCTGAGACTTTTGGTTTGGTTTGATACAGGGAGAGTAGGAGGAAAGCTGCAAGTATCCAGTCTTTCACATTTCCCTGTGTCATTACCGTACAGAAGAGGTCTAGATTTTAAATCCTCTTCTGGTAAACAAAGGGAAGGCAGCTTAGGTGTACGTGTCTGGTCAGGGGGTGAGGGGAATTATCCTTGATTGATGTGGACAGGCTCATGCTCCGATATTGCATGACAAGACAGTATATTGTTGTTGTCCATCTTTGTCTTTTTGTTGTACTTTGTTCTATGTCCCGGCTGCATTTGCTGCTATAAATAGCAGCCTTACTTGTGAATAAAGGTTCAAATTCCTTCTTCAGAAAGTTGTGCCCGTGTTGTGCTGGTTTCTGATCTCATCTGTTCCCTCTTCTTTTAGAGGAACTGCTGCAGGTCACACTCTCAGAGCGCCAGCCTTGCCTCCGACAACCAGTGCTGAGAACCTGAAGCTGCACGTGGGGCCTCAACTTTGCTTTCTTCCCCGTTCGTATCAAGGTGAAGGCAGGGGCAGGCCTTGCTGTGCCACAGTATTAGTAGCAAACACTGCGCTTTCCACTCCCCAGGCTCTGTAATTAGGTGGGTGTTACTAATAGTTTAGGATAGATGGCTTTCTGGCATGCAGGCTGTTTTGTTTCTGTTGGGAAGGCAGAAACGTGTATGATGCCACTCAAGTCGGCACCTGTGGTGGTCGTTCAGGTGTTCTTGTGCCTTGTTAGCTCACCCCTTCACAGGGAGACGAGCTTTCAGGGCAGTGCCCTGTGGGAGCTGGAGTCCCCCCCTGCTCCCGGGGGGGCTGTCTGTCCCGCTCCGGGGCTGTCCGTCCCGCTCCCGGGGGCTGTCCCGCTCCCGAGCAGCCCAAGCGGGCGCTCCCCCGTGCATCGGGCACACTCGGTGACCGGCTGCAGGTGGAGCTGTGCTCGCTCCGCAATGATTTTCCACTCGGTAAAAAAAAAAAAAAAACTAAACCAAAAACCCAACAGATCCACCCACAAAACACTTGTTTCCCCGAAGATCGCATCGCCTCCTCCCTGTCTGTGGAGCGAGGGCAGGCGGGATCTTTAGCCTCGGGCCGGAGCGAAGTGCCTGCGGCGGGAGGAGGCGGAGGGGTGCGAGCGGCCCCGCTGCCCCCCGGCCGGGGGCTGCCCCCGCCGGCCCCAGGGCGAGGAGCCGGCGGCCGG
>JAVJGJ010000061.1:8552828-8564357 GCA_035590215.1 Microhierax caerulescens
GCAGGAGGATCAGCATGTTTCCAGCGTAGACGAGGCGGGGCCGACGTCCCGCCCCGGATCGCGCCGAACGGCAAGCCGAGGAGCACGGCGTTCCGCAGGCCCGGGCTGCGGAACTGGGGGAATCGGTCCCTCATCGGATATCATCGGGATCGGATGGGTCGTTCAGACGGTCGCGTCGGCTTCCGACTTCGGAACGCCGCCGAGGAACGTCCGGGCTCCACAGGGCAAGACGGTGGGTAACGCCCACCCGGGGAAACCCGCGGGAAAGTGCCACAGAAAACAGACCGCCGGGCCGCTCGGTGCCGTGGGGCGGCCGGGCTGGGGGCGCGGCGGCGGCGATGGCCCTGCTCCCGCGGCGGTTCCTCTGCTTCGTGCTGGGTAAGTGCCGGGCCCCCGGCGGCAGCTGCCCACCGTCGGTGCCGGGCGCCGGGAGGAGCCCCCCGGGCAGCGGCGGGGCGGTTGCGGGGGGTCCTGCGCCTTCCCAGCGGGAGCGGGGCCGGGAGCTGGGAAGGGGCGTGCGGCAGCGCCTGCTGCCCGCCGGGGCGCCGGGGCGCGATACAGCATCTGCCGCGGGCTGCGAACGGCTCCGGCAGCGGTGCTGCCGCACGCAGCCTGCTCGCCGTGGGGTTTCCTGCTTGGTAGGGGAGATTTATCGAGGCGTGCGGGCGCCGGGAGACGTCCTCTGCCACTTACTTCCAAAGTAGAAATTAATTACGAAGAGATTGCTTTAGGAGTCTCTCTTTTCCTATTTCTGAGCCACGGGGAGAGGAGGCAGCCAGAAGCGCTCGTTCAAGCAGGCATTTCTAAGCTGAGGTCAGACGTCCTGGGTCTTGCAGATGTTTGACTTAAAAATCAGGTTAGAAAAAAGCTCGTGTTGCTTCATGATTTTCACAGGCTGCAGCGTGCCGTGGTTCCTCGGACGCGCCTGGCATTTCGCATGCAACAGGTAGGGACTTGCGCGGGCTTGTAACCCGTGTGTCGGCAGCAGAAAGCTCGGGAGGCTCACAGATGGGTCCCCTGGAACAAGTGTGCTATTTAAGGTTGCTTAAAAAGGAAACCGCGTACCCCCATCCTAAAGCTGATCTTCCGTGAAGTCAAAGTGCTCTCTGAGGTAGCGTAGATTTCTTTTCCCTTCCTCCTTCTGTGCCGGTTTTCTCCTCCAAAACCTGGTGAATAATACATCGAGCTCTGCTGCACATAACGGTCTTGTCTGTACCATGTCATTAACTATTTACTGCTCTTTCGCTGCCGGTTCTTCACGGGGAGGAGAAGGCTGTGCCGTTACACAAGGAGCGCTCGGTGCTGGTTGCAGGGCCAGGCTGCGGGTCCCGGGCTGAGGTGGGAGCAGTCTCGCACAGAAACCCCAGGCGGATTTTGCTGCCAGTGAGCACTAATTCCTGCTTAGTTAGGATTTCTCTCAGCTCTTGTTTTTCCAGTCCCTTTTCCCTTTCCCTGCCCCTTCCTTCTCTTGGTTTGGACACTGCAACTTCAGAAAGCAAAGAGACTAGGAGCTGGGGATACTCAAGGCTGCTTTTCTCCATCTCCAGTGGGCTTGGTCACAGCAGGACATCTGCCTCTG
Source organism: Microhierax caerulescens (assembly GCA_035590215.1). Taxonomy (NCBI): domain Eukaryota; kingdom Metazoa; phylum Chordata; class Aves; order Falconiformes; family Falconidae; genus Microhierax; species Microhierax caerulescens. Next base: position 8,554,408 of record JAVJGJ010000061.1, read on the forward strand.
TGCAAGCCACTTAACCGGTGACAGCTAATCGTGATGTTGAGTGGTGGATGTATTTGTTTTTTGCTGCATCCTCCTCTTGCGATTTTCTTTTTTGAGCACGTTCTGTACTACTTTAAAAAAAAAAGCCAAAAACCAGTAAAACAATCAACCCCCTCCCCCGTTTGTGTCTTTCTGCTCTACGGCCCGCACATAACCAGGGCTGCACTGAAACTGTGAGGACTGAGAGAGCCCAGCAGTCACAGTGGAGCCATGAATTTTGAGGTTGCTGATGCTTCTGAGGAAGTGGGTATTTTAAAATGAAAATACTTTTTTTAATAAAGGGTAAGAAAAGGAGGGGGAAAGCTTTGCTAATAGGTGTGCCAGGATCTTGCAAACGTGAGCACTGAGGCAGCAGACAAACCCCGGGTGTCTCCGCTCAGCACCAGGTCTTAACGCTCACAGGGGAGGCATCGCCTCTGGTCCTGTAAATCGTGCCATGCACCATTGCAAAGCCTCTTTGGCCAGGCAGCAGGCAGTGAGGACAAGTTTTATGGCCACATGTTGGCATTTTTACTGCTAGCTCACGAGCCCTTCTGCTGCCTTGGGACATGCTATCAGACAGCTTCCTTTGTTGCTGAAGCCCCTTCCCTTGTAAATTGTTGAGAGCTGTATGAGCGATGAGTCCTGAGCGGTGCTTTCTGGTGCTCTCCTCCCCAGAGCTGTGTTTGTGGAGATGTGTCTGTCTGTAGGCAGCTCACCCTGAGCTCGGGGGCTCGGAGCCTGGTACCACCCCAGCTCCTTCTCACTGTGTTTAGCTGCAGTCCGCTGCTGCAGCCCCCGGCAGGATGCAGAAGTGGTCTGGGGAGGCCATCTTTCTGTTTCAGAAGACACAGATACCGTGCGAGATGCCTGGGTGGCATCTAAAATAGATCAGGGGGAGCAAAGTTAAGGCTGGTACTGCTTTGTCATGCCTTTGAGGAGTCGGTCATTTCTGCGTCGAGTCAGAGTGCAGGAACTTCTGCTGCCCGTGGGGAGCACCCTCCCTGCCTTGTGACCACCCCGCTGCAGGTTGGGGGGGCCTGAGCGTCCTGCCTGACTGGAGAGCTTTCCCTGGCAGCTCAAGACTGTTGACTCCCAGATCTGAGTGTTGTCCAGGCCACAAGAGGATGACACAGACCCTCTCCCTGTCATCATAACCCTCCTGCTATACTGAAGTCAGGGTCTGGATCTTGGCTCTCTTCCTGTGCAAGAAAAGCCTTTCTCATAAAGCTCAAGCTTTAAGTAACCTTGCAACTGGCTGCAGAGTCAATATGCACTGATGATCAGGGTATCAGCTGCCTCAAAATTATCCCAGTTTTACACAGCAGGCTTGAGATCCAGCAGCATCCCAAGGTAACCACTTCCATTAGAGGTAAAACTAGGCTTTTTCTGGTTTTCGGCTGTGGTTCCCTGCAGAGGCTGCTCAGAGAGGAGGGAACAAGCCACGCTTTTGCTGGCTGTAACTGCGAGTAGCGATGGTTAGAACCACACTCTGCTCTGCAGCCTTTTTTTGGTGTTTAAGGGGTTACCTGAGGGCTGGGTTTCACAAGGAGGCTCCTTATTGCTGGTGATGATGGATGAAGTGGAATTGTGGCTCAGGAGCCAGGTCAAGGTCGTGCAGCTGAGAGCTGACAGGCAAACCCTGTTACTTGTGCTAAAAGCCACGCAGGTTTGCAAAGAGGTGGGCTCACAGTGATGGCACTTCTGCTGCGCAGCTTGCCGGAGGTGGTGCAGGGATGTGCCAGTAGCATCCCTCCTGTGCCCCTGCGTGCATACCCAGGGATGCTGGCTGGCACGAGAAGGGCTGGGTGATGCCTGGTGCTGCGGCTTTCGGAGCTGTGCTGCCTCTCTGAAACGTGCTAGCAGGCGGCTGGAGATCCTGCGGGGACAGACTTCCCTCACCCCGGTGTCTACTGTCATCCTGTGCCCGTTTCTGGTTGCATGCAGTGCTGTGCTCTGCTGCTTTGATTTCTTCGGGGTTAGGTAGCTCTATTATTGAAAGAGATTAGAGAGAATTGCAAATAAGGCCAGTAAAACATTAGTATCATATTGATTCCTTGCATCTTGTCTGTGCTGTACAGCACGGTGTTTGCATATTCTACAGAAAATGATGCTTTCTTCAGAAGCACAACAGTTATTGACACTATTTATGATCTGTCCTGGAAAATAGGAAATTCCAAGTGCCTTTGTATCTTCTCTTCAGCTGCTGGGACCCCTGGAGTTGGGAGAAAAGGTAGCACCTTAAAGCTTTTGGAGTTATTCAGAGTGCCTTAAATTTCATTTAACTGTATGTATGAACAACGTGACTTTGGTCCAAGATGCCTCTGGGAAAGGAGGTGGCAGAAAGAGATGCTTTGGGTTTTCTGTATGTGCTTGGGTGCCTGTATGTTCCCTTTGCCCTGTAACCATCCTTAAACCACTATACCCTACTCCCTGGTACCATCAATCAGTGCATTGCAGGCTCATCACCTGAATTTCCTGGACTCAAAAATAACAGTAATAAGAAAAGATTAAAAGTAACAAGAAAGGGAACCTTTCAGCAGGAGCAGCTTTGTGGGACCGGTGGCTGCACCACTACTGCAAAATTTTGCAGAGCGTTGGGGTGACTTGTGCCTTCCCTCACCCCGAAGCACGCTCAGTAACGCCTGCGTGCGATTTGAGCTCAGGCGCCTCTTTTAGAAAAATACTTGGTCTTGCTTTAAAGACTAATTGAAGGCTACCGCTTCTCTGGGGAAATCCTCCTAAATATTTAGAGTGTGTCATGTTATAAATCCCTGACAATAAAGTAAAACGCTCCTCCTCCCTTTCAGAGCATCTCTGAGATGGAGAGGGCTTGAGGCTTCCTCTACATTAAAAGAAAAGCATGTGAGTAGTGAAAAATAAATTACTTCCACTGTGTAATTTCATGTACCACTCCCATACATGCCAGCTCTATTCCTATAGAAACCAGTGGCGTATGGGTTTGGTAGGCTGCATGCAGGCTGTGTTATCCAGTCAGGAAACCACTTGGCTTTGAGAAATTGGATTGCATTTATTAACTCTGAAATGCTGTTGAATTAAGCAGCCGTTAAGCACCAACACTGTAATCTCATATTTATAATGACCCTGGAGGTTGCGTGTAATGAATATATAAATGCCATGTCCTGGAATGAAATTAGAGACCTCATAATTGCTAAAAATGGGGTTGGCATCCTTCGTGTTTTCATAGGGCTGGAAATCGATACCAGGCCATTACAGAGTTGAGGGAGGTCTTGGAACCCCACGGGTGGAAATCCAGAGTTATTGCTGTGCAGTCGCACGTCCCTTCTGCCTCCCTACCAGGCTGTAAAGTCTGGCTCTGTTGGTATTAGCAGGCACACTCGGGGGAGGGTTTGGCCCCAGGGTGACGGCTGTGGTCGAAGCCCTTGCTGGCACACGCCATGCACTGAGCAAGGACTGAAAACGCCACGGGGCAGCATGGGGCTCGAGGGAGAGAAGCATTAAAAGTCGCCTTGTAGAGGGATATGTAGGGTGTTCCGACTTGGTCAAATAGCTAAATACCCCTTTGTCTCCTAAAGCATAAACGTGGCCAGGGTTGCCGGGCAAATTCCCGCCGTGGCTAGGGGAGTACAAGGGAATCCTGAGCCCGGGTGCCATTGCTCTGCTGCTGCATTGTTGTGGATGCTGCCTACGAGCTTGCTGCCTTTAGTCAGCAAATCCAATAATGAACCTGCTTCATGGTTTCACTCCTGTGTCTGTGCTTCTACAACTTGAGCTTTTGAGGATTTAAAACCATAGCCCGACACCTCCGGAAAGCATCCCGGTGGGGCTTTGCACTGGGAAATGGGCAGCAGCCTGGGTGAAACCCTCCAGCAGCGCTGGATTTCAGCCAAGGGCGGGATACAATCCCTCTGGACTTCCCTGTATCATTTAGGTAACGGTTGTTGGGAAAACAGCAGCATTCTGTGTGGGTGAGTTGCAGAGAAGTGCCATCTCTGTGTGCTATTCAGCTGGAAGGAAAGAAAACCACATGGATAAAACTCTGTTAAAACAGAAAATAAATTATTCCCGGGGCTCACGTGGCTCAGCCACAGATTTTAATCTGGAAACTGTATATCAAAAGTATTTTGTCAAGCTACTTACTTTGCAGCCTGTGATGAACGCATCAACAAGAGTGTGCACCTATTTGTTTTGGTTTTCTCCCTAATTAGTTTTTATGTTTATTGTGTGCTTTTTTATAGGCAGTCTGTTTGGGTAAATAACATTTGCCTGGGAACTGATTTTTTTATCTCGTAGGTAGTTGAGTAAAATGGTCCGTAGTCGCATGCACCAGAATAATCCGTGTTTGAAACCTGAACCTGCAGGATCGAAGCGTGTTGTCTCCAGGCTGATGCCTGGCACTTTAACCTTGGTGTTAGTTTCCCTGTTCTTATTATAGTCTCAGTCAACCGAAATAGCTGAAGGAAAAAAAGTGTCTTGGGGGTGGGAGAAGAGCGCATTTGCCCTTAGCACATTCTTGAGATCTTGAGCATGGTGGCCACTTGTTCCTCCCTGGCTTTCTGCAGCAAGACCAGCTTTGGGACCGAGCTGACATGTGGCCTCTTTTGGCATCCCGTGCTTTGTTGGTGTTTTAAAAATAACTCTGAATCATGGGTCTAATGCTGGGTTAAGGTGTTGGGATGACGATGCTGGACACCACTGTCCTCCCCTGGTAGGCAGGAGAGATGCAGGTGGTTCTGGGGAGCAGCATCCCTTTAGCCCCTGGCAGCTGCTGCCAGCTGTGCGGGCTGTTTGTAAAACTTGGGTGTGCAGAATTGAACGGGGATCCCTGGTTCAGCTCTTTTAGGTCAGCGAGTGGGTATTTGATGGTGGTAATGGCCAGAATGATTTAAAGTAGGGATGGGTGAGGCCGGTGAAGTCAGGGCTGTACCGCCCTGCATCTCCAGTGCATGTCTAAAACCTGTGGTTTTGCTCCATTAATCTAATCAAGGCAAATTATTTTTAAAAAGACCCCACTACTCACTAAGGATGTAATTATCTTTATAACTAACTGCTCGTGGCAGGTTTTTCCCTCTCCTGATTTGCAGTCAGCCAGCAGTTGGTTTTCAGCATGCCTAGGTTTTGATTTCTTTTCTCCCTCCTCCCTTCTCAGCTGGTTTTGATTTTATTTTACTTACTAAATGAATTTTTTTGGGGAAAGAAAAGTATTTGTCATTCTGCCCTGTGCAGAATCAAGCCTAGGGACGTGTCAGATAAGTCCCATTCCTGGAAATGTGCTTGGCAGCTGCTAGTGGGTAACAAGGACTTGCTGTAACACGTGCTAATACGTTTGGGAAACTGAGGCGAGGAGAGAAGCTGGACCAGGGTCTTGGCTTTTTGAACAGTCTATTTCAGTGTATTTAAGTAGTTAGTATTATTTAACAGCAATACTAGATGGCAAAAAGCAAACCCCTTGTGAACCAACTAAGCAGGACTGTCCTGCACTGGGCTATGCATTGCAAAGTACTGGCATTTATTTTGCATTATAATTTCAGTCAAATATTCTGCATCTTCCGGGAGCCAATTTGTGGAAACCTGTATCAGAATGATGTTAAATTAGCCTTTGCTGGGGAGGGGTTGGCTGTTGCACTATAGGTGCTTCAGAAAATACTGAACTTGGAAGAGGTGTGACATAGTGCAGCGGTATCTCTGCTACCTGAGCATCTGAGCATGGCAGGGGGGGCTGAGGAACCTGTTTTCTGTGGGCTTCTTGAGGCAGTCACCTGATACGTTTGCTGTATCGTGTAGTGATTTAGTACTTCGGAAGCCTTACGCTATCCCAAAATATTTCCATGTTTCTTAAAATCCTCAAATCCTCAGAAAACTAATCACTTTCCAGTTTAGAACTGGACTTGTCCTTTCCATGCAGAACCTAAAGGCCTTTAATCTGATTTATTAACCCCATGTAGAAAAGGAGGACTTCAACCAGTGGGATCCTGCTCCTGGAACAGTTATTCGCCTTCATTTTATTACACAAAACAAAATAAATAGATAGGGTTGGTTGTTTTTTTTTTTTTCCCAGCCAGCACTAATGAGATATAATGAGACATTTTGTATACAGCTGAATATAATCATGATACCCAAAAGGATTTCTGATCTTTTAATTTTGGCATCCTGTTGTGCCTGCGAAGGAAGGGATTTATCCATCGAGCTGATACTTTGATAACTTGTAGTCATTTGGGTTTTTGCTCGGATGGGGGTGTTTGAGTTTTTGCTGTCATTTTATAGTTATCCCAAGCATTACAAGACAGCACAAAATAAACTGTGTAAAAATAACTGTCAGTGAATTATTTGTTGAATCTGAGGTAGGAGCCAGCTCCCTGAAAGCAGCGCTTATTTGGGGGCTTTTTTCTTTTTTTTTTTTTTTTTATTATATTTTTAAGCAATTGCCATATTAAGCTGATGAGGCAGGACAATTTCAGCCAGTGGATTTGATGATATTTTTGTTAACTGGTGGTCCCCAGTTAACAGCCAAATAGTGAGGGTTCCCACTCAGGCCAAGCTGTGAGTTGGGGGGAGCAGGGGCAGGGCGGCACGGGTCACCCATGGGTGGGGGGACGGCAAGGCAGGAGCTCTGCTGTGCAGATGCTGGGCAGGAGGGCTATCGGCAGAGGCCGGCAGGTGAAATCCCATGTGAACAGGCTGAAGGCCCTAGTAGTTTTCATCTCACTTTTCCAAATTATTTCCCTCCCTACGGAGCTGCCACCCTTGGCGCAGGGGACCCTGTCTCTGGCAGCAGCACCCCCCAGTGCCTGAGGAGAAGGGCGAGCATCTCCAAAAGATGCTTCAGGCTGGGTCCCTCGGCCCATGGGAAGCAGCTGCTGCAGCAGGCAGGGTCGGTGCAGGTGGTCCCCGGGGGGACGGGCAGGGCAATCTCTGTGGCAGGCAGCGAGAGCCGGGGCCTGTGAGGAGGTGTCACACTGGGAAGTGACATGAAGGCAAAGGACTCCCCTGTGTACCAGCCAGCTTCGTTAGCCTGCCGCTCACAAAGCGGCCATAATTAGGGACCTAGCTATGGAGCTGATGGCTGGGCACAGCAGAGCATACTGCAGCCCCGCTCCTGTGGGGCCGTGGAGCTGGGGGTGGGGGGGGGGGTGGCAGGGTCCCCTGCGGGGGGGTGGCACGGTCTGGGTGCTGGCTCCAGCAAGTGGGGACGGGGGCTGCTCTGCTCACCTCTTGCGACGGCCAAGGGAAAGCAATTGCAGTGCTGGAGTGCAACGTGCTTTGGTTAAACTGTGGTGCCTGTCCTGCTGCAGAGTGAGTCGGCGGTGGTGTGTTTATTGAAGGGTCATCAGGCTGCCGAAAAATAGGCGGGGATGGAGCCAGCAGCAGCGCTCAGGTGTTCCGTGGTCTGTTTGCGGGTTTGGTGACGGGGACGGGGCTGCTGTGGTCACTGGGCAGGTGCTCATGCCCAGAGCCGTGTCCAGCGGCTGGCGTGCAGCTGAGCTGGAGCCGATGCTTATTTGCGATCCGCTTGTTTCCGTTTGACCTTCTCCTGTTACTGCCTTTTACCATAAGTAAATCTTCATGCCTGGTGATGTTTATCCCTAGAAGTGTTTCTGGAGCATCATCACACTCCTGCCTGGCTTGTGCAAGGCACGCTGGCTCTGCTCCTGCACTCATCCGGGCCACGTACCCCCAGAAATGGGACTTCTGGGGATGCCTCCCTGCAAGCAGCGGTGGGATGGCACTGGCAGGACCGCAGCGTGCTCTTCAGACCCACCACGTGCTGCACTTTGATCCTGAAGATGTGGAAGCCTTTGGCTTCTTTAGAAGGCATCTGCTGCCTGAGCTTCCCATGTGGCCAGGTCCCCAAGAGGGGACTGTCCCCAGCCTGGCCGAGCAGGGACTCATTTTCTCTACCGATTCTGCACTCAGGTGTCCGCTGTCTCCCAGGCCAGCAGGGTTTTACACTGACCCTTGCTGCTGCTTATGCCCCAGCATGGCACCTCTTGCCACAGTGTGTATTTGGCATAGAGGTCTGGTTTTGCTGGGATTTAAAGGAATTGGCTGGGAATTATTTATTCGAGGTTGGGGAAGTCTGTTTCATGAGCAAGCCAGGACGGAGGGAGATGCAACACAGAGACCCGGGGAGCCTGCGGGGGGGCCTGCTCGGCCCCGGGCCTGCAGTGCCTGCAGCTCACTCCCCAAAGTAGCGTGAGCAAAGCCACAACCACATGCGTGTTTTTCAGGGGAATACCCAATTTCCTACAACGGAGGTTTCCCAGCTCTTTCTTTTCATGTCACGTTTTTTCCCTGCTGTGAGGCCTGTTTTCTCCCCCCAGCCTGAGCGACTTCTCTCCCATTCAAGCTTCCCGAGTTCTCAAGTCCTTTGAAAGCTTTTGCGGCTTCATGGCAGTGAAGCTGTCAAACAGGTGAAGTACAGGGTAAGCCCTCCACCTGCAGACCTCGCTGGGGAGCTCCGGCTGTGCTTTGTAACCACATCCATGCTGTGCTTACAGACCACTCTGTTCAAGTAAGAGCTGGGTAGTTTCCTTCTGCTTCTCCATCTGCAGCCCCACAGGGTGGAGGGGAGGCAGGGAGGGGGGGTGATGCTCCTTCCGTTCTCTGAAAAGGGTGGCGGCAGCATGTTCAAGACATCCTGGGATCAGCCTTCACGGGTGCTGGGAGATGGGCAAATGTTCCCCCCACCTCCCAGCATCTGCTCTGCCTCCAAAATCCTTCCTGCACAGTGACTTGGGGGCATGCTGAAAAATCCCCACTCCCTTTCAGCACATGAAAACCCCCGAATCCCTTGAATTCCTTCTTAATTTACATCCTGAATGGTTATGTTAGGGTGGAAAATCCTGCGGATTAAGGCACAGTGTCACAACAAGCCAAGGGAATGAGTGTGCAGCAGGCAGGGGAAGTGGAGGCTGCCTGGCTTTGGGACCCGAGGATGCTCCAGAAGCATCAGGGAGCAGGTTTGGGCCAGAGCAGCTCTCTGAATTAATGGTGCCAGGATGAGAAATGCCCTTCTCACATTAAACAAGATGGTGGGTGACTGCTCTGGGTGACCAGTGAGTCCCTGAGTGTCCTGACTGTCCCTGAGCCTGACACCAGCTGCCTGCCAGTGGGTTGCCAGTGTGGGGGACAAGCTCTCCCCATGGGCTCGCCCTTTGCCTGCCAAACACCTGCATCCCTATAGCAACTGGGAAATAGGAGCATCTCTGCGAGAACTCTGAATGACCTCCACATATTTTTGAGGTATCTAAGCTGGATGTGGGGAGCCCGGTGCTTTTCTGTGGTGAGAGCTGCAGCAGCTTATCCAATCATATATTAATAAATAGTTTTTGAGATGCTTTAAGTGCTACATATCACCCATTTTCCTTGGCCAAATTTATTTCATCAGAGGTGGTGGCAGGGTAGTTCTGGCAGCTGCAGGCCTGGTGGGTAGTGGCTGTGGGTTCCTTTTCTGACTGTTAAATAACAATAATGGCTTTTCTGCATCTCCAGGTGCTTTACAGAAAAGGCCAAGACGCTAGTCCTTGCCTGCATTGAGGCAAGGGAGGTGCCTTGAGTTAAAAGCTGGCACTTTGGGCAGGAAAGTGCCATGGGCAGCGAGCTATGCCCAGGGAGAGCACTGTGCCCTGCTCTCTCCCCCCACCATGTGTGCTGGCTTGGGAGGAAGAGGTGTCCTGAGCTGTAACACAATGCTGCTCTAACCGGGGCTTGGAAAACACCAGGAAGGAAATACTGAAAGCCTCCATGGATGTTCCTCTGCAGGGGGCTGGTAGCAAGAGGGAAAGATGTTGGAGATGAAATATTGCCAAGCTTGGAAGGGAGGAGGGGACCAGAGGAGCTGCGTGGGGAGAAGCTAGGCTCAGCCTTCACAGGCGGGATGGGATGGGATGGGATGGGATGGAATGGGATGGGATGGGATGGGATGGGATGGGATGATCCTGCACTGGTGG
>JAVJGJ010000061.1:8564457-8581871 GCA_035590215.1 Microhierax caerulescens
GGCTCCGCTTTCCCCGGGGGGTGGGGTGGGGATGGGTTGGGTGGGGATGGGATGGGATGATCCTGCACTGGTGGTGGAGCTTGGGCAGACTGCTTGAGAAGGGGACAGGTCTCTGTCTCCCCAAAGACCACCTCCATCCATCTGGCCATTCCCAAGCCGTGGCACAGCCCTGACAGCCCCAGGAGCTGCTGCTGGATCCCAGCAGCTTGGGGTGGTTGCCAGTGCTCCCAGTCTGACCGAGCTGGGCAGAGAGGAGAGGCTTTAAAAACACATTCCCATGCAAAACCAGGATAGAAATAGTCCTGCCAGGGCTCGGAGGTTTTATTTGACTGCAGGGGTCCATCCCAGGCTGTCAGCAAGCAGAGGTGTTGGCAGATGGCTGCCTCCTTTCTCATAGAGACATAAATAGTATTGAGCCAGCCACCCTGTCCTTCCCCAACACCAACATCTGCATTTGCCTGTTCCCCAGCTCCAGCCAAAGGGGGTCACGTTTGCTAAGTGCCAGCTTTGTTTTTTCGTGGTGAACCAAGGGAGTGTTTGGAAGCTTTGAAGCCTTCGCTGAGCTGGCAGCTGCCCGAAGCGGGCCCAGTGGGAGGTGTATGCTTTTAAGCAGAGGGTGCTGGACCGTTCCTGGTGGTTACGGGCCACAGATGCTGGAAGGGGCAGTTCTGCCTTTCTTCCTGCTCCTCCCTGGCTGGCATGGGTGACTTCCCCTCTCTCACATGTTTCTGGGCGTGAGGTTTCTTGTGCAAGACCTGAGCTTCCTGTTATACAGAGGTTTGGTTTTTAAGCACTGTCTGGAGCTGTACTCTATAGGGGTCTTCAGAGCCTGGTGTGGAAGGTGCTCCTTGGATGGTGAGTCCAGCCCAGCCCTTTATGTGAGAGCACTGCTGGGAGTGGTGGGTTTATTTTTCAGTCCTGAAGCACTTGCTCTGTCCCCCACAAAACCATCTGCTGCCTCCAGCGGGGCTCATTTGTTGGCTTTGAGTCAACAAAGCAAACCTTCCCCCCAAGTTTTTGATTTTTACCAGGATGTTTTTCACACTCATCTTCTGCCTCCTGCCCCCGTGTGCTCTCCCCACCCTCCCACAGGTGTTCTGGGTGAGAGGTTTTGGGCTGGGTCTGATCCTACCCTTGGCTTTGTGCTTCAATCAGGGCAGAGCACTGGGTTGCCAGGAGGGGACTCGCTCTGACATGACCTGCCAAGGGTGCCTGAGCCCTTTAGGGGGAGGTACCAGATGCTCACCAGGCTTAGGATGAAAACTGGATCTTAATTATCTTGAGTTGCTTATCAGCAGTGGACGTAGTGGTTCTGCTGAGTGAAAGCAAATGTGCCGAGAAGTGCACTTGGTGAGGACCAGCTTAGTTTGTAAATATGGGTCCCAACATGAAGGGAAGGGTTGAAAAGCAAAATGAGGCAGCCTGAAGCTGATGAAGATGTGCTCCCCATGTACAGAGCAGCTTTCAAGGCTTCCCTGGGCTGTGCCTGCAAAATCTCCCTGCTCAAAACTTGCTCTCCCTGAGCCATGCAGTACCTGCAGCAGGCTTGCAGGGCTGTGGTTCCCACTGGAGGTATTTGTCACCAGGGCAAGTGGCTGGGCTGGTTGTCAGACTGAGGTGGCCAGGGGATGGGCCATAAGAGAATGGGACAAAATCAGGTTTGGGGTTAGCCACAGGTGCCTGTCTCCTTCCCAGCATTGTTCATGGGTGGTGAGTGCCTGGTTTGCAACATGCAGTGCAGCTGCCTGGTTGGGCTTTGTCTGGTTTAATCTCACAGGTCTGTACCTGCTGGGACAGGATTCATCCCACTGGATGGGGACAATGCAAAGGCAGGGCTCAAAGCACGCTCGACAAAGGAGCTCCAGATTTCCAGCTCTCGTTGGGTTTTATTTGCAACCAGGTCCAAACCGTGAGGCTTGTTCTCAATAAAACAGAGCAAACCACCACGCCAAAAGGGAGGGGAAAACAGACTGTTTTCATCTCAGGCTTGTTGAGAGACTAATTGTTTCACACGAGGTCACAGCATTTGGGAGAAGATACTGGGATAAAGCTTTTTGAGCCCAAAGCTTTGCTGGTGCTCGGGTTTAGCTGTGTGTGGGCTTGTTCATTGCCAGCCCTGCTGTGAGCGTCACTTTGTGATTATCTGCAATCTTTGGGGGTTTAATGTGACCTTAAAGCTTTTAGATGAATAACTGGCTGTTTTCTGCTCTTTGCTATGAAGCCCTGAATGGTTTCCACCAAAAAAACCCTGCTGGTCTAGCCCTTGCCAGGATGGTCTGGTGAATACTCTGCATGTGTAGTCAAATAGTTTCATCTTTCACCCAGCACCATCAAGTTGCTGAGGGCTTGGGGGAGTCAGGCTCCCCCGTTTGCTGAATAGCAGTGAGCTACAGCTGTGCTGCGTGGGTCTGGCAGCCCCTCCAGCTGTGAAAGTTCACAGATTTGGGTGTCTTCGGTTCCCATCCTATATAAGAGCCTCCATCAAGGGCTTTCTTCTTGGATGAGAGTGCAAATGGAGGGTGCAGTCCAGGCACTGGGTGAGGAGCCTTCATCTGCTGGAGCCACGTGGCTGATGGCTTGGGGCTGTCCTGGCTGCATCTGGAGAAACCCAGCAGGCCCAGAAGGACACGGCATGTTAGTCCATCTTATTGGGATCTCCCCAAAAATCAGACTGACTTGGGACTTGCTGCCCTGAGCTCTCCGTGTATTTATTCCCAACAGACACGTGTCATGGGCAGCACGCAGAGGATGAATGGTGGAGGGCTGGGGCAACAAGGCTTGAAAAAAAGGCTCTGTCACGATGTCTGGGAACCACGTCCATCAGCACGGGCATGGCTTTGACCTCCTGTGCCAGGCCAGCTTGAAGTCCTCATCTGTTCTCAGGCTCTGCGGTCCTCCCTGCCTCTGCTTCCCCCACAGGACTGGCTGCAAGACAAGCCCAAGAAGTCCCAGAAAACTGAGGAGAAAATGGCCATAGACCAAAAAATTATGCAGAGGGGACAGTGATGTGAAATGCAAAACTTTTCTTGCAGAGAAAGCTCACAGCTTTCTGGTGGTGAACTGTAACTGTGGCGAGTGTGCAGGCTCTGCAGCGGTGGCAGGAGGAGGAAGAAGAGGAGATGATGTCCACAGGTTGTTCTCTGGAGCTGTGAGCCTGGAACTTTTGGCCCAGACTCCAACTATGAGAAATGCAACAGAAGAAAGTCCAGTTATTTTCCTAAAGTTTTTGCAACAACTCAGGGCCAACACTTCTTTTCTGCTGAAAGACATGACAGCTTGGTTTTTTTGCAGCTAACCCATAGTAAGCTGAACCCTGGTAGACATTTGCTGAGACTCTCCAGGACACCAATCCCAGGGCAATCAAGAGGATGTGGGATGCCTGAAAAAGCCTTCCTTCCAGTCATTTCCTCACCACCGCTCTCCAGATGTTCCCTGTGAGGAGGCAAATTAAGGATCCTTCAAGTTACATCTTTTAAGAGGCAATCAGTGTGCCTCTCAGCAGGGAAGGGTGTTCATCAACAATCACGTAGGTCCTCGTGCTGAGATAAACACCACATCGGATGGTTCCTCCTTCTAGCAGAAGGTGTCTTTGCATGCAGGAGACAGCGTGCACACACGCTGCAAGGATGAATTATGGATGGCTTGCAGCGGCATCAGCTATATGGATGCACAGGCTGGGGAGGCATGGGAGGACAGACATAACCCCTGCTCCGTGTCTAGGTGGCACCTAAAGACCAATTGGGGCTTTGGAAGTACCACGTGGCTCCAGTGCAACGTTCCCAGAAGACCACTGCATTCCTGCAGCTCCCAATGGCATTTTTCCCAAGGGAATGGGAGTGCCAGGGGCATGCAAGAGAGCTCTTGGAAGCAGCTCAGCCTTGGTATAGTCAGGTTTTGGAGATGATTTATTCAGCAGCTCCGTGTAGCCTTCACAAATGGATGCTGCTAAGCACAGAGACGTGACCGCTCTGGAGCTCAGTTATTTACAGCTCACTGCAGCTGACTTATGCTGCCTCCGTCAGCCGGGCTGAGGCGGGGAGGAAAACCTTCTGAAATGAGAGCCAGGGGATAGAAAAAAAATCCCTCCCTGCTTTTTTTCTCCTGTTGCTACAAACCCTGAGTCTGTCATGTTGATAAATGTGGCTTTGAGGGAAATCTGGGAAGAGGCAGGGAAGTATCTGTGGGTTTACATGGGCACCATTTGGAAACGTCCAGAGCTTCTCCTCGCTTTGACCTTAAAATGTGCATTTAAAGCTAAATCCAGTTCTCCCCGGTCAGCTGAAAACAAAAGAGCTTTTTGGCCTCGCTGTGCCCTGCTCTGTCCTCACAACATTTACACAACAGGCTCTGTTGAGCCTTGCTCCTCTTGGATGCTCTTTGCCTCTGATATATAAAACAAAAGAGCCCTTCATGATGCTAAAAATCAAATTACCTTGTAGAGTGTCTCGGTCATTGGCTGATGGGTCTGGTTTCCCCAGTCCCCTGGGGAAAAGGATTTTCAGGCAAGACCCCACCTGTAGGTATGAGAGGAGATGTGGTGGGAGAGACATCTTCCAGGAGCACCAGGGTTACCAAGCCAAGCCTTGGCTGTTGGCATCTGCAGTGTTCACTGCTGCTGAAGGCAAGTCTTTACAGGACGATAGAACTCCTGGAGAATGTCGTGCAGAGCTGCAGGGTGGGAAAGAAAGGTGGTAATGTGCCTGTGAAGGACCTTCAGAGCTGAGACAAGAGGTAGGAACAAAGTCCAAGTGCATGAGTCATGTGCTCGGGGGTGATGAAGCCCATGAGCTGGCTCTCTCCCAGCTGCCCACACCTGTACTCAGCCCACGGCCAGCTCCAGTCCAGCACTGTCTTCTGAGCTGCTTTGATCGGCAAGTGCCTGAAGCTCCCCAGGGTTTTGGTTTCACTTGGGTTTGGTTGGTTCTTTAATTTTTCTTTTAACAGGAGGGCTCATTTTCATTCTGACTACCAGAGACTTGCGTGACTTGCAGCTACTCAGGCAGGCGATGCAGCCAGTTCTCAGTTGCTTCAACCCCGTAATTTATTTATTGATTCTCCTTTCTCCACCAAAGGTGGAGCTGCCTGTTCAGGTGTTTTCCTCTAGGTCCGTTCTGCAGAAGCAGCTGCACGGTTGTCAGGAAGTGTTTGGGTATCTGTAAGGATGTTGTGGTACAAGTGATGACTTATCTTTAGGCTGATCTGTGCTAATTGGGGCGGGGCAAAACCAAGTTAAGGGCAGCCTGGCCATGCTTAGTTAACTTCTGCTTCTCTTCTTGTGCTGTATTGCTGTTGCATTTCTTAAAGTGGCTTTGTCTTCCTGAATTTCTCACCACACTTTGTGTGTCTCTCATTTCTGCCTGGCTCCATTTCCTCCTTTGCTCCTCAATTCCCTCAGTCACTTGTCTGGCTGCTTTTTCATCTGTTCACCTCCCCTGCTCTCCTTTCTCCCCTTCACACAGCTCTGTCCTGCTTTGCACTTCATGTGTTTGCTGGCGGCGTTTTCTCTGCAAGTTGTTTATCCGGCTGTGTGATGGGTGTAGTGTTTGCAGGGTGCTTGTCCTTTGCAGTCCGGTGCACGAGCTTCACTGAGGGGTGGCCCAAACCTCCCTTGGATGCTGGTGCTCACTCAGCTGTGTCAGTTGTTCACTTGATTCATCCAGATTTGAAGGGACGGCAAGTGGGGAAAAGCCTCCCACAGCCACCAGTCATCCCCGAGTCTGCCCAGACTGAGATTTGCAGTCCAGCTCTCACGTAAAATTATTGCACCTTCCCTTCGCCTCCTCCTGCTTCCCCCTCGGTGCTTTGCTTCAGCATCCCAATCTTTTCCATTTTAGAGCAGGCTTGTTTCTGGCTGAGGTTGTGTTGTGCAGGTGCTGTCGGGTGAACTCCTGGGTGGTACCATTTAGGGAGAGCTTTAGATTGTGATAAACTAGGTTTTATTATCACAACAGTGAGGATTTAATGGACCTTAACTCCCTTCTCTTGGCTTGGTAACTCATATCTTATCTTGAGCTGGTCTGCAGCAGCTGCTGCAGTGGGAGGCAGTGTGGGAGCCCTGCAGCCATCCAGAAACCTCACCCAAGGGTTTGGGGGGCCCTCACCACCCAGATCCCCCCACAGGTCCTGAGTTCCCACCCATTGCCATAGGATGCAGGTACCTAAGGTGTAGCATTTGGGGGCTGCAGAGGAACTGCTCAAGGAGGGCATCCCCTGGGCAGGAGCCACTGGTGATGTCCCATGGCTTTCATATGCAGACCACTAGATAAGTAGCTAAATTCTGTTAAAAAAAAAAAAAAGAAGATAAAAATAAAGCCCCACTATTTTGCAGTTATTCACACGTAGCAGAAAATAGAGCTGGTATGCAATGCCTGCCTGCAGTGTACTCCAGGAGCTGCAAAGGCACTAGCTGGCACTCTGGGACCGAGGGAAAGAGATTATTTATAGCCAGGCTCTGTAAATCATTCCTCTGAAGGTTTAGGGTTGTTTTTTTTTCCTTTGAGCCTGTTCCCTTTTCCCTTCTTAGCATTACTGGCCTTTTCCCTTTCTCACTAATTGTGCACAAACTTGCAGGGAAGTAAGCAGCACCTCTTCCTCCTCTGGTCCCAAACCAGAAAGCACCGTGTATCAGGGATGCGTTGCCAGAGGTGAATTACATCAGCACCATGCAGCCAGAGATGAATTTCACTACGCTTGGCCCTGAACTGCAATGGAGACTGATACTTGTTGTGTCATTGTGCAGATAATTTTTAAGGGGTCCTTTGCTCAGCAGTAGCAGGAATCTGGCTGTTATTGCCCAACTTCCCCCATACCCGTACTCTTTCTGTAAACCGAAAACCTGGGAATTTAAAGTCCAAAGACGTGTGTCAAGGGATCAGCAGAGAATATATCTGCATCCTTACTTATTTATGACTTGCCTGGCATATTTTGAATAATTGATTTATCTACCGTCAAGCAGTTGGGAGGGTAATGGAGAAGAATGCTGCAGGGTTAGAGGGGTGTGCAGAGGGAAATAAAACCCTGAGAAGGAGGGTGTGAAGAAGCAGATTTAAAGTGGGGTTGCTTTTATGTCCAGCTTTGCTTTGGCAGATGCTGTCTGTGTGAAGAGCTGAGGGGGGGACCACACGGTGCGGGGCAAGGGGCTGTCAGTGCACCGTGACCCACTGCAGCAAAACCTAACCCTACTTGCCCCTCGCCTGTCTTCCAGCCCATCACTTCATCGCAGCGACAGCGTGCCAGGAGGCAGACTATGGCTGGATGATCCGGCACTACTGCCTGAAGCAGTTCCAGCTCAGCATGGAGGGCATCGGGCAGCGGCTCTGGTGTGACTGGGATGAGACCGTGGGGTAAGTGAGATCCCTGTGCTTGCCCTTCCTTTCCTGCATCCTGGGACTGCCTGCACCCATCTTTAATTCTGGGATGTGGGGAGATCAGCGGTGGGGTTTATTTCTTGGGCAGGGGGAAACAAATGTGCCATTTCATTCTGCTTTAATGCTGATGCTGCCCTGGCTCCATCGCGTCTGGGTCCAGCTGAAGCGGCTTCTCCATCCTGTTTGCTCATGGCGGGGCTGCAAGGTGGGCTTGCAGGGGAGAGCAGTGTATAGTGTCTACCTGGACTTCAGTGAGGCTTTTGACACCATCTCCCATAAGAACTTCACAGACAAGCTGATCAAGTGTGGACTGGATGAGCAGGCAGTGAGGTGGGTTGTAAACTGGCTGAACAGCCAGGCCCAGAGGGTGGTGGTCGTTGGGCAAGGACTAGTTGGAGGCCAGCAACTAGTGGTATACCCCAGGGGTCAATGCTGGGTTCGGTCTTGCTTAACTTCTTCATTAATGATCTGGGTAGTGGAGCAGAGCATACCCCCAGCAAGTTTGCAGATGACACCAGACTGGGAGGAGCAGGTGACACACAAGAGGGTGTCTCCTGCTGCCATCCAGAGGGACCTCAACAGGCTGGAGAAAATGGGCTGATGGGAACCTCATGCAGTTCAACAAGGGGACGTGCAGAGTCCTGCACCTGGGTGGGAACAACTGCAGGCACTGGGACATGCTGGGGGCCGTCCAGCTGGAAAGCAGCTTGGCAGAAAACGCCCTGTTGGACACCAGGTTGAACATGAGCCAGAAATGTGCCCTTGCGGCGAAGAAGGTGAACAGCGTCCAGGGCTGCATGAAAAGGAGTTTCCACAGGCTGAGGGAGGTGATCCTGCCCCTCTACTCAGCAGTGGTGAGACCATCCCTGGAGTGCTGGGTCCAGTTCTGGGCTCTCCAGTGCAAGAGAGACATGGACATACTGGAGAGAGTCCAATGAAAGACCACGAAGATGATGAGGGGACTGGAGCGTCTCTCCTGTGAGGAAAGGCTGAGAGTTGGGGCTGTTCAGCCTGGAGAAGAGAAAGCTCAGGGGGGATCTTATTAAGATACATAAATATCTGCAAGGAGGGTGCGAAGAGGATGAAGCCAGGCTCTTCTCAGTGATTCCCAGTGACTGGACCAGCGGCAGTGGGCACAAACTGAAGCAGGAGGGTCCCTGTGAACATCAGGAAACACTTTTTCACTGTGAGGGTGACCAAGCACTGGCATAGGTCACCCAGGGTGTTGTGGAGTCTCCATCCTTGGAGATACTAAAAAGCCATCTGGTCAGAGTCATGAGCAACCAGCTTTAGGTAGCCCTGCTTGAGCAGGGGCGTTCGGACAAGACGAGATGGATATCCAGAGGTCCTCTCCAACCTCAGCTGTTCTGTGATTTAATGGGCTTTCAAGGAGCCCAACCTAAGCAGTGTTTGGAAATCAGGATGGTGGTCTTGCTCAGTACAATTATGTGTGCATGAAGAAACCACATGCCCCAGTGATGGAGCTTCGATAGGAGAAAACCACTGCTGTCTGCTACATGTTGGGCATCGATGTGTTAATAAGGCAGTGGATCAGGATCCCTGTCACAGCTCCATGGCCTCTTCTGGTGACTCACTGCTTGGACATACTTTCCATGAGATTTTCCTTTTTTCTCAGCACTCAGGTTCTCCGGACTGTCCAAGGTGCCCTGACTCAGCTTCAAAACTCCATAACCCACTGAGATGCCCGCAGACCTTCTCTATGATAAAATCCCAGGCTGTCCCACCGGACCTGCTGGCTTGCCTGCTGCTTCCGAAAGTTGCATGTTGATTTTTCTTAGTGACTATAGGTAGAGGCTGGCATGGTACGGCATGGCACTTTTCTGTTAAGCCTCCTGTTTGTAATCAGTGTTAGGGAATCAGTGGTGATTTATGACTTCGAAGCAGAGGTGTGGTCTGCTTTCCTGCTGGAGTGCTCAGTAGCATCCTTGGGGGGGATAATGAGGGTGATAAGGGAACCCTACTTAATGCAGCAGCATCAGGAAGGGAAGGGATGTTGCATATGGGTAAGTGCTGTTCTGTGGGACACTCTTTTGGGTTTTTTGGCATTTCTTTCATTGGTTTTGGATTTTTTTTTATTGCAAACCATTGCAAATCCATTTCTTTGGATTAGCTCTTTCCTATTTATTATCAGCAGAGCTGAAGTTTCCAGTACAGCCATGGTGTAACCCACTGTCCTGGTGAGATGGTTTTGATTAAAGTTGCAAAGACTGGTCAGGGGTGTCTGTGCATTGGTGTGAGGGCCTGAAAAGAGAAAATAAAAACCTGTTCTCCATTGTGAGCTGGCTTTCCACATCATACAGTGCTGTTGTGCCATGGCCTTTCTCTAGGAAAATGAAGTGGTGGACAAAAATGAGCTTTGGTGACACAAGTGGGGATTGAGGTCAGTTGGAAATGGTGAGCAGATGTTGTTAGTGTTTTGCACAAAAATTGGAGGTTTTTGTAAATTTTGGTTGATTTCCTGCTTCATGCCCCTTTCTTCTGTATCATATTAAAAACTATATGTATGTGAGTATGTAAACATACACACATATATAGGCAGCTTTTGAAAAGGACAGCTTGGGTTTTCCTTCCACTTTATCAGTAACATAATGGAGGTGAAGAAAAGAGAGTGGAAAGACTGTGGGAGGTTTTCTGGTTCTGAGAAAGGTCAATTGGTCCTCAAAAATGTCCAGGGCTGCTGCAGTTCTCCAGCCCCTGGATGCCTTGCAGGGCTCTGCAGGACTTGTCCCCCTCTGTCGACACCTTTGTAGGCAGCATCCAGATATGATCCAGATGTGATGAGTGTCAGGAGAAGGGGACAGCTACCTCCCTGGGTCTCCTGGCTGCACTGGGGGTGAGCTGTCATGCCTGGGGCCATCCCTGCAGAGCTGTCCCCAACCCAGGCTGTCCCCATGCGGGGGCTGAGTGTGTCCCAGGGGCAGGACTTTGGTTTTGGTCCTGGTTCAGTGCTAGCTGCAAGCTTGATGAGATGCAATCCATCTCTTCCTCCAGACCTTTGGCAAAACCATTTGCACAGGAAGCAGAGGTGTATTAAAGAGTTTGTTCTTTATCTCCAACATCCTGTTTCTCTTCTAAATAGCTTCTACTAAACTTGTTATCCTTGAGGCACTTGGAGGAAATGTTGATAAACTTGCAGTGTTTAATTTGATTGCGTGGGTCCACTGGGGTTATTTAAGAGATGACATTCCTCTGATCCTCCTGTGCCCTCAGGACACTGGGAAAATCAGGTAGAAATAGCTCAGCTACTGCTGTAAATAAGCTATTCTGCAAAGATATGCATTTTGGATGGCCATCTCACTCAACACCCCTGATCCCTGGGTGTGCCATGAGCTGGCTGGTCACCCCTCTGGCTTTAAGGGGAGGGACTTGGCTTCCACCAGGCTTGAGATGAAGAAATGGGAAAAAACACCTGTCTAGAACCTGTTTCCTCTTCATATCTTCCCCCAAATCAACGGATTTTGATGCTTGAAGCCTGTTTGAAATGACGAGAAAGCATTTGAAGGCTTGCCTCTGACAGGACCGGTACTATCCAGCAGCATTGGGTTTGGAACTGTGATTTCTCATATGTGGCATTTAGCAGGGAAATGCCCATCGTTTACTGCTCAGCTGAGAATGACATGATGGGAACATCTGGATAAATGAGTTGCTACAGCAGAATTTGTAATTTCTTTATTTGTTCTGTTAATAGGCTGTAGACTATCCTTGCATCTTAGCCTCAGAGGTATTAATCAAGCTCTTACATCACTGGTACTGCTGTGTTCAGATGTAGCGGAGGGGTTTCTCTGGAGCAGGAGTGTTTGGTGAAGTTGGGTTTGGACCACATAGACAAGCACCAACTCTCTTAGAAGGTTTATCCAACTGTTGTTAGGCTCTGCTGGCTTTCTGCGCCATGCTTATTCGGGGAAAGTTGGTGGGTTTTGATGTACAAGTCTTTATTATGTAGTGGCGAACTTGTGTGAGCTGTTACACTCTTTGGGAATGAGATGCCAGGTGCTTTTATGAAAACCATTAGTTCCGGAAGTTGGCCAGAAATACTGTTTCCTGGGAAGGGAGAAGGATTGAGAGGTGTTTTCCCTTGGGTCATCTGATTTCCTTCCCTCTTTTCCTCCCCGAAGGACAAGCAATCCAGTGTGGCCCTGGATGCTCCTGCTGGAGCTGTGCCCACTGGTGCCTGCTGGGTCCAGCTGTCTGGTGCTGCTCACCTACCCGCTGGAGTTGGTCTCTCCAGCCCCTCTGTGGCATTGTCCCATGGATCCCTGGCCTGAGAGCAATTCAGACCAAGCACCCTGATGTTTTGTTTTCCAGGGCTTGCAGGTGCCCTGTTATTTAAAAGCCGGAGGATTATTTAGCTGGAGCGGTGTCGTGGGCTCCTCTGCTTTATGGTGGCGTCGAGCTGCTTTGACCAGGAGCTCAGCTGTGCATGACTAATGATCCCAAAGATCAACTTGGCTATTTTGATTCCAGGTCCAGATTCATCAGTGTGGTGATTGAGCTGGGGGATTAGCTGTGGTCCCCCTGGGGGCAGCTATTTTGGGGATGTGGAGCACTGCTGGCAGAGCTGGGGCTGCTGGAGGGGTTAGGCTGCCAGCCACTCACCCACAAATGCATCAGCAGGAGCTGAAGACTTGTAGATATTTTTTCTGCACAGTTTTGGCTTGCTGGCAGGCTGTGGCCAGGGGATGGCTTTGCACGACAGTTTTTACACAGTGTTGGTGCACCGGGTAGCAGTGAGCGGGATGGGGGGTTGCTCTCTGCACTGGGGAGTCCTGCAGCTGTGGGTGTCACTCCAGCCGAGCCAGGCGCCTTCATCCCAAATATATCTGCCCCAAGGCAGGCCTAAAAATCTCCAGGGAATGCTTTCCCCTCACTGCATGCATCCTGCAGGGAAGGAGCTCACCAGTGTGAGCATGCCAGTCTGACAGCTGCAGCCAGGTCCAGAAAGGAGGGATGCTGCTGCCAGCTCCCTGCATGCCTGGTACTCTGCCCTGCTCCTGCCCTCTGGGTGAGGGCTGCTGGCACAGCTGTCGGTATGCTCACAGCGTGTCTTCAGGTTATTTATCCATTATCTCATTATCTATTTATTTATCTTTGGGTTGCCAGGTTCCTTCGGGATACCCCTTTTAGCATGTCTCCAAGCTTGCCTTGCAAAGGAAGAAATCAAATTTTTTTCTTTTAATTTACAAGGCAAAAGGAAAACTTTGTGTTGTTTTTTGGATTTGCTGAGGTTTTTTCCCCTTATGAAGCAAGGCATTTGGGGAAGAAAAATCTCAATAATCATGGCAAAAGGGCGAGCTGGTGATCCTGTGAACCCCAACTAGTATCTGCAGTGTTAACACTGTCTGCACCCAGGCACTGGCGAGGAATAAATGGGAGATCAAATTCCAGTCTTGGTTGCAGTGATAAAAAACCAGAGGCATTGCTTAGGATTTACAGCAGTGTAAGCATTCGGATCCCACCAAACCATAAATCAATCCTTGATTGCTTCCCACCAGCAGCCCAGCCCCGTCCCAGTTCTGCCTGTGGGTGTTCATCTCCATGTGGTCCCCACTGCTTGGCCTCCTCCTGCAGCATCCTTTAAACTCAAACTATTTCCATGGTGATGAGGAAAACAGTTTTAATTGCAGTTTGCAATGAGTAAATATTTAGAACTAAGCAAAGCTGTAGTCTTTCCAGTGCAGGCTGCCCATCTCCCTACCCACAGCCTGTGGTTGTGGGATGGCTTGGGAAAACCTGTCCTGTTCCCAGCACTATCCTACATCAGCTCAATAATCACAATGTTTTAATATTTTTTTTAGTAATTAAAGCTAGACTTTTAAGGCATTTTAAAGGATTTTAAATTAAGATGCTGCTATTCAAGGCAAAACCAAGGGAGAGGAGGCACAGAACAAGAGGGAGGTGCCATGGAGGCAGAGGCACCTGATGGAAAGGCTTTTGTTGCATCCTCTAATTCCAAATATCTTGCCTGTCTTCTCTCAAAGAGAGTTTTCACTCTGCAGCTGAGGATCACACCTCTTTCTGGACTCCAGAAATAGTGTGATCATCCTTGCAGCTCCTGGAGCTCAGCTCAGCTGTGCCTGGCTGAGTGTGATGGGGGGACCTCACACTCCCAGGGTGGCAAGTGGGCTGTGGAGGGCCATGGGGAGGGCAGAGCAGCCATGCTGGGCAGCATCATTAGCACAGCCTGAAATCCCCGGTGGGACCATGCTGGAGTGGTGTGAGTATAATAATGCAGCTCTGCATGGGGGGAGAGAGAGAAAGAATTAGATGCCACTTTGGAGATGCAGTGGGATGAATATTTGCCATGGTGTGGCATGGCCCTAGGCATCAACACTGCTGCTCTCCGGAGGGATTTTGACCCCTTCTGACAAGGCAGCCTGGGTCTGACTGGTCTGTTTTATCCATATCCCAGCAAATGGATCCCTCTGGTATCCCTCTACAGTAGCCGGTGGTGTACCTGTTTATGAGAAGGTCCTCCATGCCATGTCTCGATGTTCTGCATGTGAGGAGAGATGGGCAGCGTTTCGCAGGACTGTTCTCCGAAGACCGTGAGACAGGGCAGCTCAGGACCCACACAGCTGGCAGGGATGGACTCAGCTGGTGGTTGGCAGCTTGGGTCTATGGATAGCCAAAGGTCCAAGAGATAAAGTGGAAGACATTAAAGCACTTGGCTATTGTTGAGAGTTTGGCTTTGCTTTTAGTTGGCTGGTCATAAAATTATCATTGTAAAGTGGTGCTTTGTGTAAGCAAAGGGCAGAAAAAAAACATCTCTTGAAGAGCATCCAGACTTGCTTTCCCTTGGCCAAGAGCTCAGCAGCCCTCGCTGTCGCTTCTACATTTCTGGCTGTTGCTTAAAATGTCTTTTCCCCCCAGGCCTCTCCTGCTCACTCCCCACTGGGCTCCAGGGGTGTGTGGAGCTGGCCTTCTGCTGAGGATGCAATCCCATCCAAACCCAGGGTGGCTTGAACAAAGATGGGGAATGTGAGAATAAAAGGGATGAGAGCTTTAGGGTATCTTAAGCTGCAGCTGCAGATGGCCCATCAGCATAGAAGGACCTCCTTCCATGCCTGGACAGACAGCCATAGCCACCCCCTTGCCCGGCTATGCTGTAGCTGCTCGGCTCCTCTCCTCAGATCTGTCCTCCCCACAGCCAGTGTGCACAGAGCCATCTGAGCACTGAAATACGGATGCTGCCTAAGTGCAAAGTGTAATTACAATCTATCCTTTCATTTGCTGACACCACTTTGCTTTGGTTACTCGCATGTCTTCATGTATAGTGACAGAGGCAGCTATTTATCAACACGAAAGTGCAGTCTGAGCCAGGGGAGGGCTAAGCCAGCTGCTGTACGGCCCTTCAGTTTTAAAAATAACTTTTATTTGCTGCTCTTAACTCTTTCCCTCTGGTTCCTGAAGATACTTCAGCTCCCGAGATCTCCTAAGGACGGGAAATGGTAATTTTGTACATTGGCATGCTGAGCAGAAGCTGCTTTTTAGTAGCTCCAGGCACCCTGTTAATTAAATCATCGGGTACCACAGGGGCTCCCTCCGGCGCTGCCCGCTGCCATGTGCCAGTAGGCACAGCAAGGCAAATGCCCCCTGCTCGAAAAGCCAGCTGATGAGATGCAGAGAGGCTGCATCGAGTGGCTAGGAAACTGCTTATAAAATATTTCTTCCCCCAGGCAGGTTTTTAATTGGCTAGCTGGGTTTTGGGTTGCTCTGCTTCTTTAAGAGATGTGAGTAATTGGGACAGGGGAAAAAAAAAAATATATATACTATTTTTTTTATGCATAGCCAATTTTAAAGCAGGTAGGATTTGAAACCCATGGTAATATCTGTCCTTCCTGAGGATGACTGGTTCGACCAGCACAGGGGCAGTCCTCTCCCTGCAGTGCCGCTTGCTCAGGGCTGCTCCTTGTTTTCCAAATATTTGGGGGAAAAAAAAAAGAAAAAGACCCAAACCCCCTCAAAAGACAGACTTGCTGGCCATTGCAAGGTGGGATGAATTGTGGTCCTGCAGATCTGCAAAGCAGAATACTGCAGGGAGATGGTGCTTCAAAAGCATGCTGTTGGGTCATATGTAATCCCCCATTTTAGGCAATTAAAAGGAGAATTTTAAGTAGATTCAGTGTACTTACTTCTGTCCCCTTCTGGCTGAACCTGCGCAAGCTAAAGGATTGTGCCTCGAAAGCCAGCAGCCAGGTGAGCTGCTCCACGGCTCTGGATGGGTTTCCTGAAGGTCTTTGCCTAAAAGTGCCAGAGGGTTATGTGGGTCTGACTGGTATTTTCTAATACACCAGTTCGGCCACGAAATCCTGCAAAAATTAACACAAACCAAATCAAAAAAGACTTGCTTCTAGTTATTTCTGTAAATATTATTTCCGTTTTCATTTACTTCTGTAAATGAAATAAATGAAAACTCCTTGTGCTTTTAGCTGTGGGTGAGCACTAAAAAGTATGATGAAAGTGGCAAAACCTGGTGGGAATTAAAACCCCCACATATATTTTTACACCTATCTACCTACAATCTCAAAAAAAAAAAAACCCAACAAAAAACACTTAAAAAAATAAAACGGGCTCAAATACAATCTCAAATAACAAATACATACACCTGTCATAGAAAGTACGTACTATTTTATGTTACGTGGATGGGGGGAAGGTGGCGTGCTGGTGGCTGGCTGGTCCCTGGTGCTACCCCGGTGCCCTTGTCTGTGTTGCAGTACCTACGGGGAGCTGACGAACTGCACGGCGCTGATTGCCGAGAGGCTCGACTGCTACTGGCCCAACCGCCTGGTGGATGAGTTCTTCGTGGCCATCCACAAACAGTACTTCAGGAACTGCTCTCCCTCCGGCCGGGCGCTGCATGACCCCCCCAACAGCGTCCTATGCCCCTTCATCCTGCTGCCCGTCCTCGTCACCCTGCTGATGACTGCGCTGGTGGTGTGGAGGAGCAAACGCAGTGAGGGTATCGTGTAGGGACACCCTGCTGCCGGCGCATGGGGGGGGACTGGGGGACCACACACACCCCAGCACCACGTGCCTGTTTTCTGGGAAGATTCTGGCAGAGGAACATTAGGTGGGGGTACCAAGCTCCGGAGGCAGAGGCAGCAACACCACAACTCCTCCTTCACCGGTACCCTGTGCACCACACGTGTGGCGTTCGCCCAGTGGTTTCCAAATAAATACATCATTTAAGACACAATTGTTTGGCAATATGGGATGCCAGTGGCCCACAAGGCCACCATGGGCTACCCCGGTGGCAAGGAGCCCTCTTGAGGTACTGGGGAGCATGGCTTACCCTGGGCATCCGCACTGCTGCAGCTCTGCTCGGCCTTTCCCAGCTGCTTCCCTCTCAGCATCCCCCAGCATTGTGTGCCAAAAAAGGAAAATTTTTTAAAGAAAAAACCCCACCCAAAAACAGGTCTGGGGTGGAGGGGTTGAAGTCCTGCCAGCCCTACAGTGGCATCATGAGGTGCTGGCAGGTGTAACTGCGAGGCTGGCAGGTCTGGGTACAACCCTGGGTATCAAAACTACCGGCTTCCTCTTTTTGTCCTTTTTTGTTTCCACAGCAGGAAAGGCATCTTCTCCTCTGGTCCCCAGGACCCTTGCAGGGGTGGGTTTTGCCTAGGAGATGGGGAGCAATAGGTGACAGCTGGTGGCACTGGTGGTGGCCTTGGCGGTGCCCTGGGGCTAACAGGCAACAGGAATAAGGTGCTTTTCCTACATAAATAAATACATAACTAAACCAGCTGCCCGTCTCTGGTGCAAATCCTCAGCGCTCGCCCCCTCCGTGAGCCCCAGGCTCTGGTCTGAGTGGATCAAGAGGCCACCCTGGACATCCCCTTGCTGCCCCAAAGGAGCTTCTGTGATGATGGAGACCCCCAGATATGTTGACTCCCACCCCATAGGCACCGGTCCCAGGGAAGGGCTGGGGGGGGAGGTTGAGGGATGATGGAGTGGAGTCTCTTCTCTGAGACAGTGGGGTCCCTAGGGGGTTTCCCTAGGTGTGGGTGGGCAGGTCAGGGGTCTATC
>JAVJGJ010000061.1:8581971-8624972 GCA_035590215.1 Microhierax caerulescens
TTCCCTGGGTGTGGGTGGGCAGGTCAGGGGTCTATCCCTTCGGCAGAGTCCAGGAGTGGGGTCAGCTCCCTTGGTGGGAGACTGGGCAACATCTGGGATTTGGGGGTGGGAAGGTGGGGGGTGGGATATAACACCTCAGCCCTGCCACTGGTTTCTGCCATCCCCAACAGCTCCAGACCCCCTTCAGTGCCTTGCTAGCTGAGGAAGGGCTCCCCTGGGGAGACCCAGCCACCATTCCCCCTGGCCCTCACACTTCCCAAAAATTCCAAATTGCAGGTGCCAGGCAGTGGGATGCCCAGCCATCTGCCTCACCCAACCTGGCCTACCTGGTCCCAACTCCTGTTCCTCTTCTGGGATGCTGCAGCATTTTATTTTCTTTGCCATTTGTTATTCGGGGCTTTTTCTCAGGGGCAGTTGAACAATGAAGAAACAATCAGCACTATTTGATGGGGAGCACTCAGGGCTCTGGAGAACATGATCCCTGCAGCCAGGAAGAGCTGAAGAGGCTTTCTGGAAGGTGGTTTACCTACCTAAGACAAAAATAACTTAAAAAAAAAAAAACAAAACACCAAGAAAAAAGCAGCAAGTTTTTCCAAAAGCTGCAGGGGAGTTACAGAAGCCAATTCCTGCACAAGAACTATTTGCCTCCACCCACTGACAGGCCACAAGGGAAGGTGACACTTTGGGGACTTACAGGATAGTTTCCTTCTGCCATTGCAGGGGGTCCATCGGGGTGCAGGATGGAGACAAGTTCCCTGTCAGATTTCTGTAGGAGTTATTTTGGCCACATGTAGTGAACCGTGCCCTTGGCAGCACCCTAGCTTAGTGCTTCAGTGACAGGTGGAAATTGAGGGTGTGTAGGAGTATAGATTAATTACATCTACACAAATATATATAAACATACAAATATATATACACATATATATATGTATATAAAAAATATATACAGCTCCTCATGTTCAGGAAAAAAATTATTCCATTTATTTTCCTGGACTGTGAGCTGATGGGCTCTTCTAAGATGAGGTGTAACATTTTTTACCCCATGTATTCCAGATGGGAAGAAGCTGATGCTCAGGTCTTCTTGTACAGTATTTAATAGTATCCAAATTTTAATACATCTCCTCTAGGTAAGCAAAAAACATGGTGAAAGGATTATACAGCAGGACTGTACTGGGAGGTGGGGACTGGCTTTGATGACTGCATCTCTAGCTCTGTGCTCACACAGGCTGCCAGTACTCCAAACCTGCTGCACACCCTGAGACAGCTCTTCCTGGCTGTCCATAGGAGCACCCTGCATTTGCTCTGCCCTGGGTGCATCTGCAATGACTTCCAGAGAAGACTGGGGAGCCAGGCGTGGGTGATAGCAAAAGAAACAGGGACTTTTACCCCTTTTGCTGAAGGTGATAACAGTACCAGGGTGCCACTACAGCAAGGAGCATTCATCTTCATTACAGCAAACTGGTTCAGCATTTTCAGCTTGAAAACAAGGGAATCCTTCTGAATCAGTAAACAAACAAACGTGTTTTCCAACCTTTCTGGTTTTGTGAGTGTTTTATTCCTTACCTTCCCTGAAGTTACTATTTTGACAGCAAAGGCCTTGCACTGCAGTTGCCTGCTTAAAATAATATGCTGATTAATGCTTCATTTTAAATAAACGCAGTGGCAATATTATCCAGAGATGAAGCTTGTGGTAAGTCTCTCCTCCTGCATGCCAATCCCTGCATTTCATTTCCCTGCTTTCCTAGACCTCCAGTAACATCTACAGGAGTCTGTGAAGCTGAAAGAGAAAAGGCACAGGGAAAACTTGACAAGCAAGGCTGCAACACGTACTTAAAATCTGCAACCCAGCTCTGCCACACTGATGATTTCCTTCAGCGTCTGCAGAGGAACAGTAAGAAAGAACAAAGTGTAATCATTCAGGGAGGGATAAAACAGCAACAGTCAATGCCCAAGCGTTACACATACACTTGCTCTGTATGAAACCACATGAACATTTATTTCTATGGTTTACCTATTTATAAAAGGTTGAATCTGTTCCATTGCACCTCCTCTGTGTGATCCCACAAGCGAAATGCATTTCGATCTCTGAGGCTACACCAATGCTGTGGCTCAGCAACCCTGGGCATCGCTTGGGTCAGTGGGTGAGCAGCGGGGAGCTCTGGCACACGGCAGGCAGCAGAATTCTCACAGCATTTACTCTGAAGTGATTCCTGAGGTACATGCTACTCTCTTCTGAAGGATCTCTGCTTGCAGATACTACATGTTTGATATACAGCTACTTACAGAAAAGGCAATTAAAGCATCATATCCTTTCAAATTACCAAAAAAGCCAGGCGGGCACGAGTGTTTAAAAGAGGGTGCAGTGCGTTATTAGTTCATTCACTTTCAGTGCAGAAGTTTGAAGAACACAATTAGGTGTTCTCCAGGTAATGGTGCTTGAATTTACTTTCATCAGATGGAACAGTTTCTAATGCTCCCTCACCACATCCAGATCAAAAAGCCAAAGGCAGATTTCTTTTTAAAAAAAACCTCCCTTTCATTAAATTTTCACAGAAATATATAATATATTATATATATATATATATATATAATTTTACTAATACTACACATTTACTTAAGTTATGGATTAGCTTGTATTTCTTTTAACTACTACACACAACAAATAGAAACAACAAAAAAAAAATACTGTAGCCCAAACAGGAGCTGAAAATAACAATGTAAAAATTCCAAACATGTGACAAAAACATACTTACATTAAATATCATCAAGAATTTCAATACCAGAAGTAGAGTTTCATGTAGCACTTGCATTCTGGCAAGCTCTAAGCCTTATTTGAATGACTCTTGGAAAAAGCTTGTATTGTTTCTGCTCATCAAAGGCAACAGTATTATGATTTGGTTCACAGGAGACCATTTTATTGCCAACTTGAAGTGTTCAAAAAACACGCCACCTTTTCTGCTTGGGATTTTTTTTCCTTCCCCCCTCCAAACTAGGCAAGAGTTAAAAAAAAGTGTAATTACAATTTCAATAGTGATTTTCTTTTAACTTCTCAAGCATATCTCATCAACAGGATATACAGTACAGTTCAGAAGAGTAAACATGTTTAAAAGTAAGCAAACAACTTTTTCAACCAACATACACGATTTCTTGCTGTATTTATGCTGAGCTCTCCTTTTAACATGGACAAGTTATGAAGTTAGTTTTCTTCTTCAGTACAACATGGACACAGGACTAGTACAATCCGGGCTGGTTTTGTTGTTGTTGAAGTTAAGGACAACTCTAGTGTGGAAGCCATGGTCCTGCTATCCATCTCCCTTCATCATCTTGCATAGCGTTTAATGTAATCTTCAACTTTATTCCGAAAGTCCTCCTAGAGGAAAGAACAGTCAGAATTACCCCAAGCATGTCAGAGAGGGACTCACGTAAGACTACAGTGGTGGTGTATTCCCACATTAGCACCAGTAGGTCAAATTGCCATCAAGTGAAAGGTCCACTGCTCTCCCCAAGACCCAAGATACGTTTCCAATGTGGTGTATGAGAACCGAGGCAACCGCTTGAGTCCTTGCAAGCAGATGGCCATGCTCTGCTGGGTATCTCCTCTGGGGACTGAACCGAACAAAGAGTTTTCTATCACCGTAGATACAAACAGACTGTGTCTGACAGGTCACTGGTGCTGGGAGACCACGTCCCAGCTAGTGGCACAAAGATCTGGCTATGGCTTTACAGAAGGAAGGGAAGGTGTCCTTACCAGATAAAAGAGGCAAGGCTATGGCAGGAACTGTTACAAAAACTGCGCGTCCTAAGGCAGCTCTGTCCCAGATACTGATTCTAGCCTACCCCTGGGAACTGCATGATATCACAGCTAGCACATAATTAAGTGCATAACCAGTCACGGATTTTTTTTTAGTTATACTTTATATATATACAGCCTAGAGAATTAAAAACTCATCATTCAAGTGACTCATTTGTTCAAGTGGTTCAGAGGGAATATGCTTACACCTGTAGCACTCCACAGAAAACCCAGGGGCTATTAAATAACCTCTGAATCTATGGAAAAGCACACATTTCTGGTAGTTTATAAAGCATGGAGATGCTAAGCGAGAGAACATCAGACATACTTTCCTCATTTGATCCTTACCAAACTGGTACGTCGGATAGATGCTACATTCCTGTAACATTATGCTGAGTCTAAACCTTGTCTCACACGCTTACAGCCTATTATTAAATATGTTCAACACGAACACACAAAGTGACCTGTGCTCCAGATTCAAGTGGGCGTTTCACAGCAAAGTGCATTTTCCTTGATTTCCAGCTCCCAGTTTCGTATGCTGCTAGAATATAAAGCAGGATAACCTGGGGAATTTATGCACTCACATCCGTTAAAAAAAAAACAACGTAAAACAATGACACAACAGATGAAGAGATTTTGAACAGTGTCCTGGTGTGCTGGAGCTGCCTGGGGAGCAGGGGCCACAGAAGCACTGAAATCCTCTGTCCTCCAAGCCAAGTCTCTGCTTTTACTAGGAAGGGCACAAAATCTTGTGGTCATGACCTGAGGAATTACTGCACGGTCCTGCTTTAAACAACATAACTTGTCAGCTCCAGGTTTGCCAATACATAAAATGATGCCTTTTGAATGCACACTGAGTGTTCTGGTACAATCCACTCAGCAAAGAACTAAATAAAATGAAGTTTACAAGCAGCTCAGCAATTGCTGAGTTTAATGCCCCCTGTAAATGACTGTTCATTGTTCAAGGACTTCAATATCAAGTCTTTTTTTAATATTTTGTTAACAGCAGATAAAAGGTGAGCACTGCAATACTCACCATGACTTTGCACTAATGCTGCTAAGTTCTGAAGAGCCAAGTAGTCATTTTTAACTGTGATGTTTGTTTTAAAACTGGTGGGAGAGCTGTCTTCCCTTGCAGGGGCATGCAGTAACCTATTCTGAAATCTGAAATACATGGTAAGATACTTAAAATTGAAACAGAAATAGTCAAAGCTAAAAAGTCTGTCCCCCCAGCTAAATTTGCCTGTTTCTATCTTGTCTACATGGGCTCTCTGATCCCTTTAAAAAAAACCAAACATTTGGACTTCCCCCATTTCTTGATCAGCATTTAGCTACACACTACCACAACAACTTTTGCTAGACATCACATCACACCAGAAAAAAGCAGTAATACAGCTTTTTTGCTATAGCTAGCCTTGGAACGCATTGGTATTTCTTTGGCCCAAACACCATGCTTCAAACACTTCCTGATCATCTCCCTTTACAATGGCTTGGTTTTGGGGTAGTCAGTTTTTCTACCAACAAAAGGATGATAAAGGTTATCTCGTGGTTAAAGTCCCTAATCAAAGGATCAAAGAACTATGATCCACCAGAAACACTGTCTGAGATTTTGTTTTCCAGCTGATAAAAAAGGAGCATCACAGAGATGTCCATGAACTATAAGCAAAATGCTCTGAATCTCCAAGAAGTTTAAAATACAATTTAAGTCCAAAAATATAGCCGTGGAAACAAAAACATAAATGCACTTTAGGGAAAAAACGCCCACCTCTAAAGGCTCTTGAAAAGAGTGGTACAGATCTGTGCTTTGGAGAACATAAAAGCAGAGAGCATAAACTACAAGCATTTATTACAGGAAATCACTATAATACGCTTGACACCTCAGCATCAGGCAGCAGGAGCACAGCTGTGGAGACCAGCCCTGCAAGGGCTGCAGAAATCCCTTTCCTCCCCATCCAGGCACACTAACACTCTTAGTTACAATCTCCAACGCGGTGGAAACTGAATGAATTAACTGAGAGCTTGATTGTATGTTACCTCCTACTCTTGTGTTTCTCCGAGAGACAGGTCACTAAAAGAAACTGGGCACAAGGCTAACAAATATCAGGGCCAAACTGTGTCTCCACTGTCTCTACAATGTCTAAAAGCAGCGCAGTACAGACAGCTCAGAGCATCCTCTGCTTTTTCACCCACCTTTACGAGGTTTTCAAATGGGAAGACGGGCTTTCAGCAGTGACTTAACAGAGGCAGGACCTCAGCAAAGAAGGAAGGCTCCAGAAATCCATGCTGTCACTTAGGCTGACTTGCCAGATGAAGGAACCGACAGCATTGTCAGGAATATATTAACACAGTACTCACTGCATGTGAACCTCGTTGCTGAACAGGAGGTTCTCATCCCATAGCTGTAATACTCCATCTTCACATGCCATATGGCTTAACAGTTCTTGATTAACAGGGGGCACTTTTCTATGTGCACATCTGTTTATGTGCAGTACTGAATAATCAGAAGCAAAAAAAAATTAATCAGAGCAGCCCATATTCTGCATTATAAAGAGAAGCATACAAAATCCTGCTAGGAATGCTAAGGGAAAGAAAAGGAACTCGTGTCACAGGGAGCGGAGCTTGAGACGTGTTGTTCACCTGACACACAGATGCTGTGTGTGCAAGCACCCATTGCCATGCAGTAAGTGCCTGCCCTGATACTCTCTGCAACACAAAGCAGTGCATTTCACCATCTCTAACTTCCCTTCAAGGACGGCTCCTAAGCACAGGAAGATGGGCTAGAAGGCAGGTTGTGCAAAACATCTACTCTTACTGAAAAAAAAAAAGCCTACAGACTTGAATGGAGCTTATTCCTCTGATTCTTTCTGCAGGAGTCTCCTGCACGAAATTGTACCTGCAGGAACTGCACCGAACCCCAAGTCTCCATTATTTCCCTGAGCCCCAGTCATCCTTTGATGTCAAGACAGACACTGATGAGAAAGAGCATAGTGCATCCCCTGGTCTTGATGCTGAGAGGTCAGGCTTGCTGCTGGAAATCCACCACATCAACGACCATTTATGCTCCTGCCAGAACACTCATCTAGATGATGGCAGTGGCTGCTTTGCCCAGTGGGGCTCCTGCCACATCCCTCTGGACCTGGATCTCGTCCCACTGCTGGCTTGGCCAGAGGAGGCACAGCTGCCTGCCTCTACAGTGAAGGAGTTTCCCATGTCATGAGAGTTATCAGGCCAAAGACTGATGAAGGGGGAGAGGGCTGACTGTTACTGTGACATTTTACTACAGAAGCACTGATGCTATAGCACATGAAACTTCATCAGAAATGACTCACCCAGCCATTAAGTCCTGACAGGCCATCAGTGAGTGCTGAAAACACCACCTGGAACAGCTTTACAAAGTAGGAATCTAATTTTAAACTACCATCATTTGCCCTTCATTGGCCTCACTGTACAGTATTTCCTTCACAAATTTCAAGACAAAAGATATATGGAGGAAGAGACGAACAAAACTGCCCTTGGGTTCTCTGGAGATGTGCTGGGTGGTGGGGAGCAGTGAGGCCTGGGTTTCTATCTGGGAGCAGTACCTGCCATCTTGCCTTGTTTAGAGTGGAGGAGTGTGTGCGTGGTGCTCAGGCAGGAGGCAGAGCTCCTCTGTGCAAGTGTCATGTGTTTCAGGGACCTAAATTAGGCACTGCCTCGTGGGCAGTATGGGAAATGGAAGCTCAGACAATGCCAGTATCCCCTTAGCACAAAGCCATCTCGTCACATAGCACAGTAAGAGGACGGACAGTACAAGTGTCAGATTATACAAGTCAATAAATGCCTTCCCCACACCTTTTAAAGAAAATAAAAGAAAAGGTATAGGATGATCAGCTGGGAATAGGAAACTAAGAAAAATGTAAACAAAACAAATCATAACTCTAAGCATACTTAGAGCACAGCAGGTCCTTTCCCAGCTCCAGCTGGACACTATGAGGTACAGATGAGCCCAGATGCAGCTCTGCCAGGACCTAGGGCCTCACTGCCCTGCCCCACATGCCACCCCCTATAGCTCCCAGGCACTGGGTAGGTCCCTGTCCTATCCCAGTCCTCACCCTGGATAAGCAAGACCCTGGTGGAAATCCATGTCTGAAAGTGCTCAGTTCTCAATCCCATGCATGAGGAAAAATCATCTAAACCGGGAGAGTTTACACAATTTTGGAGCCGACTCAAAGCAGCTTTGCCCTGAGCTGTGGGGAAGTGAGAAGGAGAGAAGAGCAATACGTGAGTAGCCCTGTGGGAAGTATTTGCTGCATGAGTAATGCTGGCCAAATCACCACTTCATTTGATGAAAATCAGATGGAGACAATCAATCGAAAGGAAATTCAACATTCATCAGTGGATGAAGAGTATGGAATATAAGCCATGACGTATTTCACAATATCATTAGCTGAAAACTGGGTTACAGCACAGACCAGTAAGTTAAAACATACATCCCATCAAACCACTCCTTTGTATATAAACAAAGAAGCTCAACAAATAACCTTTAAGTAAATAAACGTAGGTGTGTGTGTAAGAATCCTGGCCCAAAGACATCAATTTCAAACAACTTAACAGATTTCATTATTTTGATTTGTACTGTATGTTTTTACCAGACCGCATGATATGTGCAATGATTTGCATTATGAAAATATTAAAAAGCAAATCCTTATCTAATTAGCTTTAGATTAAAAAATAAAACACCGACTGATGTAATATTAAAAAAAAATTACTTAAGTCACAACTTAAGCTGCCCATCTTAAAATCAAGCCACACCAAATTAAGATTAAAAAAAAACATACAGCAGACTATAAGTTGTTACTATAAGATACTTAACACTGAAGGCATAAACAACCTCAGCACCTGGCCAGAGTGATAATTTATCACAAATCATGTATCTTTGAGGAGCACTTGGAAGAGGATATATAGACAATTACGGAAAAAAAAGGAACACAGCCACACCAAATTAAGATTAAAAAAAAACATACAGCAGACTATAAGTTGTTACTATAAGATACTTAACACTGAAGGCATAAACAACCTCAGCACCTGGCCAGAGTGATAATTTATCACAAATCATGTATCTTTGAGGAGCACTTGGAAGAGGATATATAGACAATTACGGAAAAAAAAGGAACACAGCCACACCAAAACCCCAGAAGAGAATTATGGTTTACAGCTTGTAAAATCATATTGAAGCATGCACTGAAGAACTAGGTACCTTTTTGAAAACTGGGGTTTGACCTGATTTGACACCTCTAAGAGAGGAGACTTTTTTCAATTCATGCTGCACTGAGTTGTCCCGATTAACTGAGTATTATTAAGCTTCTAATTC
This sequence comes from Microhierax caerulescens, assembly GCA_035590215.1. Taxonomy (NCBI): domain Eukaryota; kingdom Metazoa; phylum Chordata; class Aves; order Falconiformes; family Falconidae; genus Microhierax; species Microhierax caerulescens. The sequence continues at coordinate 8,591,112 of JAVJGJ010000061.1, forward strand.
GAAAATGAAAGATCTGCCCTGTTACTCAAGGCAAACATAATACTTCTCTGTGGCATCTAGCAAAGAACTTTGGAAACTCTGTAATGGAAGCTATCTCAGGGACCTTCTTTTTAAATTTTGTTAAAAGAAATGCATACATAAGAATTACACAATTTAAAAACCCAAAACAAAGCAGATTTAGCTCATTATCATTAATATATCCACTACTAGTACCACTTCATGCACCGCAGTATTTAGCAAAATTTTTCTTCTTCCTACTCACAATATTGACCTAATTTTCTGCCCTGAAGTACATTAGAGACTAGAGACTATACTCTCTCTTCGGGGACTGTGTTGGTTGAAGGCTGAACTGGCCAGTCCCTGCAGGTAAATGCACAGCATACTGCATCTGTCCCTTGATCATGACTACAAGCACCCAGATACTGCGACAAACTCTTTCTGATCTACCTTCACATCATTTAGATTTACAATTCTTTAAAATTCAAATGGAGATAAAAAAAGATCACAAAAATACTTAATTGCTCCTGCCCTTCCCTCCTTCGTGTTAAAGCAAGCAATTAAATAATAATAATAAAACACTTATTTTTACAGAACACTATTTTAATCCAGAGTTTATCACCAAGGTTAAATTCCAAACAATTTCTGTCAGGAGCTTACTTGTGGTTTTATTTGAACTGTTTAGTAAAGGGGTCTTCTAAGCACCAGGAACATGACATTACTAAGCTCCAGCCAAAGCTTAGGAAAGATAAAATAACCAGGTAATTTACCCCTTAGCGCAATGAATATTTAAAGCGACCTTTTCTTTCTTTTCCATCTTGCAGGAAATAATGAGTATTCACACACACATCAACCCCCACATATCCACTCCCATTTAAAAAGGAGCTGAATGAAACCTTTGAGTAATACAAAAATCTCAAGTAAGAGCTGTTTTTCCAATTCATGTTTCTGACTTCCTATCATTTCCCTGTCATTGTTTTATTTAGCTCAGCCTCTACACCATCTGAAGATTTTTCCAAGCTCTGTAATTAAATCTTAATTTTATGATGAAAAATAAGAGTGTGGGGTGAAAAACCTATACATAAGTATCTCCCACAGGCTCCCATGCCTAGCAGGTGCACTTGAAACTGCATCAGTTTTCATGGCCCATGTTCTCTACTTCAGATTTTAAACACTATTTGTAGACATCAAGCAATTCTGATTTTGCAAAATGATGAGAAAATGCTTTAGTAGATCTCCTTTGTACCTAAGTCCTAAGGGGGGAAAACAGTGGAATTTTTACTGCAGGGGAAAAAAAACCCACCAATAACCAAACCCCAAAACCGCCACTGCTGTTTTTACTGTGACTATGGGGGAAAAAAAAGCAACATTTTGGGGAAGAAGAGAAATGCTAAGTTTTGGACCTTTTTTCTGAAAAGTATCTGTAAATATAAGTAGGTTACAGAACTGATGTGAAAAGTAGTGACTTGCCTGCCAGGACACTGCTCTGGGGAGAAGCTGAAGATGTGTTGCAAAGATAGAGTGAAGCATTGACATGCTGCACATGAAGCAGCACATTATTTGTTTGAGATTCTCAGATCCTAAGTAGGAACCATTTCCCTTATGCTTCCACAAACTTTCTGTTGCTTGCCAGTGCAGCAAAGATAAAGGAGAAAAAAGCAATCTCTGAAGTTACTGGAAGAGGAAAGGGCTATGGATTAGGAGGCAGGGTGTGAACGCTGCCGGGGTAGCCAGAGATAACTACACCTAAATCCCATTTGCGCAAAGGAAAGGGAATCGAGCCAGCCTGAGGGCAAAGCAGCTTCCCAAAGAAAACCATTCCCTGGATCAAACATGATGCAGGTCCTGACACTCTTGCCAAATCTGCCCTTTGTCTTACAGAGCAGCTTGGATGGAGGCAGGTGGTGGAGATTTTTGTGAGCCCTCTGGTCACACAGCTGCAGTGCCAAATGACTCAGGATTTGCCCTGGCTATGACCGATTTGCTTATTACCATTTCTGATTTCGCCCAGGTTGCTGAACACAAAGAAAACCTCCTGGGACTTCAACCAGGGAGCATGGAGATTGCTCGGTCACTCAGTGCCTGGTATCAGGCACCTGGCTCCTGGCTCCTCCAGTGCTACTGGGGTCAATACAAGGCTGGCACCAGGCACACTGGCCATCTCCTCGATACAGCTTTCGGAAAGGGTTATACAGAGAGCCCTTTCAGGAAATTACCTGAATCATCCCAATTACACTGATGTTAACCTCCTCTCCGCTGCAAACACACTTCCACCCAAGAGAGGCTATGTCCTCAGGATCTGACATCTTAATAGATAAAATTACAAATGCAAAGGAAATGGGAGCTGCGTGGGTCTGGTGAGAGGATTTTTGCAAGTCATACTCTACTCAAGTCAAATGATGTTCAAACAAGCCTGAACAGGCAGGTGAGGCACATGGGGAACACAGCTCAAAGAGGTCAGACTCCTTGTTTGCATTTAACAACCCTCCTCCTGTATGCTTCCATTTTAAAGCCATGCATTTTTCTAAAGAATGCAAAGCCAAAGCCTTCCTTTTAAGCCACTTACTTGCCTAAAACACATAAAAGCTTTAAAACATCTGCATTTCTTCCACTACCTCAGCAAGTCAAACCATCTGCAAAAGCTTAATCAACTTTGCTGAACCTGAAAGAGGTTCCATCCATAATCAAAGTGTTATGAAAGATGGATAATGGTTTCTATAAATACTTTTTGCATTAGAAAAGTAATGTTTTTCCTATTTACATCTGTTAGCACAATAAGCAGCTGTGCTGTTGCTCACTGGCACATGCCGTTTAATGTACTTTATGCTCACTGGGAAAAGGCTTCGAAGGCTGTAACACGGATGCAGAACATAAAATGAGGCAATCCAAGAAAAAACCCAGTGCAGTTCTCTAAATGCAGGAATATTGCAGAAAAACAAATAGGTATTCTACTATGACTGCCATAATTTCAGTGAGAACAACAAACACCAAACAGGGTGGTTGGGTGTGCAGAGGAAGTGAAGGATTTACTGCAATAAACATGGAGATAAATAAATGCAATGACTCACACAGAGAATTGTTATGAAAAGATGTTTTTGGACTGGGATGGTACTGTTGTTCTCAATAAGACAGTTAAGCTGTTATCAAAGAGTAATAAAAACCCCACAACAAAAATTAAACAGCTTCCAAAAACCCCACATCAAGTTTGAAAGCCTTTTGGGGCTAAATTCTTTTCCAGTGTGGTAAAAGCTTGAAAAGCTAAGGTTAGCCTCTAACGCAGCACGTCAAGTTCTTCCCTTGAGAAGCTCCTTCTGCTGCTTACTGACTCCTAAACCGTAATTGTGGCATCCACAAGCACTTGTAACTGGCTGGAGAAATGTGGTCTGAAACAAACAGCTTGAAGAGAGTTTCAGAATAATAAAGATGCCGGTGCTCTAGCTTTGATGTACACACTGACTGCCTGTTACTGCCCTGCAGATGTCTTCAGGTGCCACAGCAACACACGCACATCCCCATCACCCACATGAAATCAAATTGGTGTGTGGAGCAGCTGATGTCTAAGCAGTGGCAGCATACGTCAGGAAAGCGAGAATACAAGCTCTGGATCAGTTACAAGTACTTTGGGATTCATTACAGATACGGGGAAAAAAAGTCTGCTTACACAAGAGATGATGGGCTTGTCTGGCCAAGGGTGAATATAGACTTCAATTCTTCAGATACACTTTATGGGTGCGCTTAATTAGAACAATTCTTCAGTGTTTTGTAACCCCTTTTAGAAGAAATCAGGAGATAGATACTTGATTCAGTATCCACGAATAAATGCAAGTTTCTTATTTTACTTGAAGAAGGTTAAAAAAACCCTCATACTTTCATCACATCAGTTTTGTACTGTTAGAAATAAAAAGCAGTGTTCTTGAAAACGTTCAGAACTAGCTACTTCCTATTAGGAAGACAGAATTCAAGATGTCAAGGGTTGGTGCAGGGCTATCAATTTAAACAAGGGAATGATGTTAAGTGGAAAACTTCATACTAGATAACAAAGACAGATCCCAATCCAAGAGAAGCTCAAACATGAGTAAGTAAAACAGCACTGCAAGGATGAGACTACACTAATTCAAGCAACACACTGACTCAAATATTCTACAATGCAAACAACATAAAAAATGAGGGCCTGACAAAGCCAGCCTGCAGTAAACATAATGAGAGCAAGACCTGGGCATGCTTCTCCTTGTCAGCATTAATGATACCCCTCTTGACAAGTACTGCCTTATGTTGTCGATCCTTCCTTGAGCTAAAAGCTAATTGCATCAACCGAGTTGTTGACAAAATCCAGCACTGAACAAGTTGAAGATGAAAATAAATTAATTTGCATGATAAATTCTTGGACCCAGATCACATATCAAAAGCCTGAGGAGTTCCTGGAGGCCCAGATCCATCCTGGTAGTTCTTCCTGAGTCTCTCTGGAAAAGTAATGGGAGAAAACACACACGGAATGGGTTTAAGGAATGGAGATGGCCATTCTGGGCGGAGAAAGCTGCTGCGTGTCCGCAGTACAAAAGGTAGCACTAAAAAGATGAGGTCGGCACACCAGTCTGGAACGCTGTAAGTCTTAGAGAGACCATTTGCAATGATGACCCCCCCAAAGCAATTACTCATACTTTTAGGTATGGTGCATCAGTGTTACAAACTCTGGGACAACCAGCTGAGATCCCCGGTAAAATAAACAGACACCAAGAAGAAAGAAGGGTAGCAAAGAAGGTCAAGTTAGAGCTTACCTATGTCTTTATACATTTCTTTTGCAAAGACTAATTGGATTCTCCCATAGAAAGAACTGTGTAGAGAGCTGTCTGAAAATCTCCTGGCACACCTCGACTGGAGATGAAGCATCAGGAAACCCAGCAAAGACCAAGGGATCCCTGAAGTACTGTAGCAATCATCACATTGACAAAACAGTTCCTACAATAATGAGTTATAAAACAGTACCTTCTTACTGTTTCTCTGAGTATAGAAGTAGCTGTATCGCCTGAAACTTTTCTCTGCCATAGCCCCGGATACCATCGAGAACTGTTAGGAACTTTGTTTTTCACTATAATTTCTTGCCAAGAAAGACTATGACCTCACAAACTTCACACCAGAATAATCCTAAAATCACGTGGAAGAGTGAAATAGAGAAGGAGAAATACAGTTCACAGATGAATTGAAAACATCTAAAAATGGTAAGAGGTAAGAGCTGTTGAGATATTATGAAAAGGAGAGCAGAATGCATGCAAGCAGAGCAGTTAGTATGATACAGTATACAATTTTAGAATAGGTTTTACAATGCTACTCTTTCCGTAAACCTTGAGAATTAATAATGCCAAGATGAAGAAGCAGCAGCTTCAAAGCCTTGACTTCAATTACTTCTTCAGCAATTTTAATAGCATATATCTCTCTATTGCTGGAATAAGAGCCAGTAGTTCATAAAATGAAAAAAAGTGAGAGTTGTGTAAAAATCCCCTACAAATTAATGTATATAATAGTCTGATTACTAATTACTTTAAATATGGCTAAATACAGAAGAGGAAAAAAGAGGAATGTAAGTAAAAATACGCAGATCTCATGAACAGTATAAAGTAATGGAACTCCCTGTGGCATTTGAATAGCTTGGGGGTAAGCTCTCTTTACCAGAATAAAGCCTCCCTTAGTGTGGAAGAGTCTATTTGCAATTCAGACATTTTTACCCATACAGCTAGGGAATATCTAGCACAATCAAGAAAAGGCTTTAAAAGACACATTTAGCAAGCAAAGACAGCAAAACCTGACTGCTTACAGAACTGCAGACTACCATTACTGCTCTCCTTCTCCCGCCACAATACAGCTTTTCCTTGGTAATCTTTACCACCCCTCTCTTCCAGCAAGAACTGCAGCTTCTTCACCCTCCTGCAGCCCTGATGGGCTGCACCCAGGTCTCTTCACCACCAGCTGAGGGAAAGGCAAAGCACATGCTCTGCTCTGAGCTGCACATGCCCACACTGGCCTGACAGCAGCCCACCCAGAGTGGGTCCTGGCTAAGCTTGCGTGGCAGACTTCCCCGGTAGATCACTTAAGACCATCCTCTCTTTGCTGCTGCTGACAGTTTCTGTGACAGTTACGGGAACTGGATGTAAAGACTCTGCTGCTCTGTCAAAATGGATGGGAATTGATGTGTGTTTAAAAGCTACCAGGACTTGAGGGGGAGGCTGGGATGAGAGAAGAGGACAGATGGATGGCATCACTGCATAAGCCTCATTCCTTTACAAAAAAAGACTAAAAAGCAAAGCACTTGCTAACGGTTCACTTCAGTGAAGCTCCAAGACAAACTGATTAAGTATGGACTAGATAAATGAACAGTGATAGTGAACCAGCAGAACTGCTGAGCTGAGGGGGTTGGGATCAGTGGTACAAGGTCTTAGTGGAAAATTCAAGGGATTGCTATTTGGGCCAGTACTGTTTAACCTCTTCATTAATGACCTGGACAGAGGACCAGTTTGCTGATGATACAAAACTGGGAGGAATAGCTCATACACAAGAAGGCTGCGCTGCCATTCAAAAGGACCTCAACAGGCTGGAATACCAGACAGAGCGAACCTCTGAAGTTCAACATGGGGAAATGCAGAGCCTTGCCCATGAATAATGTCACCCAGCAGTACATGCTGCAGGCTGGTAAGCAGCTTTGCAGAGAAGGACCTTGGGGTTCTGGTGGTCACCAAGCTGCCCATGAACCACCAAAGAAAACCACTAGCATTTTGGGCTGTACTATGAAGAGCACTGGCAGCAGGTCAAGGGAAGTGATCTTTTCACTCCACTCAGGCCTGATGAGAACACATTTGGAGTGCTGTGCCCAGCTCCAGGCTCCCCAGGATTGGGGAGCATCTGTCATAGGACGAGAGACTGACCAGGACTGTTCAGTCTGGAGAAGAGAAGGCTTAGGGGACCATAATGGGTACAAATGCCTGATAGGAACACATTGCCCAGAGAGAGTGTGAAGTCTCTGTCCTTGGAGATACTCAAAATCTGACTGCACATGGTCCTGGGCAACCTGCTCCAGCTGACCACAGGGGCTCGGCTAAACAGTCTCCAGAGGCCCTACCAACCTCAGTGACTTCATGATTCTGTGAAATACCTTCTGAAAAGGCCTCAAGGATGAAGTGCTGGAAAACCTACAGTTAAAGAACAAACATACCTCCTACGGTGATTCAGAATCACTTTGTTATGCAGGGCGCAAGAAAGAACAAATTAAGACCTTTAACTTTAACATTAAAAACACAAGCTTATTTTCATGTAGCCTGTCAGCTGCCTAGCAAAGTTTTCTGGTGTCTCCTTATCAACTTCATCATTATCCGTAATTTTATATTTCTTCCAATTATTCTGCTGCTGTTAGAAGAGTATTAGACTGACAGACTCCAAAACAATATCCAACTTTTATCAGAGAAGTGTAAGTATAGAAAACAGAAATCCGTCAAATACAACAGAGGCACTGAGGTTGACACATCTATCCATACTACAGTGATGCACCAAACATAGGAACATTTTGTTAAAAGTATAATTTTTAGTCTTGAGGAACGGAGGAGGAATGTGTCGGGCTTGTCAACTCAGTAATTCTTTTACTCTCAGCTCCACAGAAATCCTTTTGTTCTACATCTAATTACTATTATCTCGTATTCCAGTATGTTCAAGACCAGATTGTTTAGCTTGTAACATATGGATGGATTTCCCTCCTTCTCCTACCCAATTACAGTTTTACAGTCTAGGAAACTTTAATAAAAAAATTACTTTAAAGTAATCTGTATCTCTCCCCACTTACAATAATTTATATTAATCATGTTGAATTGATTGCTTCTAATGATCAAGGCAAAAGATTTTCATGTATTTTAGTAAATATCTGTACTGTACTGCTTTATTCAAGGAAGTTATCCTCCTGATGGCAGCCTTTATTTTTATTTTTAAAAAGATGGCCACAGATTTTAATCACACATGGGAGAATTTCCTTTCAGCCAATGAATATAGGTGGGACACTGTAGAATACAGTAATTATACTATGGATGAGTAACCACTCATCACAAGGATGAGTGAACGGTGTGAAGCCACTGCCAAGCAATTAAGAGCAACTCTCCTCTGAGCAGCACAAGGAGAACAGTTTCAAAAATCCAGGTGAATCCTCTTTTTGTCAGTGATACACAGTGACAAAGAAGGGCTCCTCAAGGAAGAACGTCTATCTGAACCAATTCAGACACTAAAATTGCTTACTGTTAGGGACTCCATCTTAAGGCTTGCAACATTCTCTACTCTGTTTTATCACAAATATGCGCTGACTGTAGGGTTGAAGTTTAAGACATAAGAAAAGAAAACCCCTAGAGTCTCAGCTGTGACTGCAGTCAGTGCAATGCAATGCTGATTTAAACCACAATCCAATCTCAGTTCTAAAAATCAGAAAAAGGATTTATTTTGCAGGCAGATAAAGTAGTAGAATGTCAAGCTTAGATTGCAAAATTGGCTGCTTCTGCCTTGGTACATTTTAGCTTTTCTGTGTAATGGGAACCTTTAGCACCTAGAAGCAAGAAGGGCAGCAGAGCAAAGTGGCTTGTCTTTGCCCCTTCCAAACTGAACTTGTCAGAGCAGAGAGAAAATAGCTGAGAAAAGTTGTCTGTGTAGGACCATTACAGCAAGATCAAGACACGTTCAAGTAAAAATTAAGGAAAAGATAAGAAACAGAATGCAATTTAAATAAGCCAGGGTATTAATCCAGGACTAAGAGGAACCAAACGAATGTCCAGATCCCCACTGCTTTATTGTCCTACCTGGGGTGAATCATTTCCCTCTCTACATCACTAGGTTCCCACTAGTAAAGTAGCAAAAGACACAATAAGCTCTTCATTGGTGTGCTTTGTTTCCACCGATGAAACGCCCTAAAATAAGAGCTAGGCATTAGATCCCAAATTTAACTTAAAGTTAATTGACTCAAATTGACTTAAACTGAGAATACCTGAGTATCTATGGCCCTTGATACTTTGGCAGAGAGAAGGTAACTGCATCCTCTTGTCATGATAATGTGTCTTCATCTGCTTCAGGTTTCTGGTATTTTGTGTAAATTTAAGTCCCAACTCAAAGAAACTGTGACCAAAATTGCAGTGCTAGATGATCAAACTAAATTAATAGACATCAGATCCCATTCTAGCGTCAAACACATCTACAAATTCTACGGTAAACCAATATCAACCAGCTTCATGATTCTGAAAGTAACAAAAAACCAACCTTATTTTTCTTTAAATCCATTTCTTCAGCTTATTATTAAAGATACCAAAATGAAATCACTTAGAATTACTAGGAATCACTGTAAGAAAAATCAAGACAAGGCAAAAAGCCTGGCTTAACTGCAGGCAATAGAGAAAAAAAACCAAATTTGCAGTTGTGAAACATTCATTTTCATTCCTGATGAAGCAAAAAGGAGTCTGAAACCAAAGGATCATCTTTGCTGTTGTGTTAGATCTTCCATAGTTATCTACCTATTTAAGCTTTGCAGACAGACATCTGTGAACTTTCAGACAATATGAAACAAACAGAATATTCAAAATATATCCGAACCTCGTCTACTGTCTCTTCCTCCTATTAAATGTAATTCCTATTTATTTTTCAAGAAGGATTTCAGCTCACAGGTTCATATGCTCAATGATACTAAAGAATCAAAAGCAGCTGTTGTTTTCCACAAGTACTGCAAGCACTTTGGAAGTTATAAAGGACTTATTTTTAGTTGAGTGGTATGCTAATACCCCATTAGATGAGTACTTCACTGCAGTAACACAAGAAACGCAGCTACCTACAGCTACAGCAATTGTTCAGTATCTCATCCCTATAGATTTCACTGCTGGTGAGCATGTATCCCATCAGGTTCTTTTGGTCAGCAGCATCATTAAGGTTTGGTTCTGTTGTCACAGCCAAACAAAACACAGAAAAAGCAACTGCCCAATGTTCCAGGATAAGTATCTGTAATTTAAGCACAAAATTATAGAGTGCCTGATCATAAGCTGACATAGTGGAGAGTACTACCTAATCAGAGAAGGCAGCATGTAATAACCAGCATCCTTACAATATCCTCAGATGAGAAAATCCAGTGGGATGCTTGATTAAAGGGCTCTGGATAAAAATGGCTGTTAAATTGTTCCTACAAAACTCATAGAAAGTCTAATTTTTTTCCAGTGGTGAAACCAGTGCAAAATCTGCTGAAATTAACATTAATGTTAACAACTGCTGACTCCAACAGACAGGGCTGGGCAAATGACCCACATACGTATAAGGATGGTGGCTATAGTCAATCCATACACTCAACAGAAGGCCATGGGCTCAAAAGTAGTAACTTATTTGTAGCTTTCACTGGGTAGTGAAACATATAACAGGGAAAGAAATTTGCAAGTTACACAGTAAATGTTTTACTATTGAAATAAAACTCTTTCTAGGCACCAGAAAAAAAAATTCTGGCCTTACAGATTTTGTTACTGAATATTCACACTACTGACAAGGTAGTTAGTACATGATGACAAGCTGAAGTTTTAGATAGTTTCTTCCCAAGTCTGCCAACACAGGGCTGGAATCCATAGAAGGGACCCACTCCCTGACAACACTTCATCTGGCAGCTATAAGAAACCCACTTCTCTCCATTTACTTTGCCAAAATGAACGTGAGGCTAAACAAGGTAATTTTTGAAGTCAGCACTGGCATGGTGCTGGAAAGTAAGTCCAGAAAAATTTGTTTATTGCTGATCTACCACTTTCATACACCACGTTCAACAGGTCATCAAATGGAATTTCAGACTACTTTAACAAGTATTCAGCGTGCTATCCTTCCTTGATGTGTATGCAGACTTTGTTTCGTAGCCAAGAACACAAGCAAACAAGATGCTCTCAGATGTTAACCCTTCCTGCTGTGTCAAGCGAGCCATCAGACACCATACCCAAAAGCACTGGCAAAGGCTCATGCTCTGGATACAGAAGAGTGCAACTAAAGAATCACTGCCTTTAATCAAGGAACAGCCAGCACCACCAGCTACTCTACACAAGGTGGAAGACGCTTCTTGACCCTGTTTTTTGACATTGTTCATATCAAAATTCTCCCGCATTACTTCTGTGACAGGTGTGCCTGCATCTGTCTCTCCTCAAGTCATTTTAGAGCAGGAAACTACCCTGCCTTAATAAATTACAAAATAAATCTGATAAAGGCAGAAATCCAAGCAAGCAGCACAGAGCTGTCAGTCATGAATTTCAGGTTACTGACAAGCATACAGCAGAAAACAGGCCAGTAATGTAATGTGCCAGATCTCATAACTCCCTGCACAATTATCAAAATACCATGCTACCTACCTACATCACGTTGCAGCTGGATATTATATTGTATCCTTCCAGTAACAGCAAAGTTACATTTTGTTTTTATCTCCATTCATTTATTCAAGATTACATTAGGGTATGTTAACCCAGCACGTCACTAACAGCTTGCAGTCTCTCTCCGTACTGCGATCAGCCTTTGTTCTTGCATACAGAAGACAGGAATGAATGGCAGATAATCTGTATTCACACTTCAATACACCCCTGGGTCTTGCAGGAATAGTTAAATACATTTTCATGTGCCACACTGAAATGGAGGAAAGGCAGTTAGCTAATGCTATTTTGTGGAATAGCTACTATGAGATCAATGTAAAACTAAAGACCCATCCTGAAAAACTCTGGTTTTTCAGGTCGCAATGCCTTTTTAATTGAAGGAGAAACTGAGGGCACCTCACACTTTGCACATTTAGATGCACAGTATGACTGACTTGTCTCTTTCAAGCTACTATGAAGTGTCAAACTCCAGTCTGATCCTTGTGCCCTGCCAATAACCGATACAGATGCTTTCCCAATATTCTGAAGAGGCTGTCAAATAATGTTTTGATGTCTACATTCTCCATTCAGTTGGCTTAACAGATGAAAGCACAGGTTTATTATTAAAACATTTTCAGCTTTCAGTTTGTTGTACCATTAAGTTATTGGCCAGGACTTAGGGAACAAACTTTGAAAACAATACAAGAACATGCTCATTTTATAATTCCTTAAAAATAATTTACTAAAACTTCAAAGCATCCAACAATTGGCTGTTCTCAGTGAGGGACTACAGGACAGAGCCTGGCATTCAAATAAGCAAAAGATAACAGATACATCTTGGAAGACAGACTCTAATGTATTCTGACCTGCATAGGTAAGCTTGTAAAGCTGGGGAAAGAGAGGATCACAAAACCATACTGACCTTTTAAATCTCACTCATGTCCCACAAGTAGGAAAAAGCCTGTGCAGTACAAAGAGGGGCAATAGGGCAATAGTAGTTGTGCACTCTGAACTCAGAGCACCCTCCACTTGCAAGCATGCATGCTGTAGTGACGATTTCCAGATTAGACACAGGGTCATTGCAAATGATTTCTTCTAAATGTGAGTATCTAGCCAGATGTTTCCACAACACCTAGTAGGCTTCACCTGGACCACGTATGCAGGAAATGCTACTTCGTGAAAAAGCAGCAAGGGCAACACAGCACAGAAGAGCTACCAAATGACACAACTGCCTCTTTAGCCAAGCTGCAAGCTCAAAAGTGTCTGCTTTAATTAAAAGCATTTCCATCCAACAGAATTGTCAAGGTCATTACAATGAAGCGTAAAAGATAATTTAGTCAGAAGTCTCTTCAATAAAATCTGGTAGGAGGGACTGAAGAGCCTCCCACATCAAACAGAAAGAAGAGCCGATGTCTAGCTACTGCTTCCCCATGGCAACTCTTCCAGTGGCTGTGATGGGGGCAGAGTATTGCCAGCTCTGGGGAAACCTTGACTCAGAGGAGCATCTCTTCTCCTCTCTGTAACTTTAAGCTTCAGGCAAGCAGTGCAAAGAAAACCAGTAAGCCGCCTTCTTAAAATGGCAAATACAGGTTTTCTCTCTGTACTGTGTAGTGTGACAACACAAGTCACTTTTGCATGCTCCATCACTTCTCTCCACCATGCCCCACTGCAGTTAAACAGGCAGAGTGCGGACAAGAAACCGTTCCTCATCTCATAAGCAACTAGCACAATGGACTTCATCCATGATTGCTCCTCTAGCACCAGCTCAAACACATTAATAATAACAAAATACTTTTTTTTTTTTAAAGACCACCTGAAATTAACTTCAAGTAAATGTTTTCAAAATAATTTCTCTATTCTAAAGCTCATTTTCTAGCTACCTCGAACCATTACAAAAATTTAGGTATCTGAGCTTAAAAAATGAAAATAATAATGATCAGAATTCTTCAAATATTATTAGCAGTCTGCACACCAAATTTCATAGGGATATGTTTGGGAAGCTGGGTAAGTTTAAGAAAGGTTATGGCTGTGATGCAAAGTTGCTGGAGAGGGCGATGAGTTCTCAGAAAGAGAACTGAGCTAAAAACAATGCATTAATGAATTAAATGAAATTATTTTAAAAAAATTCCTTGGGAAAGGCATTAGAAAAAACAGTTTGCCATTAAAAAAACCTTTGGAGTGCACTGCCCGGTCCAAATCCAATAAAGAAACAACCATTCAGATAGAAACAGGATATAAACTTGGGTAACAGAGAGCTGTTATTTGACCTGAACTACCCATATGCTTTTAACTAGCTTGCAAAATAAAACCATTTCAACTGTTTTCAATTTCTTCAAGGAACATCACCCATGAAAGAACCACAGCTATTTCACATAATTCATAACTATCTGGAAAACAAAATGCTTGTTTAGAGCTATACTTAGTGCTTTTTACCACAAATATCTCTGAAATGTACAGTGACAAGATGCAGCATATATAGACCACGAGATTTTATTTATTATTTTTTATAGAAATATTTTATATTGAAATGTCTTTTACAGAATCTTGGATCATTTTGCTGAGTACTATCCAAACAAACCATTTTGCACCCAAATTTCCAACATTCACTATAGATCACTGTATAATATTTCTAAATCTCAGACAGATTTACTTCAAGATATTTAAATTCTAACAAATAAATTTAGCAAGTAGAAAACCCAGTAAAGAACATCCCAGGAAAGCTTTTGCTTCTAGCCACACAAAACCAATCAAAGCTGGAAGAAAATTTCTTGCAGATCAATCAGTGTCCATTTATGAAGAGGTGAACCAACCCAAGTGCTTCATGCGAGAAAAGTTAATGCACTAAATGATGCACTCCCTGCAATGGTCACGGTACCTTGTAGCCTAAGTTCAAACAACTAAGCCACTCTGTACTTGAGTTTTACATAAAGCCAAAGATAAAAAACAAAAACACCAGGCCTAAGCAGTTTGGATGTAAGGAAAAAAAAATAAGTTATTCATTAGAATCCTCCTGCAGATGCTTCATTCATTTCCAACACAGATGTTAGCTAGTGTCTCAAGTGAGGGGCAACAGTTCGCATTACTCAGTTGTTTCAATAAGCAAAGGTGTTGATCTGCATTGAAGATGCTGACCTGCAAAGCTGGCTGGCAGCCACTGCCAGCTGCTCTGTTTCTGTGAAGTTTGGGATAGTTCTGGAGAAGTGACAAGGGAAAAGACCTGATCCCTTCTGAGCAAGAAGAATCACTGCGGGAGCTAAGCAAGCTAAGTACTCAAATGCCTTTGATATAAAAATGATAATGAAAAAGAGCAGGTATGATAGAGAAATAGAGAAGTTACAGTAAGACCAATGAAATTAATTACTTTAAACCAGAAGAGCTGAGGAAGAAATATAGATAATAAGTACTTTTTTCCAAACTTTCAAGTTTTAAATTTTATTTTGTGTTACTGTTTGTCTGCTTAGGGGATCCAACACACTTGCAACAGGCTATCACTTACATCATGCTTTTCATTCAGATGCACCAAATAACATTTCAAACAGACTAATCTTCTGATATATGAAATTGCATTAATAGATGAAAACTAACTTCAAAGAGATCAATGATGAGATCAAGAAGAACCCAAATTTGAAGACACTATTTTGTTTCAAATGCATTTCTTCAGCTACACAGAAAAATGGATTTTCAAGGTAGTCTTAAATCTAAATGTAATTATGTCCTTATTATGTAGAAGCACATGAATAAGAAACCAGGAGGATAGAAGTGATAAAAAGCCATGACATTATTTTGGAAGAGTCCTTCAAAGAATCAAATCTGAAATAATACACAGGCAGCGAGCTCTGGGACTTTTAACTGTCTGAAGGCATTATCAGTCTGAGGACAAAATTACTCTAAACTTCAGCAGAGATGAAGATCCCAAATCTACCAGCTTCTGCATTTAGCACCCTGCAGGGCAGCTTGGAAAGGAAAGCACAGGGCTCTCAGTCTCTGCAGCAGATTGGTTTACAGAGTTTGATAAAACCTGACGTGGGACAGAAGAACGGTAACCCTTTCCCACTTCGACAACATGCTTCACAAGCCAGACTTAGTAGTTTCTGATGGAAAAAAAAAAAAAAAGTCCACAAGGAAAAAAACCCAGCAAGGATGAAATCATTCTAAGTGAAAAAGAAGTTTTACAGTTTCAAGTTGTTGCTGGTTCTTGGTGGCTCCAGAATTAACAAGGTTATGCTGGGCAATGACAGTTTTTGATGCAGAGAGACAATTCTGGGGGAAATTAAACTTTATTTTCAAAGGGATGCTTAAAGATCTTCTACAGACATACCTGTATTTCTTTCTTTCTTAGAATCCTTACTTACAAGCAGACCTCTTGCTGATAACTTTCTCTTTCAATGACTTGCCTGTTTGCAGAAGATACATTTATGTCCTCTCCAGAATCTGGCCCCAGCACTGGCATTTTGTCAGGTGCTGCTGGTTCTTGCCCAGTTGCCCAGTGAAGGGTTTGAGAAATGAAGATTATTCTATGAAAATCCTGAAGTGTTTGCTATTTAAGGACACTGCATACCATTATGAAAGGTAATAAAAAACTCTTCAGTGAAAAATGTAGTCAGCAACTGTCCTAATTATCAATGGAATTTCTAATGGAATTAGATTAGTGCTCTCACTTGTAAAGACAAGACAACAATAATTCACGGAAAACGTTCATCCCAGAAGACTCATTAGAACAACCTCCAAAGATTGCAAGCAATTGAGGAGAGACTTTATCTTCAAGCCTGATTTCCTAAGGAACTAATGCTATGTAGGGCAATTAAAATCCTAAGAGAAAACCTTAAGGGGCAGCTTCAGACTATAACACCATGAACATTACAAATCCATCTCAACAGAAACAATCCTGAAATAAAGTCCTTATTTTCTTTATTACCAAGAGAAGCCTTTAATAAAATAGCAAAAGCCAAGCAGTAATATATTTTCTTGGGTTAAAAAAAAAAATTAAAAAAATTCAAGATTCAATAGCTGTCACAGCAACATGCAAGTGACAAGGAAAATTCTGCCCCAACACCCCTCTTCCCCAATAGCTTCTGGCCTCACATTATCACTGCTGCCAGCACTGACTGTGATGTATCTGAAGCTGCAGTTGAAAATATAGCATTGTCCCAGGTGAATTCATGCTGGCGATACTATACTTAGTGTCTTCTGGAGGATTTTTGCTGATATGCTAATATTATTGTGGTGAGGAATCAGAATGACATGATTTGAGCAGGTCTAGAAACGACAACTGTGCGGATGATCTCTTAAAAACTGAAGACCATAAGAACTAAAAACTACAAAGGTTACAGTCATAAGCACACCATGAATTGTCCAGAGTCATGAACTGCAGGATGTTATATTCAAATTCCAACTCTCCTGCATTTTCACCATAATATTCTTACAAATGTACAACCCACACACCCCCTCAAAATAAAATCACAATGTCTACAAACAACATCCTAGCAGCTTATAAAGCCAACTGAAGACAGATGGACTAGACATACAGTCAGTGACAACCAGAGTTGCTAAATTTCGGCAGCTACAGTTAAAACCCATGCTTTTTAAATCCTGGGCCAGAACCAAACATTAAAGTATCAAAAAAACTAGCTACAAGCTTTGCTACTGATCTAGCCATGGAAAAGGCAAGGAAACAATTAAAGCTGCCTTTGCTGACAGCAGCAGAAGATAGCTAGGGGAAAAAAAGACAAAACCAAGACCCCTTTTACATAGGGCTGTTGTGCTGCATGTTCTTTAAAGCCAGGCAGACATCTGGGAAATACAACCATGCAAGTACAAATCAGGATGATTGGCACCTGGAGTGCCGGTGGGAAGCAGCACACTGACCCCTCTGCATCCAGGAGTGACGGGGTGTTTCCAGCAATAATTACATTGAGTCTTACAACAGCCTTCATACCTCTGCCTGGGGCAAGCAAAGAGAAGGCCACAAAGGCTCAGCATTAGTTATCTTCTTTTGATGCAATCGCCAGTTACCTGGAGGCAGCAAAAGAGGGGACATTCCTACTGTTCACTGCATTCCTGCACTCTGTAATTGGAAAAATGTATTGCTGCTTTCAAGATGCAAATAAAATCAGGGCTCACGGAACTAATTAAAAAGTTTGTGTTTAAGATTGATCCTTGGCAAATGCACACTTACTCTGATTAGATTTCTCAGCTTTGGCACTTCAGACCTGCTGGTAAGGTCCCATGAAAGAAGACGTGCTTTTCACAAGACTGAAAAAAATCCCTTCCAGAGTGCCATCTATGCACTGAATACTCCCAGATAAGTTTCACTGAGAAGATGGAAAGATCATGCAGGAAAATAACACAGGGTGATGATCCTCAGCTTCTCCTATTAAAACAACTCAAGACTCTATGGATGAACAACTAATTCATGCCTCCTAATCTGCAGGATGACAAAAATTGCTTTAGCCTCTTAAAGTGCACCATATACACATATACAAGGTAAATATACCTAAAACGGGACACAGCATTAGCACTCTTGATATGGCAGACCTAGGTGAGCAAGAAAGCTAAGGAATATTTGGGAAAATGTTTCTACTTTAAGCCACAAGAACAGCATAATGAATTTTCCTGTTGTGTATCGCACATATGGCTTTGAAATGTTTCTTGGCAAAGGCAAACACTACTAGGAAATACAAGGGTTTTTAAGGAACACAGCAATGTCCTGAGGTAGTATCTCAAAACAACTATGACAGACATACGTATGGAAAGTATTTTCTAGGTTTCAGCTAAAAACAGCAGACACAGCACTCATAGCACCTCTGGCTAAGGAATACACAAGTCTTGAACTACTAGGCTGAGTTGGTATTGTACTACTCTTGTTCTTTCAGTATTCGGCCTACCTGGCTGCCACAGAAAGCAAACCAATAGAGCTCTCTTTGTTCACTGTACAAAACAGCAAGTCCCACATTTTTAACATATCATTTTTAAGTGAGTAGTCATTAAAACTTATTCACTTGCATACTGCTTACAAATCTGTGGAATCGATTCAGTTGACAATTAATGGCTCTGGTCATCCACATAATTACTGACAGGCTGACTTCTCCGCTAACTCCAAAGCGGCCCCAGCTAATTAACTAGTAAGCAGTTCTTTACATTCAACAAGAAAACTCACACTACCAAACTGATGAAATTGTATCAGTGTGAGAAGACTGAATGCCCCATCCCTGGAAGTGTTCAAAGCCAGGCTGGACAGGGCTTTGAGCAACCTGGTCTGGTGGAAAGTGACCCTGCCCGTGGTGGGGGTGCTGAACTAGATGATCTCTAAGGTCCCTTCCAACCCAAATCATTCTATGATTCTACAAGTGTCTGGAAACACCTTGTTTAGTTTACATAGAGACACCAATCATCTTTTTATACTTACTGAGCTCTAAACCAAGAGAGGATGGTTGCTTATCTTCCAGTGATTGAGACCTAACTGCAGTGCAATGTGGGCACCAGGAATGTTCCAAAAAGTAACACTACAAAAATGACCGATACAAACTTTTCCTAAGCTGGAAACAATTATGAGTTAAATGAGAGGGGGTGAAGGGAAACTACAATTTTATCTGAATGCTTAAGCCACAGTCAACAAGCTTGCAAGGTTTTAGTTTAAAAACCGGTTGAGTGTGGAAATTGGCACCAGATCTACAGAAACACAGTGATGAAACAGGATGCAGTCAACATGCTGGAGGGCAAACCCACCATCCAGAGGGACCTGAGTGGGCTGGAGGAATGGCCAACAGCAGCCTCAGGAGGCCCAGCAAGGCCAAAATGCAAAGCCCTGCTGCTGGGACACACTCAGCCCCTGCACTGGGAAAGTCCCAGCTGCTGGGCTGTGGACAGCCCTGCTGGGAAGGCCTTGGGGCAAGGACAGGCTGAGGGAACAGGGTTTGTTGGTGGAGAGAAGGCTTTGGGGGACCTGAAAGCAGTCCCCTAATACTGATGAGAAGGTTACCAAAGGACGGAACCTTCTTGGAGGTGCATAACAAGACATGAGATTGAGCTCATAAGCTGAAAGGGGGGGCTGTCTTACTGCATATATGGAAAAAGATTACCATGTGAGTAACTAAGCTTTGGAGCATCCAACATCACTTGATGACAACGGAGCCTTACAAAATTGATTGCAATGATGATGAAATCACTTGAAAGTACCATTTAATGCAGACAAATAAAGGGGTCCTATCACTGAAAAATGTGGCAGACAGTATCCTCTGTCTCTGAAAAGGTCTTTTGATGAAAATAAACAATTACAACACAGGTCTCTAGATCACTTCTATAGCTGATAAGAAGGTAGGTTTTGGATACATAAGCAGAAGACTAGCAAGTCTGAATATTAATATAATCTATTCATCTGGCATTTGCAAAAATGGTTGATGACACTACCCAAATTCATTGTACAGCCTTCCAAAAAATTACGACATCTTGCAAAGTGTGTGGGGAAGACCTGCAGAATTACTAAAGCTGCATAAACAAGCATATATACATCAAAAAATAATACAAAAGCAACTTGACGATCACTGGCTGAAGGAAGTGGAAGGGAAGAAGTACAGTAACTGACAGCTCCTTCCTGGAGCTGAAGGAGGCCCCCAAGAGCTGGAAGCTGAAGCTTCACTAATTCAGATCTCCTATAAGATACAGTTTTTAAAAAACAATTGATTTAATAACTTGAGGTCTGAATTTTGTATCATTTTTACATCTTAGAACAAGGCTACTTTCCCAAAAGCTACAACTACATGCTCAGGTATAAGCCATAGACTTGATGCAAAAATGAAGAGGTCCCTTATGTAGGAAGAGATTATTATTGTCCCTTCTAGCCTGATCTGTAACACAAATACAACACAACTATTTTCCAAGAACCAATAATGATTTGGTATCTATTAAGTGACTTCTAGCATCTGCAAGGCAGCAGTCATTTATGATGACTTAATACCAGCCTACAGAACTGAACAAACTCCAGTCTCACATTTTCACTAACCAGAGCCAGGCTTCAGATTAGCTGTTAACCTCTCGGGCAGCTGCACTTAGCCTGGAATGTCAGCAAAGGGATCCCAGGATTTCAAATCTGAAATGACATCAGTAAAATACTGAGTCATCTCCTCCAAGGAGAGCCACAGAAGACAGCTCAAGCTGCATTTGTTTCGGCTGTTACAGGCCATATACTCCCACCCTGTCAAATGACCAAAAGCATTTTCTTACAGTATCTGTTTGACACAGATGTTTGAATACAAAAATATCTGTATATAGATATATTTGCACATCCGTTTGTATGTAGAGCATGCATGTGTACATATACACTATTGGTATAAGTGTATTACACATAAAAATGTCTCGGGGAAATTCATTAGCATTCCCATATTAATTATATCATGCATTGCAAGTATTTTCTTAAGAGACAGGGCAGAACAGCAGTTTGACTTTACAGCAACGTGCTTATATGTTACATGACATCTATACCTAAGAGACAAAAAAACCTAACTGAAAAACTAAACGATGCTGCAACTGCATCGTTTGAGGCTAATTGTAAAAGCAGCATTTCTCTCCCTTGCATAATTTATTCTCTCCAGGCAGCCATAATTGATTTTGTCTTGATTTTGCTGTAAGACATACTATGGAAAATCCAGCGCTACCTGGTGCTATCATTATCAATTAAATACTTAAACTAAATTCAGATAAGCTCCAAAAAAAGTTAACATTGAAGAATATTAATTTTACAGATGCCTGTGAGAGGACTATTGAGAGTCAACTACATAAAAAATGTTTGTTAAAAAAATACTTTTAATTTAGAAAACTGTCGAAAAAATCACTCAATTTCACTTTCACTTCTTCCACAGCTGCTGTTGTATGGAGAAAAAAAAAGCTTCCATGCTATTAGTGTGTATTTTGAGTGCTCAGATCTCTGGGTTTTTTTCAGAGGTGTGTTTTTAAAAGCAGGCAACATTCTTCCTTTCTGTGGACTCCCAAGACTTCCAATTTCTGAATGAGGTTGAGAGATGCAGGAAAGCAATTTCTTAATATTTCATCACTCTTTGGGAAGAGACAATTGCTGCCTGGCTGGTCTGAGGTCTAGCAATTTCCTTTAAGCACTGGCGAGGCTTGCCTATCACAGCCTCAACACATCTGACATAAGACCATTCTAGTACTGAGAGTGTCTCTCCTTACAAAAACCTACCCAGACACCAGACAAACCACTTTCCCTCTGGCAGTTAGAAGAAGAAATCGTGTCAAATTTGACACTCAGCAATAGCTGTGTAGCCTCACCATTCCCATAGAGCTACAAATTTCCCTGGCAAGATATTAGAGAATAATTTAGCCTAACAATGCAAACAAAGAAAACTACTCAGCCTGCTACCTTCACTATGCTGCTTTTGTTTCTTGGGCTGTATGCCCGCTCTGTGACTACTTTCAGTGTTTTATGTCTTGGAAGGCTTCCTGGCACTCTTTGCCAAAATGATATAACAAAACCCCTCTTCCAGAGCAGGTTTCTATTAAATTTCTCCCAACTCAGGCTTATGTTCTCATCCCAGCCCTGCAAACGCTAATACCAGAATAGCTACAAGATCTCATTAAACAAAAAATAGGCAGAAAGATAAACTTGCAGTCCTGATACTCCCTCTTGAAAAAAATGAGATAAATTAGGTGTACTGCCTGACTGTATTTTCAATGAACTCTTTAAATAAACATTTAACTGGAAGTTTTCTTCAATCTTTAAGGTTAACTTCAGCAAAAGTATTGGAAAAGTTTAATTAAAACAAGAGATGTTGAACATACCAAGTGTATGCACCAAGTGACAGAACTTCAGAGATCCATATGATGAAGTTAATATTTTAGTTCACCTCTACCTTCATGCTCAATCATGCTTGAGAGGTACACCTCACAGATGTTCACCAGGCCACTAATCAATACCAGGTTTTGCTTTGCCCAGTCCATAATATACACAGAACAAGTAGGATCAGTAAAAAGAAAGTAAATTTCCACTCCTGTCTTTTAATTGTGCCAATAGATTAATAAAACCATGCAACATAGGAGTTGTGAAGAAGTTGCCTTTTGAAAGAGACAGAGAAGGATGAGATCTTTCTGCAGATCTTTTAAGGTAAAGGCTACTCATGCAACTGTGCCAAACTGATTCATTATCATTTGCTGCACAGAACATGTACAACTTCAGGGAAAATCTCAGAAACCAGAAGGAAAAGATCACCTATTTTTGGGATATGACTACATTATGGTCAATGATTCTAGCATATGGTGAGTAACACTACTGTGTCGAGTTTACTTTCCCAGATAAACCACATTTTGTTTGAATATCTGGTTGCTGATACAGTGAGTCACTTGACTGCACGAAGAACCAGCTCAAATGCTTTAAAAGGACTGACTGGGAATTGCCGAGTACAGTATGTACATTTGTTTAGGAACAACATGCTTTAAATAAAACGCTGACTCACCTTGTCGCGCAAATGATGCTCTGCAGCCTCAATATTCAAAGGATCATCAAAATTCAAAAGATCCTGAAAAAGAAATTGAGAACATTACAGGGTTCCCACTCACTGCATCATACAAGGCATCTAAAGCCCTAATGAACAATATAACGAAACAAAGTAAACAAGACCAGCAAGTGTAGTGGCATTTTCTCACTACCTTGATAGGTATTCCCTGCCAAAGGTAAATGCAAATGAGTTTGACGACTGCAAACCAAATCACAAGTCAATTGAAGTATGACAGCAGCAAGGCATTCAACCCCATCTGGCGGCACACCATGCACAGCCCCATGATGCTTCCTTCTGGCAATGATCCATTTCTGATTGAAAACTGAGACAGTTTTAAATCAAACTTTGAAGGAACATTCAAAGTTTCAAGGGGCACAATTCCTGTTGATTTTTGTTCAAGGGTAAAGTAAACCCCTAAAACCCCCTGCAAACAGGGTGATGATAAAGCAGGAAAAGTTTCCTTAATATCATCTCTATAGCAAAGCAATTTCATGCCCTCTGTGAAGAAACTATATAACCTGGAGCTTGACAGACAGGAAAGTTTTAGTGCAAAGGGAAAAACAGGGCCCAGAGGAAAGGGAGTGTGAAGACCCCAAGAGCTAAGGGCACACAGGGGCAGGGAGCAGAAATAGTCAAAATAAATCTCAGGTCTACCAGTTTAATCTCAAATATTAACTTCAGAAGGAGAAAGGGTCTAGGGTTAAAAACAGTGGAGACCAAGATGCTCACAGAACGGGAATAATCATTAAAAATAACAGTGAATTACAACACACACACACCCTTCTTCCTTGCAGCCCAGATCATTTTCCCCTGTTTAAGGTTAGCCTGCGACAGCAGTTCACAAGTGTGAAAGGTTTGTGTCACTCTCTGACTCGTTTTCAAGCACCAAACCTCCCATTTCGCTCAAACCCAGACACCAATACACCTCATTTTCACTCACTTTCTTCAAGAAAGCACTAAAAGAATCTGCAAGGCTAGCACAATGCAGTATCATCAGCTCTTCAAAACCTAATTATTTTTAAGAAGCTGGGTGTGACGGAAATCCAAGAGGCAAGCTAGGAAGCACAGCTCTTACTCGCCATGGCAAATCCCTGTGGTCTCTGAGCCATGACCATCACTCTCTGCAGCTGTTTGCCTAACGGATTATTTGTGTGTGCAGTTCTGCCTCTAAAGCCACTCCTTTGTACCTCCAGTGGATTTCGCTTTCTTCCAGTTACTTAGCATGCAGTGGGAGACTAACTGTGAAATGCAATTACTTTTTGTTGAAAAGGCAAATGCTCTCCAATCTTCTAAATCAATTTACCAAAGTTGTAGTTGAAACAAACAAGCCTTTGGATGCCAGGAAAGCTTAGGAGACTGTAGCCTGTCACTGGCTTGGTCTATGCTAGAGGTTTTAGAAATGCACCATGATCCCGGTGATAGTGCTGGGAGCACAATCACTGCTCTGCCTCCTCCTCCTGCAGGTAGTGGTGGAAGAAATTCCTCTCTCTGAAAACAGGTTGGGGCTAGTGAAGCCCACAGCGATGCTTCTCATCCAGAGCTTTTCACAGCCTCCTCCCCACACCCTGGCATGGCTGGGGCAGCTGTTTCCAAAGTCTACAAATGTGGCAACCAAATCAGTGCCTTTCTTTGCTTTCTCCTGACCTTCCTACCCAGCAGCAATGGCTGTGAAGGGAAACACAATCCTGGACTCCATAGAAAAGGACAGCTTTTGTAAAGTCTCTCTCCACCTGTAGGGCAAAAGCAGCTGTTGCATCTTGCCTGCCTCTTGCAGCTTCCTGCCCTCTCCATTCTCAAGTTGCTCCTGTAATTATGAGGCATAGGTTTCTTGCTCCCATCAATCTAAGGAAAAGGGGCAAAATGGGATCCCTGAACAAAACCACATAATTTCTGCAACAAGTCGGGGTTTATGCGAATTCTGTGGGTTGCTACTGAGGCCCTTGAACAGGAATATAAGCATTCAAAACAGGAACAAGACTGCAGGAGAGAAATCTTTAAAGAACACCACCTTTTTTAAAGAACAACACAATTCCTTCTCAGAGCAATATGAATTTCTATTTCCTGAAAACCGGTGGAAGGAATTTCATACTGTGTGGAAGATCCCAAGTTACTTATTACCAAAATATCCCATAATAAATTTGTAACCAAAAGCAAACAATGTACAAAAAAGCTGGCATTTCAGACAGTCTGTATGAGTCTTACAGTTATACAAACAATAGCACAAACTGATTTCATATTTGCACAACACCCACTGAAGCCAAAGGAAATAATGACCTTAAGAGGCAACAGATGAGGTTCACGTTAAATGACGCTGAAACCAAACCAGGCAGGAAAAAAGTAAGTGGGTATGCAAAAATATTCATTTACTTACAGTGAATAAAGAGTTTAATCCCCAGACAACATCCTACAAAGGAAAACCACAATCAGTTAGGCATGCATTTCAGGCGTTTTTAACAGGTTCACATACGTTATTTTTCTATTAACCCATGAGATTACTGGAATTCAAATCTAGATTAAGGGTGATATTTTACTTATTTAAATCAAAATATTGAAAGAGCTTTCCCATTACATGAATACTTGACATTTAGAAGTCACCAAAACCCAAATGTTGCATATTCAATTACAAGTTCAGAGTTTTGTACTGATAGGAGCCTTATTCCTGTTGCTAGTCTGCTTAAGGAGAGCAATACCTTAGTATATGCCACTAACTGAAAACTGTACTGCTTAGTTCAAAGTGTGCATATAAAACTTAATTCAGCAGTTCATTCTTAAAAAATTAAAATGGTGTCAGACAAATATTTGAAATTTTGTCAAAATATCAGAGGAAAAAAATTAGATTTAGTATGAGTATGGAAAAATACCATTCTTATTTGAGCATGTCTCAATTTTACTGCCTTTAAGTATCTATTTAAAGACAGCTGAGTAGAGAGGGTTTGCAATTCCTGCAGACAGATTCAGGGGAATCTGCCCCCAAATGGTGTCATCAAACACAGCTTATTTTGGTGTTCTACTAGCACTGACCTCAGAGTCCGCATCGTCCATTTACAACCTTCAAAGACTAAGAAAATGAACAAAATCCAAATATCACAGGAATAAATCTAAAAGGATCACCCACCACCAACTCTGGGGCTATGTTGAGGAAAGATTATTTTCTTCAGCAGCAACCTAACTAAGCTACCCTACTGCAAAATCGCACTGAAGTCTGGGCCCTGGAGTTCACACCTACCAGACAATTAAGATCAACCTTACACCTCCTACCCTTACAGCCTCCTAGCGTTTGGCTGCCTACCCATGAAAACCACGCTGCCTGATATCTGCTAGTGGGACAAATGCTGCACATTAATTGTTTCATGGCTAAAATGTACCTTTTACAATAAAGATAAAGCCTCAAAGTAAAAACTTCCTATCCACAGCAAAGAACTTCAGTGAACATGTTTCAGCTTGATTCCTGTTCTGGGCCCTCTGCTAAGAGTGGTGGACCACAGAAATCAATATTCCTTAAGAACACTATCCAATTATGTCCTAACGAAAAAGATACAATGTCAGCATTATCTGGACAACAACCTCTCACGATCTGATTTTCTTCTGCTCTTGCTCAAATAACCTACTCAGTTTATCTGCCTCTAATAACATTAATCTGCCCAGCAAAGTTGATACTATCAGACAGCGTTTTCAGTTTCAGCACCTCCTCCTAACTGTGCTTCTGAAACCATCAGGTGTGGCAAAACCAGCAACTTTTCCAAATGCACTCACTCACCAACAGCAGTACAGCCACACAAACAGCAAAAAAGGATATACTCGAGACACCCAAGAATTACAGTTATCTGTACATTTTAGGACTACAGTACTGAGCAGTCATCCCCACTCCCAAATGACTATACTATCCGTTCCTCGGCAAGTATGAGAAAACGGACTATTTCAAGTAATGGATGAAAGTCATAATTTTGCCCTTTATTTAAGTACTCTGCTTGTTCAACTACTGTCACAGAAACTGGGCATAGCAGAGGTTAGCAAAGCATGGTATTAAGGAAATCTGTATCAAGCAATCCTTGGGATAAACTATTTGTACGGTGCAGTGGTGTTAGAGAAAAAATAAGCCAAAATTGCTGATTGAAGGATTTCAGTGGTGCAAAGAACCTGGAGAGTAGGAACAGGAATTAAGTTCTCAGCTTTCAGTTCACTCCCACACATTCAGGCATGGCAGGGTGCACAGCACAGGCTGCCATGGTGTCACCACTCTCGGAGTCTGCTCTGCTCCAGCACCCCTATGTACACTGCCCCTGGCATGGATGCAGCCCAAAGACTGACTGATGCAGGGTGTGTAACCACAGATGGGTGAGAGTACCTCTCCAGCCACTCTGCCCCAGCAGATGCTCTGACCCCTGAAGGTCAGAAGCCCCTTCCACTGCTGCCCTCAAAGGCTGTACTGTTCTTCAGGGAAGCAAAGTGAATGTCTTGAGAATTTCCTGCATTCAGTTTTAACTCACTGTGTGTTTCCCACAACCTTGGATAATGAAACCTTACTAAAGCACAGCAATTTGCTTTCTTCCACTCAAAGAAGCAGGAATAAATTAACTTTATAAGGGTCATCTTCAATCTACATCACATGACAGCAGACTAGCTGGATAATGTGATGCAGAATTACAATACCTAGAGTTAAAAACATCCTGAAGAGGTATAAGGAGCTCACACTAGGACACTGGGGTCTGTCCATTTCTACATCCTGCCTAAATACCAAAACAGCATTCATGGGGTTGCAAACTGTTCACAGCTTAAGTGTCCAACCACTTAACCAGCATGGCTAAAAAGAAACAAACAAAAGAGCAACTCAATCACATGGATTTTGAAATCCTGAAGAGCTCACCTTCTCTTCATTTAACAGAGCTGAAGCCCCAGTCTCTCAGAGCCTCCCCACCAGGCCACTTGCAGATTGTCTTTCCAGACAAAACAGCTGCTGCTGAGCCATACCTCACACAAGTAAATGTTGCAACTCAAAACAGAAATTTAAACTATACTAAACTATTTTCCCATTCTATAACACCTGCTTCTGAAGTTTACCGAAATTGCTGCCGAATTCTCATTTGCTGATGGGACACTTGATTCATTCAGGCTGGTTTTGCACAGAGTTCCATAAAAAAATACCCCCCCCAAAAAAAAAAAAAAAAACAAAACAGCAAAAACCTCTGTAAGGTTGTGAGTTTTCAGAGTGCTGATTATTTTCACAGCCACTCCAGACATCAAAAAGTGTAACGGGATTATTATTATTACTGAATAACTTATGTGTGAAACTCTTAAAAATTGTTTCTGATGTTTCCACCCATTCAAGTTTTACGATTTGCAGGATTCGTTTTATATCCTTGCATGTCTTCATGAAAAATAATGCTAAACTACTACCAGAAGGCAACACTTTTTGTAATGAGTTTGAGGCTAGCCTGGATTTAAATCTACTGAATTTAAATACTGAAACAAGGAAGTGGGATGGAACAGATGAGGAAGAGTGAAGCAAGTATTTCATGTCTGAAAAACCTGACACTGTTGCACCGCAAAAATAATTACTTTGTACTATGGACTTCAGCAGAGCTGCTTGCTGTGTGCCGATAAACACTTGCTGGAATGCTTGCTTCACATTTTCCTAATGAACCAAAAGGTCCTGTCAGATTTAATAATTTAAAAAATACTGTTTTCTTTTAATGTAATAAAGCAACATCCTTGGCTTCAAACTTTTACTGAACTTCTGGCTTAAATATTCTGAAAACAGGAAGCTAACCCTACATACAAGACTTTTTTAAAAGTTATCTTCACACATAGGAGCAGGGCAGATGTCGCCTTATAATGTTAATAATGCACACCTTTATGCTGCTCCATTTCAATGACAGATCTACTTGCAAAAGGGGAATCGGACACAGGGATCTGCCTGTTCACATAGTGAACACCTGACAAGGCTGTTTCCTTTACAATGCTGCTTTTCTCTACCTTCTACACACATAACATAGAAGTTATGGAGTACAAACACACCCATTACTTAGGGGTAACCCCAGGGCAAAACTAAGGACCTCTTACACTTTTTGTAACAAAGGACCATGGTCTGCTCAGGATGGACATTGCAGAAAAAGCTACAGAATTCCCCAAACCACTTTATCTGATTTCTGCTCCAGAGGTGCCCAGGCAGGCCCTCTCCCTGTCCCCCGGCCTCCCGGAGGCTTTGCATCAGTACAGACTCACCCATGAGGTTTAGACACCTTGGCAAGCCACCTGCAGGTCCCAGGTATGCAAGTGTTTTTAATTCACAACTACTATGTTAGTTTGGAGGAGTCAAGTATGATGCTTGAACTAAAGAGCCAGTTCCCAAGCAGAGCAGCACCTGCTTAAATCCACAGTGGGCAAGTGGAAGAGGGTATAATGAAGGAAACATACTCTGCTCTGTGGCCCTGTCACCATTTTGAGCTCAAGCTTGGGGAAGTCAACACAAGCAAGTCAGAAGATCAACAGACTTAAATAACCCTTTATAAATCACCCCTTTTCATTCCTCAGTATTTTTGTGCTGCATTTGAGTGAGAATTTACATTAAACCCCTGCCTACTGATTTATTTATGGCATGACAAATGAGGGGAAAAAAATATCTACCACTACAGCAACATTTAAAGTTCAAGAGCAATGAATCCAAATCCTAAATACTGCTTTTGAAATAGCCTCTCCTGAGGCTAGAGAGTCTCAAAGCATTGCATTTGTAGGATGTCCTAATTCAGTTAGTCACCAAATCTTCCCAAGTGGCAGCTCTCACAACCACTTCACAAAAGCGATGCCATTGAAAACATGTCACAGACAAGTGTTTAGCTATGCTTGCCGATGTCTGGAAATACAACCACACAGCACTTCTTTTGAAGAGAGAGTAAACACGCAAATTGTAAATTAACATTCTCCTTTAACAGGCAAAGTATATTTAATACATTAATTAAAGCAGAGAATGAGCCAGACAAAAGCAGCTAATGAACTTCCAATCAAAGACATTTCTTTAGAGATCCAAGAAGCATTTCTCATCTAATAGTCTGATTAAACTAAAGCTCATTGCTAAACCATTTTTCATATACACTTTAACCTGTTCAGATCAATGAAAGGAGCAGCAGTCGTTTATACAAGCAGATACCTGAAGCAATTTTTTTTTCTACTGAAACAGTAACCCAAATAAAATAAGCGCCCAGCTTTGTACATCACGGTTTGGAAAAGGGCTTGAAATTACACCAGAAAACTCAGCATGCTGAAGGTCAGGTCACTGCATGGCTATCTGAACCTACACACCAGCTCAGAATGGTTTTCCTCTTCTGTTCACCTTCTTCTGTCATCTCTCACAAATAAGCCCAGTTTCTTTCTCTCCTCATTGCAGCCTCACATTCCCCAAGCTCTGCTGGACTTCTCTTTCTGCCTCAACATGCCTCCACAAACATCCTGGATTTCCCCTCATGCAGTAAACCACCTGTCTGCAACCACTACAATGTAACTGTCTGCACAAAACTTACCACTGGTCCAAAGGGTTAAAAGAAAAGTTTGTTTTCATGCCAGAAATGGTGGGCACTTCTTAGCTTACAAAAAACCTGTTTCCCTCCTACCCAGTCTTCTCCCAAATAAGATGTTCTCTTTCACATTTCTTCTCTAATCCTGTATATAACACTGCTACAGTACCTTGCAAAATTGCTGTAGCAGGTAAAACACGATTTCCACCTGGAATAAGGTGAAGAGAACATCAGCTTTCTTTAATCACCCACAAAGGCCATCTCAATTCTCATGTGCCTGTAATCCCAGCTTATGCTTCCCACCCAAACACAACAACTGTAGCTTACTTAGAGGGCTTTGGGTAATTTAAATGGCATGAACTGCTCCAGTTAGCAAACACAAAAAAAGGAGGAAGGCTGGAAAACGATTTCTTCTGTGCTCAAATATACTAGAGGAAAAAACCAGGAACAATTATAGCCTGTTCCTCTCCCAGACCAAGACAGTTGTGAATTGCCAAGTATGCAGGAGCACTCATCTAAAATCCCTTACTTTTGTTACTGACTCCTTGACATATGTCCCTAAGGTTATTTCAGAGCAAGCAGATAATCTTTTATAAATTGTTCCCTAGGGAATTCTGTGATAGCTTCTTAATGAACTGCACTACAGTGATCACAAACACCAAAGTGATCACCCTCCAGAGAACAGATGACTCAATTGATTAAGGTTGTCACAAATTGTATATTCAAAAATCAACAATTTGGGGAAAACAAGCATGGTTTAATTAAACTTACTAATGTACTGCACTGTTCTACTGAATCACTCTTTAAAAACGTGCTAGTAATAACAGCTACTGTATTTAAAACAAAGATTTAGCTTTGCCAGAAACCACTAAAGAGAGAGGGAAAGAAAAATTTTTCAACTCTTATGAGGCAGAGGTTATTACAAGACATTGATTTGTGTAAGTATTTTCATCAGCCTGGGCATGCACATAAGGGAAAAAAAATAAATCACTTCTACAAAACTGATAAAGCTGATTTATAAAATGAAAATACCACACAATATATCCCTGCAGAAAAATTTCCTGAACTTATTTTCAGAAAAACAGAATAATGTCAGATCTACATAGAAGATTGTATTCAGTGGCTTATAACTTCTCTTTACTTGTATACTGGGTCTGAAGATTTTTTGTCTGCTGCTTATTCAATTTTTAGAGGTGAGAAGAAAGGCAAAGAAATGAAAGCAGTAAGAACAGACATTTTAAGTGCTTTAGCGAGCAAAAAGTATTGAAGAAATACAAATCTTTTGCACTGTGCTTTTCTTTAGATGACTTCCTTTACAGAGGGAGACTTGAACCATTGAAAGGTACCTTGTGATAAAGCTGTACTTCTTGCAACTGCAAGATTACTTACCTAAATTGTGATCAGCAAAGACAGTCAGAAACGCTGTAGACTGTGGCAACTGAATCTCCCTTGCAATTTGGTTTTCGCTGAACACGCACAGTCCCTCCCCAGTCCCTGGTGCTCAGCACAGCAGTGACAGATGGCCCAGCCCTCACAAGAACTGCCCCAGGGCCAGGTGCTTGCACAGCAAGCAGGGCACTGATGAGAAAGTCCATGTTTGGTTTAGAGTGGCAGTGCTACCTTGAAAAAGGATCTCCACCTGTCCCCACTGTCAGTGGGGTCAGAGCAGTTGCAGCGTGTATGAAGTAAACTTCTGAGTAAAGTCAGGCCAAACTCCTGCTGCAGATGCATATCACATGGGCTCCAGCACCAGGCAGGGATGTAGAGATCTGGAGCAACAATAGGGACACCATGCTCCAAACCATACCAAGAAGGTGGTCTTGAATCACTAAGAAGTCCTAATTCCCCTAAGTACTTCTTACATTATGAAAAAAAGACAAAAGGTGCATGTCTTTTCACATTTGCTGACAACCATCAGCTCTAAAACAGTTGTGACTTGTCCCTCCTCATCTACCCATTTACTGGTTCAAAATTTCTCTTCTGTACCTGCCTCTCCCTTCTGCCACTCCCTAGCCTCTTGCTAAGATACAATTTCTTCTGTATTTATACCCTAGTGTTTCACTGTGTCCCTTGCATTGTCTTCTGCAAAGCTGATAGCCCTGTCGATATCCCAGAAAATACAAGGCAGCATACAGTTTAGGCACTGAGAAAGGGACAGTGTAAATCCAAATTGCAAGAGGGTCCAAAGCTTTTCGAGCACCAGGACCCAGTGTCAGTAACAGGCAGTGGGTGATCTCATGACTGCCAAGAATCATGAAAATCAGAGGACAGTCACGGTACATTAAAGAGGAAGCCTCTGCTCTTAAGCCTCAGGACAACTGTAGTTTGGGGAGAGTGACATGAACCATCTTTTTAGAGAAGATCTGAAACAGGTCTTGGTTGGAAGCACATGATAAAGCTTCTTGCTCATTAGTTATCCATGCCCTAAGATCATTACACAGAAGAATCTGGAGAAGAGGATACTTTAAGCATATTCCTCCTATCCTGCAGAGTATCCCTTCAAGGACACATCCAGGGATACCCCAATAGCCTGCTCTTCATCCCAGCTAGCATGAGCAACCCCCTTGCACTTCTCCTACATCTGATTTCAAAAGCATCCCACTTTTCTGTATGCATCTCTAGGGTGGCCAGGGAGTAAGGCTTTCAGCAGAAACAGGTTAGAAGTATTATATATAATACACATATGTATGTATTTAAAAGAGAGAAAATGGGTCTTGTTCTCTTCAGCAGCCGCACTGTAGGTTCTGCTCCTGCTGTGCTGGCAAGAACATAGCAAAGCTTCGAAGGAATCCACATTTATTTGCAGTATCAAGCAGTGTACAGCAGATCAGTGCCCATACCTTCGGGGACATGCAAAGGCCAAGAGGCTTGCTTTTCTCTCCTTCACAGATTCTTTTGATCAAGACCGACAGCACTCACCTCACACTCCTTCGGCAAACAAAGAATGTCTTCAGGGAATAAAGGATAAGACTAAACATTTGCACTGGCCTGCTTCTGTTAAGCTACAGGTACAGCTCCCTGTGGTGGTGGCCTTTACCTAAAGCTATCTGCTTGCAAGTGTATGTTTTGTTACTCACTTTGTTGAGCCTGGGAGAGAATAAAGATACTGGCAGCAGGAGACACTGTGCTTATGTGGTCCTAGAAGCCGCCATGTGATCAACACAGAGCAGGACCTCTAATTAAAATGTGCTCTCTCTGCATGTGAGAAAGGCAGCTTTGCAAATCACAGAATGGTTAGGGTTCTGGAGATATCTAGCCTGACCCTCCTGCTAAAGCAGGTTCACATACAGGTGTTCCCTGTCTCTTGAACTGCAGAGCCCAGCACTGGACACAGCACTCCAGATACAGCCTCACTAGGGCAGAATAGAAGGGGAGATCACCTCCCTCGCCCTGCTGGCCATGCTCCTCCTCATGCCCCCCCCGACCACCACCGGCCTTCCTGGCCCCAGGGCACGCTGCTGGCTCACTGGCAGTGCACCATGTGCTGGG
>JAVJGJ010000061.1:8630057-8695180 GCA_035590215.1 Microhierax caerulescens
CTCTGTCTCCTTATATTTTTTTCATGAGAAGATACAAATAAGACAGAATCCTCTCCGCACAGTTGTGACTTACCGGCACCCTAAAATGCTGCACAATATTCAGTAATTAGAGTCTCCTGGTATTGAGGATTCCAGGGTGTTTAATCTATGAAATTATTCACATGCAATTAGCAACTGATGCAAGAATAAAATGGAAAAGATTAATACATAACTTCTATCATCACTGAGGACAGGGAGTTCACTGTCAAGTTACTCACACCCATAGTCCTAACATGTAGCAGTATTTTAATCTCTGTAAGAAAGATACCATGAACAAAGCTAGGAGAGCAATAAAAATATATGTACATTCTTGTCCACTTGCACTATTGGTGTACTAATTTTCTAATGGCTGAAGCTTAAAACCTGTAGTCCAAAAACCTTCTCTGGGAATGAAATACAGGGACAGAAATAGAACTAGTTAAATTAATTACACAGTCAGTGTCTTGAGTTAACCTAATATGAAAGCAAACACAAGGGGCAAATCAAAATCATACTAGCTGATGAAAAAAAAGAAAGAAAAAAATAGGGAAAAGGTGTTTATGAAAACCCACAAAACACACACATGATTCTACTTCACTTTCCAGAAATCAGATGCACACAAAGAGATTTTACAGATGAAGAAAGTCACAGATGTGATTCAAAGTGCAAAAAGGAAATCAAATATTAGACAAAATTCATTTTCAATTTGTGTTTTGAAAAGGAACACACACCTGACACGTGTACCCTTAACCTACCTAATGTAGCTAATGTTCTTTAAGAACCAATTCTGGCAGCATTTCTGGTAAAAGCAAAAGGGAGATTATTGCTCAGTGTTCTGCCAGACTCTTCTGGCAGGACAGTCATGTAACAGTAAATGGGCAACCAACTGCTTCCTGTA
This sequence comes from Microhierax caerulescens, assembly GCA_035590215.1. Classification (NCBI taxonomy): domain Eukaryota; kingdom Metazoa; phylum Chordata; class Aves; order Falconiformes; family Falconidae; genus Microhierax; species Microhierax caerulescens. Next base: position 8,630,974 of record JAVJGJ010000061.1, read on the forward strand.
GCACAAGAGCAGTCACCATGTTGAAGTGCATGTGCTTCACAACAATCTCAGTAAGAGTATGTCATACAAGAACCATGACTCTGAATTTGTTAACACTGCCCAGCTGCAGTGGGATCAATGTCTGAAGTCATTCTGCAACCACAGTGGCACAACTCCCAGCAACTTTACAGGGGCCAGATTTCACTTACATTTTAGTGACTGGGGTAAAGTGTATTTGAGGCAAGTTAAAGGGCAGAGGCAGTTAGTTCCTACTGGAGTGATTAAAACAGCCAAGAGTACCCTGCTTCATGCAATACCTAAGCGCAGACATGCCACTCCCCCCTTCCAAGACCAGATGAAACAGAATTCAAGACAGTGCAGTAACTACATTCTGATTCTGTTCCACATGGTGTTTCTCTCAAATGCAACTTGCCTTTCACCTTTATAAATTCCTCTACTCAGAGGACCTTGGGGGCTTGAAGGGAAGACAGGCTATGGCTGTGTCAGGAATATCAACACAATAGAAATTACAAGGTTCATGGATTGCTGTTAATCCTGCTCACCATCATGCTCTTGTATTTGTTGCCTGGGTAAAAAGCAGATCACCCTTACTGAGTATGGTTTCTCAGGGTCACCTGTGGTCATACCATTCTACAAAACCTTTTATCAGTCAAAGCAGTATTTGTGCAGCTATGCTAAAACAAGCAATCATTTCTATAATCACTTGGCACTGTGTTTCAATGTTGCCACCAACACTTGCTCAAAGACAAAAAATTCAATTGTTTCTAGAGCAAACTGCATTATCTCTTTCCAAGTCCATAGTAGTATTTGAAAAGATATACCTAGTTTGATGTATGTATCTAAAAGGAAATAGTACCTTTAATGTTCTAGTTGGAGCCCAGCCAGTACCATCAATCGAATGTTCTCTCAATAAACTGGAAAAAAAAAGACACACACATTATACAGTGCAACTTACAGTTAAACATCCTTTGTCAGAAATCTTCTCAGAAAATGTTAAGAACTTTGGAAGTAATTGCAACGTAATTACCTCTTGCACTACATCTATGTACTGGGATTTCAAAGCACAAGAATTGGTATGTCATCCTAGAATTATGTTCTACATAGGGTCACTACAGATCTCCTGATCTGAGCTCAACCTTTGTCAAAAAAACTGAATTATTTTCATCAAACAAACTAAATGTGACAGAAATCCTTGTGAGACAGTCTCCACATTGAGCTTTTATTTTCCCCTTAGCACACAGACACGTGCTCCAGTCTAGAACATGTTCATCTTTGATGAAGAGACAGGCTTGCAGAATGACGCATCTCTCACCAAATCTGAAACAATTCAATCCAAAAAAGGGTATTTTTGGTGGGATAACTAATTAGCAAGAAAAGAGGATTATCAACCTCTCTTCTGTCAAAGTACTTGAGCTTCTTAGCAGCAGGGACAGGAGAATGAGATAAAATCACAGAATTGTTTAGGTTGCAAAAGGCCATTAAGATCATCAAGCAGATTTGGTCTGTCTGCTCAGGAAGGTTCTGCATCATCTGTGACAAGCACAGATGCATTCCAAGCCTCTGAGGACACAGCACAGTAAAGTCTAAAGGCAGGGTCATACAGTCCTCTTTCAGCAGGTGAGCTATACCACACACAGAACGTTTTAAGGCTTTACAGAGAAACTCAGCACCACACATCCCCAGCTGGAAATCACAAAGACTACTCTGGGCAAGACAGATTGTTTATAGGAGGAAAAAGTTCCTTATAAACTATAATACATGCTCTTGAATTTTAATATAATGAATATAATATTAAGATATATAATTAACATACAGACTTTCCTATATACACACATACTATATAGAAATTTTACATGACCTGAACATCATACTATATATAAAGTCCAGTAAAGCTATTAACCTATTTACAAGTTGAAATCATTGAGGTGTGTTCAGTTGGTTAAGCATTCCTGGACCTTTCAGGTCCAAACATCAGCAGTTACGAGAAGTAAAAACATTGGAGATCAGAGCATAATTAAGAAATGAGCTGAAGTCTTGCTCACATTTGCAAAAGCAAAAGTAATAATCTGAATGAGAAAGTCTGGAAAACTCCTTAAAGCATCATTTCGCAATCATGTCTTCCTCTGTGAAGAGGTAATCTAAAACTGAAAACTCAAACAGAAAAGTAGCAAACCACAAAACCTCATCACCACCAGCAGCACCTTCTACTACTGAAATTACAGGGTTAAAGTGAAATAGTCTTAAACTATTAGGGTTTACAGCTCTCAGGATGTCATGTATTAAGTCATTTTTAAATTACAGTAGATGACTGGACCATACAGGCTACCCATATATTTACTGAATGTGCCAAATTTTTAATGCAAGGAAATATACTACGACTAGCATTATTCCTTGTTCAATGTAGAAAGCCTAGGAACAGGATGATCATAGTGGCCAATCTTCCATCTTCACTGTGCTTCTAATCTCATTTCTGTGCCTTTAAAAAGATAAAAATAAGCCATTGCCACTAGTGCAGCTCAAAATTAATTTCAAAAACATTGAAAATAATATCTCATGGCTCACATTTTTGTTTGTATTACAAAAGTAAGATCAAAAATGCTGCTGAACAGGCAAAAGCCAGGAGTTTCAGGTTTTGAGCAACTAAGAGACTTTTTAGCTTGCTTTGTCTGTTCCTCATAAAATTGGGCTATAGTACTCCCCTCTGCCTCTTCATATACCTTGCTGTGAGCTTAGAAGTGAGGAGTAAGGTAACACATAATAAAAGCATAAAAATATGCACTGATAAAGCTCAAAGTGCCTGAGCACATCAGCTGAGCCTCATTATCACCCTTCCAGCTTCCCAAAGCCTCAGAGCTCTCTTGGCACATCTCCAGCTGTGGACACCAGCAGCCAGGACTTGAGAAGAGACACTCATACCTCTCATAAAGCTCTGGCGGAAAGGAAATGAAGACAGATTAAGTGTACCTTTGTCTAATATTTCTCATTTGCTGATATAATTCATTTTTAGAGCAGCATCCTTGTTCTTCCTACAGACTGGGAATGATCATTAAGCCCCTAATCAAAACCTTTTCCCAGCACAGGGTATCTAAAGAAATCACATCTCGTGCTCTCAGTGGGTATGACCTAGATTGAACAACCAGAGAGTCTGGAGGTCTGAATGGTGATCTGCTCTCAGAGCATCATACACACAGGAGAATGAACACCTAAATGAGTAGAAATACACAAAACATCATGAACCAGTTTAGTGGATGAACTGAAAAAAAAGCATTTGCATATAGCTTCTGTTCAAAGACCTGTCATCCATGGGTCCTGCTGCTATAGAGGAGCTGGGCTGGACTACTAGGAGGTTCTCAAATGGCACAACCAGCAGTTTTTCCTCACCCACTGCTTCAAAAGACACCACAAAAGCAACTTCAAAACTTCCTGAAGCTCCAGCTGATATGATTTACAGCTAAAGTGAATAAAAGTTACTGTAATGGGGAGATCAGTCCAGGAGAAAACTTGCCTTATGTAAAGCTCTTAGGTGAACACATTTATCAATGTAATATGTCAGTTCCAATAAAAGTTTTGCCTTCCTTTTGCCAACAGAAAGTACCACTCAAGGTAAGTTTGACACAAAAAAACTGTAGTTCTCAAGAAAGAGAAAGTGGCAGATCAAGATAATAAATTTCTGCCACATACACCTTCAAACAGGGGATGTGTATTGATGAGCAGAAAAACAAAAAAGTAAGAATCATAGAATGGTTTGGGTTGGAACGGAGACCTTAGAGATGATCTAGTTCCACCGCCCTGCCATGGGCAAGGACACCTTCCACCAGACCAGGTTGCTCAAAGCCTCATCCAACCTGACCTTCGTTGACCCTTATACTTCCAGGCATGGGGCATCCACAGCTCCTCTGGACAGCCTGTTCCAGTGTCTTTCCACCCTCACAGCAAAGAATTCCTTCCTAATACCTAATCTAGACCTACCCTCTCTCAGTTTAAAGCCATTGCCCCTTGTCCTGTCACTACATGCCCTTGTAAAAAGTCCCTCTCCAGCTTCCCTGTACACCCCTTCAGGCACTGGCAGGTGCTGTAAGGTCTCCCCGGAGCCTTTTCTTCTCCAGGGTGAACAACTCCAACTCTCTCAGCCTGTCTTCATAGCCAACTTCAGAATCCACTTCAGAAACCCTCGGCTGGCAGGGATACATTATAGGGGTTCCTCCTTTGCACACCTTCCTGCTCAACCCAACGCTGCCAGTGCAACCAACTCTGAAGGCCATGCTATAGATGTGATGAGTGGAGCAACTGTTGTAGAAAGTCTTTCTAAAAAGAGCTTTCTTGCTTCCACAGCTGAGGAGACTGGGAACAGCACTGGAGAATAGAAACAAGCTATCAACTTAATCAGCTTTTATAACTGGGGAAATTGCAACATTTGGCTATGCAATGCAATTGACACAATTAATCAGTCTTCCAATGTTTCTCCATTCAGCAGCCTTTAATATTGCATCACTGCTAACTGATGCCCAGCCAGGTCCCAAGCAACAATCCTCAAGCCTCAGCTAACCTCCCCAAGTTTATATACCAAGCATGACATCCCATGGTATGGAATACCTCTTTGCCTAGTTTGGGTCAGCTCACCTGGCTGTGTCCCTTCCCAATTTCTTGTGCCCCTCCAGCCTTCTTGCTGGCAAGGCCCAAGAAACTGAAAAAGTCCTTGACTTAGTATAAACATTACCCAGCAACAACTAAAATCATCACTGAGTTATCAACCTTGTTCTCACATCAGAGCTAAAATACAGCACTATACTATCTACTAAGAAGAAAATCAACTCCATCCCAACCAAAACCAGGACAATGTGGTAAGCAAGCATATCTTTTCTAGGTATCTTGATATTTTCTATCTGCATGTGCAGCAGAGGTAATGCCTACAAGTATGGTCCAGAACTAATTAATATAGTCCATTATTAATATGGTCCAGAGTAACTGCAATCCATAAAGCACAGAAAAACTCCATTTTTCCTGCCCAAAACTATTACACTTGACCACAAGTCTAATCATTTATTTTAATTCAGGGATGATTATCAAACCAACACACACCACAGTATGAGGTACATTTAGTAAAAGACAGTCGGGAAAAACACCAATAAGGAACTTTGTTCTGCTTTTAAAAATAACTGAAGCTATTTTAACATAAAGACTCTTGTATAAGTTGATTGCAAGTACTATATATAGCGCATTTTCCATTATAGCTGGCATAAAGCAATCCAAGTTATTTCAGTTTTTCCATCTAAACAGTAAGACATTTCAAAGTTTTGAGATGTTAAAGCATCTGACAATCAAATAAAGCTGATGTTTCAGTGCAGATGCTGAAAAAAGTACTTCACTTCATTAGAATTATGTTCCAACACTAGGTTAAACTTTCATAATTAAAACCATTTAAAGACAAGAAATAGTGAAATATCCTCAGAAACGTGAGGCTTTACTTAACCTCAGCAGATGCTGCACCACAGTCAGAGTTTAAAATTTTAGCTATCGTTTGGCATTTACTATTTCTTGTTCACAGGTTCCAAACAGCTCATTTATCCATTCATTTGCTTCCACTATTTGACTCAAAGCATCTAAGCTTTCTCTATTAAGCCACATGGACTCTGGGAGGATTTAAACTGTGCAAACATGATCCTCAAATCAGTCTCCCTACTGTCAAGTGACAAGTCCAGCTGTGTAAAACGAAACAGTCCTAGGAGGCACAGAGGAACACTACAGGTCTGGTAAATTTGCTAAAAGTAGCAATATGTATCTGCCAAAACAACCTTCCTGTATCACCAGCCTATAGCTCCAAATAATTGTGGACAACCAGGTTTTTAGGTAGTCTGAGAGGATTTAGTATGTTTTTTCTAGTGCATTTAAATCCTCCAGTTCCCAAGTGAGGTAAAGTCTATGGACGCCAGCCCTCGCTGCCTGTAATCCTGCTCCAGTCTGGCACTATCAAACACCAGGCACATACCAGAGCTTCCTCAAGCTGGCTTCTACTGCCCTTTGATGTTATGAGCTTCTCAGAAGCACCGAGCAGACCACTGTGGCTAAAAGTACTGATAACAGCTCATTAATTGCTATCAGCTGATGAGCCTGACCAGTTTATGAAGAGTGACAGATGGCTCTGTGAAAATTTCATTTTCACCAGGACCTTGCACACAGCACCAAAACATGATTTTTAAATCTACATGAAGAATTCGCGGTTTTCTCAGTGCTGATTTGCTACTCAGAGTGGCAAACATTTTGGATTTTCAGAACAGCTTTTTATCTCACTTCTATTCATTGATTTTGCTTCATCTGCTTTTTCTTTTATGTCTCATTAACTTGAAAAAAGACAGTCATGCTTCTCACTTCTGTTTATGTTTGGTTTCTGACCAGTTTCACCATCAGGTACCCATGACAAGACACGGAAATTACAAACTTTCAGAAACTGATTTTGAAGAGGAAACATTTACTATCAAGGAAAACGACACAGCAACGTACGCCTCACACTTTACCAAAGTAAAGCTTTTTGGCTTCCTATATTGACTTACACTCTCCCAACCCTGTTTTAACTGGCACATGTGTCTTATGGTGGATATCTGATGTTAAAATAAATGAATGCCTAATATAGAATAGTTACTGTCAAAGTTTAGGGAACATTTTTTCCCTTCCTTTTTGAAATATAAATGGTTTTCCAGTACTTAAGACATTCAGACATTAAACAAGAAATGTTTTAAGCCCTCTCAGGGCCTGAGAACTATTCAGTTATGGAGAGACAGAAAAACAAACTAAGCTTTCTTTAGGTTGGAGTTTACATTTTTACCTTAAGTAGAAAAAAAAGTTTAGTCTGAAGCTAAAAAGCCAGGCTCTACATGGTCTCTAAAACACAGCAAGAACAGTATTTTCAGTAGATTCCTAAGTTCCTAAGGGTCACATGCCACTGATTTGCAGAATCTGTTGAAAAAAAATATACTGGCATAAAAATTACATACAGTGTTTTATCAGACAGATAGATCTCCAAAGTTTAAAAAAAAAAAAACAAAAAACAAAAACCAGAATGCTGTTGCTACCTTAGGCAGATTTCTCCCGTCTCTGTAATGTTCGGATGCCAGATTCTTGTCAAGCATTTTACCTTTGGAGGCTGCCAGGAGAAAAAACAAATGGTAATGTTATCCCTTAAAATAAAACCGTATCATTGTTGCGAGTCATGGAACTGAAAAAGGCAAATATATTTGATATTCACAGCCTTGGTTTGTGTGTTAAAGACAACAATAACATAACCCACAAGGGTTACATGAGCTTTCTCTGTCCTTTTGGCTTCTCTCAACTCTTCACAAAAGCTGGGCTGATATTAAGACTTTTTCTTAGAAAAACGTAACTTTAAAGAAAGCCAAGAAAATTTACTCTCCCTCCTCTGTCCTTCAGGAAGAAGAAAACATTCCAAGTCATTCAGTTTCTTAACACTTAACCAGTAAGACAACAATTTAAACCAGAAAACTACTAAGTGTTTTCTCCCAAGGCTTATTCAAGTCAGGTTTGTTAAAAACCAGCAGAGGATGCAATGACAACAACCACATCAAAGGAATAGCTTCTTTTACATACAGACCTTCCTGTTTACAATTGAATAGAAAGCATCAGAGGAAGCATCAAGAAGGTGCGTCATATCCAAACTTAAGACACTAACATAAAAAGACACCAAACTTATTTTCAGGCAAGATCACCAGATTTTGGAATTCCATAGTAGGTTTTGAAATACAGATTCTTAAAGTATAGTCTCATTTGCTCTAGTTTTGTGAAGTAAATAAAAAGGAGGTCATAAAAAGTCTGGTAGCTTAGCAACAGCACGTTGTTCCATCCATGCTCTCCAAATTACAATCTGCAGCTTTCAGTCAAGCAGATGATTTCTTATAGTAAGTGTACTGGAATACATCAACACAGGCCAGTACCTTTCATAACTTCAATTAAATCACGTATTGTAGATGTAGAGCTATTTTCCTCCACTGCTACCCATAAAGTCTTCAGTCAAGAGACAAAATAGCTCAAATAACTGTATTTGCATAGTGGCATGATGTGTTTTGTCTCCTTGCTTTGTTCTCAACTTCCTAATTATCATTTTAGTAACATTTTTTTTAACAAAGACTCCTTGGAAAAGAGATAAGAAAATACTTTAAAAAAAAATACTTAAAAAAAGAAAGTACTGAACAACCAATAACATATCTGTCTGGCACTAGAAGAAGGAACACCTATCACGACAACAAAACTGCAATTTATAATGTAGACTGTGACTCTTCTCCACTATTATTTCACATCTGTCCAGTAACACAAAGGGCACTGACTGCCCCAGTGCTGGATCACAGCATTATTGAAAATTAAAGTGGCATGCAGAAAACACTCAAACTTTTTACTTTCAAAACAAACGTCATTCTTAGAAGATTTCTAATAGCATGGCTTTCCATTAGCTACATCTTTTTTTCTAATTCTTAGCTATGAAAAGCACTTTGAAAAGATAAAGGAATTAATTTTTATATCATGAAAACAAAATAAGATGCTAGGTAGTTCACTCTGACTGTGAAAACTTGGGGCTTTTTGTTGGTTTTTTTTCTTTTAAATGGTTTAGTTTGTATAAAGCTTACATTGTGTTCAGCTCTGTACCCCCAATATAAGATGGACATGGACCTGTTGGAGCGGGTCCAGAAGAGGGCCAAGAAAGTTGTTTTGAAAGATTATGTCTAGTTCTCAGGAAAGGAAAGGCAGCAGTACTTTTCCATGCCAGCAGATCAAGATAAAAATAATAAATTTCTGCCACATACACCTTCAAACAGGGGATGTGAATTGATGAGCAGAAAAACAAAAAAGTAAGAATCATAGAATGGTTTGGGTTGGAACGGAGACCTTAGAGATGATCTAGTTCCACCGCCCTGCCATGGGCAAGGACACCTTCCACCAGACCAGGTTGCTCAAAGCCTCATCCAACCTGACCTTCGTTGACCCTTATACTTCCAGGCATGGGGCATCCACAGCTCCTCTGGACAGCCTGTTCCAGTGTCTTTCCACCCTCACAGCAAAGAATTCCTTCCTAATACCTAATCTAGACCTACCCTCTCTCAGTTTAAAGCCATTGCCCCTTGTCCTGTCACTACATGCCCTTGTAAAAAGTCCCTCTCCAGCTTCCCTGTACACCCCTTCAGGCACTGGCAGGTGCTGTAAGGTCTCCCCGGAGCCTTTTCTTCTCCAGGGTGAACAACTCCAACTCTCTCAGCCTGTCTTCATAGGAAAAGTGCTCCAGCCCTCTGATCATTTTCTTAGCCCTCCTCTGGACCCATGTCCATGACCATCTTATGTTGGGGGCTACAGAGCTGAACACAGTACAAGCTTTATACATACTAAACCGTTTAAAAGAAAAAAAAAAAAAAAAAGCCCCAAGTCTTCACAGTCAGAGTGAACTACCTAGCATCTTATTTTGTTTTTATGATACAAAAATTAATTCCTTTATCTTTTCAAAGTGCTTTTCATAGCTAAGAATTAGAAAAAAATCCCACTCCTGACAATAAGACAAAGGTTTTTTCTTTCTCTCTCTTTTTTCCTGTTAGACACACAGGACAACTGCAGCACTGTCATAAAATTTATCTTCAGCGAAAAATTTCCCTTCAAGCTTGTTCCAAGTCATCTTTCAGTCTTCTTTAAACCAACAGATCCACACATGATTTCCTCAAGATGATGTTTCACTTGAATGCCTCTAACCATCTCCAGGTCACACATATGACAACATCCACAAAGCTTACAAAATCTATTTAATTACTCAAACCCTTCTTTCACCACAGTTACTGAAAGCTGCACTGGTAGATCTAACCTCAGCTGGGGGTCATGAGAGTGAATGGATTCATGTTCTCGTCCATTTCTAAGCAGCCCACTTATCTTTTAGGATATCTCGTTAGTTCTGATAATGGTAACTGTCTGACTCTCACATCCATTCTCAGTCCCCTTCAACATACTGGTGAATACATATAGACGCAACAAGAAAGTGTTGCAAGTATTTGAGAATTATGCATATACTGACTTCAGTTTTGGTGGAAAATTTGCTGAAACGATCTGAAGCTTAAAATCTCATTTCTTTAAAAATGCAGCTAATAAATAATCTCTCCCCTCTATCATCCTCACTAAATGGGAAATAGAATATAAAGTGCTAATCGACAAATTCATGTAACGTTTTCAGATCAATCTGGCACTCTACTGGGACAAGGTGTACTGATACAGATATCTTATCTGTCCTGTAATTGTAGTTCTTCACAACCTTCTCCTTAGAGAAAGAATGGGGTTCCTAAGGGATATCTGGAATCAAGGTATTTGAAATATTTTTGCTAGACACTAGATAGTCCCAAAGCAAACTACAACTCCCCATTTTTTCTTTACTGTTTCTACAAAACATAATTCCCAAAAAAAAGGCATTAACAGGAATAAACAGATTCCAGAGACCAAGATACAAGCTAGCCCCAAGGTACTTTTACCCCTCTCCCCTACCAGATTCTGAAGAACTTCATGAGATGGCTGAAACTGAACACAAAACACAGCTAACCTGTGGAAAATGAAGACATACTGCCCTGTACTTTTGATGGGCTAGATTACCCAGTTCAACGAGTGAAAGAGGAGCTACCTTACAGTAGGAGTGGGTTTCAACAGAAAAACTGCCCAACTCATGCACTTCAGGTCCCTGAGCTTCCTTGCACTCCCTCAAAATTTCCAGTGGCATGACAGAGATTGAGCTCAATTCACATTCCATTGGTCCCAAACCAAGACCTGTATAAAACCGGGTCACCAAAGAAGATGAAAGCCTCTTAATTATGATATCTGATCCTTCAGGAACCAAATGCCTTTTAATTCTTTGCTGTTTGCACAACTAACATATTGGCCAGAAAAAGGGTAAGATTAGTAGCTCTACTGTTAAATTCCTGGCTTTTGACCACTGCCTAAGGCACCTCATGTTACAAAAAAATCAGTAAACTGGAGAATCCTCAAGACTGCCTATTCTGACATGATATGTCAGAAACATAGGAGCTGCCAAGAAAGCTTGGCTTGTGGTGACAGACAGTTCAGTTTTATGTGAACATTAAACCAGAGCTGTACTATTTATCAGGTTCCATTCCTTAAAGCACCAGGTCCCTAGTCTTGTAGCACCCATTACTTCATCAGCTGCACCCCGAGGCAGAAAAGAAGGGAGTTTGCTTATTTTTAAAAAATTTAATTAAACTTTCATTCACTGGACATTAGTAGTAGTAGTAATATTTTAAAACATTTGCTCCCATTTCCCACCAACCTCTATTTCTGGGCAGCCGGTCAACCGAAAAAGCAGTACTTAGGGAACAGATGCTGTGGACACAGAGGTCAGGCAGCAGCACTTGGTACTAAAGTAATTTGCTGTGTAAAGAATTAAATGTTTTCCTTCCTCTTTCACAGCTTCCTCTGATGTCTGTATGGACAGCAACATTCCCAGCAGGTTTTGTAAGCACAAACACTTAACAAACTTCTGTTTGCTTTAAACAAAAGCTCATGAATGTGCAGCCTGTTCCCTAACAAATGTAATACTTTAAAATGCCAAAGTGACAGGCTTACCAACAGATTTCAACATTTCTAATGGCATGATAGTTTGAAGAGACACTACAGAATTAACTAACCCAGCTCCTGTATTCTTCTCATGATCCCTCTGCAACATTTCTATCAATACCAATTGGTTTCTGTTCCGACACTATCCCACCAAAATCAACTGTCCACATGCTATCTGGTAAATAGCACGCTGCATTGTTAGAGGAGTCTTTCCTTCACGCTGTACACCTCCTGATGACACAAAGAACAGTACATTTGGAAAGTATGCAATGTATTAAGGGCATTTTCATTCATGTATGGATATGCAGACAGGAATTGGCCTTTTTCCTCCCAGGTATGATGAAATATGAAGGGTTTTGAACTGTGGAGCAGATATATCCCACAATCCCTGCCTGGGACAGAAGGAAGCCCTCATATGCTAGTAGAGGCTGGCATTTCTTTTACTACTTCGGCAGTTAACTTTACAGATGAATTGAGAAAAAAAATCTGAAACTTTTAAATGCAATTCAGAACAGATAAAATTAAGTGTTGATCTTACAAAGACTTTTAATGCCCTAAAATAACTGAAGTTAAATATCAATGCCCAAACTTTTCTCACAATAGTATCTTTCCACATAGATCAGCTCCAAATTTAGGGGAAAAGAGGCCTCTCAGGGTGACATTTTTTGATTCTTGTACTCGGAACTACACTGAGTCTAAAAAACATGAAAAGCCGAAGCCTACTGGTTCCACCTAAGGCATGCCCACAAAACAGTGCTATTTAAAAAAAAAAAAAATAAAAAAAAAAAAATCAAGAAAGCCTTGGGTGTGAAAGACTTTGGATCCGAGCAGAGGATTCTGCAGACATGTGCTAGGTTTTCCCAAGGCTCCAAAAAGTAGCCAGTCTGAATCAGAGACATATAGAAGGAAGAGATGTGAAGATTTCAGATACCTTTTGGAAAACATTTTTGGGGCATGTATGTGACGAAGTCCTCCTTTTCCTATGTTTTCTACTCCAACTGTCCCTGGAAAGCAGAGGCCTTTCCATTCAGGACCATCTTTATATGCCTGTGTCCTTGGGAACATGATCAACTCTGCCTCCATGATTAAGGCTTCAAGAAGCATCACCTGACTGTTCACTTGGACACCACAGGAAAAGGATAAACAGAACTCCTCAGAGTGAGCAATAACTTTTAATGTTAAGTGTTCTTTGTAGCAATTTCACACTAACACTAAAAGAGGGTAAAGAAAGATCCTCAATCTGCTTTAACCAGGCAGAAACAAAATTTAACTGAGAATACTAGTAGAGAGTAAATATTAAAACAAAGCCAAGAGCAGTCTTAGTGCTCATTAGCATATGACCTGAACTAACTCAAGAAGACTACTGAGGCACACAACTTCTTGGGTATTCCCTTTGCAGAGCAGCAGTGTAGGAGAAAGATTACTTACAGACTAGAGGCACCATCAGGTCCATTTCACTTGAATAATGTTTGGTTCAGCACAATCAACATCAACACTTGCTCAATTACAGTATTAAATCAGCAAGAATAAAAGCATAATCATCGGACTAACTAACATGACAATGTACAACTGCAGCACTTGGAAAAGTTCCCCTCTTCAGCAAACATGCTGCTTTAGGAAAAGCCTGTGGTGAGCTCTGTTACCTCTCTCCAGCTTTTCTGTGAAGTGCAGGGCGAAACACAGCCCATCAGCCTGCAGGAGTGGGGCGACACAAATTACTGCTTGCACTGTAGCAAATCTATCTGAACCACCCTTGTGCCACCAATAGCCAATTAAAAATAGGAACCCTTTCCAGTTCTCAAGCTCAGATACTTCTAAAGTGATCAACTTCATCAGCTTAAATATGGTTATTAATATTACATATATATGTTAATAATGCTGTAGAATAATATGTTAATAAATATGGTCAATTATCAATTATTAATTATGGATACCGTTGAAGAACCCTTGTAGTATTTTTATTGCCTTACAGATAACCATAATGAACATTTCTAGTGGTCGGTACAGCAGCTCAATAGTACAGAAGTCAGGTTAAGCCCTAACTAGCTGTGTGCTCTGTTCACAAGCAAGAGGCAACACTTCACAGCAGCGCTTGCCCCAAAGCATCCCTCCCACATTTTAGGCTCCTGAACCTTTGCACTAAGGAAGTTTATAGCCCAGGTACCAAACATCAGCATAGATCCTAGTCAGTCACACCTAAAGCATGAGGATACATTACTTCTCTGTATTCACATGCCACTACTTTCAAAATCAGGCTCCTATGATTTGCTCTCTGGCAGAGCTGTATGCCATGGCTGCAGTCCACAACACAATCTTCCAAGTTTTTCCTCTTTAATTATATATTCTTACTTTTCCACTATGCCACCATTCTACACATCTGCTTCTTTTCCCAGTGTAGAAGCTGAATGCTTGCTTATGAGGAGCAAAGGGCAAAGAAAGAACTCCCCAGAGACGCAGCAAACAAAAGATTTTGGCAACAGCATGCTACAGAAATTAAAGGATGCCATTACAGAAACTATACTATAAATTATGCATTTTATAGCTTTAAAAAACCCCAGATGTTCTTTTTTTTCTGCAAGCTCAAAAGATTAGCTAGAACATGAATGCAGGCTCTGAAGCAGGGCTACCATGACTTGCCAGTCTTGTCCAGTATTTCTAGTCCCAGCACAAAGACTTTCAGCACTACTGCAAGGAGCCTGACGCAGATGTGCTATATCCCAACCTTGCTTATGGGCTGAAAGAACACTGCCAGGTCTGAAGAGCTCTATTAAAAACACTGCCATCACTTGTTTCAGTCTTGTTCTGCCTGGCAGAAAACAAACCATGGCCTCAGCACAATTGTCACAATATTTGTGAGCATACACATTTTCATTAATAATCTGACCATAATCAACCTACTGCATTTTTTTCTATACTGCACAAAAGCAAACTTTTAATTTCTGTATTGAATGAGAGGTGCTCAGAATTTAAAAATATCTAATTAATATTTGCTGTAGATTTTCTGCCAGTGCTAATCAGGGAGCCATAATAAACCACAAGATATTTTTTTTAATTATAGCAATCAAAAATATATTTTAAAAAAACAGATTAAAATTAACATTCAGCTCTCCTGTTCACACATATCACATACTTTCCTGTGGTTGTTGTTCAGGTGAACACCTTAAACACAAAAATTTAAGAAACTGAAGTGAGTATATATTGTGTATGTTCCCCCTGTGCACAACATTGCCAGTGGTTAAACTGCTAGTATTGAAGGTAATTAAGAAACTAGACCACAGAGATCATGACAGAGTTTCCCCCTACTGAAGGCCATGCTTCTCAGGTATGTGATAGCACAGAATTATTCAAGTTAGAACAAGGATGTAGTCAACCTTAAATGACCACCTTTGTATGTACAGTGTGTGTATAACCACACACAAGCTAGGTAAGGGTGGCCTGTATTACAGTATGAAATTCTTTGGTGAGGTTAAGGGGAACATAAAAAGAAAAACACAACCAAAACTATACAACTGCAAATACTATCTAAAGCACCTACATGTACTAAAAGAATTTATAGGTATAAAGACAGCCAGGATCCTAAACAGAAAAAAAAAAAAAACCAAAAAACCCAAACAGCTCAAGCAATATCCTTGGTCAATATCCTCAATGAATATTACTATGAAAGGAGAGCACAACTATCAAAAAAAGGAAGGAGAAAATTCAAAGCTGTTTCAGAAATGCTAGTCCTCTGCAAGCATAAATATTTTGTAAGATACAGTGAGTCTCCCAGGTATTTACAGACTATAAATAAAGGACTATTAGGAAACTTGTGAAGGCATCTTCTGGAACGCAAATTCAACAAACTTTCTACTCTATTAGCAGTGTTAACATGCTATCCAATGAGCTCAGTCTCGGAATTCAAGCTACTACATTCTAGACCACTGCATTTCCTTCATATTTGTATATGAACAATGCTGTGACTGCAACTACTACATATATATAATGCTGAATTTAGGCTTGGTGCATCTGAACATGAGCCAAAGGTCCTCCTGGAAACATTTCTCTAGCATCCTCCCCCATACATTCTTCAGCCTCTCTGAAAGAAGTCTGAACTCCAAAACTAAGAACATAGAAAGCATTAGTATAGGAAAAAAGTCAAAAGGAAGTGAAATTCTCAAACCTGTTCAAGCTAAAAGCTAATGAAGCCTCCTTCTTCCTGCAATTAATATACCTAAATGCAAATATTGCAAGTCAATTGCTTGAATGAGTCTATTTTCCTTACATATCAAACTATCAGGACACAGAATGGCAGGCATAATTCTTGAGAACCAGACATGTGCCCCAATTGTTTTCCACTTTTGGAGTCAATCTTGTTCTTTTGACAGCTAAGCTCTGAAAACAATGTCTGCAGTTATTTTTATTGTAATTGTATCTCTTTTGCAAGGCTCTGCAATTTTAGTAAAGTACAATATTTCTCATGCTTTGAAAAGGCCAAGCTGTCTGGAGATTTCTATTTATCTGCAATAAGATACTGCAATCATTTGTAGGTCCTCTGAAAAGCCATCTGCTTAGTAACCATTGAAACTGTTTTTTTTTTTAAAGATACTTCACTAGACAGCCTGGGAGACAACCAGTAGAACTGGCAGAGTGTGCTAAAGGAAGCCACTTGTCACCATTATCTGTGCTTTCTATGCCCTCTGCTGCATGATCTCAAAAGGGATTAAATACCTAAGACCAATATCAGAACTATAAACAGCAGTTTGAAGGCCCCAGAGAAACAAGAAAAAAAAATTCCTTTTTGTTCACCTACTTCATTCTTTCTCTTAAATATATAATTCTCTGCAAGAATAATCATTAAGTGCAGTTCTCAAGAGTAATTAACACAAGAGAACAGATAAGAATGGAATCTCAGCCAGAAGGGAGAATTCTCAGGTCTGACTCATCTGTGCTTCCAAGAGGTTTCTGCCAGACAGTTGAGAAAACTTATTTTTTCTTTAAGGTATCACTGAATCAATAAAAGCCTCAAGGCTGTTTGGTTGCAAACACTGGACTGCAAAAGAACAGCCAAAGAAATTATTAATCCCATTCCCTGGGACTCATTGCATCCAGAATTATTGTGTCCCATTTTGAACTCCCAGTAGCAGATATGCTGACAAACTGGAGTGAGCCTAGCAGACAAAGATAGTGATGAGACCAGAGCACATGTAGTACAAGGAAACTTGAGGGCCCTGGATTTGTTCAGCCTGGAGAACAGAAGGCTGAAGGTGGAGACCCTAATGCTGTCTCAAACTAACCTAATAGGAGGTTATAGAGGAAACTGAGTCAGGCTTTTCTTAGAGGTGCACAACAATAAAGCAAGAGGCCACAGACAAGCTGCAAAAATGGGAAATTCTGACCTGATATAGGAAAAAAATACATAACAAAGGAAATTAAACATTGGAACGGAGGCCAAGAGAGGCAGTAGAATGTCAATCTTAAGAAATTTCAAAATGCCAGCTGGCCCAGGCCTCAAGCAACCAAATCCAACTTTTATTACCCCAACTTTGAGCAGGAGTTCAGATGACCTCCAAAAACTCAAGGCAACCAAGAGTTTTATAAAAACCCATGATATTTTAGTAACAGAGGATTCTTTCTTAATCTCAATGGCAAGTTCCCTCTTAAATCCTATTAACTGAAAATAAAATCTAAAAAGGCAATTATTAGATTAATGACAAATACTCACCACCATATTGTAGGCATCAGGAACTTCAATTTCAAACTGAAACTTTCCACCTTGGTAATAGCCCTCATCTAGAAAAGAAAACACAAGGAAAACAGGAAATAAGAAAAAAACCAGACACCATATAATACAAAATATCTGTCATTAAAAAGATTGAAGTAACAACACAGGGTTATTGTCAAATACATAACCCAGTTACTAGCCTTAACACTGTTAACCTTAACACCAGCTGCCACGTAGTCCAATGACCCTGTGAACATAGTGTTGCCTTCCACTCCTAAAACATTTCCAGCAGAAATTTTAAGTTGGAAGAGTAAACAAGCCCAGATTGGTCCCGGAAAACCTACTTTTCTGATCAGAGTACCAGGCAATACCAAGCTAGAGGAACCTTTGAGTGAACTTCTCATGTCTGTATGAAGAAACTTCTGCCACACATCAGCCATATGGCATGCAGTACCACAACACCAACCCTTGGAATCAGCTGGATACACACTTCATTTGCTAATGAATGCTAAATCCTGCTCTGGGATTTAGCACATCTTCTCAGACTTGTGTTAGCAATCACATATTGTGAGTAATATGAATAATGGCATGCGAAAGCATGCTTCAGAAAAGCGTACTGCAATAAAAGAGCAAGTTAACTCTTTTATTGTATGTTATCTTAGGATGATAAATCAGTTAGGAAAATCTAACTGCCTCTCTGCCAATCTCGGACTCAATACAATGACTAAATTTTAAAATGTGGAGTCTGAAAATATCTAGTTGCATTTAACCAGAGATAATGTAATAGGATAATAGGTCAGTCTGCAACTCTTGAGATGGCTGTGCTTGGAAGCTGAAATGCTTGCAAATGATCTGAAATATGTCCGTCTGGCATTGCCATTATTGAATTTTGTCATTATGGAAGGGAAACAGGCAGGTACCCAGCCCACACTGGGGGTTTGGGACACCTGCAGAATACTCAGGCTCAACCTCAAGTACTTTAACTCTCTATATTACACAGTACAGCCACAGTGAAGGCTTGAAGGTCAGGAAGGCTGGTTATCATTGCCTAACAGGTTTTTTTTTAATATTTTTTAAATCAACATTGTAAAGGTAAGTTCTGTGAAGCAATCTATAGTTTACAGAAAGATTAACAAGAGTTTTCTTATTATCTAGCTTGTTCCAAACCACACTAGCTCTTCTACTATATAGGTCATCAAAATCCTCTTTCAGGATGCTGTCTTCTGGACCTCCTACCCACAAATGCCCCACATCTGCTTAATAAGTTTTCAGCCCACGCTACAATCTCACCACTGTCAGCACAAGCCTGTAGCTTCCACACTGTAATTGCCATAATCACAAGAAAGCAGCCAGCTCCCACCCTTCTCCTCTTCCACCCAGTGTGCCACTCTAAGACCTGTGCCTGTGGAACAGAGCAAGAGTTGCTAGGAAGTATCTCACAATCCAGCTTCTCCCAAGCATCTGGGTAGACCACAGACAGGTTCAGCACACAAGCAGCATCAGAAATTTTGAACTGCAACAGCAGCATAGGCACAGAGTATGAAAAGAGAACATGGCTGGTCTTCCCCACCCCACACAGTAATGTTACAGCTGCCTCCACTCTGAATTGTGCAGTGCAAAGCTGCAAGTCTTAGCCATTGCAAATCTCACTTTAATAACCTGTTCAGAACATACACTTTTCAAACACATTCTTCATTTCCACTCCAATACCAAATTGTTTGACTTATTAAGCAGTCTTCTCAGGTGCGCTACACTTTACCAAAAAGTAAATGCACATGCACTGATTTTTTTAATAAAAAGTAAAAGCATTTATCTTTTGTTTCCAAATATACTGAGATAAAAATCACTAAAGCAAGCTATTTCTAAAGAACGAGATGTAAAAGGTAAGTTATACCAATATCCCTCTGATGAAACTGCTCCCTGTGAAATGCCAAAACACTCAAGAGTAGGACTCTGACTGTTCAAGGAAGGAACAATTAGGAAAATGGTCCAATATCCTCCCCAAGTTCAAACAGTTGAAGCACCACTGAGTTACCTTACGAGACACAGCTAACTGCGCTTTATCTACCATCTCACACATTATAATAGCTTTTTAGCCAAGTGTCAGGAATCCTCACTATTTCCAAGCATAATGCCATTCCTTGTAAAACCACAGTCAGATCTTTCAGTGATTGTACCAAAACCAACCAAGCAACATCACAGAGGAATTCAGTGCTTGCTATCGTGCAAACCATGTAACTCAGAGCCTTCCACAGGCCTCCCCACTGCCCTCTGGCTCACAAGCACTTACCAAGGTATCACTTTCCAATATAAGCAATCACATGAAACACCCACATGTGTTTGCACAGGGAGAAGCCTGCTGCTGGTACAGCAAGATAAAGAAGAAACACCAACACTGTTAAGGCTGTTCAGGAAGTCCAGCAGCAGGAAATTATTTTCCTTGGCTAAATTTCACTAGTTCCTTGATTTTGTGGACTTGGAGCAAACTGCACAGCAGCTCTTCATATTTCACCCCTGCTAACGTGAAATAGATCCCTGTTGATGGATCTATCTACATGTGTCTTCTGTCAAAGAAAATCCTCAGATTTAATGAATCCTCATTGTAACACAATTGTCCAAAAGAAACATTCAAGAATGGCTCCAAGGGAGGAGAGCTTGCCAAAAGACTGTCCAATTCCTGTCAGTCAAGCAGCAAGAGAAAAGCCATGCTCCACATCTCTCTGCACACTGAAAAGACCAGACCCACAGCCTCTGCAGCACACAGGAACATTTAAGTAGGTCCTTGACTCCAAGCCCAAACAGCAAGATCACTCTGACATTGCTTAAGAGATGCATGGGCTGGGGAAAAAAGCTGAACAGTTGTTCTTCATTTTCTCTGCTCTTCCCCACCATGCAGACCTAGCTCCACTTCTACCCAGCCATGGAAGAAACTCCTACTGTCCACGTGCAGGATGAAATCAGACAAGGTAAGTTCAGCTGGAGGGAACAAGCCCAGCTGAGCCTCTCTCATCATATAAAACCATCACCACAAAAAGAGTGCAGAGCTTCCTGCAGGATTACTAAGATTAACTGGCATGCAGAGTGGTTAAATTATCACCAGTGTCAGCAGAAAAACAGCAGCAGGACCAGACAGTGAAAGAACACCCCTTTTCCTTAGCAAAAATGTGTTTTAGATTAGCTCTAGCACCTTCTAACCACATATTAACACCTCCACAAGCTGTAAGAGCTACCTCATGTATTAATTCAGTTTTCTTTTATTTGTTTTACTGTGTTCTATGTAAGGTTGACAAATCTCTGGAAGGCTTAGAGCACTTTACACATTGTGCCTCACACTGCATGTTACTTCCACACACTTGGGCGACCAAGTTTCCCTCAAAGATAGTTCAATAATCATCACTGTCTTGCATTACTACTCATTTTATGCTTCAGCTTTATCTTGACATCAATCCATGTAGCACTAATCAAAAAACGCCCTGGGTACCTTGCTGATTCTGTTACAAAGTAAGTGAGGACATACTGGATATTACGAAGAAGTTCTTCACTGTGAGGGTGGTGAGACAATGTAACAGGCTGTCACAAGCTGTGGATGCCCCATCCCTGGAAGGATTCAAGGCAAGGTTGGGGGGGACTTTGAGCAACCTGGTCTGGTGGAAGGTGTCCCTGCCCATGGCAGGGGGGCTGGAGCTAGATGATCTTTAAGATCTCCCAACCCAAGCCTATATTCTATATATTCATCATAATATATTCTATAATTCATCAAACTGGAAGAGTTCAGCATCTCTCCTCCCCACCTTTCTTACAATACTCCCTGTAAGTTTGTAAATCTTTTCACTAAAGCAACAATAAAACATGCTATTTGTTACCCATCACTCAAATACATATTAAAAATTCACGTCTCTGGAGGGCCTCAGGAGCCAGCCAGAAATCTTGTAATGCATTAACAGAATAAGCCTTCATGATCGAGTCACCTTATGGCATCTCAAGCAAGTAAATAGATTCTCCCGCATGGTAGTTTCCTTCCCTGTGCCCCACAACACCCATACAGTCTGGGACAGCAACCCTCAATTTTTAGGCATGTAACAGCTGCGGGAAAAACTATAGTTCTGGCAGAGTTAATAGCGAGAAAAGTGCTATAAATAAAACCGTCAAATAAAATATCTTTAGCACATAACTTAGGAAGTTGGCCACTGGTAAGACTTTTGCAGAAAGGGAATACATCTGAGCTAATTTTCCTCCTACTACTTAAATTTGTCTTCAAGCTGTATTAACAGAGCAAGCACCCCTCCCACCTCAGCCTGTAGTTTATCAACAACCAGATTCTAATCTTAGTTTGCTTTTGTAACATGTTTTGATAGCTAAAAGTGCTGTGAAAATACTAAACCAAATTATTTTATCACTTTAAAAGAAAATGCAAGATAATAAGGAAAAGCCACAGAAGATCTGCTTTTGATAGTAGTAGCTCCTTGCAACAGCAATGCTGAAACACTCAGCCATGTTCACCAATAATTGTCATTTTATAGTATGCACAATGGAGAACACGCTCTTTATTAACTCCCTGAAGAATAGGACTCTAACCACACTAACTCCAAACTACTCCAACTGTCCAGCAACTGCAGGAAAAATTGCATTAACTATACATATTCCTCTAGTTTTGTTCACGTTTAAGCTACCTAAACTCACCTTCTTTATTTTTTTTCCAGGGCATAACCACGTCTTAAACTCAACTTCTAATTTTGTGCTCCAAATGTCAGTGCAGCAGGCAGGACTCTGTGTTATAAGCATCTATTCCCTTATTTTTCCTAGCTTTTAATCCAATATGATACTGGTACCAAAATAAGAACAGAGACAAGTCGTGGCATAAGGGTATTTTTCAATGACAGAACAATTGTTTCAGATAACAAAAGGAAAAAGAAGCTTCAGACAGCAGAGAAAGCCAGAAATATCTGCCTCAGGAACAGGCAGTTTATCCATTGTGGCAGTAAAATCTAAGTCTTACCCATTTTCTAGCATGTACTGCTATACATCCACTCATAGCACACTGCAGAAAGTTATAACAAAGGAATCTGAATTTCTTTAATTATGTGAAATAAGCAGTCACCCTCATCACAATTTTCTATAAATTCATTTTAAGTTAAAAACCTCACTGTCACCAGGATAACTTTGTGACGTTAAATACTGACTAAGAAAGGTTATTATGAGCAGTGCAGAACAAGGGAGCTGAAAGTATTTCTGCTTGGTGCTAAAGTTTATTTTCTTATTCAAATTAGTCTTTTTGTGAGAACCTAAAGAAGCTTCTTTCACTGTCATTTTGAATGTGGCTGGTTTTGAAAGAACTGTATAAAACAAAGCACCCAAGAGCAGACTTTGTCAATAACGTAAGGCTAGAATGCTGACCACAAAAGGCATTTCTAGTGTTAAAAAACACGTTCAGTCAGTATCTTCACTGCACTCTGGTGTAAGATTCCTTGTAAAAAGCAGTTACAGAATTCAAGCTCTAATGTTAATCAGAATATAAGAGAATTTAAACATAAAATATGAATATAAAATAATTAGCGCCCCTTTACCACAACTGTCATAGAAGGATGCAATCTCTGTAACTGCATATAAGCAAACTGAGAACCTTAAGAAGCAAGCCATCAAGAACCTCTTTGCTGTGCAGACCACCATCCCTGGCTTACATTTACTACACATGTTCTAACAGTGAGAACTGCAAGGCTGCATTAGCTATTCACTGGCACCCGCAGCTGTGCCGAGCCTCGTCTTGTTCCACAACTGAAAAGCTGCAGAGTTACTTGCAAAACACTCCCCTTAAAAGCCAGATGTATGAGCAGGATTTCTAGAACTCAGCTCCTGAATGTAAGAGACAGATCCAGGCAGAAGGAGGAAAACTGGCTCTTCCACCAGACTGTCAAGAGTCACGCAGAATTCTTCAGACACCACAAAAATAGTTGCCTCAAGCAAAGATTGTGGCCCAATTGAGCCAGAAAAATTCTGTGACAACCACTTAGCTGCCTCTCTGCTAACACAGAGAAAACTAAGGTTTAGCATACTCTAAATAAAAACCACAATAATAAAGAGAATCGAGAAGCTACAAAGATTTTCTTGGTATGTGTTACGTTCTGCCTTTAGAGAGCTGTGCTAAGCTGTAGTTGATCACAAGATTCTGTACCTGAATTATGCACAGCTGAAAATAGATGTTTACTTCCGTCAGGCTACAACTGCAGAGACTTCAGCTGTGCAGCTATATTTAGGGTAACAAAATGTTAATTAAGATCACCTCATCCCCAAGATCATTTCAGCAACAAAGTTAGCACAAAACCCATGCTCTGCATTCAACAACTCTCTTCTGACTGCAACATCTTGCTGCACAGCAGTTAACAGAAAAAAATTATTATGTATTTAGCTACCTTAGAATTAGCATGAAGAAGCTGTTACTGCTGCCTATTCAGGACAACCTTAACTCAACACAGAGATGATCTTGTAAAGTTAACTCATTTCCAAAATATAATAAAACAGCATTATATAAACTGAAGGTCAGTTGGTGCAAGGAGACTAACATACACCAAGTAAACATGAATACATCTACACAGAATGAGAGGTTTGAAGTTCTATAATAGCACTTATATTATTTTTGATTACACTGACTAGGGCAGTCATACTCATTTTTCTATCACAAAAGGAATCACATGAATGGACATGTTAACAAAGACCACCCAAGATTTCTACTGCCTAGGAAGTGCTAATTGACTTTGGCTAATAAGCAGCAACAGTGACATCTAGTGCCCGTTTGACTGCCAGAGACTGGATTACCAGAAACCTCTCCACCACCCTGTTAAGTGTAAACGGGTTTAGAAAAATTTTTTTCTATAGGTAAAACATCAGGATTACTGCCATACTGCATCCAAACTGTTGTCAATAACCATCTACAGAAAATGTGCACGTACAGGAATTAATGGCAGGGAAATACTGATCCCGGCACATCCTACAAGATGAGGGGGTCTACAAAAGAAAGCTGGAGAGGGCCTTTTTACAAAGGCATGGGGCAATAGGACAAGGGTGAATAGTTTCAAGCTGGAAAAGGGCAGATTTAGAATAGATATTAGGAAGAAAATCTTTACTGTGAGGGTGGTGAGCCACTGGAACAGGCTGCCCAAAGAAAATTGCCCCATTCCTGGAAGTGTTCAAGGCCAGGCTGAACAGGGCTTTGAGCAACCTGGTCTGATGGAAGGTGTCCCTGCCCATGGCAGGGGGGTTGGAACTAGGTGATCGTTAAGGTCCCTTCCAACCCAAACTGTTCTGATTCTATGATCAAATTCAAACAATTTAGTGTACTGCACAGCCTCAAATACACACAGCAAAAAATAAGTGCATGTGAAGTCTAAATCTTCCATGCAAACTCATCCATAAAACACAAACACAACTTTCTATTCTAAAAGGGACAGCTATGTGAGCAAAGTGTCATTTTAGATGGCTATTAAGAAACTCAGGTGGAAATGAAATTCTGAAAATGTTTTTATTGAACAGCATGCCAACAGAAGCTTCACAGTGTACTGAAGTTGTATTAATAATAAAAGTTCTAATTTCCACATACTTAAAAACTAAGAGTCTCCCACTTGTTAAGCATCTTCAGAAATGCACAGATCTGAAGTTTTCCCACAGTGTTCTATCAGTTATCTATCTTTTCACCCCTGCAGAATCAAGCATTCAGTAGAAAGTAATACAGTAATTTCTGTAGAGCTAGTCTAAGAAGATTTTTCTCAGCAAATAAAACAAGGTGGTTTGAAACTGGCTGAGAGGAAACCAGAAATGTTTTCAAAATGAGCAAACAAGAACTGAGTATTTCCTAAACCTGCTTAATTTTGATGGCCTTCTAATTGGAATCTTGTTCTCAAAATCCAGTCCGGTTTCTCCATTGCCTCTATAAAATAATCACTGTAATTACAGCCAGTCTGTCTTTGACTAGAAAGTTTTAACGAATTCTTGAGCATATTCTTGGAATTACATTTCCTAAACACCACACACACAAATGAAAGCAACATGTTTTAAAAAAAAATTACCTGGGATTACAGTTAGCTGAAAGTAATGAAGCTTGTTTGGGTCAGGAAAGTTCACTTTACACGTACCTGGGAAGAAAAAGAACAATTTACATCAGACAATTGTTTTTCTCTGTTGGAAAAGCGTATCATCTTCCATACTCTCCAAATTCACTCCCTGATTAATCCCTACATTCCAGTCAAGTGATTTCCTCCTACACTTTGCCTCTAAGCATCTCCTGCCTATACAGTTACAGTCACCTGCAGTAAAGGTTACATCAAATAATTAATTAATAAAATCAAATGTATTGCTAGAGGTTTGACTTTAATACAATCAGAACAAATGAGTTGTTAACAGTTAACTCAAGATACAAGCATTTTTCTATGTCCTGCTAAGCATTTTGCTAAGCACCAGCAAGTTCTTTGTTTAAACAGAAAAGTACCACCAAAAGATGAATGAGCTGTTTGCAAGTTTACTGCAAGAAGCACTAACTAGGGGAAAGGTAACTCTGGTAGGGGAAGATGGTGACTCATTGACCACGAACTCAAGAAACCCCCTGGACCCAAAAAGAAGTTGAGACTGAGCATGTGAACAAATTAACGTGAGAAGCAAGAGAATTATTTGACAAATGGGAAACAGAGTACTAAGATAAGGGAATCATGTAACTTGTAACCAATAAAGGCTGATGTCTTTGCTTGCTGAATGTACAAATAGCATCACATTTTGACAATCAGCGAGCTAGGCATTTGTGGGTTACCACTTAGCTCCCTACTCCGCACAAACTAGAATAAAAGAATAGAAATACCTTGACCCATTGTGTGAACTGGCCTGTGCACCAGGTAATGAGCCTGCCTACAGGACAACAATGGAACCTCACTCTGAGCTGTGAGGAAGCAGCTTATTTCCTTTCAGTAAACCATGCTGTCTCAAAGACCTTAAAATGCCAAATGATTTGGTCTTCTGCATAGACAATAACTACACATTAAGATGACACCATAGAGAATAAGTACCTCTTCCTTACAAATGCTTTAACGGTACCGTGTGTATCTTAACACTTGATCATACACAGCAGTCTGTCTGCAAGAAGTCATGCTACCGCAGCCCTATGCTAACAAAGGATTATTTATACCTGTAATGTCTAATGAGATTTAAGCTTTATGGAAAGCCTCATCCAAAAGCCTGTGAAGTCTCCATTCAGCTGTCATACCAAACAATTTTCTTCTGCATAACCAATTACATTACATGCATTAACAGCAACTGTTAGGCAGCATAATTACAAACCAAACACTGGTTTTATTCTCAGACCAGATTTAAGGAGAATAGTGAAAAGGAAGAACAAGTGTGGGGAAAAAAAGCTAGAACATCAATCTGATGAAACTGGTCAGTGGTTTCAGTTCAATAGATGCAAGTTCACAGCATAACAGCCCTTTGTTTGCATTTGATGACACAAACCAAGTTGCCTTCCCATGTATAAAACTGGCCTTTCTTGACTATGGCAAAAACAAGCTGTCAAGCTGGTACTAGATGTGTATACCCATGGATACGTTATTATCCATATTACTCAGCCTTTAGCTTCTCAACCCATCAAGCTGGCTGTTCTTTTTCCGTAGTCAAGGAGCTAAACAGTATCAGATATAGACTCCCTCTGCCCCAAAAAAAAACCTAGAACTGCACACAAACCCTAATAATTTATTTGACCTGTAGTAACTACAAACCCTGATATATATTTCTCAGGTGTTTGTTGTCCTGTAGAAGGGTCTAAACAAAAAAGTTTAGCAAAAGTTTAAAATTACTCAGTGTAGTATCTCTATAATTGCCTTTAAGAAGAGCATACAGAAAGAAGTTAAATATCTCTTCCTGTCCTCCCTTTTTGCTGCTTCTGTATCTTCTCCCCCTTGTAATTCCTCCTATCATGCAGTCTTGATGCTGTACACTGTAAGCTTGATTTTTAAGATCTGAGCATTGATCTGGATTTAGAATCATTAGTAAACAGAAGATGCTCATCACAAGCAGCATTCAGAAGTTTAACCTGGAGAGAAAATATAGTCAAAGCTTCCCTTAGATAGGGGAAAAAACTAGAAACATCACTAGCTACCTGCCAGCATAATCAGAGAAAATATTCACTGCTTTCTTTGCAAGATAAGCATATGGACAAGACAGTTTGAATGCACAGCACGGTAAGAGCCTGTATGTACACTCTCAGCCTGCTGCAAGCAGCTCATACCTCTTTCCCTGCAGGGAAAATGTCTTGGATTACTCTGAAACAGGAACGTGCACCACAGGAAGTTATGTAGAGCAAGCGATGAGTTCTGAATGTACCTCCGATCTTACTAGGCAATAATTTGTTGTGCTTGCCTGTATTCCAAGAACTCATAGCAGAATGATGCTGTCCTAGTCAACGCTTGAAGGGACAGTGAGCTCAGCAACAACTCAGCTTCACTGTCAACACCCACCCTTAACAACAAATACAGAGCAACAGGAACTTTACTCCCCTTTATAGAAGGGCTTTGTGTTTTGCTGTCCGTTACAGAACTAGGCTTTCTAAAGCTAAGGAACAGAAAACATTTCACTTTTAGCTACCTATCCTCAGCTTTAGAAGCAATGAGCCATTTACCCCGTACTCTTCAAAACCTGTTTTAAAGTAGCCATTAATATTTTCAGCTTTTAGCATAACATACGTTAAAAGTAGGATTCCAGGGCTAAAACCACATTACCTTACTTTTTAAGGAATATGGATCACATTTTTTAAAAACTAGTTCTCATTAGAATTTTCACTGTTAAACACACCAGGTTACAGCTTGCACGTGAAGTGAAAAAGTACTAGGTTAACTTCATGTTTTCCTGAGAACAGAGCTATTTGCTCTGCCCCTTAATCAGAATCTCCTCTGTTTTGAAAATGAGAGAATGGAGTAACAACAGGAGTGAGGCAATAAACGTACTCTTCAGTCCCAGGTACCTTTTGGCTGTTTTGTGAAAGGGAAGCTCCCACTCCACCAGCAATCAAATTCTGGAGCCAAATGATCAATACTGCTTCCAAACGACACTAACACAGGTCCACCTCTCTGCAATCCCTTAAGAGGGTGCAACAACAAAAACCTGTTCAAGCCCGAGTAGAAGTTTTGCACAGCTTTCCCTAGTGTAAACTTGTATCATTTGCATTCATACTTCAATCAAAACATTCAGTTCAATGGTCCCCTTTCCCCTTAAAATGCATGCCATTAAATGCTATACTTACAAGGTAAATTAGCTTCAAGTTCTGCAACCTCTGTTGAAAGAGAAAAAAACCACAATTGTTATTTATGCAAGCATAAAGCCATTCTTTAAGTCCAAACTGGCAGATCTAATTTAAGCCACCCTGTAAATCAGATTTTACTTTAAAATATAATTAAGCTGCACAGGGGGGTTACCATAAAATTTCTCTTTAAGCCACACAATTCATTACTAAAAACACTCATCTGCCCTACAGACTGCACAAACACATCCTGCTGTGATGAGAAGGTGGTTCAGCTCTGCCAAAACTAAAGTGCCAGGGCTTCTAACACAGAGCACTGGCATTATCCAAACCTTCAAATTTGTCTACATAAGGCACTAAAATATGGAAGGCCAGAACTCCACAGCCTGGAAAACACAAAAGCAGAAAACCCTCAAGAATTAAGGTGCCAGTCTGACAAAGAAAACAAGCACAGGAGGTTCACAACGTGCACAACAGTCACCACTCTCCAGCATCCAACTGCTAATTCTTCCACCATCAGCCACAGGCTGCTTCAGGTTACACACTGCTCTGGTAGGGAAGCCTCCACGCCTGGTACCATGTAGCATATACTGAAAAGAGCCCTAATTCAAAGGACACCGTCATACTAGATACAGTCCTGCCTGCAGAAACCAGCATTAAAAGCAAGCAAAACCAGAGAAAGACTAACTTTCACTGCAAGCATCTGGACAGCAGCGTGCATTAGTCAGCAATAAAAATTACATCTATTGTACAACTCCCCCCCCAAACTTCCACACAGTTGAACAAACTCAGGAATGTTAATATTTTTGCTCCTGTCTCTGTTGGATATTTCCCCTGTGAGCACAGTTTACTATAGATACACACTCTTGTCCAATTAAAATTTATTTTTATTTGTTACCTTTCCCATGCATAAAACTTAGAAGTTAACCATAAAAAGAAAGGAAGTAGCCAGATTCAGTTGCATAGCTCCTAGGAAGGAGCTTATTCCTAAGCCCTTTCTCTGCCATGCTACCTTCTCTGGAAGATCCCCTGCTTTCTCCCTCTTTTGTGTATATTATTGAAGTCTTACTTTTAACTACCTGTATATCAATGAGGTCTATCAATATACTGCCACCTTTTACTTCTGAAGTTTGAAGAAACCTAATCAAATATATTTTTGCATTTCCTGTAGTCTTTTTTTTTTTTTTTATTTACACACAATTTATCACTTAACTTTCTGGTCTGCAGATACAGAGCCCACTTATTTGGGCTAACAACGATGTGCAAGATTTCAACACCAACTCTCAAAAACATACGCCTAAAGAAAACTGTAATTCAGTCTAAGATATGGGGAGAGATTTCTTGGCACAGGATTCAAGCTGATATCACAATTAAGAGCTCACTAATTTTGCAGAACTTTCCTTGCATCCATGCTTACCCAACCTGGCTCATTTCTGCAACAAGCACGATGCTTATTTGACTCCTACCTGCTTGGCACAGCCCTGGTACCCCTGCATCTGCAGCCTACTATACCAAGACAAAAAAAAAAAAACAAACACGCAAAACAGAAGTACTGTGTTTCACTCTTACTAAAAAGTTCACAACTGCAGTTTTTAAAATCCCACACTCTGCAGCATCAAGTAGCCACAGCTGATTTAGCTGAAGTTGTACACTGAAAGACACATGACACTGGTGGCATGCTTCTGCTAGAAGTTTTCAAAGAGTACTATCTTTATAATATACCAAAAATGTAATCTCAGCTACTCAAGAACTTTTTACTTTCCCTTTCTGCTTAAAAAAAATAAAAAGACTAGACATAACCAACTACTGAAGGCCACAGCTATACAAACACATCGTAAAGAGTGTTCCCCTATTCTTTTCTGTTTGAACTCACCAGCCTTTCATAGTGGGAGGCACTATCAATCTTCACTACAAGGTAGAGCTTATTTTAAGGTGTTGACTGCTTTCCTTACTGCTTTCTGTGCTTGCGGGTTTTATGGCTTAACAAATCCTGCCTCCCATTTGCTACAATTCTGAGAAAAGGGCACCAGGGAAAAGCAAGACACCAAAGGACAGAGGATGTTCAAGCCCAGCAATGGCTGGACTGCAGTAGCTCTGCTGAGCTGGGGCCTCATTTCTGCTTCCTGCAATGTTCAGCAGAGACTTTACTGATCACCAGTTCCTCTCAAGTATGAAAAAAATCCTGTAATGCATTCACATTCTATGTTTGCCTTTGTCTTGGCACAAGAATGAGCGGGTTTTCTTGTGAAAACATGAAAACTAACGCTCTCACACCCATGAGTACAGAACAGCGTGCTCTTTCTTTGAAGATGTGCAAACAGGCGGGAAGGCTATGATAACTAATCCACACAAAAGCTTTGAACTAAGGCAAGTTCCCCCCAAATAAGGTTTCTAATCAACTTTGCAACAGATCACTGGAACTAGGAAAGAAACAACTTTATAAAGATAAAACAAAGCAGGTAAAGACCTGCTTCAATCTAAACTTTTAAAGTAACGTCAAGTAAGGAAACAGATGTTACTGTTAACTGTGCCATATAAACACTGGTGATTAAAACAATAACATATTTAATGGGCCAAAGCTACAGTGTTTGTGAGTTTTCTAACTTCTGTGACTCTTTGGTAGTGACAGTCTTTGACATTGACATAATTTTTGTATTTTGCTGCTCAGAAAGTAAACATTTTGACCACACCATTCAAGCTCCATTAAGATTCTGATATTTTATGTATTTTTGACATAAAGCAATGCCACTGACAAGAATATTCTCCATTAAGAAAATGCCCCTTGTTCAGTCTGCCAACTTACTAGCATAGTTTAACAGATTTGTAAATAAGCAAAATGTAGAAGCAAAGTCAGAGCTCCAATGCACTGAACTTCCAGAAGTCCCAAAAGCCTCACGAAAGAGCAAGCAAACTTAATCTCACAATCTTTTGGACCTCCTCTTTCAAACAATGACTGTAATTACAGCTGAACAGTAAAGAAAATTCCATTTGAATGCTTTTCATTATGTTTTGTGGATAATGAGTACCTGCATCTCAATTCACAGTCAGGTACCTCATCTTTCCTTAAGATGACAAGACAGACAACCAGATAACCCAAGGTTCAGGAAATAACTGCAAAAGCACTCCAGAACTTCCACGGAATAGTGGTGCTTGTCGATGCCCACTCGGTGCTGGCTTAGCACAGGTGCAGAAACTGCGGAGCATCTGAATTCCTCTGGCAGCCAAGTGAGATTACTTGCCAAGCAGCAGCAAATGCAGGAGCACTACAAGGTCCTGCACCCACTCTGAAAAGCCACTCTGGGTAGGTCTGAAAGGCTGTAAGTGCAGGCACATACCAGAGCTTCTGCAGGGTAAAAAAAAAAAAAGCCACCAAACTCAAGTGCAATGAAGTCCAGACCCAGACCAGCTCCCAGTCAGCCAGTTTGGTGCTCCTGAAACCTTATGTGATCTGCTGCAAGAGCACATCCAAGTGGCAGGTATATTTGCAGAGTCCTGCTCTTGATCCAGTATGCACTTAAACAATTCCCAATGCTATTTTAAACCATAAAAAGAGTTAAAAGGCAAAAGTTAAATGAACTGAACACAAACTGATGACATCTCAGAAGCAGCTTAAGAACTTTATAGAACAGGGGAAAGCTAAGCCTAACATAAGCAACCAGAGCTATTTCCAAATAATTTCAGGAACAGTAACTCTTCCTACCCATGACAATTCTCAGGACAGAAATAGGAACACTCACTCCTGACATGCACGCAGGCATATGGTTTATGACAGACCCATGTGAATGTTACAGTCAGTAATGCATAGACTATAATTGTGTTGTTTTGCTCCCCCCCCTTTCCCCCAACCCCACCTCAACAACTCAGAATATAGAAGTGCTTTGTTTAGTAGCCCTGTCACAAAGAGTCAGGCCATATGGTTCCCACTGGAGTTTTGTTTAAGTACACAAAATGAAAGCATTATTTCCTCAATTGAAAGGAACATTCTCATCCACAGCAACACTTACTTCTCCCCGGTTTTGTCCAAAAAGCTCCCTCTCCTGTTTAGGTTCCTATTTAATGTACATCTTTAAGACTGCTAGAGATGAAGATTGGTACCTTGATACTGACAAAACCTCCATTTTCTAAGTATTAATTCTAGCAGTATAATCTGTTTGCCACCTAATATCATCAGTTTTTCAATAGAGATGTATATTTTCCTTCCACTTCCAAATGTTTATTTTAAACAAAATACTATCAAATCACATGCTTCAGCTTCTACACACTATTACAAAACTTATTATCCTGACCTCAAAAAAATAGAAAAAGCCTCTGTGGTTGGAAATCTCTAACTCTGCAACATACCACTCCATACTTCAGGTATGCTGAAAGTCAAAGGCATAAGCAGCACAGCAATGCATTGAACCAGGCTTCCCTTTGTTAGTGAAGTTCTAGAAAAAAAGCTCAGTATTAATTTTTCAAGTCAGCTTCAATTTACATTTGATCTTTTTAGCTTTACCATATTTATCACAATTAACCTGCAAGCATTTTAGTGTAAACTACTAGTTTCCTCTTTAATAAATCCCTCATTCACCAAGCAACTTTCCACTGTCTTCTTCCAAAATAAAGGATTTCACTGGGGGTCAGGGGCAGGGCAGGGAGCGGGCACAGGCTAAGAAGCATCACTGAAAAGGAAATACTTTTGTAATTCAAGTGCAACGTGCAGAAGTTAATGCAGCATTTTCAAAACAATGCCTCATGTATTCTCTAGAGTGTTAATGAAGGAAAAGGGTTTTTTTAATTCTCAAAAGAAAAGTATTTTATCCCCTCTTGACTTTCCTCACCTGTTATGGGAAGGAGAGATACTACTGTATTTGAAGGATCAAAGAAAGCAAATATATGGATCCTCCTCATTTTTATTTACAAGGCACATACACCTCACTTTTATAATCAATTTCCCACTTCCATTCTCTCAAGTTCATACAAATGCACACCTGCAACATTTTCCAGTTACATAAATCTGGTTGTAAAAGCCGCCACAAATGTTGAAGACAATTAAGGAATAAACCATGCTAACTCATTTTCTTAGATATTAAGTTATTTCAAGCTGTCATAATCAAACAAAGCACCACTGGTAATATAAATCTAAATGATGTTGTTTAGGTGTACTTCAAAAAAGCAGTTCAGGAGGCAACCTTTGTAATCAATAAGCATACACATCACTGCTCCTAATATCCTGGAATGTTCTCTATATTTAATTCAATTTAGTAATCAAGTTCATTATACAATATTAATCTTAAATATTAGTTTAGCTTGTCTTCAGCCCCTTTCAAATTTTCAGAAAGGATCTGCCTTTCAAGTTCAGCACTGCACAGCGTGGAGCACCCAGCAAGGAGCAGTCATGCAGCCCTTATTCCTAACTTAATGAAGCTCCCCCTTCAAGATGAATTTAGCATAAAAAATTGCCTCTGCAGCACAGAACAAATTCAAAGCTCCTAAAGCAAGTGTACTGCTTGCTCTATTTTAATTTGCATACTAGGCCTACAGAATTAGGGCCTCACTCTCCAACTGAGCCTATATTGAGAATCCAGTGAAAAATAAGAGATGCAAGACTAAGTCACACCGAACTTTTAACAAAGCTATACTTTATCAAGCCTGTCTTGCAGCCAGAGAGGCAGCAGAACCTCTTCAGACACCATTTCTGTCTGCTCCTCCTCCTCACATCAGTATTTGCTTTCTAACTTCTCCAATTGTTCACATTTCCTCCATCTGATTTGCCTTGAAACATGTTAGTCACTGATTAGTCTCTCTTTAGTCCACTCTTCCTTGGCTAGAAAGCCTTTCTCCAAGAACTGGCAGCCTAAATTACTAGTCCTCGCACTCCCACACCCTGAGTGACTTCAAAGTGGTAGATGTTTTCCTGCAACTTCCCGATGTTTTAGACCAGAACCAACACCACATATCTGGGGTGAGGAACATGTGCCCTACTAAGCTTCCCAATGTGCTCCATTAGTTGCTGAGATAATCAGCACGGGACAGACTGCTACCAAATCCTGTTTAGCAGCCATGCTTTTAACACTTCAGAGGAAAAACAGCTGGAAGAGAACATCCAGCTGTCTCAGAATTACTTCCTCAAATAAAACTTTAGGTTCAAAGATTTTTCCTTTCATAGCATGCCCATGAAATAACCCAGCAAAACACTGTCCTGGACCATAACTGATATCTGAATGTATAATACCAGACATGTAAGCAATCAAAGGAACAACTTAGAAAAAATAACAAAGGGCATCAATATTTTAAGAATAGCTTTTTCACAGAGGTGGAAAAAAGCCTGTTTAACTTGCATGCATCACTAAAGCAAAGGACAACACCTGACAACACTCTGTTGACAGCTCATATCCAGTTTTAATAAAAGTATTTCAAATGCCAATTGTGAATTTTCTTCTCATCCATATGGTACAAATAGCTAACATCATACCTAAAATTTCACTTATTTTTCCTATTTAAGGCAGCATTAGTTAGCACACATACATAATTAGTCTATGCCAAATTTTCAAAGTTTGTAAGCATCGCCACCTACACTTATCAGTGGCTGGGGTCACGGCCATCTACCCCATAATCAGAATAGCATCGATCTATTTACCAGACAATGTACACAATACATTTGAGCACTGCAAGGTTATCAGTGTGACAACGCAACCTTCAAAGGGATTCTATAATGCCTTCCTGGATGGATTCTCTATCAATGCAAAAAGGCTGTCTTTAATTTATCTCCAGATAAAAAATAAGACACTGTCTGGGTCTGGATGGTATCTCTAGTAAAGCTGTCAGACATCTGTCTGCATAATTTATTAGACTATCACCAATTTACTGTGTATCAGGAATAGGAGAGTATCTCTCCAGCACATAATCATCATCACCACCACCAGCACTCTAGCAGGCAAACAGTTATCTGACCTTGTTCATATGCTATTGCCAGCTCCTGGAGCCAGGTGGGACTTGGGTGCTGTGCCGAAAATCACCCTCAGCTAAGCTTCCAGGACAGCCCATCACATGTGTAAGCTGCTGTGGAGGGCACCGCACAGACCAGTTGCCTGCTGTTTTCCTATTGACTCAGAAGATATAGACTTATTTGAGGCCAAAAAGGATCCATGTGAGCTACGGAAAAAGCACAGCTATCACTGAGCTTTCTAATGTACATGACCACAGTCCCTTGTTCTTCCAGCTCAGAGGCTTTATACAGTAGAATAAAACCACTAGTACTAACACCGTTAAGAGGTACAACTGAACCAGCACTAACCTCAGCACAGCTGCTGGGGCAAACAAGGACAGAACATGCCAGCCCTTTTTTCATCTCCTCCTCCCTCCTTACTGATGGCCAGCAATTTTTCTTTTTTGCAGGACAGATTATTTTTTTAATTCACAGTTGCCAGGAGATTAACCCAACTGAGCCTTTCACTCATTCAGCAACTGCCATCTGTTCATTTGATAACTCCAGCCTAAACAAACATCAGTAACAAATTCTAATTACAATTATTCTTATAGGCTCTCACCAACTTTGTTTCAAATCTAATACAGCCTGAAGTTGAACATATACCAGCTATTACAGTTCCATACAATCAAGCAGTAAAAAGCACCAGCACTAGTCCAGCTGCAATAGCATCACTGCTGTACGCACACCTTTAGCAGACAGCTCTTCACTCCCTATCAGACACATTCCTGCAGATCTATACATCACCCAAAAACACTACCAACATCAGCAGTCCACCTTCACTCAGGCTCTCAACATTGCAGAGCTGATCTAAAAGAGCTGGAGCAAGTTCTAGAAACTTTTGTAATTGAATGGTCTACATGTAGCTTAAGGAGTAGCTTAAAAGAGACACTACTTACTACATTTAGCTCTCACTTTCAGTGTAGTTATACTGAAGTGATCTGCTGCTTCTGTCAGTTGCCATTTCAGTCCAGAAACAATTTTAACCAGACCGACAGCTGCTCCTACAACTCTTTTGTGAGGGCCACATGATACAACTTTCACACACAATCAAATCGTGATCTAGCACTCACACTTGTCAGAAGGATGCCAGCAGTGACCCGCTTTTAAGGTTTGTCAGTTTGACACTCAACTTGTTCAATACTTTGTGCTGGCTTGCTAACGGTAGCTACAGGAATAACAACGTCAATGCTAATTTTCCATGGCTTACACACTTTCTCCCCCCAGCAGACTTAGGTAAGGTTTTAGCCACAAAAGTGAAAATCATGGTTGCTCTAAGCATACAGTAAAAATTCTTATGGCACCTCAAACTATACCAGGCATTGTAGTTGAAGTGTACTTAAATTACACTGCTATTTTGCTCTCAAGTCCACACCTGTAGGTTAGTGAAAATCTCAGATTATATATATATTTAGTAATTTGGCTTTGTAGCTTAGCCTGGTTAAAGAGCTTATTCCTCCTGCCTGACATCTTTCCCCCTCAGAACAGGAGTTAACTGAGGGTTTCCAAACTGGAAGTCTAAAGCAAGTTCTTTGCAGGAGTTATCACACCAGGGTTTAAAATGTATTAGAATTAATTCCCTGTCCCTAGAAAATCTAGAGAGAGAATTGTGAATATGACATTCCTACAGTCTAGTTAAGAAACTTCCCAGTGCACTGAGGCAGCAGCATCTGCAGTGAAACGTTGCTGCTCCAGTACAGCTTATATGGCAGAACGTACCCTCATTTGAAAAAGCTGTATATAATGCTAGAATTAGGCAATATCATTCAGGCAAATATACCAGTGTCAGTCTCAAGTAATTCTGAAAAAAGACCAGGAAATGGGAGTTTCCTTTGGCATGAATCCTAGAAGTTGATGTGTATGCTGTCACAGTAATATATTTGCTATTGATCATTTTTAGCAGAAATATCAACCTAAACAACATATTCCTTGCCACTAGATCAAGGTGCCCAGCTCGAGCATTAACACATTAAACAATTATCAGAGGGAGTAAACCTGAGTTTAAGCCCATAGCAGCTGCCAACTATCAGCACCTATGGATTTTTAAATATGATCATCTATTCTACAGAAAAAGTGAAGAACAAGAAAGAGCTGTCCCCAACTTTACTATAAAACAGTTTGTCTCAAACACCATCTTGTTTACCCAGAACTACAACAAAGTAAAAAAGTTTAGGTTTTTTTAACTCCCGAATGGTGAGCCAGCTAGTTAAAACCTACAGGAGCCTTCCTAAAACCGACCATATTTTACCTACAAAAATCAATGTTGTTTTGTATTCACTACTTCATATTCAATTTCCAGTGACACCAGGCCTACAAAAAAAGTATCTATTTGCATTGCTTTTTTAAGCTTTTTAAAGTGTATTGCCTCTGATCTATACCACGAAAGACCACTGGAACACTGATGTTACTTTTAGGACTTCCTCTCCTGTCACAGGCAGCTCTTTTTGCTCAAAAAATATCTTCCCAACAAGTCAAATATGATATTCTCCTCCTACATATTTAGTGACCCTTATATGAACATTTTTTATCGTAATGTTTTAATTGATGAGACAGTTGCCAATGAGGGATTAATTTTTCAGCAGAGTAAGGAAAAGGCCTTTTACGCTCCACGTAATTCAATAAATGAAGAGATAAAACAATAAACAAAGAGCTATTGGAGATGTATGTCAATATATACCCTACAGTATAAATCCTGAGGTAGGTCACAAACAATTTTAAAAATACTTCTGGAAATTATTTTATATGCAATTTAGTTTTGTTTACTGGCAACACACCTGCAAACTGTAAATCCAAAAGTATTTAAATATAAGTTCCTTTCACCTTTAACAAGTAATTTATCTCGAACAGACACCCTCCGAGTTGAATCAGAAGCTGGATTGGATGCACGGGGTCCT
This sequence comes from Microhierax caerulescens, assembly GCA_035590215.1. Classification (NCBI taxonomy): domain Eukaryota; kingdom Metazoa; phylum Chordata; class Aves; order Falconiformes; family Falconidae; genus Microhierax; species Microhierax caerulescens. Next base: position 8,669,397 of record JAVJGJ010000061.1, read on the forward strand.
CTGACACCATCATCCCGCTTCAACTTGCTTGCCAGAGTTAGCATTACTGCTGTCTTCAATCTAGAACGCAAATTAGAACAAAGTCAATTAGTAAACCTAAAGCACTAAGGAGGGAGAGGAGGGAAGCACAAAAGCAGGTTACAATTAGTTCCTTGTTCAACAACTATCACATTTTTACAGTAAAACAAAGAATATGATGTATACAGTTAACATGACTGCAATTAAGATCAGGATGGCCTAGAGTACTTGAAGAATGCGAGTTTGTTTCAGACGTGAATACTGAGAGAGTTACAGTACATTAGGCCAAGAGGAAGTTCAGTTTTGCTGGAGAAAGGTCAGACTTTCATCACTGTTTACAATCTAATTTCACTGCACCATCTCCTACAGTATACCACTCCACTCTTGACATTACTCCGTTGGAACAATTGCTGTGAAACAACCCCTGCCAGACCCCTGGCCAGACAACCTGCTAGGACCATTCTCATCATATTTCACATGACAATACTCAGAGCTACACTTTGGCTGTCCCCCCACACACACACCCAACAAAAAAAAAAAAAAAAAAAGGAGGGGAGGGGTTACTGGAACAATTCTCATAACACTAGGAAGTGAGCTTTGAGTCAGCTACCAGAACATAGGAAAGGAAATGTATTTTAACAGCAAATAGTGTAATTATCTATGCAGCTGCACAACAGAACTCTTCATAGTACAAAGCAACAGTGGAGAAAGTTACATACAGACTGGATAATTGAAATGAGATTTTTTGCTGTGTCAGTTCTCCACTACAGAGGGTAACTGCACTGATGAATAAACGACAATAAAACCAAAACATTCTGTCTGTTATGGCTTAATAAATTTTTACACTACTCCTAGTTGAAGGCAACTCATTCTTCTTAACAGTTTGGCCAAAACAAACATAATGCTGACAAGATCCATAAACCTTAGGCCCCACCATCACTAAAATGGTAGGAAAAATGTTAATCCTTCAGTCATATGATTCAACAAAATAAAGGCAAAAAAACCCCCCCAAGCATATAAAGAGTCAGAATACAGTCTTTACAAGAACTAGCTTCCATAGAAGACCAGATAGGCATGATGCAGCAGTTACTGAGACAAAAAGGATGTTCAGGTAACATCAGCTCTCAGAGATAAAATGGAGAATCAGCGGAGATATTCATAAGGCAAATTATAAAGTACTATAAACATTGAGATTGAGACAATCATGCCATTAAATAACAAGACACAGTTAAAAAATTTATCTTTGTCAGCTTCACCTCTATGTGTCTAGGTGTTTCTTTCCTTCTTGTAAGCAAGCCCTGAAGCAAAGTTTAACAGGTCCATTGCAACAGCAGTTTCTTCATTTGTTCTTGCCCCAGAGAAAACAGGAGATAAAGTCTCTGGGCCTGCCAATCTACTGACTACATCTGTAAAAGACAGCCCTAATGCTTTCCCAAGATTGTAAGAAAGCTGACAGATTTAGACCAAACATCAAGCCAACACCAAAATAACAGTAAATGGGCAAAAAGGACAAAATGAAACAAATTACATTGCACTCGGATGTTGAGAAGAACATAATAGATAAGTAACAAGTTTTTTTTTTAAAAAAAAAAAGGAAAACATGTATTTTGCAATAGTATCTAGCTGTATGAAACTGGTAAGATCTATGTGAAGTTGACAAGTATGTATGTTAGTTTCAGGATGCCTATTTGAAAAAAAAAAGAAAAATTCAGGGCAACTGCAAGCCTGCTTGCTCAACAGAAACAAAGAGTAGAACAAAAAGTAGGGGTTTTTTTCCTCCCACTACCTCAGAGAAAAAAAGATTAAGCACACAAACCCGTCCTTTTTGTCTTGGAGAAGAGAAAGACAACAGCTAGTTTACAAGAAAAATTAAAAAAAAAAAAAAATGGGAGGGAGGGAGTAGCAAAGTCTAGGATATTGTAACACAAAGTCCTAAAGGAAAAAAAAAATAAACACAAAAGAAAAACAGTAAGCTGCAGGCAACTCCCCCCCCAAAAAAAAACAAAAACAAAAACAAAAAAAACCCCACAAAAAACTACCTTTTAGGTGCCAATTATAAATGAAATCAACTTCAATGGAAATTAAATGCCCGAAAACCTTCATAGCTATTGCCCCACTGCTTGTCCTACAAAAGCAGGAAACCAAAGAGAAGTGTGACCAGTGTGGAAAAGAGATGATTCGCTCCAGCTATACCGCAAATTTCATCAGTGGAGCACAGCAAGGAAGCACCCAAAACTTGCTAACCGCACGGGAAAGTAAGGCTCTCCCACTACACGACACCGGGGAGACAGCGTAGGGAGAGCTGCTGTGCTTATTTATAGGGAAGGGCAAGAAAGCCCCAAGATTCCCCGAAGCTCCCTCGGGAGCAGAGGCAGCGGGGGGCCGCCCTGCTCCGCGCCGCCGCCGCTACCGGCAAGCCCCTGCGCAGGGGGGATCACTGGGCCCCTGCGGCGGGGGCACGGCCCTGCTGGGCCGCACGAGTGGTCCCGGTGGCCCAGCGGGCTGTGGCCGCCCCCGACGTCGCCAGGGCCCCGAGGCCTGGGGGCCGGGGCCGCCCCGGGAGATGTGGGGGCACCGGGTAGGGGAGGGAAGGGGCCGGGCCTGAGGCAGGGCGGCAGGGCCCATGCCTGCGCTGAGGGGGCTAGCCTCGGCCCGGGGAAGGGGGGCGCCCCGCGCTTACCTGAGCGCGGCGTCAGGGCCCGGCTCCCGCGGCCAACACCATCCCCGGGGCTGGCCCGGGGCAGGGGGCGGTGGCGCGGCTCCTCCCTCCCTCAGCGGTGGCACCGGAAGTGGGCAGCGCCGGGGGCGGAGCCGAAGCCGCCGTAAGGCGCCCGCCCTTCAGCGGTAGCTCTCGCGAGAGTTGAGGGGAGACAGCCACCAGGTTCTCGCGAGAGTTGGTGGGGTCGGGGGGGGCCGAGAGCCGGGGAAGTTGTTTTCTGCCAACAGGGCGGCGCCATTTTGAGCACAGCGACTGGCGGGGAGTTGCCTTGGGGGTCTGTTCAGCCACAGCGTGTGCTGGGCCCTGGCCCCGTGCGTCCTGGCCGGGGGCTCTCACGGTGCCTGAGGAAAATCAGCCCCCTGTCAGCAGGAAGGGCCAAGCCCCAGCCCAGAGCACAGCCTTCCTCTGGCACCAATGTAATTTTCTGCCATCCACTTGCTGGGCCGTGGAAACACGGCTTGATTCAGCCACAATATTAATTACACCGAGTCACAAGGAATGTGTGACAAATACCAACTTCACATGAGGCGAAAAAACCCTAACAATTGTCAGGGTGATTTCAGAAAGCAAGTTTAAACACCAGGCTAGGTGTAGGTTTTGCATTAGTGCCTGCTTAAATTAATTAACTTAGTCTGTATATTCCAGCACAAGATTAATGGAAGCAATAGTCAGGCAGATGAAACAAATGTAGAAAACCTAACAAATTGATCCATTCAGTAGGTTCCAATAAGTAAAGGAACCAAAACTAAGCCATTAGAACAGCATCCAGGTTGGAAGAGTTGATAAAGCAATGCTAGAGACCAGGCACAAGGAAAATTTGGCAGACAGCTATTGAAATATTCACTGCATCCTAAATGTTCACTGGAATGATACTGCTTCACCTTCACAAAAATAAATAAATAAATATACAAATAAATAAATAAATGAATAATGGAATTTAGCTTAGGCAAATCTGGTTAAACCAGTGCAGAATGGCCACTCAGAGGCCTTAAATTGTCTTAACCCTTTCACAAGCTTGATGCAAAAACAAGCACCCAGTTGAATTGCCTGAAAAGCATTTCCCTTTTCCACAGTTCTTTTTTAGTAACAACCTGCAAATTGCTCATGGTCTGGTTTTCAGCTGGAAAAAAACTTAAAGCAAAATATGAAGAAAGAAAGTATCTGTTTAGAAAAACCTGCTCTCTGCTCTCTGGCTTCAGCAGTGTATAAGGCAAGAGGGGAATCAAGAAAAAAGCCTCCAATGTGTGTATGTGCCAATGATGGCTAGAAACGGTGAACATGGCAGTCCTAATTTTTCTACCCTGGCTCTGTGGCTATGCCACATGGACACACCAGCTGGGAAGTCTAAAAATTGCCAGCTTTAAGAGGAAGATAATCTCAAAAATTATCCAAAACACTCAATCCCAGGGGTTTGTTCTGATTACAGGTTAATACAAGTGCGTATTTATTCAAGATGAGCCCATCAGCTAGCTGTAGAGATGCAGGAGACAGCCAGAACCTTGACGAGGCACCTCATGCTAGAGGGTTCATCTGTTCTGACCCCACTGCCTGCCTCCTCCCTGGCTGTGCCACAGCAGCAGGTGCCGTCTCCTCTGCCAGGTGCATGGGGACTATGTTTGTGCTCAATTTAGATGCCAAGTGTCTTAGAAAAGCCTCTGTGTGATTCTGCTTACAGATTCCCATGCTGATATATCTGGGAACCAAGTAGATGGCCTGAAGATAACTGTAATTTCAACAGCAATAAGCTGAAGTCGTTTCACGCTCTGCAGCCAACTATGGACCTTACAACACAATTTTATAATCTCATTGTGAAGCCTGCTGGGACATACCAAGACAAAGGTTGCAAAGTCAACCTCAGCACTTGTATTTCCTGGCTTATTTGCCTTTTAATAGCAATGTCCCGCAAATACAAGTTTGAATATTCAAGATACTGATGTATCTTCTGCTTTTGCTGATACTTTTTTCTCTTCTGGAGGGCACTGCCCACTACCAAAGTCCAAAATTCAATCAGCAAGCCAGAGTCACAACAGCATTGTTGTTAGTTAGGCTTAAAATGTCCTACCTTAACAACAGCAAAGCTGCTTTTTAGAAAAAAGTAAAGAAATCTCCACCTATTTTATCTTCAGGTATTGCCAGCTGTCCTTCCTATTTCTTCAGTACAGCAGTTCAGTTAATATCTGGTCACTGTGACCTGTGCTGGGATTAATAAAATGCTTTTATGAGCCAATTCATAAAGGAGCTGTCAAGAAACTGCTGCCTCCTCTAAAGGCTAATTAAAGCTGAGCCAATATTGTCTAACACAGGCTGTAACTGTGTCAAGTCTCCTTGCACCCTCTGCCAGTTGCTGTTATTAGTGATGAGTGAAATTCAGCATCCAGTGCTCCGTTACATTCTGCAACTACTTAACAATTTCTGTCTACAAAGGCATGAAGAAAAGTCTTTGAAACAATCAGATTAATCTAAACCCATGGCCCAGTTATTCTTTTTCTTCAGACAGTGGTGTTGTAAGTCTAGACAGAGACAGCGGTGCTGTTTACTCGAAACAAGTCTGCTATTTTTACTGTGATCTCCCTCTACCCACACAGCATCTAGTCTGGGAAAAACTGAGTGAACGTGTTGTATAAACACAAAATATGTATCGTAAGAGATGCATAGTGCACGTGCACTCTTCCCGCTGTCGTGTTTTCTTAACTCATGTTTATTCATTCTTTTGCTTTGTTTTTGACAAGATGTTTTTCTCATTCTTTCACTTCCTTGTATCACTTGGGAAGCATAGTGTTAAGCTTCTCCTGAGGCTGATCTTTCAGTCACCCTAGACTGAGTAGACGAGAGTCTTGAGAAACACTGTTCACTTACAGAGAACCTTGGTTTTCACAAGTACTAGCTGACCTGGGGCAAATTCAAACTGCTCCAGTAAAGACTTTCCTGATGGATACCCCAAATCAGGCACTACACCTCATGTTTGAGGCATCAAAACAAGATACTTTGAAAGGTGCTGCTGAAGACATTGAGAGTCTCAAAGGTTCAGCTTCTAAGGAAATAACCACTGGCAACAGCAGTTTGTAAAGTAATTTCATAGTGTTATATCTATACCTCTGCATTATTACTTACAAACACTAATGACTGGTTGAAAAAATGTTAATAGGTAGAACCTATTCTCAGTTGATGCAAATGTGATGGACTATTTCATTTTTCCATCATTGTATGTGTGACCTGGAAAGTATTTCATGTTTCACAAAGCAAGAGTTTGAGCAGCTGCAGACACTACCTGGTGCAGCAAACAAAACCAAGGTTTCTTCTGTGTTGGATTTCAGGCAACCATTTTCCATTACCCAACTGTCACTACTGTTAAAGCTAGAAAGAAGATGAAACAAACATCTTGCATTTAAACTATGCCACCATTTAAAGAGTATTTATGTCTTCGTGTGTCCTTCTTGGTCTTTTTCTCATGCTTTTTATTTCACATGTATGTCTGTCTTCTGAGGATGAGGAAGAGGAAGTCTGCTTTTTGTTAATCAGCTTCTGCCTTAATGAGCAATCGTGGAAGTTCTCATATTGTTGGGACCAAAGAAGATCAGCCATTATCCTAGTTCCCTCGTGGGTTCACAGCTTTTCTATGCTTTTACTTTAACAATCCTAGGTCTACATCCAGACACATTCTGTCTGCTGAAAAATATGTAAGTCCCTGCTGCTCATGTTTTGGCCCCAGAATTTGTGCTTTCCGAAGAGATGCTAGTTCTGCATTTGTGTTCAAGTGTTCAGCAAGGTAGGACAGCTGCGGTCACACACTTTGCCTACAGAAAAGCAAGACTGTAGACTTTAATGGAAAATGCCACACAGTTATAGGTCTTCAAAGAGGGGCAGGTTAAGGATATATCTGGTTTTTAAGACTCTTTTTAGGTAAAGGTTCTGATTTCAAGTACAAAGATAAAAGCAATGTGGTCTCACACAATTTGCAGTGCTTAAACAGTGAAGGAAGCCAGTGAGCAAGCAGGACAGATCTCTGGTATGGCAGAAAATGTGCTCACTAATAGTCTTTGCTTTCCACCACCTTGTTTTTGTCTTTGGGTTTAGCCTGTGTCAGCTTTCTCCCCTCCCTCTCTTAAACAAGAGCATTCCACTTTTCAACTGAAATCATTAGAGACTGACCTGTAACACCAGACCTGAAACTGGCTTTGGAGAATCAGAAGGAAGAGGATGTTGTGTGACAGTAACTATGGCAATGCTGCTTGCAGTATTACAGCTGCTAGTTCATATCCATGTAGCCAAGAAAAAGTAAATATCACTGATGTGAGGCACGTGAGATCATTGCAACGTGTAATGCTTTGCCTCCTGCACACTTCAACTCGCATCTGCTGCAAGCCATTTGGAAGAAGAGCAGATCACTGTAATTTCATTGTGGTCATGATGGCAATATCAGAGCTTGTTTCCACACACTGCTTTATTAAAGTCGTATGAAACGGGGGTCTCAAGAGTTTTTGCAGTAACAACAGGCTTCCCAATTAGAGTCAATAATTGTGCATTACTGCAGACAATTTGTAAGCAGAGCATTGAAGAAGAAACATGCTAAGAGAAGAGCAAAACAACGCTATGGGCTGCACCCCATGATGATTTCCCAGCAGCTCAGATGTATACTTTATGTATACTTTGTAACAATCACACAACCCTCTGATTGAAATAGTGTACATGTCTGGCTGCTGATAACAGAGACTGCACTGACCTGGAATTTAGCTGCTTCTTCCCTCCAGGCACTGCTAAAACCAGAGAACAAAACACCAGAGCAAGGTTCAAAATCAGATTAGAAAGACAGCTTTCACCTGTGGGCCTAGAAAAAAAACAAAAACAAAACAACAAACCAACCAAACAAACAAAAACAAAAAAAAAACCAACAAAAAAAAACAAAACCCCAAAAAAACCCAAACACCCACAAAACCAAAGCCCAAATCCCCACACTGATTTTGGGTTGTTTTTTTTTTTGAAAGTTTCTTACTTAGACTGGTCCTAATCTTGACTTTTTTTTTTCTTGGATGGAGTAATCTTCTCTTCTGCCTCCTGAAGCATAACCTGCCTGCAGGACTTCATGTCCATGGTGGTCACAGCCCCCAGTGACAACCTGGACTTCAAAGCTGGGGTTAAACCATGAAGAAGCCAGCCCAGCACCATGAGAGGGTGTTACATTTTCAGCTTCTGGCTTTCTCGATGATTAACCCAGAACCCTTTTTCCTCTTCTAAAAAGAGATTCTGATCTCATTTTAGCAGGGCATGACTGCCCATAACACTGCCACAGCCTGGGCACTTGCTCCTCTGTGAAACAGACCTTAACGTTTTTAGTCCATCCCCAAATCTGTTGTCTCATAAACATCCTAATGGCTCACACCTACTTGCTGACATGGTGTGACACATTGCCTACAGCCATGATTCAGTTAAGATGGTGTTGTGGTGTAGCCACATCTAGCAACTAAGCACCACACAGCCACTGACTTACTACCCACCTCCCCTGGTGGGATGGGGAAGAGAATAAGGAAAAAGCTAAACCTCATGGGTTGAGGTTTATATATAAGTTTCTAAGTTTAACAATTGAAATAAGATGAAATATAATAATGATAATAATAATAATAACAACAACAACAATTGTAATGAAAAGGAGAAAGAGGGGGAAAGGAATAAAATCCAAAAGGAAAAAAACCAACCCAATTGCGCACCATAATAAACCCAAAAATCAGCATTGTACCAGCTCCTGAGAAGAAAATTATCCTGGCATGTTTTGACAGGTGGCCAAAAATAGGTGACTGACACTGCAGTCTATTGAGATGACAGTAACCGAGGCAAGTTTTAGGCAGCATTTTGCAGGGATGAAAAGCCAAGCAGTTTGAGCCTACAAAACGGCTGGTGTGCAAACAGGGTGCTTGGGGTTAAACCCTGACTTTTTCTCACACCTATGGTGCTACACTACAACAGATGGTGACCTGGGAAGCCCCCAGCTTGTCAGCTTTTGGGGAGAGTAACAGCCTTTAGGAATACAAGGACTAATGGACAGCACACAGACTGAGAGCTCCTTCGCTCCAATGCATTGTGGACCTCTCTTTTGCTATGTAAAATGATTCCCTGTGAAAATAGCACTTGAAGCAGCATCAAGAAAGCAGAGTCATGGTCTTCAACCCCAACCCAGAGACATCCTCCCAGACAAGAGACCATGGGACAGACTAGGAATCAGGAATGGCTTAGAGAAATATTTATGAAGCATATCTGAACTTTTCTCCTGCATCTTTTTTCATTCCAGCATTTAGGGATGGCACCATTATCTTGGGCCTGTGAAGGCCAATGCCTTTTCTCAGAGCTTTCCCATAAACCAGCTGGAATTCCCTGACAACTCACAGTCATACTCTAGCAGATGCAAGAGGCCATTTCTTAAAACCTGAGCCTTTAAATGCTTGCCCCAAACTTATTTCAATTGCTACATTTCCCCAATATACCTTTTCCTATTTCTGCCAGGTTTGGCATAAATCCCGGCTTTCCATTTTGTAAATCTACATTTTTTTCCTTCTGAAAGGCTATTATAGTCAAGTCTGTCAGTGCAGGCTTTTATCTGAAGCAACTGGAGAGAGGGGTTTGTGCAGTGGAAGGAGTGACCATGTACAGAGAATTGTGGTCTTGGGGCAGTTAAGTCTTCCTTTCTGATGAGAATATAGAAATCAGAATTCTTTAATGAAAAAGAAAATTAAGAATAACCTGGTTCAGAAGCATCTTCCCTGGAGCCAGAAAAGCCATCTTGGCCCCATCTGGAAGCACTTCTGTGGGAGCACAAGTGCAGGGGGACAGTCAGGGGTTGTGGGTTGCTGGGGGAAGTTCTCCAGAGACAGAGAAAACAGCTATGTGGCGGCTGCAGGGGTGACAGCCAAAATGAGACTTCTGGAGTGCAGAGGAAGCACATCATTTTGGATTCAGGCAGCAGTTTAGAGTCCCAGGAGCTTCAGCAGCTATCTTTTGGCATGTCCCTGTAGTCTAAAGTGCTGGGTTTTGCATGAGAATGAGTAAATGTGTTGGCCACTCCTACACGTGTATCTGAAGCTATCTGCAGTTCAAAGTGAAGGTTATTTTTCAAATAACCTTTCTTGTCCAAGCACATTAAAAACAGTTGGATCTCACTGAACACTGTCTCCCCAGATGGCAACCTGGGAACATAACAAAATGATTCCCAGTATGAATGCTGATAGACAGGAATTATTATTTTGAATTACGTGCAGCACCGAACGGAAGGAGAAATTACATCAAGAGCACGAGTATCTAGTTTATTAGAAAACAATATGTTCCCATAACACCAGCAGCAACTAATTTTCCCATTCCTCAGAGTGCCAAGCATCTCCAAAAAATCGCTCTAACAAGTGATAGCAAATTTATTCCTTATGTATTATCAGCTTGGATTTTGGTCAGAGGGTTTGGAGCAGAAGTTTATGATCCAGGAGCAAGCATATAATATGATCCATCAACAAAACTCAGCTGTCAGCTTTCTTGATTCTTTGCCTGCAGAAATGTCACCTGCAACCTGTTAGGCAGCACAACCTGTGAAGCTGCAGAGCTTTTGCCTCTCAGGACCAGCATAAAGAAGGTTGAACTGAAAATCTCCCAAACTCCACTGCCTTTTCTGTAGATTGGTAGACATTTCTCCTGCTTATTCAATAGATCCACAAAGCTGTGTGTATACCTGAAATAAAAAGAACCCTACCAAATTAAATCTCCATTGCAATTCAATCCAAATTGAGTCCAAATGCAAAATAATAATAAAGAAAATCCAAACAGTTCTTGGAGGGAGAAAATGAAATAGATTTCAGCAGTACATCTTAGCCATGTCACTTATCGCAGGACCAGGATATTTAGGTGATGTTGAAAGTGGCACAAAAACCTCAGCAGAAAAGAGCAGCAATTGGGTGGTTTTTTACTGTCTTACCTTAGCCAGACATCTGCCAAATCCCACAGAACCTTATCCTATTTTACTTACATTCTGTGGGATTCCAGGATTTTAAATCCCGCAGGGTTTTCCTTCCAAAAAAGAAACTTCCTTATTCCAAACCAAGTTCAGCTAGTGTAAATTCGCATGCATAAGCACCTAGCGAGTGTGAGGCTGCTGCCACTGCCAGCCAGTGCTTGCAAGTGCAGCAAGGGCCACCCAGCATAAAGCTCCGCTCAGCCACCCCAAGGTAAAGTCAACTAGGAGGTCTCCCAAGCTGGCACAGGGAAGGAGGGCTGAAATTTAATGCAAACAAGATCTTGGCACCTTCTGCTTGTTGGTCACCAGAGGGGAGCCACAATCACCACTGTCACAAGGTGTTTTGTGCTTTTCAGCCACAGAGCTGTCTTCTCACAATTGTGCTTCCTTTTCTTCTCCAGCAGTTCAGACCTTCCATGACACCAGTATTGTCCCCATGATTCTTCAAATCACCAAGGAGCAGCTAGCTCAGGGCCACCTTTCCAGGACTTGCAGCCTTCCTCTCACCCTCCTTTTCCAAACACTTGCTCTTACCTCAATGCTTTCCCATGCTTTCAATGCAGAACTTTGCGCAGGAAACTCCCCATCACTGCAGGTTAAACGTGCATCTGCCTACCCACCCCTCTGGGTTACTTTCCAGTAAATTTTGCCCTCGGGGCCAAAGATGAGAGTCCATGTGGGAACTACAGGAGGTGCCTCCCAAATGCTGGGGCTGTACGGAGGCACAGCAAAACCAAGGCTTTCTGCCTTTCCTTCTGCCATTTCTGTGTCTGAACTGAAGCTAATGCAGGGAAGAGCATGCCTCTCTCCTTTCCCCTGGGAAGGCCGGAAAACTGCCATTAGCATCCCCCTGCGTTAACCAGCCAAGCACTCAGTGATGCTCGTAAAAAGCTCTGACTCCCCAGCATCTCTCTCCCAGCGTCCCTTGCCTAGGCCTGCGGGGAAAGCTGAAGTGCTTCTTGCCCACATGCAAGCAGCCTCCAGGAAAAGCAGAGGGACTCATCCTGAACTACAAAAAAACTGGCAGGGGCGTTAGGCTAACGCTGGCCAGCTGCAGCACTTGCAGCTCCACTCTCATCCTCATCAGCCCTGCTTCCAGCACCCAGGAAGCCTGGCCACCCCATTGCTGAGGCCTTACCCATCCAGCAAAGGAAGGAACAAAAATAATCAGCCCAGCCTTAATTTGAAGTGAACTTGCTTTGCATGGGAGGTTCCGGGAGGTTAACCTGCCAAAGGCTGCTGTGTGAGGGAGCAGGGATGGTATCGGCACATCTTTCATTTCCTGCCCCTGTAGGACATGCAAAGTGAGGAGCGCTGTGACAGATGTGATACCTTGTGAATCCAGCAGAGAGATAAAAAAGGACTGCTGTTCCCTGGCAGTGATTTCTGCCCTCATCTTCTGACTGGGAGAGCTGTGCTGAAACCCTGCTGCTGCTCAGTGAATGGAGCTAATTTCCTTCCCTGGAGATGGGCATGCAGGCAGCCCTGCACCTATCCTCCCAGGTGCAGTGACATCACACACCGTTTTGCAGCAGCTGCATTTCACAATGACTTGGTAGATGCCTTAATGGCAGCAGGATAATCTAAATACGTCTATTTGAGGGGATGAGTAAACACCTGCCCTCGTTAGGCTTTCCTCTCCAGATCCATGTATCATTTGGATATTGCAGTATAGTACTTCTGGACGGAAATGTATTAAAAAACAACCTCCTCCATAGATGTTGTAGGTCCCACAGAGAGGGATTACTCACAAGACTTCAAAACCAAGGGGTGAAATTGTGAATTTTGAGGTGGACCCCTCCAAATCAGGCACTGATGGCATCTGCCTTTTCCTGGGAGCATGTGGCCAGACAGGCAAAGTGTTGCTGCAGTCTGTTTTTTGAAACACAGCTGTGTCCCATTTTAACCAAAACCAGGAGCCACTGTGACAGACTGCTGTGTACCAGACACACCACCAGGGCTTTCCCTGCCTGTCCGTCAGGTTGACCCTACAGCATTTCCCTCCTGATGGGTTTTCAATGCCTTGGGTGTCACTCCAGACATTTGGTGACAGCGCATGGGTAGTACCTGTGGCATGGGCAGATGATAAAATCTATTAAAGCTCCACAAAGAGCCCAGCATCTGTCTTCTCCCTGTCCTGGCAAAGCTGCTCCACATAGCATGGAAGTGCCTCTTGCCTGGGGTTTCTGGTTTCAGGGCAGCGTGTGTTTCTGTGCTTGCAGCAGGACAGGCTTTCCTCTCCCCTCGGGGTGTGCTCTCCTCCCCCCATGAAGTCCATATTGCCCAAGTGTCCAGGTGTCTGCTTGAAGGCAAGTGCATGGGGGTGTCTCGAGTGGCCAGGGCCCATCACTCCTGAAGAAGCAGGTTGAGGGCAGCTGCAAAAGACAGAGGAGCAACAGCCTTTCCCCACCTTTATGCCAGGCTACCTTAGTATGAGTGTAATTTGGAAATCGTTGCTCCCCATCAGCAATGAGGTTTCATCTGGACAGCATCGTTGCAAAGCCTGGGCAGGATGAGTGGGCAGTACCTGGGACACACTTTGTGACAAGCATTTACAGCTTGTGTCCCTGGCTGTCTCTTTGCGGGAAACCGTGGCCATGCTGTGGCTCAGCTGCTGGCAGCTCAGTCCCCAACCCTGCAACCTAAAAGCAGCTAGAAGTTAATGTGAGTGCTAAAGATTTGCTGACTTTCAAATGCTCAAAATTTGTCCAGTGTCCTCCCTCAGCCCCCTCAATAACTTGCTTTTCCAAAGGGATGATATTATAGCAAAGCCTAATCCAAACATGTGATGGCAGCTTGTCTGTTTATGGTATCTGGTTTATTTTTCATATTAAATAGCATATAAAAAATAACTTATACAGGTAAATATACATAATACTCTCTGTAATAAATAGTAGGTAAAAAAATAGATTTCCTTAAAAACTGTCAGTGTTTTAAAACCCAGCAAAATAAAGATATCAAATAAATACATTCATCCTTATTAAACAGCATCTTTCAGGAACAGCATTTCTTTACCTCCCCCTAAACCATTTATAAATACACAAAAAACCCCAATAATTTAAAAGACCCTAAAAAAAAATTGCTCCCTGAGCTTACATAAATAAGAAAATTGCTTAAATAGGAAATATAGTCCAGTGGTGTAATAAAAATAATTCTTCCCAGTCCTTGGGGCATCCTTTGGGGCTGGTGAGCACCGTGCCTTGCCGGCTGTGCTGCTCCTGGGGCTAAGTGCATTGCTCCCGGAGGGCCGTGCACCGCAGGTCATTCAGCACTTGGAAGAGGTGGAGGATGGTGGAGGCCTCCAGGCAGCTGGTGGTCTCCTGCAGTGGAAGGAAGGGGCAGCTTAGCACTGGAGATAGGGTGTAGCGGGCCCTGCAGAGCCGTGCAGTCACTAACACTCCACAGCCCCTTGCCCTGCTGGCCTGACTTACTGTGTCCTTGGCCACCTGCAGCTTCTGCAGCCAGTGCCTCAGTTTCCCGGAGGGCTGATGTGAAGGAGCCTCCACAGCCAGCTGCAAGTAAAGCACCTGTGTAAGGACCAGCTGTGCCCCATGGCACTGCTGCCAGCACCAGGGCTGCTCAGCTGGCATGGGCCTGGGGTTTTTTTGGGGGGGATCACTCACACAGCCTCGCAGGTCCTCCCGGGCTTGGGTGAAGAAGGCCAGGGGCTGCTGGCGTGTCTCAGCAAACTTTGGGGCAGCAGAGAGCCTCAACATGGAGGTGGCGAGGTCCAGTTCAGCTTCTACCAGCATCATTCGATCTTGCACCTGGGGGCAGAGGCATCCTGCTTAGGGAACCAAAGTGCAACAGCTGGCCGCAGGCTGGAGCATAGGGTCTCAAAGACCTGCCCAGGGGTGTGGATGGAGGTGGGACCAGCTAACAGGAGGTCCTGGCTGGAGGAGGGGGTGTACCCCCTTTTTACAGCCTTTGCCTTGCTCTTACCGACAGCTCTGCCGGGTTCCATTTCCGATGGAAGAGCCTGGTGTTGCATCTGCGGTTCGACTGATGCATGATGGCCTCCTGCAGGCATAAACCAGGAGAGAGATCGAAAAGCTGTCATCCTGACTTTTGGCAATATTGTGCAATGCTAGTCAGCCTTGAGGGGGATGAAATTTGGCCCAGCATCCTTCTTGTCCCCAAACCCTCTTGTAAAACAGCCTCCTCCCCAAACTGCTGCAGAAAACATCCACCATGTCCCTCAGGGTCTCAAATTTGACATCCCCTCCTCCTTGCCCCCCACCAGCCCGCAGCCCCCCATTGCCAGTGGTACTCACAAACTGCGTCTTCATCTTCTGCACAGCCTTCAGCTCATGGGGCACAGGGAACTGGTACTTGGACAGGCTGCAGCTCTTCTTCAGGGCATCCTTGGGGAAGGTGGCCCCAAGGCTGGCCCCCAGCACCAGTACAAGCAGCGGGATGAAGCCAAGGCACAGCATTTTGCTGACGAGAGCCTGACGGTGAGCCGGTTACAACGAAGCAAGGGTGCTGCAGTACACGAAGCCAGAGAGGATGAACTGGAGTGCTCCGGGCTGGATCCACTAAATCCCTGATGTAGAGATGCCTGACGGTGTTGCTGTGGGTGGCTCGCTTGGCTGCAGGGCTGCTGGGCTGCTGGCTGGTCTGAGAGGGCTGCTTCACCTCCTTCACTGTGGCTGCCTTGCTCTCCATCGCCCTGGCTTTTTATGCTGCCTGCCCGACGTGATTGCGCTTTCAGGTTGGTAGGAAAATCCGCGGCCTGGCGACTGAAAACGGGAAAGTGAAAGCATCGACGAGAATCCCGCCTCCAGCTGAGCTGCCTGCCCTGCTGCCTGCCTCACCACCTGCCTCGACTCGACAGGCGCACCCTGTGCCCTGGAGGTGCAGGGATATGCTCGGGCTGCCTTCACCGGACCCCTCCGAGGGGGCTGAACTGGGGGATGATGCTGCCATGTTGAGTGGTGCAGAGGTGCTGGCAAGTGTGGAGAAACCTGCACACAACCCTGCTCGGCACCACACTGAAAGCTGCAGGAGACTCCCAGGCATGCAGCTCCCCAGGGACAGTGGGCTCAGGGCAGCCAGGAGGCTTCTGGTGCCTCACAAGTGGCAGCAGGAGCTTATGCCTCAGTTTCCCCACAGGAAGCACAGCACAACAGCCATGGCAGGGAGGGGGCAGATGCAGCAGCCAGGAGTGGGCACTGCATAATGCAGCCTGCAGGCATGAGCTTCACCTATGTATTATCCTGAGGGGCCAGGCTCGCTGCAAAAGCAGGAAAGAGGGGAAAGCAGAAGCACTTCCACCTTGCGTTTTGCAGGTGGGACATAGAGCTGTGCAGGAGCTCTGCTGGAGATGAGCAGGACCAGCAGCCCCACCAGCCACTGGAGCTGGCAGGAGTTTCCTCCCTGTTTAGCCTGGAAACGCAAATGTCATGTATTGACATCTCTCCACCGACAGCTGGAACAGCGCTCCCATTCAGCAAAATCTGTCCTTCCCTCCAGGTAACCCCCTGCGATGTGAAGGTATCAGTGCTGCACGTTTTGTTTCATGCGTTCATCAAGCTGTAAATATAGAAAATTAGGGCAATACCTGTATCTAAAAAGCAAATATACAGTAAGGCAGCAACAGGCATAAATGCACTTTGCATTGTCTCACATGGTGGCCATAGAAGAACACTGTTCCAAAAGGACCCAATTTTTAATGTTCATATTTGGAAATAAGCTGCTGACTTCAAGGAGTCCAAACAAACAAGAGAAGTTATTGCACCAGGTTGTGGTAGGATACACTTATGGGTGTGTTTTCTCATGTTCAGATGGACTTTCACGTGTTTCAGGTTGTGCCCACTGCCTGCTGTCCTGCCAGTAGACATCAACAAGAGCCTCTGAGCCTTCAGGCTGAACAGCCCCAGCTCTCAGCCTTTCCTCATAGGAGAGATGCTCCAGTCCCCTCATCATCTGCATGGTCCTTCATTCACTCTCTCCAGTATGTCCATGTCTCTCTCACACTGGACAACCCAGAACTGGACCTAGCACTCCAGGAATGGCCTTACCACTGCTGAGTAGAGGGGGAGGATCACCTCCCTCAGCCTGTGGAAACACTCTTCCTCATGCAACCCCAGATACCCTTCACCTTCTTTGCTGCAAGGGCACATTTCTGGCTCATGTTCAACCTGGTGTCCAACAGGGTGTTGGACGGCTTTCCAGCATGTTTTTCCAGCTTTCCAGCTGGATGGCACCCAGCATGTCCCAGTGCCTGCAGTTGTTCTCACCCAGGTGCAGGACTTTGCACTTCCCCTTGTTGAACTGCATGAGGTTCCTGTCAGCCCATTTCTCCAGCCTGTTGAGGTCCTGCTGGATGGCAGCAGGACCCTCTGGTGTGTCACTTGCTCCTCCCAGTCTGGTGTCATCAGTGAGCTTGGTACACTCTGCCTCATGGTCCAGATGAAGAGGTTAAGCAGGACTGACTGGCTGTTGACCCACAGGGTCCATCCAGCCTTTCCTGAGCCCTTCTCCTGCTCCAGCAGCATCTTGGAAAGCTCAGGTCTTTCCTGGAAAACCGCAGTGGAGATGAAGAGGAGTGGAGACAGCAGGCAGGGAGCAGCATGGCTTCTACAGCGGCTATTTCCACCTTGGCCAGAGTGCATGCAGATACAGCTTGGAGAAGAGCTAGGACAGCAAAATATGGTGCTAAAGCCTGATCGCACAGTGGGTACAGGGTTTCACTTCATGGCAAGTCATGGACATTGCTGCTGGACCAGGCTCCCGTGCCAGCCATCCCCGCTGCAGCAGGCTGTGTGAGCTCTGTAATTAAAAGCCTGAGCCCTGGCTAGGGCTCAGGGTCTTTGCCTTCTTGATGAACAGGACAACGGCACTGTCTTTCCTCTCTCTGCCATTAAAGAAATGCATGGATATAGAGGAATTATTTTAATTCAATGCAATAATCTCACAATCAATATAACTGTGAAATAAAAGCCCAAACTAGCATAACTAACTTCACATACATCACCCAAGCGATACACAGCTCAGCTGGAAGATGGCACCTTAGTAGAAAATTCTAATTAATGTAAAAATAAACGTACCCCCCAGTGAGAGAGGGGAGGGAGCGGGGGTCCCAGCACTGCCTGGAACTCTTTAGGTTACAGTGGAGCAGCTGGAGGGCAACAGTGGCTCAAGGTCCCACATGGTGGAGCCTGGCTGGCTCACAGGACAGGCACTGTGGGGTGTTTCTTCCTCCCAACCAAGGCATGAGCCAGGCTAGGGTGTTTTGGCACCTGGATTGGGATCTCCAACGGCTGCTGGCAGGGCTAGAGCAAGGTTCCCAGCACCCAGGTGGTGATGTCCAGTAGGGAGACGGTGATGTCCAGTGCCCACTGTGCTGGCATAGCCTCATCTGCAGGCCCACGGACCCAGAGCATGGCTGGAAGATTGCCCTGGCACACATGTAGATCCACCATGAACCACTGCCCCATGCCATAGGCGCCTGCTGAGGACACTCTTGGTTCACCCATCGGGTCATGGAGCAGCATCACATCCCTGCGGGACCTGGCTTCTTTGGTTCCTCTTCCTCATTGCTGAGGCTTTTATCTACTGCCTGTCACTTGTGGTTGGAGAGGCAAAGCAAAACTTCATCACTTCATGCAGGCAAAAAGAAATCCAGATGCACCAAAGGAAAAGTGAAAGCTGAGTGGTGAAGCTGGGGCCATCAGTGCAGCTACCTGGCACTTAGGGCAGCTGTGTCGAAGGGCTGAAGATCTCCTGGGCACCTTGCTCAGATGTTTGCACCTCACTTGCCACCAGCCACAGCCGAGCCTGCAA
Source organism: Microhierax caerulescens (assembly GCA_035590215.1). NCBI lineage: Eukaryota > Metazoa > Chordata > Aves > Falconiformes > Falconidae > Microhierax > Microhierax caerulescens. The sequence goes on from JAVJGJ010000061.1 coordinate 8,687,906, forward strand.
GTGCCTGGCTGAGCAGCAATGAGGGCTTTTCCCTGATGGGGCACGGTCTTGCCTTCCTGGGCATCAGCACACCAGCTAGCGTCTTGCACAGCAATGCCACGTTCCACCATACCTTGGTCTCCAGCCTGGCCAGCAAAGCCTGGCTGCATTTGGCATGGATCCTCCAAACCATGCTAGTGCCAGCTCCTGCCACAAAGAGTGAAAGGTTCTCCAAAGCCAGCATGAGCCAGGGACACCCCATCATGCCTGGTGGGGTCTACAGGGCACCGGGGACCTACCACAGTTACCGTTCCAGCTTGACTGCAGATGGTATAATGCCAGGAGGGCAGCATGATGGCAGTGATGGATTGGATTCACACAGCCCAGTGGGCTGGAGCCACTTGAACTTGCTCAGAGGAAGAAATCCCAAGTGTGTGGGAGATCCCGGGTGTGAGAAGGAAAGCGAAACCTGCCAGGGCCGTGGGCAGGGCTGGCATGAGTGCTGGGTGAGGCAATCACCCCTGAGTCATCAGCTGCCACGTGGTGTGTGTGGAAAAGCCTTGGCCACAAGCCATGCCACTGCAGTGGGTAGGGATGAGCCCAGGTCACTCCTTTGAGACCCTTCTGGAGCTGGTGGGCTCATCTGCTAGGAACTGGCTCCTGCTCAGGTTGCTGGTCTTGGAAAAGAAGATGGCAAGGACCAAAAATGTGCCCCAAAGAAGCCAGCTATAAAAATAAAATGCTGGGTGATGTGTGGGAGCTCTGCCTATGGCCCGGTGGTGCTGGGACAGGGGACATCAGGTGACCTTTGCTTGGCAGCCATCACCAGACCTGTCCCCACCTGTCAGTGCCACTGAGGCGCTGCTGGCCCTGCTACATACCCCAGAACCCTTCACCACCTCTTGGCACGAGCGAGCTGCAGCATCTACCACGATGTCAGGCTGGTTTGTGCCACTCCACGTGTCTCGCACTGTTGACATCATGCCCAAGTGTGTTGGTGACGCAATCCCTTGTGTTACATCACACCAGTCACCCTTTGCCTCATTCTGGGGGACGCGCTGAGCATCCAGCTGATGCCAGGGCTGCTAATCATGAAGTTAATTAGTAAGCAGATTTAAACAGACTTGTTTTGAAGTGAAGAAAAAGCCCAAATAAGCACTTTTTCCCCAAAGCCTTTGTGCTGGCACTGTAGGGATGTGGGGTTTCCCCTCCCAGGGGACATCTCCCTGCCCAGGCACTGCTGCGGGGACACACCTTACTAGGACAAGTCCTGCCAGCTGAGCTGGAACTTCCCCAGCCAAGGCAGCCGTACAGGCCACCGACAGGCTGGTAGCCATGTCATCTGGTGTAGTCCCAGCTGGGGAGAGACCTCTAGTGCTCCCGCAGGAGATGACAAGCCACCAGCCCCATCCTCACCCAGCAAGGGAGGTTTTATAGCCACTGCTCCCCCAAATGCAGCCTGCACCTAGTGCAGCCTCTTCCCCAGTGAGTGGCAGCAGGGCTGGATCCAGCATCACTGCTCGATGAGGTCTTCGCCAACACGCGGCCACAGACACAGAGACCAGCCTCGCATCAGTGATGGGCTTTCCTCCCTACTGCCACCTTCCCGGGACCCCAGAACCCTCCTGGAAACCACCAAGCAGGGTCAAAACCTTTGGTCCCCACCCTGGGCAAGCTGAGCCAGCACTCAGTGGAGATACATCCAGGGTCAAGCACCTTCACCAGGTCACAGAAGCTCAGTCTCTGCACCCACATCAGGACCATACCCAAGAGCCCCAGGACCACAGTTGAAGCACCTCCGAGCCCTCCCCTCCACGGCTGAAGTCTCCCTCCAGGTGCTGTGTCTGGGGTAGGGAGAAGAGATACCGCTTCTGCCTTTCTTAATAATGCACCAAAGTACAACCACGTGAGGCCAAAGCCCTCCCCATAACATCAGGGTATCCTTCTTGCCAAGGGCAGGAATTACAGGAAAGGGAAAGCTCCCCAGAGAGGCTGTGCCTGGACTTTGAACCCTGTTGCGTCTACCTGCCCCTCCCTGAAACGCAGCCTCTAATCTTTGCAGCATGGGCGAGTGAGCGATAGCGGGCCAGGACCGAGGGGAGCATGAACCGGCTCCGCTGCAGCAGCAATCCCAGAAAGACTCCTGAGCTGTGCTGAGGGCAAGTAACTTCTTCAGAGCCAAAGCAGGAGTGCTGGCACAGTGCTGGGCAATCCTGGGGCAGGTCACCTGCTGATACACCTGCACCCAGCAAAGCACCAGGAATGGGGTCTCATACTGGGTAAGAACAGCCCCTTTCCAGCTCACCTTTCAAAGACAGCACACAGCTTCTGCTTTGCCTGGCAGGGAAAGGGGCATATGGCCCTTTCTACCTAAAACCCATCTTACTCCAAGAAACAGAAGACCTCAGACTCAGGGCCTAGGTAAGCAATGCCCATGAAGTGTCGTTATTCCCACCCCAGTAGGTGCCCTGCAGCTTCACTTAAAAAGAGGAACAACAAGCAACTTTTTCTCAGCTTTTTTTTATTAATTGTGTAAGAAATGCAGCAAGTTTATCAACTGTTACTTTGATTCTCATCACCATGTGCAATCCAACCATCACCAGTCTGAAACTGAACCCTTCCGGAGCAGAAAGCACAGCACTGGGCAGACAGGAAGACCAAAGTGGACAGGAACCCAAGAACAGGCAGAAAACCCAGTCTGTGTTCCACAAGAGATCAAAATTTTAATCACCAAAATCAGTATCAATCTTCCCAAGGAATAATGAGTGGTCGCAAGTGGGGTGTTAAGAGACAAACCACTATTTCCTTCCCTTCCCACACCAGTTCAGGAGAAGTTTCCTCTCACCGTCCCTTGCATGCCAGCACACAGACGTGCCTCACACAGAACTCCACTGGGGTTTCACGAGAAGAAACTCCCATTGCCTCCAGCATCCTAAAACAAGAAGCAGAAGCAGCGTCTCGTTCTGCCCAGCCAGCTCCCACCTGACATGGGGTGACATCTACAACCAGAGACAGATCTTTCCCACCTTAAGCACAGAGGTCTTGACAGCAGTTGCTTCCAGCACAGGCCAATGAATAAATTAACAGGCACAAGGATGCCTCCCCTTCCCAGCTTTGCAGCAGAGCCTTGGTGTGGGCCAAAATAGGTTGGTTAAGATGCAACTGCCAATGCTTTTCCTGCCCTCTGCTAATTAAGAGGGAAGCAAAGAAACTCAAGATACCTCTGACACAAGACTTGCATGGATATGCCAGTGCATGGAGACATACAGCCACACAGACTTGACCTTTAAGTCAACTAAATCAAACTGAGGTCAAACATGCTGTGAGCAGCTGAGGATCTCTTGTTTAACCTCTGACAAGTATCCATGCACACCTGGGGGGAAGGAGGGAGCACATCACTGTGCAGCTCACTTGTAGCTTTGAAGGGGCCTCTACAACCTTACACTTCATGCACTGCATGAAGCAGGTCCTCCATATCCTGCTAGTTGGCTCACGAGGTTTTCCTCACCTCTTTTCAGTCTCTTGGAGAAGGGATTTTGCGGCTTCAGGGTCATTCTTCATAAAGGTTTGATATGCAGAGGAAGACTCCATGTAACCAACCACACCAGCAACAGTCATGGGAATTTTGTCAAAAATATTGGTGATTCTAGAAGAGAGACAGGGAAGCAAGGGGCATTGGCAAGTTAAATTTCAAAGGCAATAGAACAAGGACAACAGAATGAGGTGGTGGTGAATAGAATAGCTGACACCATCAGAGGTTCAACACATGGAAAAAACATCTGAATGTGGCATTTGGTGGGTCAGAAGCTCTAACTGATGCACTACTGGAGAAGCAGAGATGGTCCCAGGGACCATCTAACATAGTCTGTGACTGGAACAGCCCTTTCCATACAGGCCTGCCTGCAGAGCCCATTCCCGTCCAGCAGGCAGGACACCGACACCTCTGCAGCACCACTGCCAACACATCCTTTTTGCCTGCAGTCAGCCCCTGCCCCATGCCTTGGTGGGGAGGCAGGCACTGGCTCCCTCAGAGGTCAGGGGCAGGTTCTTTCTCTCACTCCATTCTTCCCCTGCAGCCAGTAAGCAATCTGCCCAGAAGCCTCAAGTCATCATAAATCACCAACGAAAAAAAATCTAATCCAATTCTGTTTTGAGCAGGAAGGCTCCTTGCAGCCTTTCAACCACACCTGCTAGCCCACCACAGAGCAGCATGAAATCCAACAGGAATGGAAATGCAGCCACGTGGCTCAGCCACCCCGTAAAGGCATTTGCTGAAGCCCGGCAGCTACCTGCTCTGGCAAACCTGGCTCCTTTATGTCCTTGCTGGGCCAGTGGCAGAGCAGTCCCATAGAGGAGCAGAGACACCATCTTTATTTGCTCCTGGTGCTGCACCAAGGGGTTTCTGCTCACCTCTTCTTGTCTGGAAATGGCAAGGCCTCGAAGAGCTCTTTGTAGTCATCCATGACATATTTTAGTCTATTATGTGCGTATTTCAAAATCAGGTCCCAGTTCTATAAAGACAGCATATCAAAAACAAACACAAAACCACTCAAAGCTTTCAGTTTCCATTTAACTTAGGTTTGCTTGGCCCTATATCTGATGCATTCATACATGTACTTTTTTTTTAATACTCCTTAGATTAAAATACACCAAAATTTTGCTTAGTGTCAAGAATTTAAGGATCCTATTTTATTATAGAGATAAGGGTCCTGTCTTCCTCCCTACACTGCTCTTAATCATAGCAGAAAGTCTCCTTGACACACTGTCAAGAAACATCACTAAAAAGAACCTCTTTCCAAACAGTTTCTCCTTCCTGTTATTTTCACTGTGATCAGGGCAACAGGAGCAGTCTCTTTGACAATACCAGCCCCCCAAATCTACTCTGCAGCCTGCTCACCACAGAGTCTGCCCTACTGATCCTAACGTCCCTCTTCTCCTCCAGCCAGCCCTAGCACTGCACGGGAGCCACTAAACCAAAGCTCAGCCTTATCCCTGTATTTAACCATCCCTCCGCCCCATCCCGCAATGGGAGTCCTCTAGTCATATTCCCCAAGCCCACTGCTTTCCCCTCTGCATCTAAGTACTACACATTTCCCCCTGCCCCGACCGGGGTTTGGTTTCATCACCTCACCTCCCTGAAGACTTTGGTCAGCTTTTCAGAGCAGTTTCCATAGCGCAGACTCATGTCCACCGTGTAGGTGCTGATGACCATGCAACCACCCGGCTTAACCACCCGGTTTGCTTCTCTCATGAACTTCTCAATATCAAACCAGTGTGCAGCTGTAAATGAAGTCAGGAGGTCCACAGAGGCATCCTCGAATGGCAGCTCCTCTGCAGGGCACACGCTGGAAGGGAAAAAGGCCGTGTGCAATATGGGTATTAGAGAGTAGGACATGAAGTTAGCAGGTGTTTTTTAGAGTTCACGATGACTGTTTGGGATGCAAGACCACCACTACTGTAAGTCTAGGGTAATGCCTGTTTATACCAGGAATCCCATGAAATGGGATTTCCTTAGGTGCCAGCTGGCTCTTAGAACAATCATACTCACAAAACACCACCCTCCATGTGAGGACCCAAATTTTGCCTTTGGCTGGGCTGCTCCCCTGACACTCACAGGTAGGAGACGTTGGACATGGAGGGGGCCTCATTCCTAGCCTCCTGGATCTGTGCTTCACTGATGTCTGTTCCCACCACCTTCTTGAAGTGCTCTGCAAGGAAGCGGGTGCCTTGTCCAGACCCACAGCCAACGTCCACTACCAGCTCAGCAGGGTTTGCCCTCTGCAGGGAGAAGTGGATGCGTGTCAGTGGGCGGCCGCCCAACTTCTGTGCTTTTACCCCATTCCTCCCCCAGCATCCACACAGGAATAGCCTTAGCACGGCACAACCCACAGAACAGCTCTTCCGTGCCCACGTCTTACCTTAGGCCCTACTGATTAATTCTTCCCCATGGCACCAACCAAGGTAACACTCCCAAAAGGTAAATACTACTACCAGCAAATAACTACTGCCCCCAAATAACAGAATACTACCTTGTTTTTTCCTACAGCCTGGCCATACCCCACGCACCTTTTCCTGCAGGTAGCCGAGGATGGTTTGCTGCAGCTCTTTGCCTGGTGCAAACCTGTATTTCTGGTAAATGGCCGCGTGCCCTCTTCCCTCAAACATCTGAGTGGCCATGCTTGGGTGACCTGGAACCTGGGGGGAGGCAGTAAGCCAGGTTAGTCACCATGAAATCAACCTCCTCCTGCCTCCTTTGCGTGTGACCGCAGGCACTAAAGTCTCCAGTTCCTGGCAGGGGCCCAGGGAGCACTTTCCCCATGAGGTTCCAGTGAGGGAGCATGAACCTGCTGTCCAGGCTTCCCTCCCACAGGTATCATAGATATCACAGAAGCAAACCAGCATCATCTGACAAGGAAATGCTTTCTAGGCTTTTAAACCCTTCTCCTTAACTCTTTGCTTTCCCCACTCACCTGGGTGTCTTTTGAAACAAGTCACCATTACAGCTGGAATATCTTTGAATTTGCAGGGGGGACACACACACTGAGCAGAGCAGCAGAAAAACCAGCAGCAGCAGCGAAGTGTGGGGTTTGGGGGGTTTTGAAGGAAACCTATGTTTTAGTGCCAGCAATGCAACCACAGCAACTCTACCCTGCACTTTTTGAACCTTCCAATTGTTTTTTGTTGTCCCTTCCCGCCCCAGAAAGCCTCAAAGCCTCTTTGAAACCCAGAGCCCCGTTGCCCCGTCGCCCAGGAGCACCCGGGGAGGCGAGCCTGGCCTCCCACCCGCTGGCTGCCGCCCCAGCTGCAGCACCCAGCCCTCCCTGGCTCTGCCCCCCTTTCACCCCCCGCCGCCATACACCAGGGGGTCCCTGCAGCCGCCGGGCAGGGTCCCACGAGCCGGGGCCCTGCATGGCACAGGCTCCTCGCCCCCGGGCGGCTCTGGGCTGTATTCTGTCCATCTGGGTGTCCGAGCAGGCGCTGTCTAAGACAGCAACCGCCCCGCGGGCCAGGCGGGCTCCCTGCCTCGTCTGGCGAGCAAGCCCACCCCCCCGCACCCCCCCGGCCCGGGCAGAAGGGCGCAACAACTGCGAGTCTCTCCAGTGACACGCAAATACCCGACCCCCGGCACTAAAGGGTTATTGTACCCCGCGATGCAAGGAGAGACGCGGAGCTCGCAGCAGGGAAGAGCCGCCCAGCCGAAGCCCCCCGGGAGAGGAGCCCTCCGTGGCCAGCGAAGCCCGCTCCCCCCAGCGAGACCCCCGCCCCGGCAGCCTCACCCCCGCTCTCACCGCCTGC
>JAVJGJ010000061.1:8703010-8782711 GCA_035590215.1 Microhierax caerulescens
CCCGGCAGCGGCCGCGGCTCCCGGGGGACGTGCCCGGGCAGCGGGATGCGGCTCTCGGTTCCCTCTGCGGCGGGGCTGCCCCGGGCGGGGGCCGGGCCCTTCCAGCCCCCTCGGGGCACCGTGCCCGCCGCGCTGCTGCTGCCGGGGGGGATTTTACCGTTAACTTTTAGCGAGCGAACCGTGAGCGGCGTCCCTTCGGTGTCCCCCGTGTGCCCTTGTCATAGGAACCGTCCAGCTTTTGTCTTTCCACAGCGGGATTCCCACCGAGGCCGAGGTGCCGACCGAACGGGGGGTCCTGGCATCGCCGTGCAGCGGGGTCGGGTCCCGCCGCTGGGAGCTCTGCGCAGGGCAGCGCTCTGCTCCCGCCGGGAGGCTGCAACGCGCTGCTGGAGCCGGCTTTGTGTGACGGCAGCATGCGGGCAGGTTTCTAGAGAGCGGATTTTTCGCTCCCGCTGTTGGTCACATCCACCTTGCACCCGGAGTCGTGAGGCTGGGGGTGTGTGTGTATGAAAAGATGAAGCCCCGAGTCGTGGAGAAGAGCTGAGAGCTGTGCAAGCGCATAAGGAGGTTTGGCATGTTGCGAAACATCCGTGCGCGGGGTTTGCGGCACCTCTCCCTCTTTTCCCAGCTGCCAGCTGGGGTCCTGGCCACCACCGAAGCCCAGGGTGGGTACCCCAGCCCTCCCTGTGTCATCAGCAGGACAGGGGCATTTCAGGAAGAAACATGGGATGCTCCCGCTGTGGCCTACATAGGTATTGGGTAATGGCAGAGCCGGCAACGGGGCTTGAAATGTCCTGATTTCGTGCTGTTAAAGCAGTTACCTAAATAATACCCAGATAATCCTGAGCGTGGGGCCTCCAGCCCAGGCAATTGGCATTAACCTAACTAGAGCCGAGCACATGTGCACAGGGACTCCTGCCTGCCGCCTTGCCAGCCGGGGTGGCTGTCCCTCACTGGGCACCTTTCTTTAGTAACATGCTCTCCGCTGGCGATCCAATTAATGCTGGCTGTAAGTAGGAAAGCCTGTATAAATGCTGGGCATTCGAAAGGCACCTGCTCTTGCACAAGTATACCAGCATAATTAATCTAACAGCCTAATCTCTGGCTTGTCCCTCTTTGGGGATGCTTTGGGGGTTGATTTCAAAGCAGGTATCTTGCAAGAGCGTGCTTGCTGTATTTTTATCTCAGCGTTGTTTAAAATGAATGACTTGCTCGAGGTTTCAGATCTTTTAGCTGAGTGTTAGGTTTTGGGAGCTGCTGTTGCTACATAAATGATGACTTTATGACTTTTCACCTTATTTTCCCCAAGCAGAGTGGTTGCAGCCTCATAAATCTGACATGTCAAAGAGTGGAGCAGTGAGGAGGAGATACAATGAGATGCATATATTACCCAAGCATACACAAGGCTGGCTGTAACCTGTGATGAGGCCAGTGAGAGCAGCCAGCACTGTGTGTGGAGGTGGGGATGGAGCATGGATGTAGGCACAGTGCTAATGCAGGGCTGGGAAAAGAAACTCCAGCTAAAGCCAGTGAGCCAGGCTGCTGCAGTGAAGCATCCAGGCTGCCTGGCTGTCTCTTGATGCACAAAGGTGGGATTTGGCTCGGATGGTGTCCTCAGGATGCAAATAAACTGAGAATTTGGGTTCTGAATCCCATAATGAGTTTAATCTGCACTGAAAGCCCCCTGGAGCAGAAATCTGTTGATGAAGCGTTAGCACTTGCTGTTTTCTGGATAAAGCCCAGCGTGTGAAATGGTCTGAGTCCCCTCTGGTCCCATTGAGACTCTTGTGACCTGCAAAGCAGGCTGCCATTCAATGTGCTCCTTCTTTTCCTCCCATTTCTTCATTTTAAATGTTGCTTGGAAGTCCAGCATGCTCTGGGGGTGCTCACTGTTGGCAGAGCTCTCCGCTTCCATGGATTTGCTGACTCCTGGGCACTGCCCACATCCCTTACAGGCTGCTGGATGGTCCATGCCATGGTTTGAAAATAGAGATGCATTGGGAAGTGCCTTGAAGCTGTGAGGGGGTGGCTCATAAAAGCTAAGGTGTGTTAGTGTTGTTGCCAAGTACTGTTTTTAAAAGTAAGTCAGCTGTTAAGGGTACCGGTAAGTCACTGAGTGGGAAGAAGCCTGTCAAAGGCAGAATGGGACAAAACTCAGGCTGATAGCATGGCTGGCTCCTGAGTGATCCCTTCCAGCCTGGGATCCTGTCTGCTCCACGTTTGAAAAACAGTTTGAGCGAACCCATGCTGGCTGTGGTGTAGGAACAGCTGAGTTTTGCCATCCACACCCTCCAAGTTATGTTCGTTTGCTTGTCTTTAATGAGAGATTATAAGAGATTGTCTTTTCCCTTATTACCTGTTGCTCAGGTTTTTGGTTTGTTGAAAGTCTAATTAACATTCCTGCAGGAATGCTGATGTGAATGATTTTTTTTCTATTTTATCTATGTGCTGGAGCTCCTTTTAGCATCTTTTTTTATGGTTTGGCATCATGGCTAAAGCACCCACAGTGTTATCTGAGGTTTTGCTGGACGGATTCCTTGTGAAACAAATAGGGTTCAGGTAGCAAATACAAATAAACAGTGGGTTGTTCTAACAAGAAATGAACAGAGATTGCCACAGGATGCTGATGAGACTGTTGTGTAAGGCCAAAAATATTTCTCCCATTTGTGTTGTTCTGCTCAAGCATCTGGACATCTTGATTAGAAATATTATGGAAATCCTCTGCTAAAGGTTCTCCTGGCAGAAATAAATAACCCTATAAAAAAAAAAAAAAAGCACATCCCAGTAGCAGCATAAAATGATAAAACACAGAACTGCCAACAGTGCAGAGAAAAGCTCCTTGCCTGGATGGGGACAACCTTACCAGAAGATGATGCTCTGTTTTGCTGACCACTAAGCAAATAAAGCCCAAAATTCACAAGCAGGCTGAGAATGTTTCCACACTCAAATAATAATGGGACTAAATGTCCTTTCTGTGCTTTGGCACACGTCCTTGTGCAGCTCTGTGCATCACTGTGCCTCTCAGGTAGGAGCTGCTGGGGTGGAGGCCATCTGTGGGGATTGCCTGCTTGATTCAGTAGGGTTTGGACTGCTCGGGAGAAAATAGAGCTGCAGGGTCACACAGGAACATGGTCATGGATGTGGGACCTCTGGAGAGCATCCAGTGCAACCCCTGCTCATGTAGGGTCAGCTGGAGCAGGTTGCCCAGGATCATCTCCAGTTGGGTTTTGATTGTCTGCAAGGATGGAGATTCCACAACCTCTCTGGGCAACCTGCACCCGTGTTTACCCACCTTTCTTATGATTAAACAGAATTACCTCTGTTTCAATGTGTGTCCTACCATGGGGCACCACTGAGGAGGGTCTGGCTCCATCTCCTTTGCTCCCTCCCATCAGGTCCTTATGCACATGGATGAGATCTCCCCCAAGCCACCTCTTCCCTGGGATAAACAGCCCCAGCTCCCCCAGAAGAGGTGGCACATCTTTTGACCAAAATAGGGAGAAGATGGGTAGAAGCTGTTTCTTTGGCCAAGAGGCAAGGGAGAGGTGTTGCATACAGCCATCTCCTTGCCCGCTGCTCACGGAATGTCCCTCTGTGCACAAAGTCTCTGTGGGGACAGGCCATGCCACTGAGATCTTGGCACAGCTACAGGGTTAGCTGGGCAGAGGGAAAATACCCTCCAGAGCACTGGGATTTTTGAGTCTTGGTTAATTAGAACCGTTCCCACATTAAGCTTGGAGAGGCTGGGGGCTTGTGCGGTGTTTGGGGTGGGAGGGCTTGATGGGGAGCAGGGCAGGGGGCTGCAGGAGCAATGGGGAGACACCACCTTTCATCCTCGCAGGTGGATGTTCACAGTTCCTCCATCCTAGCTGCTCAAATAATATCTGCTGTCTTTAGCAGATTTGTGTGTCTGGTGTCTTGCATGGCAGCACTGCCTGGTTTGTACCGTGGCTTGTGTGGTCAGGGTGGTTGCTAAGGCAGAAAACCTCTGTCTGTCTCCCCCTTCCCCACTTCTCTGCCCCCCCTCTCCCGGGTGGGCTGCCAGAGGGGATGCCACAGCAATGGGCACTTTACGCTGAGCAGGTAACAGGAGGCAGCGTGGTGCTGCGGTAGCTGACGCTGCCTCGCCTTTCCCCCTCTCTGCAGTAACAACAATCCCTACGCCTCCTTCGGAGCCACGCTGGCACGGGATGAGGAGCAGAATCTGTGGAGCACCCCGCACGACGTGACCCACACAGAAGCGGATGACGACCGGGTGCTGTACAACATGATTGTGGTCAGGAACCAGCTGGACAAGGACTCGGAGGTGAGGCGGTGCCGTTCCTCGCTCTGGGTTTCACCGCAGAACGAGGCTTGGTGCTTTCATCGGATGCTTTGGCAGTGTCTGTTTAAGCACCCATTAAGCTGACAAAGACCCCGAAGTCCCCAACGTGGCTCATGTAGGCATCAGGTCCTCCCGTCCGCTCCATCACCCTCCAGACTTTATCCTATATCTGGTGTGGATGCATCTGTAGCCATCTCATCCCTGGGAAGCTCAAGGTGTCTCTGGCAGATGAGCCAGGAGAGACCCCCCCCACTCTGGGATGCATGATGTCCTCCCTGCAAGCACCTACCACCATCACCTGCAAACGTATACTGGTAGCACTGTGATCCCCAGCTCGATTTCCTAGCTTCACAGGCTGCTTTTCTCGTCTGATATTCCCCTGGTCTGGCCTTTCCATGATCAGAGTAGCGTTAGCCCTGCCTGCAGTGACATTTGCCTGGCAATGGCAGCGCCTGGAGCTGAGCTGCCGCTCCAGTGACACGTCAAGTTAAATACTTCTCTAATGGTTTGTGCCGCAATTATCGAGAACCGGAGAACTGGCACAGCTCTTAGCGTTGAAGGGAAAAATCATCATTGTTACATAAAGGCTGTTTTGCAGCCCTGATTTCCTTTGCTAAAGCACTTTGGTGCAAAGGAGATTTCAGTGGCCTGATTAGGAGCAGGCTGTAGCAAACAGTGACACATTTTCCCCTCTCTGATTGCTTTTAAGACTTTGAAATGTTTGCAAGAAAGCCTGGAGGCTTTGTGTTTAATTTCAATGTGATCCCACTTCATCCAAGCGACTGCAAGACTAACTCTGTAACTTTTTCTCCCATGATGGTCCCATTAAACCAAAAGCCAGCTCAGCTTTCACAAGAAGCCTTAAACTCGAGGTACAGCCGAGAGCAAAATGACAATTTTTAGAACTTAAAATGAGATAATGCAATCCTTATATACAGTTGGCCAGAATCCCTGTTTGAATGTTTGGGTTTGGCTCTTTTTGGTGGGGATTGAATTAACCATGGTGATTACAATAGATGGTTTTGTAACAACATTTTCATGGCTGCACATAACCTTTACAGCTGTAAGTGAAGCTATACCTTGTGGTTGCTTTAGAGAAGACGGGAAGCTTCATCCAGTCCAAATTGGCTGAAGGAAGCAAGGACAACTCTGTTCAGGGGGCTGTGCCAGTCCTGGGTTGTTGCGGAGCTGGGTGCACTTCAGGGCAGCCCTGAAGCTCCTGGTTTCAGCCCACACCCATTCGAGTGGCCTTTTAGCTTGATTTAGGGCTCACGATGAGGCAGGCCGCCTAAAAGCTATTATTATTTATAAAGCGACGTCATAAGCGGACGGGCTGCTAAAAAGACAGCTCCCTCGGCAAAGGAGAGTTGTGTGTCAGCCGTGCTCAGGTTGCAGAGGAGAGCATCAATTACAGGTGAGCAGGAGAGCACTCCTGTGCCTGCCTGTCCTAAACCCAGTGCTTTCTCCCTGCCTCCAGCGTATCCGTACAGTTTTGAGCAGGTCTGAGCAGTCACCGTGCCTGCCAGTGAAAAACGATAGTGCAGATAGAAAAAGAGGGAGGAGCATAGGGCTTCCTCTCCACAGCAAACGTAAGATAACATACCCTGTTGTTTTATGCAGGGCAGTTAATAAAAAAGCCTGAGGAGTACAACACCAGGCCAACTTTGAAGAAAGCCAGCACATGATATGCTTGATTTGAATTATGGCACAGTGCCCCTTGCAGTTAGTGATTACCAGCCTCTCTGCTGTCTCTCTTTTACAGCCAGGGAAACTGAGGCATGACATATAAGCCCAGCAAACTGCTGCACTGTCCAGCTGCAGCTTTTTCTGGGTGGCAGGACAGGGAGGGACTCGGCGGCAAAGCCAACATTCCTCTGTTCAGCCCCAGGTGCTGAAATCTGTCCTTACTCCAACAAGCATTTTAAAACTAGGCCAGATTGCATTGCCCTCCCCTCCGAATGAGACTTCAGCCCTGAGAGAGAGGAAGTCTAATTTAAAAACAGCGCTGGGCTGCAAAAGGCATACTCTGCTTTGGGAGCTGCTCTGCTCCCAAAGTCCCTGGGGAGAGCAAGTGGATGATGCAGGACAGGGGACAGAGGAATGGTTTCTTGCTTGTGCAGTGCACAAGTGTTACGAAACCATAGGTCCTTTTTTTCTCTTGGTTAAAATCAGATCAAAAGGTGAACTACTCCCTGTATTTCTGCTCCTTCATTTAACAAAGAAATTTCAGCGTGCTGTGCACTTAATATATGCTTTTGCCATTCCCCACCTTGATCTTAACGATTTCCTAGCACAGGACTTTGGAAGGATCCCAAAGAGCAGTTCACTCTACATCATGTGTGCTTTATCTGTATGGCACCACCTCAGCCTCAAACCAGTTCTGCATTTTTCTTGGTGTGACTAACCCACTTCTGCTTTCCTGGGTATTTTCTTTTTTTTTTAAAACGGTTGTTCACATAGTGACAAGGTGGTGTGAGCTGGGACAGGAGAAGTGGTGGACCAGGATGCAGTGGTGACATGGGCACAGTGCTGGAGGTCAGCAGGCATGGTCCAGGATGGCTCCCTCCTGGGCTGGGCACCTCTGCGTCATGGATTGCCGTAAATAAGTAAACGAAACTGTGTATGCAAAGGGCCAGGTGCTCCAGTGCTGAGAGCACCCTATAGCTCAGCCAGTTTTCTGCATGTTAGGTCATTTGTGGTGGAGCTGCCAGCAACTCACAGCGTTGGTGTCCTCCCTCGGGGTCAGTTCCATGCCCCCACCATGGGGCTGGACCCACACCCCACCCATGCAGAGCCATTTCTTCTCCCTGCCCCCTCCCAACCACCCGGCTCTGGGAAATCTGGTGGTTCTGGCCCAAACTCGGCGTGACCTTTGCTTGCGTGAGGATGGCAAGGCTGTTCCACCCTGCCTCTGGCTGAACCACAGCAGGAAGCTCTTCAAAGCAAACGGTGTGATGTCCCGCGTGTGCCTGTTCCGTGCACATTTGCTCATCCTGCTCGGTGCTGCGTGCTGGGAGCGATGGCTCATGGGGCCATTGGCCTTGGCGGGAACCTGCTGGAGCACCCCACGGTTGCCAAACCCACCGTGCAGTAGGTAGATGAGGCGAGGTTCACTGGAGCCTCCTAAACCCCTGAGGACTGAGCAACTTCCAGCTTTGCATTTCTCCCTGCTCGAGGCTGATGAGCGCAATGTGCTTGGCTGCACTTTTGGGAGCGAAGTGTGGGCCAGGGAGGGTGTGCACGGAGAAAACCAGAAAAGCTGTAGCTGAAGGGGGCTGGTAAAGCTGGTGCAGCCTTTGGAGATCAAAGCTGTCGTCAAAGCTTTTGAAGGCTGGGGTCAACATTTCAAATATGGAAAATATGTTTTTTTTCCTGCTCTTGCTCCGCAGGATTGTTGAGCCCGTTGTGATGTAAAGTAAAACCCCAAACCTGGAGGTGAAATGAGAACCTCTAGGGAAACAGGCTGTTATTTAAGATGCTGCTTAGGTACAGGCCAAGTCACTGTTCCTGCACGTGCCCTGCTAGTGCAGAGGACAAGATTTTATGAGGAAGGGGGACTACGGTGGCTCCAGCAAGCCTCCAGTGTTAACTGCAAGAGCTGCACTGGGCTCTTTGCTGGGCTTATGTGCATGATGTGGCACGATAGCCCTCACCTTGAGGTCCACTTTGTGGTGGCCCTGGTGCCTCGGTGCTCTCTGATGGGATGCATGGAGTTACCCAGCCGTGGGCAGGGAGCCTGAGCTGTTGCACCAATGCTGCCTTCAGGGAAGGAGCCAGGCTTAGGGCAGTTGCACCTGCCGTCTGTGAGCAGAAACTAAAGGTGGATTTTTGCATTACGACCAAAGGAAAAACACTGTTCTTATGGCTTGCTGTAAATGCAGTGTTTCTTTCTTCTTTTGGCTTACTCCCTCGGGGAACATGGGATCATAAACCCAACTAGCAAAGGCAATTCCTTAGCTTGTATCTCTGCTAGGGTCCTGGCTAGCAGAGTTACGCTGGCATGATTCTCCTGGCAAGCCCATTAACAAGCTGACTATTTTTCTGCTTCCTTCTGCTCTCCTGCAGGATTATTCTTTTTTAAACAGGTTACAGAGAAGATCAGTATTGCAACACACTGTTTCTGCGGCACAGGGAAGTGATGGGATTTGTCCAGGGTTGGAGATGCCAGTCGGGGAGCGCAGAACTGACCCTCTTAATGCCTGCATGTCTCCAAAAACTGAATCCAATTTAAGCTTATTCTAAGCTGAGATGTTGTTGATGGTCCAATGTATGAGCATGGATCTAGGGTTTGTATTTGCTCAACTACTCTCAGTTGGGCCGGTTTCAAAGCCAGAGTAGAAACATCCCTGGCAGTGGTGTGGTACCTGCCTGGACTGGTATTTTGCAGTCTTTCCCCGGTAACTCTGTTTTGACCTCGTTTCCAAAATAACTCTTGAACAGAACAGTGACACCAATTGCTTTCAAGGGAATAAAGGGAACAGCTTTGGTAGACGATCGATTTGGCAACATGAAGAAATCTCCCTATTTAAATAGGAAATTTTCATATGATCAGGGATGAAAAGTTGGACAGTGCTTGCCTGTTCTCTTGGCACATTTTTTCCAGAGCTCCGAGTTATGTACCCACCTGGCTTATGTTTAATGCCCAGTATTTCCTCGCTTCCATTTGGCATTTGCAGATTTAGTGTATCACACTAAAGAAGGGAGGTTTTCCAGGTAAATATTTGAACAGCTGAGTGCTCAGAGAAGAGAGGCAGCAGGGTTTCCCTGCTGCTCCAGAATATCTTTGACTCATGTGTAAAGGGTTTTCTTGAGCTCTCACTATGTTGTGCCCTGCTATGTAGGTTTAAAAGGGCAAAACTAGTTGCAAAAAATAGGACCAGGAACTGCAACCTACTTTGGTTTCCTGTGGTTAATTCCGATTTTGGCAAAAGGGTATTTTTCTTAAAGGACTGAATTTGAATGCATCATTGGGATGTCCAGACCCATAGAAACACTGAGTGGTTTGGTGAGTACCAGTCTCCTGCTGTACTTTCCCAGTATTGTGTGAGAAGCTTCCTCACGACTCTAGAAGTTACATCTAACTTTACAAGAGGCAGGACAGGGAATAGAGGTGCACAGAAGACACAAAACAGAGCTAAGTTTTGGGAGAGAGCTGCTTGGCCCGTGCCTGTATACAAGCTCATACCAGCGCATGGGAAGGGGCTTCGGGGCGAAGCCAGCCCGGGATGTGGCACAGAGGGGAGCTTGCTCCAGCCTCGCTCTGTCCAGGATTGCCCAAGGACCGGCATGCCCTGGTCCGCATCTTGCCAGTGCCCTGGTGTGCTGCAGCGGTCCCTGTCACAGGTCCCTGTCACAGCCACAGCAAGGGCTGAGGGAGAGCAGGGTTTGGTGCAGAGCCCCAGCTGCTTGCCCTGGGGCTGCCCAGCAGTGGTGCTGAGCAGCCCTGGCCTCGTGATGCTGCCTGGCCCCAGCTAAACGCTCCCTCCACAGGTCGCATCTTGGTGACTCATGGGATGTGCGTGGGGAGCACCCTCCCCAAAGTCTCTGATGTTGCCCATTCCTATGCATGGGCAGAACAAGCTTTGCTCTTCCTCTGCAGTGTAGTTAGAGGTGCTTTTTAGAATAATTTTGGGGATGGAAAGATGCTCTGAACTTTATTTTCTCATTAAAACAACACGACACAGAGGACAGCCGTGTGCCCACAGCATTTTGTATATCTGTGCTATAAGCAATGGCCTGGGAAAAGTCATTGGTTTCTGAGGCTGATGGAGGACAGAGCATGAGTCCCTTTGAGAGCTCAGTCTGTAGCTGCCCAACCTCATCCTGATAACCTGCTCTCTCTAGTTGCTTTTCAATGACTGGCACCACGGGCAGCATTCTCCTCCCAGCTTTATCTAAAAAAATATAAATATATCCAGCTCAGGCAAAAGAAATCCCACTGAAACAAGAGGTCCCCCCCTAAGCACCACCATTAATCATAGTTTTCTGTACCAAAGCTGCTCCTTTGCCCACTCCCCAAATTCTTCATTGATGGGACACTGTTAGAGGTCCCCTGGGACTAAATATGCACCGTATTCACTTCCATAATGCGATTCAGTAACTACAGTGTACAAGAAAGCCATAACCTAGATTCCCTTAAAACAAAAATAGACAAGGGAAAACATGCTGCTCTTAATCCAGAGAAAATCAGGAGCAGCTTCCCTGCATGCTAAGCACGGCTCGCTCTTTAGCTTAGCGAGGAGTCTGGCTCTCTACCACAATGGGTGAATCCCCCCAGCACTGAAACCTGCTGCCAGGTGCCAGCAAGTCATGTTTTGGGAAGGGGAACATCTTTCCCACCCCCCCCGGCTTGCTAATACAGCAGTGTGAGGCACGCCTGGAATCACAGCAGCCATCTCGATCAGTCCTGTGCATTAAAGCACTTGTTTATCTTTGTGGGAGGGCAAACACATACAGCTTATTTCCCCACCAGCATGCCCAGACTGGTTTGCTCTCCTCTCTGCTTGTACCGTGGGGTCACAAGCAGGCTGAGATGTTTCAGGGGATCCCTGCCAGCAGGGACCAAGGCATTGTGCAGCTTTTTGGTCTCTTTTTTATAAACTTTCAAGTTTGCAATATACTTCCCACAAAGCTTTAATACAATAAAACCCCTCTTTTCTTTTTCCCTGAGAGGAGCTCGGTTTCTAGTTATGAGCCGGAGTCACAAGAGAGGAGAGTCTTGCCCCTGCCTGCTCGCCCTCGTGAAGGGCTGAAGAGGCGTTTTGATGTCTTGCACTAGCAGCCGGGTGCCCTCCTGTGCAAAAAGTAAAGCTGTTTGCAAGGACTACTGCTGGCAAGAGAGAAACGCACCTCTGATCAGCAAGGCTAGCTCATTGTGAGCACCAACACAAAGCTAAAAATGAAGGGGATTTTGCTCTCTGGGAGGACAAGTGGTGCAGAGCCACGTTTCCCCTGCCCTCCTGACCTGAATTCACCAGTGTCTTAACCCTGACGGCTGCTTCTTCCAAAGTGTAATCTCCAAGGGCTTCCTGCAGCTATCGCTGAACAGCAAAGAAACGGGCTTGTCATTTAATTCTCTGCAGCCTCAATGTGTCAGCCAGGTTCAGGAAAAAACACTAAGAAATCCCCAACTCTTTTATCAAATCAAGTCAACTCTTTAAGGCACCGAGTATCAGAAAAACAGTGGGGTTTCTAACACACAGCCAACCTTCACGGGTATTTTTAACCCCTTTGAACCCAGCATATCATGTAGGAAAATCCCAGGGAGATGGCACAGATTTAACACCTGTTTATTCTACAAGAGTCCATCCATGTAATCTGTTGCTGAGAAATGAGATTAATTAAGGTTGTTAGTGCAGGGAAATTATCTGAGTGATGTTATGACCTGCTGTATGGATGCTTCTGTAAACGCATCCTTTGCAGTGAGTGCATTGATTAAACTCAGCTAGGAAAAGTACTCCTGGTTTTCTTGCAGAATACATGCATTTCCACAGGAATGTGTACTTGTACAGATGTGTTTAATAAATAACCTCAAAACCGTCCCTTTTAGACAGTGCCCTATTATGCAGATACACAGCTTGAGGTCAAGTGCAAGGATTTAAGCTGTTAAGTGAGGCATTAACTGCAGCAACTGGCAGCCACTAATAGTTATGTCAAATGACTCCAGCTCAGCCCTCAACCATCCACATGCATTCCTCTTCTCTGCTATTTAAAAAAGAGTACCCCAGTCTGTAAAAAAAAAAAAAAAAAAGTTTGTTTTTCTTTTTTTCCAGAACTTTTGAAAACCTGCCTGCTCCAGTTAAATGCCAGAGGGCTGGGCTGTTTGGAGAAGCCAGTGTGTGTGACCATGCTCAGAGCAGTAACTTTTTTTTAAAGTTTTAGTTTCCCATGGGCTATCATCAGCTGTAAGAAAATGTGCCATGCCAGTTTAACCACAAGGATATGAAAATAAGGTGTAGTAATAGTTTATGGAAGGTAATTATGAATATGTGGTTATGGTTTCTCAAACTGTAAAGACCAAATAAGGTGTTTTCACAGCCTCAGGTTTTGATGCTAGGTGGGGTGTCAGGCTTTCCCAAGGAGACTGAAGTCTCTCAGATGAGCTGCATTTGGAAGTTCCTGTTGTTCTCCAGCCTAGGACAGTGTTGTAATTTCTAGCACAGAGCTGGAATTATATTCTCCCTGTCTGACTGAGGAGACCACTTTGGCCATCAGCAATGCCTAAGCTAAATTCTGTAATCCTGTTTTGTACATGCAGAGGATTCTGTACTGGATGTCAAGCTAAAATACTTGATGCTGGTCCATGTAATTTCTTCCAGGGGCAGCAGCAGCCTGGCCATCAACCTTCATACTGACCCCTCAGCGCCAACATCAACCGTTCAGCTCTGACTCCGTGTCTAAAAGCTGAAATTCCTAGAAAAGCAGCTGAGACCTCCACACATGTGAATGTATGACTGTGCCTTATCCCCTTCTCTCTTTGCTTTGCAGGAATGGCAAAAGCTCAACTACGATATTTATACCTTACGGCAGACCCGAAAAGAAGTGAGAAGCAGGTGGAAACACATTTTGGAGGATTTAGGTGAGCTAGAGGACAAAAGGATGTAATTTCTGGGGTACCAAATGAGAGGTCCCATGAAGGTTGTGGGTGGAAATGGCCCTACAAAATCAGACTGGTAGAGGAGAAAGGGAGAAAAATAAAACAAGGTTGCAGAGCAATGAGCTGAGAGCCTGTGGAAGGCTTCCCAGAGCTCAGGCACAGCTAGGAGCAGACAGGACCACTGTGTCTGCAAGCATGTCAAAAAGCCCACAAACCATGATCAGTGGGAGAGCCTTTCAAGCCCATAATAGCATGCACAGTCAGCCAGTTCAAGCCTCCTTGTGGAAACGTAGCAGGGATACCTGGGAGCTCACCCTGGATTTTTTCTAAACAAGATAAGCAGGGAGAAATTATATTCCTTTCCGGTTTGAGCACAGATACATCTATTCTTCTTCCTTAGCCCCTGTCAGCTGATCAGAGCTAAACCACACGCTTTGCTTGCTCCTAAGTGAATTGGAAATATCCTTTCACCAAACGAGATTGCTCAGCAGTGGCCCTCCTACTCCTGCTATTTCCTAGCCTGCAAACAGGGAACTGCACCCACCGGTCCTGTGTGCTCAGCTGCTGCTCCTCTGGAGAAGGCAGTGGTGGGTGCGACCTGGTTTTCCCAATTGCATTGCACACGGCATGTGACACTCTGGCCAAGGAGATGTGCTCTGCCGGCACATCAGCTCAGGGACTTGCATCATGCTCTGAAGGTGGTTGGCAGCTAATGAGAGGAGGATGTGTGAGCTGGGTGCACTTGTTGGGCTGTTCGAGGGTATTATCACTGGGAGAAAAAGAGATGGGTATCTCAGCCACTCCTGCCCTACCTGCTGTTCTGGCATCTGGATGGGAGGAATATTATAAATTCATGACTAGGTATCAGCGTTCATCTTCACCCAGGTGCTCGCACAGCCTGTACAGACCAAACATGGGAGGGATCACTTGACATCCTTACATCTGTGATTTTTTGACACGTTTTGGCACGTTGACAAAGGCTCTCCCACATCTCGCTCATGTCTGCAATGGCTCCGGAGCCATTTTGCAAAGGGTGGGGAAGCTCAAAGCCAGGGATCATTTGGCCTTAGCAAAGCTAGACATGCAACCAGATGTGAAACCCACTATCTTTTGTTACCTAGACCTGTGCTTTAATAATAAGACCACCACTCTTTCCCCATAACTTTCATGTACGACGCACGACCACCAGTTCCCTGGAGCCGAACAAAGACCTAGTGGTAGCCATTACATTTAAAGGTCCCTGCATTCATTCTCCTCGCCCTTTCCTTCCCTAAATACCCTTCCTGTCAGAGATGCTGACTGCTACAGGAACAATTACCCATGCCTTAATTACTGCTGCAGGTTTTCCATCACTGTTACCTTCCAACAACAGGCATAGTCACTGGGGTGCTCAGGTAGCCCCACCGGCCCTAAAAGCTCAGGCAGCATCAGGAACGTGCCAGAGCTGAATCGACACCCTGGGTGTGGATGTTCGTAAGTCTTCTCTGGAAAACTAGCAACAAAGTTGCTCTGAATGTTTTTTGTGATTTTTTTTCCCCACCAGCAAGCTTATACCTGCCCCAAGTGCAGACACAGGGCCTGCCTGGGGGAAACACTGGTTTGTTTTACAAGTAGGGAATGCAGCAGGCTGAGGTGGGGGAGGAATAAGGAACCTTGCAAAAGCGTGGAGGGCTCAGGAATTACCCTGCTCACGCGTATGACTTGTTTCTCTAACATCTCTTTCTCAGGTTTCCAGAAGGAAGCAGACTCCCTCTTGTCAGTGACCAAACTCAGCATCATCAGTGACTCTCAGAACATGGGCAAAGCCCGGGACATCTTGTTAAAGCTCTCTGAAGAGACAAACATCTTCCCAACCAGCTGGGAGCTTTCTGAGCGCTACCTCTTTGTGGTGGTGAGTAGCTCCGAGCATGCTTTCCTCCCCGCTGCCCCTGTCTCTACAAGTGAGCTCAAATGAGGGAAGCAGGTAGGTGAACTACAGCTGAGAATGCTCAGATACATGGTAACATCTGGGGTGTCCCTGTCAAATGTTGCACTTGTATCTTGGCTGTTCAGCTTCCTTGGAAATGTCAGTGCTGTAGCACCATAAAGTTGCACCCCCCCTGCCAAATTCCTTTAACCCTGTGCAACTAGGTGCTCTTGCAGCGTGTTAACAAAGTGGAAAAAGATTACACCTAACACCCTGCTCAGCCAGGGAGCTGCCCTAAGAATTCTGCAGTGGCCATAAACCCCTGTTGCTTTGGCAGGATCGGCTCATAGCTCTGGATGCTGCAGATGAGTTCTTCAAGATGGCCAGCGTGATGTATCCGAAGAGACCCAGCGGGGAAAGAGTGGATGATAGTCAGAAGGCTCCGCAGTGCATCTCTGTTGTGACACCCTGAGAAGCGTACCTCGCTGGTGCGAGATGGACAGCAGGTTACTTACGCTCCGGGACCAGGCTCCTCTGCCAAGGGGTTAGCACAAGTAGTGCTGCTCCTTGTTTTCCTGCAGAGAAGCAAGTGGGCTGGCCAGAGCAGAGCAAGGAGGTCAGCAAGCTGTGCCCCACCAGGAGGGCATGGAAAGGCAGATGCTGGCCCCAAGGTCCTCCCTAGCAGAAGGGAGCAAGAACTGCCGTAGTGTAGCCCCAGACAGAGACCGCTAGCCGAGTAGTGTGTGATAGGTACAGGGGGAATCTGCCACGCGAGGCGTTGCTACCGCTAGCTGCAAAAGTTGAGATGCCTCTATTTACAAGCGCTGCAAGCTCCACGTTTCCACCTACCGCTGGTACCTGCCACTGTCCCTTCCCTCGACCCTGCTACCTCAGTCATCTACAATTCTGTGACGTTTCTCTGTACACTGGTCCTCTTCCTCACACCCAGCCCATGGCAGCCCCGCCAGGCAGGTCCCAGGGGATTTGGCAAAGAGACAGGAGCAGCAAGTAGCCAGGAGGTGAGTTAATGCCCAGTGGCAAAGCCTTGGAGCTGTGTCACAGTTGGGTGTTCTATCCCCAGCCATTAGTAATTTGGAGGCATTTGTATAAGGGGATGCTCAGCCTGACTTCTTAAAAGAAGGTAGATTTTAGGAAGGTGCCAAGGTCAGAGCTGCTGAGAATTTGGCTTCTATAATATCCTCAGACGGGTTGCCCAACATCTTAATTTCTGAAAGTTTTGGTCTTAATTGCATAAAAAAATCCCCACTATGAAGCTGCGGGTACTGTCAATATGTACCATCCCTACTGTTAATGAGGATTTTTAATGAACATCCTGTATATCTTGAGTTTTTGTCTGATCATGAGCAATAATTTTAAAACACTGGATTTAATAATTTAAAAATAAGTGGAAGTTCTTAACTGATTAACACATATGCTGCTAATTGGCCAGTTGAAAATGCTGGTTACAGAGGACCTCCCAAAATAGCAAAACAGACCTTTTATTTGTTTATATCTACAGTGTTTGAAATATATATATTTATGAATTGTTTCTGTTTGTCAGACGTCCTGGGAAGCATTTTTGTCAACTCAAGACATCAGTGAAAGCTGATTTTAATAAACAAAACACATTGCAAAAACTAACGGTTTTTACTCTCTCTGTAATCCTCTTCAGGCAATAACATTTCTCTGGACTGCTGACAGCAAAAGGTTTGGGGTGTTTGTAGAGCACATGCCTCTGTGACCTGTTCTCCACACACTTAGAATTGCCTGTTGACTTGCAAGAGTAGGGCCTTTGCCAGCCTGAGACCAAAGCCTTCATAGGAGATGATGGGGACTGAATTTAATTTCAGTGGGATTTGGAGTTAGGTGCCCAGTTCCTATTGATCTTTTTTTTTTTTTTTCTTTTAGCAGAAGTTAAGCTGCACTTTGGAAAACCTGCCATGTTTTTGTAAAAAATAAACTTCAGTACATAACAACTCCAGGATCTGATTTGAACAAACTGCTGCAGAACAGAGAGATGCGGCGGTCCAAGGAACACCATGCCAAAGTACATGACACCACCCAAAAGTCAGCCCTTGGGCTGCTCTCACTTTATAGTACTACCTGTTATAGAACCACCTAATGAGTTTCAAAACCTCGTGGGGGAGAAGAAGATACACCTTGTTAGCCATGGTGCTGCTTGTTTTGGTGACAGAGGTTGGAGTTAAGCAGCACCTTTGCAGAACCACCCCTTGCTGTCACTTGTAGCTGGGAACCCGGTTCTGATGTCAACAAAATGCATTTATGTTATAACTTAATAGGACATAAACTGCCTAAAAGTGATGACAATTAGGATCTCTGAATGAGTTTGGCTGCCAAAGCAAGGCCCTGTGCAAGGGAAGTGCTGAGTTTCTGAGCCCAGCTGCAGGGAGGAGCGGGAATTGACAATAGCATCAGGTCAGAGCGGTGCCACTCACTTCTCTGCAGCACGGAGGGGTAACCAGGCTCAGGATCTTGTGCATCAGGTTATGTACCAGTCACAAAATAAACAGAAAAAGGGTCTGTCAGTCCCAGCACTCAGATAAACTGGCCATGAGGTAGCCTGCAAATATTGCAAAGTAGCCTTTTGTTAAGTATAGGGGTGTAGAACTTCTAAAAATCTGTAACTTGAAAAGTGACAGAAACCAGCAGAAATTATTTCTATTGAGGTCCAAGGTCAAGTTTGTCATTCTGTTCATCTCAGTAGGAAATGGCCCATCTTTTAATCACTTGAGGTAGAAGACTGATAAACTATATTTCAGTGAGCAAAATGCAAAGAGTAATTTGCCTTTCCTCATTTACGCAGAAATTACCAGGGAGATGTACATCTTCAGCTTTTGTTTTACTCAGATTTGGGCTTCCTGTCCTGCCAGGAGAAGGAAACACAGCTTAGTGTCTCTGAGCAAGCTTTTGGCTCTGTCTTGGGGTCCAGCAGCGAAGGACGCTCCACCTGGAACTCAGTGATAGCACACACTCACCGTAAGGTTCAGATACTGCCCGGTTGCCCATTGATACTGGCCTGCCAGAGATGTTTCAAAGATGGATTTGGGCTCCAACAGCAGAAAAGTTACCTACATCTATAGAGCAGATATGGTGTGACTACCCACTTTAGTGGCAAGAACAAAGGTGGGGAAAAAGGCACAAACACACACACAGAATCATAGAATCATTTAGTCTTGAAAAGATCTTTAAGATCATCAAGTTCAACTGTTAGCCCAGCAGTGCCAAGTTCACCACTAAACCCTGTCCCTAAGCACCACGTCTACACAACTTTTAAATACCTCCAGGGATGGGTGGTCTCTCAGCCACTTCCCTGGGCAGCCTGCTCCAAAGCTTGACAACTGTTTTGGTGAAGAAACGTTTCTAATACCCAATCTAAATCTCCCCTGGTGCAACTTGAGTCTGTCTCCTCTTATCCTACCGCTTGTTCCTTGGGAGAAGAGACCGACCCCTACAGCCTCTTTTCAGGCAGTTGTAGAGAGCAGTAAGGTCCCCCCCGAGCCTCCTGTTCTCCAGGGTGAACACCCCCAGTTCCCTCAGCTGCTTCTCACAGGGCTCCTGCTCTAGACCCTTCACCACCTTGAGACGGTCGTATCGCAGTGTTTAGGAGACTTTCTCCTTCACTGGGTTGCTAGGTTCTCCCAGTGAAACTCATTCCAGATTTTGGGCGAGTTAGAAACACTGGTGCTGCGGCTGGGCAGCACTTGCATTTTGGGTCTCAGGTTGAGAACATGAGATCAAACCAAGGAGATGTTCGAGCGGTAAACCAAGTCAGACACACGCAGCTGAGCATCACACCCTGGAGCTATTGCAGCACAGAGTGCCGTAGGCCTCTGGGTGGACCGGCTGCCTCGCCAAACGGACCAGGGCACCTCATTTGGCAGCAAATTCCTCTCCATTGAGAAAGATGGAATGAAGATTTCATAAAAGAGATAAATCTCAAACAGTATCCAAGCCAGAGGCTCCCTGGTGATGCTGCTGCATCACTGCCACAGTCCTGAGTGGGAGGAATTCCCCAACTAGAGCAATTACCTTCTTCATTAGAGGCAAGTTTGGGTTTCTCTCACTTGGTGCAGCATCCAGACCCTCTGCCATTCAGATGGGCTTGAGCCTCCCGTATGACCCTTATACAGATGTCTTTGATGTCCTGCCTGTCTCGGGTCCCACCAGGTACCAGATGCAGGTGGGGAGCCAAATCCTGCACGCATGCAGCCAAGCCTGCCAGCACCCCGCGGGCAGCGGCGGATGTAGGACAGCCCGGTGAACACCAGATGCCACTGTTCCCTTAGCCACGCTGCAGCACGCCGAGGGAAATCACGGTTGCAATGCAGGGGAACGTTTTCCAACCTTTTCTCGCACACATCAAGTCTCTCAAGCCTGCAAGAACTACCGTTCTGTTAAAGGTTGGGTTTAGATGTCTAATAATTGCTCTGGAGCTTTCCGGGAGACAGGGGCAGCCCCATCTCACTCTCAAAGGTTCATGGCCGTACCACTTGGCATGGGTCTGGCTGCTGCAGGAATTAGCATGTTCGCTAAGAACATTTATTTTTCTAAATAGAGGGTGATTTTGGCACCGCTTCCTTTGCCAACAAAGGAAAATTAGCAAGAATTCTTTACAACGAGCAATATAAGAAGATTTAAAGTAGATCTGGGTTCACTTGGCTTTCAGATACTTTTCCTTTTTTCTCAACTTGACTTCATATTTAATATTGTAACTGGAAAGAAGCAAGGAAAAAAAAAAAGGAAGATATTTTTATTCCATTCATAAGCTATAGATACACACCACTTGGGCTTCCTTTTCCTAAGCTACAGGAGAAGTGCACACAACTAGCACAGTTGGTGTGATAACCTGAAAGAGAAAACCACTGGGTATGAATAAGGGTAGCATCTCTGAAGTGAGAAATCCTGATTTCTATGAACTGATGGTCTAAGCTTTGTCTTCCACTGGCACCCATTTGGTTATTTCAGACATTGCCTGTATCAATCAGGCTGTTAAGTAAACCTGGAAAAATACTTCTGCCTAATGGTTGGTCAATATGTTGGCTTAACAGCGGCCAAGCAGAGCAGTTTAGTTTTTTGGGTCATAGGGAGCAACACCGTGGAGTTCCCTTCCTCTAAATTGAAGCTAGGAATTAGGTATAATGCAATCACCATCTGTAACAAAGACCAACTAGAAACAAAGATCAATTTACAGACCATCTTGGCTGTGCATGTGCACACATGGTTTCTTCTTTGTATTCCAAGTTCTCCCAGGACATACATCATGAATTTGGCAGGATGAGAAAAAAACCAAATCCTGGTGGAAATTCAGCTGTGAGCTATACGACAGGCAGGAGGTGGCAGTGCAGGTGTTTGGTAAAGGCTGGAGCAGCAGCAGGCGGAGGAGGCGGGAGGCAGTGGCCTGAGAGGAGTCAGGCTTCCCATTTTACTTGCTATGGATGTAAATCACACTAAGTTCTGATAAGTAATGAGAATGGACACGGGAAAGAAAACTGTCATCTTTTAAATTTCAGCTATAGGAAAAATTACCATTTCAAACCACTCACTTTCAATCATTTCTAATGTTAGAAATTCCAACGCTTACATACTCTTCCTGGAGGGAAAGCCTGTACTTTTCTAATCTAATGAGGATCAGTAACACTGAGTGAGTTACCTCAAAACAGATCTCCAAAAGCAGTTCTTTGAAGACAAACAATCATTTATGCACAGGGAGCCCTTGTTAGCCAAGTTATGGATTATCAGACACATTTCTTTGGCTTACAAATTGTGGGCACATCCATAGGCAAGATGCCCTTGCACAAGAGAGGCCACGGAGAAATCTTCTCCCTGGGGACTCCTAATGCTCTAAGAAAAGATTGCGTAGCCAAAAGCTTGTCTGTTTTTTTGTCAGGTGACAAAATGAAACACACCACCTCTCTCCATAAGCCTTACCCTGCAAGAACAGTCATTTTTCCAAGCGGCAACAAATTCAGGTGACTGTTTTGTCCTTCTTGGATTAGGAAAGGAAGATGCCACAGAGGCTGTGGGTGCCCTTGACACGATAGGGTCCCAACAGCATTAAAATAAACAGAATTAGGCAGTCAAGCTAGTGAACATCCAGTAGAGTCATGAAAGCAAAGACAAAGGGCAGCAAATAAAGGCAAATAGGCACAGCCCAGCCACTGCCCAAGAAAAAGAAAGTGTCGGCAAGTGGAGAAGGTTGTGTGTGACAGGTGCAGTGTCGGTGCCAAAATATGTTGTGATGGTGTGACAGAGCGTGTCATCTGGGTAGCACCGGCAGCATGAAACGTGTTTGTGTACGCCTGAATAACCATTAAAGACCCTGTTTGACAATAGCTCACCAGCAGATCAGAGGGAAGAGTTATTTATGAAATGATGCATTACCAGAAGTTTATTCTTTCAAGAGTGGCAACTTTGCTGGGATTCTTTTCATTGGCTTGAACTGGGTTTGAGTCAGACTTTGGAGACACAAACACCAGGGCAAGTCCAGACACCACTGAAGTCAAAAACAAAACTTCTGCCAGCTGCCCATCTATCCCTCTTCTGCATCAAAGTCTCAAAAATAACAAGTATAGTTTCTGAACAGATTTCAACAAGTGATGAGAGGATCTACCTGTACTTGCCTGAAGAAAGAAAATAAAGCCCAAACCATTTCTCATGGCTGAGGGATCACAGGGAAAATTCAGGTTGGAGGAGACCTCAGAGGGTCTTCCCAGCCAACCTTCTCCATGTCTGAAATAATCTCTCCCCTTTTGAAAATGGTGCAAGCAATTTGCATGGAAATCATTATTGGCATACACAGTATTTCATGTAGCGAAAGAGGTAGCAGTTGGTACAGAGGAAGTACATCAAACTTCTCTTTTTTAATTGAAGAAGCAAAATAGAAGATTTGTGAAACTCATCTAAATGGCAGGTTTGGAATGAATTAATCCCTCTGTGAAATACTCCTTTGATACCTCTGACTCAAGTGACCAGGTTAGCTTTAAACACGCATTTCCGTGCTTCCTTAGGTGAAGAAATCATATAGAGGAGTGATGGGAGCCTGGGTGGTGGTTCACCTGCCCTGGACCATGCCCAGATGGTTCATCTGGTTAGCAAGGAGCCAGTGGCACCCACAGAGTCAGCGGTTCCCAATGAGCCATCTGGGGATGAAAGGGGAGGGAGGGAGGGAAGCAGCATTATCTTGGTCATAGGGAGTTGGCCTAGGATCTGGAAACTCATTTTCCATTCTCAGACCTGCTCCATCTCTCTGCCCTTCAGGTCATGCAAGGGGAGGATGGGGAGGTTGTACCTACTAGAGCTGATGGCAAAATGGTCTTCCTGCACTGGAAGTACTGTCAAGGTCTTGGTCTTCAAGCAAAATTCTATATCTCTAAAATGTTCACAAGGCTATTATCCAAAAGACTCTGCTGTAATAATTTCAAGATGTTTTGCTTCAGTTTTTACTTTTTTTAATGCTCTCCAGCTTTTCAGTATAAGCCAAATAAAGCATTGTTTCTATCCAGAAAATATAAAACTTCAAATTTAGATCACAGCAGTGCCTTTTAAAGTAGTGCTAAACCAGTTAGGGGGTTTTGTTAGGCTGCTTTTTTTTTTTTTTTTTTAATTCAGGGGAATATCTATTCCCACAAATAGTTTCAATTCTGATAAATCAGTGTTTCCAGGCAGAAAACTGGTTAGTTTAGGTTTGTTTTAAATCCTAACCCAGCCCAACACTTAACTCTTCATTGTGAACTGCTTTGAGATCTGCTAACAAAGTGTGCTTCATGACAGTCAGTAGTATTGTGATTATTCTTCAAGTGAAAATTGTGTTTCAAAACATAAGGGAAGGGCATCTTTTAATCATTTTGACTATGTTTAAGTGAGCTCACCAAGAGAGACTATAGTTCTGCAAAAGACATGTGCAGGCATGCCTAGGAATTTGGCTTGCTTGCAGTTTATCTGTCCCAATTAAAGGCAGATGCAGCCTTTTGCTTCCATGAATGTTTATGAACTGGCAGATCTGCTGAACAGGGAGACAGTTAACATATAGCAACTGGTCCTGAACTAATCAGACACACACTTTCGCAGTGGTGTTTGGCTTTAGCTTACCCAGTTGTGTGAAGATTTTAAGTTTTCCTTTCTAGCTCCTTGGACAGGACGCAGCACAGAAATTACCCAAGTTTGGGTAATTGCCTAGTTCGCAGTTTGTGTCACTTTGCTGAAGTCTGTGACAAGAGAGGGGAGTTACAGGACGTGCAAAGTATCAAAGTGGCTTATGCTCCAGTTCTGCATTGTGGAAGAGGAGGAGCTCCCCTGAAGTACACGCAGGCATGCTGGAAACAGTGAACAGTTTGGAAATGCCAAAAGGTTCTTAAACCTGCCACTTGCTTAAGTATTGGAGGCATCACACTGGACCTGAACACCACTTTTCCCGTGCTGAAGGGCTTAGTGATAGTCTCCTGAGGAGCACATCAGCTGCCTGGTGAAGCTACAGCCAGGTCTGCACCAGGGCAGCTCTGATAAAATGAGTGTACTGACATGCCTGGGTCATTGCATGCTAGGAGAAAAGGAGACCCAAGCCAGATCCCCTGCAGCCCTGATGTCTCCCGTCAGCTCAGTTCAGCCACTACACACTTCAGCACTCACAGTCACAAGCACAGCATCCTCTCACTAGCGCTTGCTCCTCATCCAGCAGCAGCAGCACACAGAAAGCTCAGTTTCAAAAGGTTGTATGGGCAATCGGGTGAGCTGCATGGATCCAGCCCCCAGCTGCAGGACAACACAAACCCTGCTAGACCAGCAGGACGTTTAAAGGTAAGTCAGTGCAGTTTTTGCTCCTAGACTCATAAATGCCACTTGCTAATGCCAAGTTCTCTTTAAATTATATATGCGTGTTATCAAAGGTCTCAAGAAGTTTAACAGCAACGCGCATGCTTCACGCTACTGCAGAGCATCTGCAGGATCAGAGCAGCAGTTCCTTTCCTCCCCAGCCTTTATTTTACTTAACAGTGACAATTTACGTTACTAGTTATAAATGCTGGGGCTCTTTTTCTCAACACATCACCTTTTTCAGATTCTTTACTTACACTTTATTATTCTTATTTTACGTTAGGTTTGCCATTACATGTTTTCTGCCTTTAAGCCTCACCTTTCACACCTCCCTATTTCCTAGTTTTTGTTTTCGTAAACCTGCACATTTTTAGAAGTTAATGGGGTGGTAGAGGGCCGACTGGGAACAGGACCACCTGACATCAGCCATTACCAGGCTTTTCCTATATTTAGAGCAAGATGTAACCATGAAACTATGCAAAGTGACAGTCAGCAAATCTACAACTATACTGTGAAATATGTGGTACAGACGTAATAACCAGCCTGGGACTGAGTCTCCCACCCACTGCACTAAGCAGAAAGACATGCTAAAGATAACAAAACTCTTTCTTTTTTTAATGATTCAGGCAAATACAACTGTTGACTTAAGCATAGAGAGCTCAAGGCTTAAATCTGGGAGAGCTGGTAGTCACCGTGCAGTTTCCGAGTAAAAATTAGTATTTCTCAACACTGAAGAAGGATTATCCAGAAGAAGAGAGTCCTCCACACCACCCAGCTTTTCATTCCTGTGTTTGCAGCTTCTTTTGGAGAAGCTATTCTCCATTTTTCCCCTTTCTTTTACATTAAACAGTAGCTGCACTTGGCGAACTAGCATTAGATAAAAAGGCAGCCTTCAAGGAAGGGAAAAGTCAAGATGAGTGAGCTGGCTGGACAGGGATGGCAACAATCCTGACGTCATGAACAGTTTGACATTGGGTTTTCCCTTGCTAAGCTACAGCTATAAGAACTAGCCCTGCAGGACAGTCTCCTCCAAACACAGAAAAGGACATAATACATCTGCTTAATATTACAATCCTGCACGGAAAGGGGGTTATACATACAGGGACCAGTGAACTGTGGGTAAATAAGAGGTCAGCATGGCTGCCTGTGACTAAGTTGTAAACACACCTGGTTGAAGCAGTTTATCTTCTTGCTTTAAGTGCACCAAATGCTATTTTTCACTTGGATTCCTTTCTCAAACACCTCTCAAGTTCAGTGGCATGTCAGCCTGCATCCCCCAGATTGACGGAGCACCATCACTCGTGGCAGGCAGCCCTCTCAAGGTCTTTCAGTAGCTTCAAAGGTTGGTGAGCAGCAACAGAGCGTGAGGATACCCAAGCCTTCATGTAACAGCATTCCCAGGATGCCATCCCATCAGATTCCTTCCTATCCTGCAGTGAAGATGGATGTTGCTCAGGACAGAGCCCTCTTGATAACTTTGGCAAGCTCTCCCAGGTGAGATCAACCCTCCAACCGATGCACAAGTGGAAGGGTCTGTGCCCTGGAGTATGCTCACATAAATCACTGCAGCTCTGTCGATTCCAGGTGTCTCAGGATCTGGCCCCAAATACTGTATTTGCACAATTTCTTCCATCCCCAGCTACCTTTGAATGATTTGTGTCTTTTGAAGATGTAGAACTAATTTCATACTGAGACAGGGCACTGGCTCCCTCAGAGCTGGTGACCTGTTGCCTGGGTTGGTAGGTGATATATGACAGCAAGGAGCAAAGGGCACTTGCTCTGACTCTCAGACATAAGTTTCCAGTAAACAAGGGAATGGAAACAAACACGTGCTTTCTTAGCTATTAACTTTTCAGTGTGAGTTTACAGCACTTGTGACAGCTTTTTTTGAATCCTAGGAAAAGGCAGATGTGATGTTTTCACAGGCTGCATGTACTTTTTGCTTGCTGGTAGGCACCTTGCTTAGCCAGACTGCACAGGGCTGGAGAATATCAGTTTGTACAACCAGTTAACCAGTTTCTCCCATTTAGTTTTCTTTAGGAACACATGCCTGCTCTGAGAGGAAAGAAGGATTCCTTGCCAGGCAGAGGCAAGAATTTAGTAACACAGTTTGATGGGAGAGCTGAAAAAAACAACCCAAAACCAACCTAAAAATATCCCAGGACCCTACCTTCACCCACCCTGGAGCACAGGAGTCTCTCCATAGGCAGCTGTCTCCTACCCTTACAGGCACTAACCCCTCCTGAGCTGATATTATTCTATATGAAAGACCCTATAAATATTAAATTCAGACTATCTATTCCTATTTGTATTCCTCCTGTGTACTCCTTTGAAACATATTTTAATTCTTCCTGTTCCCCAACCTCATTTCAGATGGTGGTGCTAGAAAGTATTTAAAGTTACAGCCATAGTCCCATGGGTCACCATGAAAGAAATTGGGGGCGGGGGGGGAGGAAGAAACCCAGAAAGAAAGCCTGTATGTGTCTGCTGCACAGCAGTGCTTATATTTCAATTACAGAGAGCAAGGGGCCAGACTCAACAGTCTGAGACAGGGAAAGGAAGAATTATGTGGGAAAACCAGACACTGAAACCATAAAAGAGTGACTGCCTGTAAATGGCTAATCCAGTTAACAAAGCAGGCAGGTGGCAACCATGCTTTTGATCTGAATTGAGCACCCACATGGTATGGCATACTGATTTACACCACCTGAAGGTCTGACCTGCGGCTGTGATGCTCCTGCAGAGCAGGATTGATCCACAGGCCTGTGTGCAATAGTATTAAAAAACAAAAAAAAACCACCCCAAAAACAGCTCTCCCATCAAAAAAAAAAAAAAACCCAAAAAACCACCCCCACACAACTGCTTAGCCCTCCCTCCTCCATCTTACACAGAGCTGATTCATAGCAGGCAGCTTCCCAGTTCCCTGATACCATTTCCTTGCTCCTTCCTTCCTTTAGCTGTTGTAGCAGGGAATTTCTGTCCTACCTGCTGGCATTTGCTGCTTGCCTCCTGCAAACAGCATTTATGGCAGGCCTGATCCCGCTGCTGCCAGCCCTTGCACACACGCGCTGCAAGAGGCGATGGAGGCACCGCTCAGCTGAGCTGGCCTGAGCCCGGGCACAGGGGGATAAAGGAGCTCTCTGTGCTCTTGCACCGGGCACAGCCTCCCCCTGATAAGCGAGCTTGCCTGTGCTGAATCCCAACCCGGTGTGGGCAGGGCTCCCTTCACAAATATAAAGCTTTTGTGGGTTTTTATGAACGAGGCTGGGCAGGAATTTGCGTGACACAGTTGACACGGTGCAGCTGCCTCCCCAGGGGAGGCTAAGGGTGAGATAAACAGCCCAACTGGCTCCTTGAGGCCACTTCTCCGATTACCCAATATTTTCCTCTGGTCCCTAGTGTCCATGTGTCATAAATCCCTTTGCTGTTTGGCCCCTGAGGAGAAATGGGGGCTGTAAACGTGCGTTGAAGCGATGTGCCCTGTTCCTGGGCTAACAAGGGACTGTTTGAAAGAAACCGAGTAGGATGACGTCAAGCCAGAAATCTCTCTGAGGGTGTTGCAAGCTGGGCTTTGAAGGCAGGGTTTGTTTAGGGACATCAGGTTTCAGCTGGATCCACTGATACTGGACATGCCAATAAGAAATCCCAATTACCAGGCAATGTTGAGTAAGAGGCTTTCAGGCTGCGGGTACCTTTAGCTGAACAGCACATAAACATCCTGCCCTCTGCTTGGCAGGGAAAGGAGAAACCACTCCGACTTGCATGCTCTGTCTGAATTAAATCACACCTCTCAGACTTTCCCAATAAGCACAGCCATCTGCACCTCTTCCTTCACCATACACACCTCGTAATAACAAACTGGGAGTAGGAGAAAGCCATCAGAAGCTCAGAATGGATAGTATCTCTTGAAGAAGGCTTTGCTGTGCCTCCTCATCAGCACCTGCATGCACAGATCCTTTTCAACAGTGAAAGCCTTGTCCTTATCTGCTCAAATCCACATGCAGAAGCTTTGCTTGAAAAGGAATAACCACCCAAGGTCTTACGCATCTTTCTTTAGAAATGTCACGCAAATAGGTGGTCTAAGTGTTGAGAAGGGGTTAGTAGCTGTTGTTAAACTTGTGGAGGGCCACAAGGAGATGTCAGGGGAAGGACAGCTATTTCACACTCCTAATCCTCAGGCGCTACTGACATTTCTGGGACCCAGCAAAATCTCTGTAGGACATTTAGGGGCAGGTGGTATAGTGAGACTGTGATACACTGTTCTAAGTCAGTGCAAAAGAGAATTACACCTGAGACCAGAGCTATGTTAGATTGCACTGTGATCCTACAGAGGTGTCAGTCCAGGGTTATTGAAGTCACCAGAAGAGATGTAAACATGTGGTGTTTCATCTTCATAAATAAAGTAGTAAGAAATCCTGGTTGACATCAGGGACAATGAGAGAATGGGGCATGGCCTTCTGAATTCCCAAACTGTGGCTTGGATCCAATCCTATTAAAAAGTTTCAACAGGAGTTTAATTCCTTCCGCTCCTGTCTGCCTTTGGCCAAGCTTTTCCAATAGGAGTTGGACAAAGACCAAACTGGTCCCATAAGTCACTCAAAGTGGGAGATGCTTCCTCTGGTTTGCTGCTCTCAGTTGGGTCACATCAGAAGCCTCAAGTCCTGGAAGCTGTATCAAACAGCTTAGTGCTTTTAGGAAATGCAACAGATGCACTCAGGCTTTTATCTTCCAGGGCCTCCAAATTGCTGGATCTGTGTTCTATTTCTATGATCTCTCAATTTCTAGTAATTACATAGAGCAAGAGAACAGACCCATTTGGATAACTTTTTGCTTGGTCAAAGCCTATATTTAGCTACAGTTCCTGGCTCCCTTTCCAACAATCCGTGATGGACCTTATTTTCCAGCCTGCACCTGAACACCCAAAAGTCCTCAAGAAATCAACGAGTAGAGCTGGACATGATCCAGGCCACCCTACCTGCCAAGACCTGAGACAAGAGACCAGCGCTTCTAATTGCTGTGAGCTTCCTTTACCCATCAGTGAATCACCAACCCGTAAAAGTGCAAACTGAGAGCTCCTGCTCCCAGCTCTCCCTGTGAGCAGTGTCAGCTGCTGATAGCCGCTCCAAACTGTTTCATTTCATGCCATAGCTATCCATCTGCAGCTGTATTCCACCAAGTCACTCTTTGGGAGCTTGATGACCTTATAAAGCATGATTTGGTTTTGTTTAAAGAAACAAAACTGCCTGCCTGCAGGATGCTTTGATCCTAAACAGCATTTTTAAGTAACGGGGCTGGGTGAGGCTATGAAGTGATCTGTTGGTGAGTCATGACACCACTTTCCACAGCAATCAGCTTTGTCAAACATCATACCTGATTTTCTCGCTCAGTGTCAAATATTTGCTGTCTGTCTGAGTATAAAGGATATTTCACAGTAAAACCAAACATCTGTCTTTCCAGCGGTACATCCTTTCACTGCTGACTATTCTCTCACACATGTGTGCACACACTCAGATGTGCAGAGGAGCCAGACATAAAGCCAAAGTAAAAAAAGCAGTAATCAAAGTTGCATGCAAAGCAGGAGAAATGCCCCCAAAATGCCATTAGCTTCCAGGAAACAGCAAGCTTTCAGAGTCCAAATCACCCTTGGTGAGAGCAAGCCCAGCTCCATTAAATTCAACAACGCTGTTACACTTCACTGAAGTAGGTCTTTTAGGGTTTATTTGAGGTTAACTGCCCAAATCCCTGGCTCACAGACCTCTTTATGTCCAAGATAACAAATGCAAAGGCAAATGGGACTAAGGAAGAAGTGCTAGCCGCTGGTTCCCTGCCCTCTGGCTTGCTGTGTTTGCTGACAGCGCAACTATGCAAAGCATTTGGCTTGACACACATTGTGGCGGTCCTGCTTTTATTTCAGCAGTTCCCAGTGCAGCCCTGGTCTCCTCTGTTTGCTCTTTGGGAGCTTTGCACAACACCCAGGTAGGGATACCCACTCAAAGTAAACAAGTCTTATCTGCACTTTTCCTGATTATTAACAAGAGTCAATTATAAACAGGGCCTGACCACCCCAGACACAAAAGCTGGGCTTTGCCCGCACCTGGAGGGTGCTGCGGGGAGAAGAGCCCAGGGCTGGTTAAACTGGGACACAGTCCTGTGTGTCCCGTGGGCAGAGGGTGCTGTTTGTTGGTGCTCTGCCAACCCAAGATGCTGTCTGGGGCCGATGGAGGTGTGGGGGGTTAGGACTATGACACCTACGCCGAGTGCTCCCCTGCATGCAGGAGTGCCCTTGGGAGCAGATTCTGGACCACTGCCCTGCCTGGGAAGCGGGTGGACAAATGAACCAGGACTTGAATAAGAAGGAATTGTTTGAGCATAGCTGTTTGCGTTTGGGTAACACAACCCTGGCTGCCGTCTCATCTCTAAATGGGGTTTGGGCTGAGGAGTGCCGTTATACCCAGCTTCCAAAGGCACTGAGTTATGCCAAGAGCATAAACCTGCGCCTTTTCTATCTGCACTGAACCAGCATTATGCACAAAAGGAAAAAACAAAAAGCCACCAAAACAAGATGCACCCCCCCCCCCCTTGCTTTGCTTTTTTCATATGTATTTCTGTTAGGAGCATCATGTTTACTGAAAGATAAAAGAACATTTAAAAACTCAAATTTCTAGAAGTAAAGCTGCGGAGTAACCTAAGCTATTAGCCCAGAAACGGGGAAACAAACTTGCTCTTTATCTTGGCATTTTTTCTTCAAAACACACCTTAGCCAAGTCAGCCTTATGCTGAGGCAAGAGCTTTTGGTGTCAGAGAGCTGCCACATAGGACACGTGCTCCCAGAGCAAAGACAATGGGACAGCTGGCCATGCCTCTGCTGCACCCTGGTAGAGTTTTCCACGACTGCTCAGCTCCTTGCAAAATAAATACAAACATAGATCAGTGTCAGGCAAACCTCTTGGTGCCTGATGTCCCACAGCATCACTGTATCATGCCGTTTTCTCATGCACGAGCAAGTCTATCCTCTATAAGCAAGTCCAGCAATTAAGCTCATGTTCAAGTGTCTGTAGGATCCAGACTTTGGGGATTAAGTCTCATCAAGGATTATTTTGGTTACATATTGTACATATTAAGCAATACTTTCATATTTTCCTATGCTCACTTCCCAAGTTTGCCTGTGGAATCTTCCTTACTGGATTTTTAAGAACAAGATGAAATAATTTTGTTGTTGTTGACTTGCACCTAGTAGGGGTGAGGGGGCCTTAGTCTCTCCTTTTTATGACTTTATTTTTAATAGGATCAGTGCAACCCTTACTTGCTAATCTGCTTGTTATGGAAAGAATCCCCATGTGGAAAGCAGCACTGGGATCAGAATTTAGTATCTTGGAGCAAAATAGGGTCCTTCATGAGAGAGGAAAAAGCCCTAAAGTGCTTGACACCTCAGGGGAGATGCTGTGGTGCCCGTCCCAAAGATGCAGCACAGTCACAGCTGTGATACGGGCTCAAGCACCATTTCTTGCACTACGGGAACATAAGCATCTCCCTGGGCTCCTCCAGTGCTTCAGGAGGGAGCCAAGCAGCAGCGTTTGTACTTGGGTATTCCCAGGATTTTTCTGCTTTCTCTCTGTTTTGGGATCATCTGCCTTTATTGTACAGTTCCTCTCCTTGCCCTCAGAGCCTCTTGCAGCTATTTACACTTAGAAGAGAAACATAACTACCAACAGTTGCTGGCAGCAGCTCAGTCTTTCCAGGATGAGGCAGGGAGCACCATCTGATTTACTCACTGCAAATAAATACTCCTTCCCTGTAATTCCCAGAACCATGCAGGGGTGCTGAGCCAGACTTGCTGGTCTTGCTCACTGTGCCTGGGAACGCCCAAAAGGTAGGATGTGTGGGAGAAACGCGTGGTTCCTTACAACCACTTGTGCCCACAGCCTCAGGGAGCTGTGGTGTTGTGGCAGTTAAAGGCAACCACCTATTTCCCAGCTGCTGCTTCCTCTCCCACAGCCCCCACAACCACAGCTCACAGTTTGGGACAGGCTCCACTGACTCTTTTATTCAGGATGGAAGAGCCTCTCAGTGAAGATGCCCCATCTCCACCTATCACACAGCTTGTAGAGCTAAGCTTGTTAGCAAGTATAATTAGACTTGGCATCAGCACAGGTCTTGCAGCAAATTGTTCCAGGTACTGCCTTGTGTCTTAGCTTTGCTGACATGTTTAATCAACTGTCAGTGCCCGAGATCGATGTCTGTGGTACCCAGCAATAACCAATGGGATCCGAGCTGCACTACACCCAATGTGAATTAGCAAAGCCTTGCCCACAGACCCCCACCAAGCAACAACCCCAAAACTGCCTTGGGCGATTACAGTCAGCCAACCGTCCTATCAGACTTTATTTATTTATATTTTAATTGCAACATTTGATGAAAGCTGGTGACAGTTTTCACATCAATTTTGATCATGACATCTACACCCCCACATGCCGTACCAGCATTACCTAGGACTCAGAAGACCCTGCTAGCTTTTCTTCCTCTTCTAGTAGGCAAGGGTCAGTTTAGGATAGTTTATTTGCCAAAAGAAAAACACATTTCCCCCCTGCCTCACTGCACCAGAGACACTCTCATTGCCTGCTCCTCCCATTTCAAGCACTGGTCACAACAGTTCATGAACACAAATCTTGTCCGAGGCCTGGCAAGTGATCCATCATACCAGGCACTGTATTAAAACAGCTACTGACATGAAATGCTGACAAGAGAAAGCTTTCACAGGATGACCTCATGGGATCATATTTAAGTATAAAACAGGAGTTCAACATCTATTATTCCCCAGTGGCTAGCAAAGAGTTTGCTTGCCCCCATGCAGCACCCCAATAACTAAACCCCATTACCCTGACAACAGCTGATCCCCAAACTAGCATCATCTCACTCTCTCTCTGGTTCAGATAGTGGCAACACTCAGAATTGGACCAACTCAAAGCATCAGCTCGACAAGTTATGTTGCAACCTCTACAAGTTGCTTCAACCCAGATACCAGTACTGATGACTGTAGTCCTTCTAACACTAGATTTTTTAGGAGTCCATAATCATCCAGGAACATTGAGAAGAAAATCACCCACCTGCGCCAGAGTCTCACCTTTTCTTACCAGGCTGGTGTCACTTGCTTGTGGCAGTTTAAAGCCAGCAGGTCTAATCCAGGGTGCAGTCCCACCTCAGACCACCATGTTTGTTATCCATGGACTGCAGAAGCCCTTGAAACCAAGACCCAGCATTTTACTGATTTGGGGCTGGTTTCTAGAACCTTGGACATGGAGGGAAGGACATAGTGAGCACTGCCCTCGCGCCTCAGCAGGAGGAGGTGGTGGGATGTGTTATCTCAGGATCGCTGACACATATGGGACAGAGGACTTCCCAAGGGATGCTCTGGTCAAGGGAAGGCAGCTGGGGAGATGGTGGGAAGGGAAGGAGGCAGGAGGGAAGGCAGAACAATACTTATTTATTTTGATTTTAAAACCCAAAATTTCTAGTTTGTTTATTCTGCACTCTGGGGAGAGAGCATGGATTCCCAGAAGAAGCATCTGGGAAAAAAGAGGCTCCAATGTTCTTCAGCCCATCAAAGAACAGGACCACAATGTTTATTTGAATATAAAAAAGAACAACAACAAAAAAAATACCAAAGCCAAGCAACAGCCACACAACAGCCCTTGTCCCTAACTACACACGTGCACAGGCACACACAGATGCTGGTACATCCTGGCCCAGATTACCACTTCAGTCTTCTCGAAGCCTCCCTTGGTTCCAGAACAGGTCTGCTCAAGTGAGGTTTTGCTCTGAACAGGCATTTCCACCCACCTACAACACCGATCCCTTCATCTTCTATTCACCACCACAAGATTTTGGAGGGAGGATGTATAAGAGAGTAGGGAAACAAAGGTACAAGTATCTTAACTGACAATCCCAGTGGTTCAGTTCACATAAATCCACAGTTTAGGAGTTAGAGAAGACACTTCTCAGCCACTCAATCACTTCTGTCACTTATATGAATTCTTTCAGTTTTCAGGACAGCTCATGCTCACCCCAAGGCTGACAGCATGTCTCAGGATATGATTACACCCCTGAAGCACACACCAGGACTTGTTGGGTTATTACCCACCCTTTTGCCAACTGCAAAGCACTACAAGCAATCCTGAAGCAAACCTGAGAAATGAGGCAAGCGACTTCCCAAGTAGTAATACTTGGATTCTTTTGATCTCAGTTTGTCAACAGTAGGGTTATATTTTCAGGCTTGGAATCTACAGTTATGATAGCTAGGGTTTTAATAACTTTTTTCACCTCTTCAGTTTATCTCGATGTCCTCAAGCACAAAATAATAGAAGAGCTGCAAGAGCTGGTGGTACTGCCAGAGAGCAAATTTTGCATCCTGCTGGCCTTTGCTCTTAGAATTGCAAACAGACATGCATTGGAAGAAACAAAGCATCTTTCAGTCTCAATCCCTGCTCCTTCTGCAGGAAAACTCTTGCCCCTGCCTGCTGCAGGGTGTGAAGTGAAGCTGCTCTGCAAGAGCAAGAAGCCTGGTGGGCTGCAATGGACCTTGATAAAGCAGAAAAAGGGCTTTGCAGTCCCAAAAAGCACAGCTGTACCAGAAAGAGGATGGCATCAGATTCCCAGGATGGCAGAAGGGGGAAGTTAATAAAAAAAATAATCATACAAATATTAGAATAAGAAAAGAAAATGCACTGCACGTGTTTGTACTTTACTGCTAATAATTCAAAATGTAAGGCAGGCATCAGTCTGGATGAACACCGAATGGCTGCACAGCCCAATACCTTATGGCATTAGACCTATCATAGAATCCAGATATAGTAGAATCAAATTTATTGCATTTCTCCTGGATAGGTTTTAGCCAAAGCAACAGTTTAACTCTTTGGTGTCCTGTAGCAGGCACTGTGAAATACTACACAGTCTGATGTGTGAGCTAAAAAATATGAAGAGTTTGGGTTTTTTTTTTGTTTTTTATTTGCTTAGATCTCAGACTAGGTCTGATCTGGTACAGCTTCAGCAGGAGATGAGAGCTCATGATCAGCAGAAAAAACACCCTTGAAAGCAGGCTTGCAAATGCTGGAGAAGGAACCTTGCTTGCAATTATTCATGAGCAGGTATTTGGTACATCAAGCTCATGGGAACATAAAGTGTATCCACAAACTCACCTGGGTACATCAGTTCACATGCTGGTGGAGCAGAGGCTGAAATGCCTAGCTGACACCCAGGAGAGGTGTTTCCACAGGAAGTGATGACAGGAGCCAAGTCAGGCACAGCACATGGCCCAGCTTCTCACTGGATTTGGGATAACCCGGGTCAACTAGCCAGGGTGAGATCAGAAAGTCCACAGCCTTGCACAGGAAAAGGAAGAGATGCAAGATATGCTGTCCCAGCTGGGGGAAGAGACATGCAGGAGAGTCTGGCACTGAAGAGACCTGGCATGGAAAATGTGTCAAGGAAAAAAATTGGTGGAAAGCCACCTCAAATATATATACAAGTCTCGGGGACTGCATAGTTTAAGCCCTGAAGCAGCAACAGGGTCCAAAGCACATCTATGCCTGGCTGGAATCAGCTTAGGAGCCATTTTCACTAAATTGCAAAAATCAGAGACAGATGGTGAGGTCTGAGCTGCTCTCATCCATCACAAGTACTGCAGGCGTATTCCCCAGACATGTTTTGCAATAGTCACTTGCTGCAATATTCCCTGGATGTGGTTTATCACCACACTTTAGAGAGGCTTCCTGGACTCCTACTTCATCTACACAGGAGGGAGATGACTACAATTCCCTGTCACTTCTTCCACTCCTCTGCAGAACATAGCTTGAATTTAACACCCTT
The DNA here is from genome assembly GCA_035590215.1 of Microhierax caerulescens. Classification (NCBI taxonomy): domain Eukaryota; kingdom Metazoa; phylum Chordata; class Aves; order Falconiformes; family Falconidae; genus Microhierax; species Microhierax caerulescens. The sequence goes on from JAVJGJ010000061.1 coordinate 8,738,528, forward strand.
GTTGGGCATTGGAGATCTTGGTGATGCTTTCTCAAGGCCAGCTGCTAGCCAACCCTATCTTGACTTTGCTCTTCTTGCTGTTTCTCTGACATATTTGCAGGCTTCAGAGTTACTGGGGCTCAGGGGGTATCTGTTGACATTAGAGTCCTGTTCCCAGTCTCTATTTGTGGTAGGCAAGACAGTATTTGGTCAAATTTTGGTTCTCACGAGGGGCTGAAGGAAGGCAGGGAATATCGCAAGAAGAGGTGCTATTTTTATCTTGTTTGGGTTTACACCCACATGTGTGGGTTTGTTGCAGGAGCCATTTCTCATCTGTTTTGCTGAAAAAAGTAAGGAACAACTCATAATTCTGAATGGAAACATCCCTATTTAAAGTGACGAGTGATCTGGCCCCTAAGACCTACTGTGATAATGGAAGTGTGCATTTCTTGCTAGTAAGTTGTGGAGAAAAACTGACAACGAACTCATTTCAATGTTATCATGTCTAAATATGTTTACCCTCACAAAAGGAGGCTATTGAAAGAATTTCTGGTATGTAAATTATTGTTAAGTAGAAAAGAAACATACTAAATTTTGATATCTGATAGTCACATCAGAATACATGGGAGAGTAAACTGGACTGCAGATTTAGACACAGCCTTTAGGCTTCAGAGGTTACCAGGCTGCACTGACGGATGTTGGGTGGGTAAGTCCATGGACACTTCATTCTGTATTGTGCTATTCTTGCACTTTTTGCCTCTGCACCCAGTCATTTGTGGGGGAAGGACGCTGGGGAGAAAAAAAAAAAAACAAAACCAAAAACAAAACAAACAAACAAAAAAACCAACAAAAAACCAAAAAACCCACCTTTGCTCTGAGCCACTAGAGATATCTCTACATTTGGTAAATAGTGATGATTAGGCTGAGCTTTCATTCCCTTCCTGTAAGTTTCCCTGTTTCCTTTCTAATAAAGTAACCATTACAGAAATTACTTTAGGAAATAAAGCGCAAGGAACAGCCTAGTCTTGTTTTCTGGCAGCAAAAGCATGAAACAAAGTGAAAGAAAATTCTCTTGCTTTGCAATTGTATGTATCTTCCAAAGTGCTTCCCCACTGCAAGCAATCCTTGAGATTAACCATGAATGCTTCCCAGCTCATGAAAGTGTTGCAGCAAGCAGGAGTTACCCTATGAAATTCCCTTTCTTCCTACCTCCTCTCCCCCATACACCTACACACTGATGTCTACCTACATCCAGAAGATCTGTGGAAGCAGAAACCTCTAGCTTTGGGGAAAGTGGGTGTTAGTTGTTGGTTGGTTTGTTGTTGGTTGGTTTGTTGTTGGTTTTTTTTTTTTTTTTTTTAAATGCTGAACTTCTTACCTCTTCTCTATCAGAGGCATTTTGCATCCTGCTGACTAGACCCTTCATACCAAAACCCTTCAAGCCAAAGAGACATCCCTGACCACATCTGAACAATGACTGCACAAATTCAAGATTGTGTCCATATTCCCCCCCATCCAAGTTTCCACCCAGCACAATTGATCAAATATTTGCTTTTCTCAAAGCAGATAACATTTGTGAACTTACAAACTTCAGCCACAAACCCTTATCCCCCGGTGCTATTTATCTCAAGAGTACAAAGGGCAATTGATTTCTTCCATGACAGCCAGACCCAAACTCTCAGCTTTCACCCCTGCTGCAGTTGCTGGTTTTAGTCTTTGATTTGAACTCATTTGATTTACACAAGAGAGATTCACAGGGACAAGAGGGTCAGTAAGGAACAAAAGTGGACCTAAAATAGAGTAAAACAGTCATCCAAGTACAAAGAAACCATTCAGCTCCTCTCCACAGTGAGGGACTAATTTAGTCCCTTGTCCTTTAAAGCGGTCACACCAATTTCTGGCATTCTGAATGGAGGGTGGCACTTGCAAAAGACAGCTCCAGACTCCTAAAAGAGTTAGAGAAACTACACACACAGCTTGCAATGGCTAAAGTTATCCAAGCAGGGCCTTCAGTCAGGGGGTGAATGCTGTTGTGTCAAGTGCTTCACAGACCCTGAGATATCAAATATGGCTGTGGTGTCTCAGGATTAACCTCTGAACCTGGGAACGTGAGGTCAAGTCTCCATCTTCAATTAAGAATCAGAAGCAACATAGTAGTCTGCAAGCCCCAAAGTACAGAAGATTGCTGGAGATACTGGCAATAATAAGAAAAGCACAGTTTGGCACAGGGACAAGCTATCTATGCATCTTACTTTCCCTAACAATTTTCAGATGTAGGCCCACCAGGCCAGGGAGGTTGCTGGAAGAGTGATACTATGAGGACCTACAGCCTTAGGGTGACCTTGAGAAATGGAATTGCTTCAGGAAATGGAGCTATGAGAAAAAGATCCATTTAAAGAAAAGAATACAGTGGAAAAAAATGCATCACTTGGCTCAGTTTTAGTTTTGAAAGTAGGGGAAAAGCCTTAAGTTTCTCACTCCTGCATTTTATCTTAAGCCTTTGCTACAGGGGAAAGCTCAGTTTGCCTGTGACTCGTGGCTGTTGCCTGGATGCATGAAGAGCTGCATGCACTGTTAGTAGGGGTCTCCCATATTACTCCAAAGGACTGGAGAGCCAGTCCTTTAATTCTGTGTTACATTTGGCTTTAAAGTGGCGGAGAGTTACTCCATAGGTTTCCTTGCTGCCCTTGTAACTGCCTAGCAGAATAGTTGGATACCTTTTAGTCCAAAGAAGGCCTAACGGCAAGCTCTTCTCCTCTTTAACTTATTTGAAATTTCACTTCTTGGGCGCCGATACTATGAACAGACAGGAGACAATAAAAATTAATCATTTCCAGGAGTACCATGAAATGAGCCAGAGCCAGGGCTGGACAAGCTTGGCAGCATGCAGAGGGCTGATGGATAAAATCAGGTGGACTGGAGAAGTTGGTAGAAAAAGTCAGAGGGCAGAGAAGCAGCCTCCACATTCACAGATCAGCAGGGAAACTCTCCTGGAGAAAGCAGACTTCTTGCCAGAAGCCTTTTGCGATATTAAGTTTGGTACCTTGAAACTTTGAGTTCCTGCTTCAGGTTCAGCATACCCAGGACTTTCCCTTTCCTCCCCCACATACCCCTCTGCCTTTCCATCATGTTTTTCCATCATCCTTTAAACCAGTGGTCTAATTTGGGCTTCTCTTGTTTCAGAGAATGCTGCTGGGGAAGAGAACATACAACTGGGGAGATGCTTTTCACTTTTAAGCCATGCTGGGGAGTCCCATATCCACAGCGTGAATGTCTGAGGTGTTCTTGAGCAGCTCTTCAGCATGCTTTCCCCACTACACCCATTCCTATGATTAGCCATCACTGGAACGACAGTAAGAGTGAGTATTATTGGAAGTCAGTTTCAGCCTTGAGGACAATGAAATAAGTTAATCCAAAAGCTCACTAAGGTCTGCCTGGCATTGAGGGGGGAGACACATGATTTCCTACTTAGCCAACTAAGTTTTTCCTTCTATTCTCTCATTTAATCACAAATAACGTCATCTGCATAGCATAGATACAGGAGAAAAAACACAAAGCAAGAGCCTCATGCTGGAGACAGAACGTGAGAATCAGCCAAGAACAATAACTTATGATAAGACTTCTTTAGACATCTCACCCAATTGTTTGAAAAGCATGGCAGGGAAGGAGACCTTAAGATTGTTTCCCTCCTACAAAATCCCTTAGTTTTGCAAAGAGCATTGAGAAGCCTGGCTGTAGGTAGGTGTGCTCTGTAGAAAGCTTCCAGTATCCTCAATAAGGGAATCTATGGTTTGCAGCCAGCCACTACTACCCTGAGGAGTACCTAGGTGCACTGGTAAGGCATGAGTTGCTATACCACTTCTTCCAGAAGCTTAGCTGTTCTTCCAGATTCCCTCACCCAGACATGCCCTTGAACATCTCACAAGATTGAATTATGTTCTCTGTATTTAAAGATCTCATTCAGAGTCTGTCCTCCAGCTTTTTTACTTTTTGTAAATAACGATATTCCACCTCTCACTCTGCCACCTGAAACGTTCAAGGATGCCACAATGTGTTATCTCTCCACAAACCAAAGGTGATCTTCGCTGTTCTCCTCTAGATATACAGGAGATTCACTTTCTTTAAGCAATCAGAAAGAAAAAAAAAAAAGGGGGGGGGCAACAAGGTACTCTAGAAACAGGCAGAGCTCTGCTGAAATTGCCACGGTTAAGTCAACATACAGAAAGCCAGAATCAGTAGCAATCCCATTAATTTCATTTTACATCAGCTCAGAATGTGCCCCTCAAAGTTTTAGGGTCACTTAACCTAGCCTTAAGGAGCTTTTTATCATGGGATCCCATTCACTTTATGACTGAAATAACATATCTGGAATTTGGGTTGTTTGTACGTGAACTTAATAGCAAAGATAAATGAAGTAGGAACTGCCCACACCTCTTGCATATGGAAATCTGTGTTTAAAAACAAGAACACCCACACAGCTAATCATCATGAGATGAGTTTGTTGTTTTTCAGTTGTGCTCACAATAGAAACACTGTTCTGCAATACAGTATTTTCAGCCTCAGGTCCTGTGGTTCTCATGGCATTTTTATTTGCACGTCTAGTCTCATTGAAGCCTGAAAAGTCAGTATCAAATGGACATTAACAGCTTATTGACTGACATTAGTTCTTGCTGCCTCCCTCATCAGAGCTGAGAATCAAAGGTGGGGAAGAAGAAAGTACCTACTTTAGCAGAGGTAAGGAGAACCCTGTTGTCAGATCCATGTTGAACCAGGGGCAGAACTAAATGGATGTTTTTAATCTAGCCTCCCTCAGCCAGAAAGGTTGTTTATTCCCATATTACCTCCTCATTTTAAGAGCTTGCTAGGAGCTGCCAAGCCAATTCCTTGCATGAATTTTGTCATATGTACCTCTCAGAGTCCAAAGGCCCCACAAGCATGGCAGACAGGCATGCCCTGCTTCCCACGCCAGTGCCATTTCTGGTTACACTTGGGTCAGGTTGGAACAAACTTCTTTGATTAAGGACTTGTCACACATGCAGCAGCTGATTGTCACAGCCCTTCATTACCAGTAGCATCTACTGGTGTGGACTCTTACAAGTCTCTGCAGGAGTACAAAGCCCTTGTCTTTTCCCATATTTTATAGGGGAAGCAAAATTGAGCCAATTTACCCAGGAAATCTGTAATAAAGAAGAGGGGTGAAAAGAAAAAAAAGAAGTCAGCGTGATATCCCTCATTTCTGCTGTTCCTAAACCAGGAGTCAAACTTATAAATACTGCATGAGGCCAGGTTCTTAGAAAGGATTTAAGGATTTCACATTAAAAGAAGTTTAAGAATTATTTCATAAGCTTTTTCTTCATTTGCTCTTACATACTGCAGTAGCATATGAGGAAACATAAGGTCTCACCTATTAATGGCTGTGGGCTGAAATGCAAGTCTGTTGTCTCCAGTGCCTACAGGGAAGGCAGACATGGTCAGTGTCTCCTAAACAGTTGTACCTTTAGATTAGCATGCATGCTTGGACCAGAATCACTTCAAATGGGACTCTAAGACAACATTATTAAAACCAGATGCAGCAACAGTCCAGCAGTTGCTCACATGCTTTCAGCTGTGCTCAGCTAAGACCAGTGAGTTTCGTGGAGCTCCAAGCAAGGCATTGCTGATGAAGGTGGGCTGAGGCAATAATGCTTGACAACTTGGTTGGATAAAGGGGAAGCAGCCATGTCCCCTCCCCAGCCACAGAGTGGGCCAGGTCAGCAGAACGTGAGAAAAAGGCCTATCCTCACTTCTTTGTCCAAATTCGAGCCCTGCCTGCAGTCACATTCCTCCACAGGACAAAGAGGGCAGTAATATCAGCGCTTATACTTGTCATCATCCCTTCACATGCAGCTTTCCCCAGAGAGCAGTGAAATACTGCTTTCAGGAAGCAAAACACATTTTTTCCACAGTGATGAACAGGAGAGGTTCTTTCCAGCCAGCCACAAGAATGACCCCCTCATGTCCCCATAGCATGCACACACCCCACACACAGCTTGAGAAGATCACAGCAGGTTGGAGCTGTGTGGATTAGTGCTGCCTATGGGGGACAGCAGCTCTGGGTCAGCATGAAGTGTTGAACATCACCTGGGACTTCCTATAAAACTCCTTAAGTCCCACATAAGCTACCGGGAAGCTCGCATTAGACACAAGGGAGTGGGTGGTGAGGATGTGTTTTTCATGCCCACTTGATTTGGGAATAGGGGATCTGCTCTCACCAGACCAAACTACACAGTAGCAAGCATGGGCCCCAAAGACCACTGTTTCAGTTGATTCAAAGCATCATGCAGAGACCACTGCAGTGCCTATAGCATCAGGGCCTCAGGCACAGCAGGAAACACACTTCGTGCTACTGGGCTGGTTTCATTAATATTCACAGCTGATCATGGCCTCAGGCTGTGTTTTCCAGAGCAAAGAGAGTGCGAGGGGGAAGAGGAAGAAGGTACAGCTCAGAAAGGGTATTGGTATCTGCTGTGCAGCTCCTAGGACTTCTGCACTCAAGAGCTCATAATCAGAGCCTGGCAACACACACATTTCACAGATAGGTCACCACCTCTGCTTGAGTGGCTTAGTACATCTTCCAAGAGATCTGTGAGACAGCAGCAGGAAAAACACCCCAGACACACAGTTCTTCAATTCCTTCAGATACTCCTCCATCCCACACACAGAGGGGAGTCAACGGCCTTTGGACCGCGGGGGCTGTGGAAACTCTCCATAATGCTTTCAATGCCTTGACCCTTTTGGCTAGCATGATCCCACGCTCAGGTAGCAAAGCCAGCGTTAACATTTCACAGGGTGGGTTTAAAGCCAGGATGAAGAGGCAGAGGTGCTGACATGGCTTGGTAAGCCCACAGGGAGCTCCGAGTCAAACAATCTAGAAGGAGCTAAACAGAGCAGCGGAGTCTTTTTGTTTTGCAAATCGTGACAGTTGCCAGCTCTCCCTTACCTGCTAAACACATCTCAAGCATGTGGAAAAGCATTTGGGAATGAGATCATGACATCAGCCGATGCTAGTGTAACCTTCTTGCCTAAAGGGCCAAACTGCAATCAACTCCTGGGAGCAGAGCATGCTTGGAGCCACGAGCAGGGAGGAAGACTCAAGCCTGTAGGGAAGCTGACCTCAGGAAGGATGGGCTGATAGCACCTATCAGCAAGATTGCCATTGCTAGTGCTTGGAAGAGCCTCAAATCTGCTTGGACAGCTGCCCCACTGCCTCCTTGCTAATCCAAACTTCCTCTGGCCCCAGCCACGTCTCAGCACTCCCCCGCCACAGTCCTACCAGGCACTGTCCTCGGTGCAGCCCCCTCACCCATCCCATCTGGACATCACTGAAGGGTTGCACACCCTAGTGCAATGGCTGGGTGAATGAGATCATTCAGTGGGAGGTATGGGGGAAGACTCCACTCCTTGAGCTCCCTTCAAGGACCACACAAATCAATCATGGTGATAACCAGCCACGTCTCACTTCTTTCATCCTGTTAATTCTTGGACTGTAAGTAAAGAACTACCCCAAAACCCCTACAACAAAAAAAAGACGCAGCAGACATCTGTACAAGCAAGTACTTGGTTCAGATAGATCTCAGCTGGCTGCCAGTGTGGGGCATGCACCACATTTAGTAAAACATCAATAGATCTGTGGTTATAAAGTGCAGGGAGAGACACACTAGAAGCGGATTTTCCTATTTGCACTGGATGGATTTTTCTGACATGCAGTATACCTGGGCATAACAAATCCTTCAGAGACTGGTAGCAGGGGAGAAGGGAGCTCTGTTTAGCTCATCACCTACAGCCCCAGAATCAGATCATGCTTGGTCATATAGAAAGAAAAAACCCCACCAAGTAAAACACATACCCCACAAGACAACCCACAACATTTTTCAGTAAAACAACAACAAAAAGAGGGGCCATGAAGGTCCAAGACAGGAACCAGGCAAGAAGGTTTGAAGCAGGAATCTAGAAGAAGCTATAGGTGAAAGTCAGGATTCCCCTTCCTCTTTATCCAATTTCCTCCCATTCCCTGCCCTCATGCTACACCCCTCTACAACATAAGCAGCAGCCCAGCATGCACCATGCTCCCCCCCCGTTATTCAGCGAGCTGCACTAGTACAGCTGTGTACAGACCAGGTGTGCCCTTGTACCCAAAGTTTGTCATGGCCACAGGAACACTGGGTGATGCTTCATGAAGAGCAAGCCACACAGAGCACTAAAATACTCAAGCCCCGACCAACACCGGTGACACGAGTGGGACTCTAAGATTCAGCAGGCCATAGAAATTTGTCAAAGTATCACAGCTTAAGACACAGAAATAAGTAGGCCTGAAAAGAGATCCTAAAGCCAGGAAAGAGCCCCAAATACTTCCATTTTGGGGACAGCAGGAAAAAGGAGAGTTTAATCCAAAGAAAGGAAACAAAACAGTGTTTAATATGTATTTCTCAGCCTGGATTTAACCAAGGGAAATAATTCTTGTGTTATAGGAATAAGTTGACAAGGGCTGAAAAAAAAAAAAAACCCACCATAAAATCCCCAACACATTACCCTCTAATATCAGAAAGCCCGTTGCTGCAGGATGTCACCTGCAGTCAAGCACCTGAGATCTCAGCTATGCACATAGGGCACCCAGCACTGTTACCCAGCATTTTAAGAGGTTATACATCTCCTACTTCAGAGGAGAAGCCAGGCTGCGGGGTTGGGAATAAGCTGCTCACAAGTGAGGCTGATTGTTCGTTGTCGATGTTTTGCCATGCTGCCCAGAGCCAGCCAGAGATGCCTGCCAAAGCCTCTCACCCATGCCCAGCTAAGATAGTAGCACTGTGGATTTGAGCATCACCCAGCAGATGTGCTGCCATCCCCACAGTGGGTACAGGCAAAATATCGGATGTCCCTGGAACAGGTTGCTATAGCTTATTCTCACCTGTACCCTTTTTAGGGATCGCCAGACTACTTGGTGCTAAATCTATGGCTCCTCCTGCTGATAGGGTATGGGGGACGCATATTTCCCCCGGAGATGTAACATAACAAGGCAGTAGCCCCTTATTTCTCAGCCACATGACACAGCAGTAGTTAATACCTCTGCCGGGACAGGGCCACGCTTGGCCTGGATCCACCTGTGCACCTACCAAAGGTAACTTGGGAAGGCTTTGGTGGAAATTGGACCAGGTCCACATGGAGGGAGGTAGGACACAGTGAAAGAGCAATAAGTATCTGATGAAAATCTGGTAATTTTAATCTGGTAAAGTCGCATTTTTTTTTTTAAATAGATGTCTGAACTTTCCTGGGCTGCCCAGCTACCCCAGTCAGACTGAATACCTTACACATGCCCACTAATGGCCCAGACTGGCCAAGAATTTCACAAGAACAATAAGCATTTGTCTCCAAAACACACAGAGCAATTTGCAATCTCCAAGGTGGGTTTTACCATTTCAATAACAGAAACAGATAGGGGGTTTTTCCCTTTGAATTTGTCAGGTTTCTATTCATTTGTGGGAGGAATGTATTTTTAATGGGTTGCGATGAAGGTGGAGTGGGTGAGCTGCTAAGAGATGCTGCAAATTATGGATCAGGTATTTAGATTCACTCTGCTTCAGCACTGGTCTCTATGAGAAGTCTGGTGAAGGGTTATTTTCCTGAAGTTACTACACTTCTTGTCTGTGCAGCATGTCTCATTCATTGCTACTACCAGGTTACTAAACTGGCTTCCCAGAAAGAGGAGAGGAACTCCCAGGCAGGCTTACCTTTTGTTTCTTCCCTGGTTGTCTACCAGGAAAATCCATTAGAGAACAAAGTCTAAATATATTTAAGGACACATGGTGTCCTCTTTAAGCAGCTTGAAATACATAAAGTTTTCACAATAAACTGTCCACAGCCACATCAGCAAGACCTTCTTGGTAATTAATTGGACAAACCATTTATTTAGCCACCAAATGTGACAAAGCAATTGTCAAAAGTTTCAGGCCATGAACTTGGCATGAAATTCTCATCCCAAGATAACAGCGTGGCTCTTGGTGAATGGGGCAGGCAAAGATCCAACCTTCAGAAAAAACAAGGCATCCTTTTCTGAACCCAGCCCTCAGAGCTTCTTCCCTTTGGCACATAAAAGTAATTATTTTGCATATCTCATCCCTGGGTAAGCTTGATGGTTGTGTTTCACTACATCCCAGGCACAGGTGTTGTACCAGGCTTTAGGGAGAATTGATCCTGAGTGGGCCAATGAGAACTGGATATTGAGAGACTATTAATACAAAGGCACCACTAGAAAGAACATAGTAGATAAAACAAATATGGTCCCTTTAATTATGCACAGGCAGTAATTAATTCATGTTATTTAACTAATTAATGACTCACTTCAAGGACAAGGGGAAATGGTCTGTTTATAGATTAAAGTGCTGTTATTGCTGCTTAGAAAACAAGAACAAAACATCATTTGAAGATCAAACAGCTGTCAAAGCCTGCATTTGTTTCCAGGAAATCCTGTGTTCTTCTCCCCAAGGAGCAGTGATTCATAGTTGTGTCTTGCTAAACAGACTGTAGCTGGGTGCTCTCATTTGCCTCACATTGAGAAGACTTTACATTTTTTTGTCAAAATTCTCAGATTCCCAGAGCCAAAACAAGCTGCAGACTGTCAGACAATAGGACAATTTGAGATTTATTGCAGGGTTAGTATTATTTTAGCACTTCGGAGACCTGGTAGACAGCCAAGACACCATTCTCTTTCCTCTTTGCCAAGTACAAAACGGAAGAAGCCAATATGGTGCCTGCCCTCAAACACTTGTGTCTCAGCAAGCAGGCAGATGGCAAATGTTCCAGGTCATGCAAAGACAGAGACTTTCCTAGGAGGCTGTGATAACAGCACATCACGCAGTCCCACGCATGGACTTGGTGTACCCAGGTTTTGGTAAAATGCATGGTCCTGTTTCTTTTCTGTCTCCATTAAAGCCCAGCCTACAAAGGGCACAGTGTCTGAAGGGAGGACAGGGATTTAGAAATGTTTCTACTCTCTCTCAGTCCCTTTCAGTGTTTCATAGAGCTGGGTCCCTTAAAATGGCTGCGAGAAGCCACCTGTCTCATACAGAGAGGATCCAGGCTCATGTGGCTGAAAAAGCAGTAGTAACATCTTCAACGAAACAAGTGTGTAGTTCCCCATGCAAGGTGAATGCTGAAGGAGGTTGCTGACATTTTAAAAATGAAAAATTTGGGGCCAGAATCTCAACATTCCAAATCTGAATGAACTGGAATAATTCTGCTGATTAGTTTACAAATGATCAGGTTGTAAACTGCATTTCTGGCCCACTTTGTTTTTCTTCCAAATTTCTCACAAGAAGCCTTTCTGAGACAAAGTAGAAGATACAGCTTCAGTCAATTTCTTCTTGCAAATTCTCCTTCTTTTTATTAGCATGTGAATTTTGTCACCAAGCTAAGCAGAAAGCAGATGGAGAAAAGAACCAAGTAGGCCTATAGCATTGCTAATCTCCACTACTACAGGAAAAAAACCACAAAAAACTCCCAACAACTCCCCCCAAAACCCTTAAGCTCACCTCACCCTCATTACTTCAGCTGCACTAAGATAAATTGGTCTATACTGAGCATCCTACAGGAAATACAATCACTGCCTAGATATCCTATAATTTCCAGGTGCCAACAAAAAGGCTATTTCAGGAAACAAATAGGAGCAAATCACAGCACCAAAGAGATGCATGAGCAGTTGCAACAGGTGTGTGGGTAGATATGCTAGTACTTGACTCCCCAAAATCCTATGGAGAGCATCACTTCCCTCTTTTCAACTGAATTCCTGTGTTAATCATACTTCTAACAGAGGAAATAGTCAAGAGAGCAAGCAGAAGTTTGAGTTGAATAGACTATTTACTGGATTAACATGGTCTCTAGCCATTATTAGAAGAAAAAAATATGTGAAGGATTTTTACTGGCAACACCAGATATTAAAGGCATTGATTATTCAGCCTAATCACACAATTGAGTATATCTAATTTCCTATTGCATTTGTCACTATTTCTCTGCGACACTGAGGACAAAGCTTTTCCTTGGTTAAAGAAAAACCCTTTAGAATCTCAAGTAATTACATGACTGAGCTAGCAAAGAGAAAGAGAAACTTAAAAGTATGACTAGATACAAAACAGATACAGCAAAACTTAGTAATAGTGTAGGAGTAGCCAACACTTACATTTGACCTGCTGTTCCTGGGAAAAACCAGGATTATATCTTCCTTGTCCTCCAAACCCCAATACACACTATGCTTTCAACTCAGCTCTCCAAACTAGTCACTACAATTGCAAAAGCCAAAGTTACCCAGATGGTCTATCATTTTGGTTATGAAATAATAATTGCTGTTGTTTTAACAATTATGACAGTGACAACAATGAACTGACAAAGGGTTTTTAAAGGTGGGGAGATCAACTTGAAAATGTGATAATTATCACATGCTAAACTGCAGCTAGGTGATGAGTAAGAAGAATCTCAAAAAGGGCAAAGTAATCACGGTAAAATTATAATGGTAAGTTAAGTATTATTGTGGCTTTCTCAGTTGTTTGGGTTTTTTTTTCTTAATTTTTTATTTTTTTTTTAAATAGTCCCCTAAACATTACCAATGTTCTGTTATCCACCCTGCTGCTTCTCAGAGATGCTCGAGACCACCAGGTCAGACCAGAAATTCCTCACCACTGAGGGTTTTGCCATTTTGGAAACAGCACTCAGTGACTAGACTAGATATTGAAGACCAGGCTGAAAAAGTTTGTGAATATAGGGACCCTGGAAACAAAACTTGGTTCTGAAACTTTTTTCTGCCCCAAGCAAACCACATTCCAAGGATGCTCAAAGCACTTTCCACATTAGCTCGAACTGAGAACACCACATGTGTGTGTGTGAAATCTTTCAAAAGGGAAAAATATCAGAGGTCTTGATTTGGCAGCTGTTAGAACAGATCAGCCTTTATCTTACAAATACATCCCAGTAAAAACATCAGTTCAATAGGAAAACAGTCCAAAATAGTATTGTTTAGGAAAAACAGCAACTGAATGTTTTAAAGTGTATTGTTTTCCAGAAAGCTTTGAAATGTTCACAATTCTCACCCTAACTTTTCAAGTTGCTTTACAGGAATAATTTGGGAAGAAACATTTGAGTCTGCCTTGCATAGGGCTAGATGTGTGCAAGACAGTGGTACACAGGCAGCTATAGATATTGCAGCATTTTTTCCACCCACACTGGCATGCTTTCCTGTATTCTTACATCTGTTCCCAATAGGGTTAGAGGGGACAAAACACTGCCTTCAACAAGCTATACTCTTTTGGATGCAGTTTGAGTTTAAAAAAATAATTCTGAAAACTGCTGTCAAGGAAAAAAAATGCCAGGGGTGGAGGGTGGAAAGGAAGGGAATTGCCAAGAGGGCTACAGTTTCCAGAGAGCAGAGCATGAGTCAGCAGAGTGAAATATTTTTTTTTTTTTTAGTATTACAGAGCACAGTGATGCCCTGAAGACCACAACAGATTAAACCTCTTTACTTCAAGCCTGTATGTTTTATCAATCAGGCAGCAAGATCTCATTACTTCCTGACAGAGAAACTCCCTGCAAAAACAGCTGTGATTTTTTTTTTTTTTTTTTACAAAAGCTTGGGCAATCTACGTGCCCTTGAAAGGCTTGCCAATATGAGCAATTTCTTCCATCTCCTTCTGTCTGATTTGTCACCACAATAGACATGACCTTGCTTTTTTTTTCTCTCACTGAACTTACAGCTTTGTCAGATTTGGGAGTTCTCAAGGGCTCCTTTTATTTGCTCTTAAATCCTGCTGAAAATTTTCTCTGTCAGAAAATATTCCCATCTTCTAGCAGCTGGCTATCATTACTGCCCACCACAGCAGTCAGCCCCTTCTGCCAGCATTTACTCCACTTCATTGGTACTTACATGCCACCTTTGTACCTACACTTGACTGGCACTGCACCTCTGCATGGAGGACACGTGAAAGCTACACCAAAGTCACATACCAGTGTAGAGACTAAAAGAGGCACAAACAGACAAAACCCCAGAAGCAGTCCTACATGTCTGCAAACCTCAGTCTCACCATACAAGCCTTCTTTCAGATCAGGTCCAGGTGCTCCAAGACCCACCCCTTAGTGCCCCAAACATCTCTGAGCTCTCATGTAACCTACCAAAATTGCTTTTTCTGCTCCCAGTAACATTACAATTTCCAATCCTCCATCACATAACCTCCTGAGTAGCCTCATTATGCCACCCAAGCACCCCAGTAGGACATAGGCTGCTTGGCTACTAACAACTTGCCACCAGATTAAAGAGTGGCTGGCAACCCCCTGCGAAAACCCAACCCCAAACAAACCAAAGTTGCTATACTTGCATATCAACCGCCAAGCCCCAGCAAAACAGAAGAAAAACCAACATCATAATATGATAAATACCTGTTATAAATCGCAGCCTCCAGCTTTTCCCAGTGATACCTGTGCAATGCTAATGGCTGTGTCACTGGGGACAGCTATTTCTTCCCTCCGCGCCTGGGGACAGGCAGGATCCAACAGTCAGGATGCAGATCTCACCCTATAAGAACAGCTGCCTAATTGGGTGGCGGAGCAGAGAGGTTGGGGAGGGCTGAATCTAATGCAGCTGAATGAACTACCCATTTAGCAGCCAGGGCAGGTGTCCTCAGCCACATTCCTGCTCTTCACAACTTTGGCCAAAGTGCAAAAGCATTTTTCCCTGAGCTATCTCAGAAGGTGTCTCAGGAGTGTTGCATTTGTGCCATCTGCGCCTCTGAGACTGTCCCAGGCCCTTGCTTGCCTTCAAGGCCAAACTAAGACAACCATAATCACATTGCCCATGGAGATGGACACTTTTTGGGCAGTCTGACTCAGAGCTTGGGTCAGGGTGACCCCGAACTTTCTACATGCTGCAGACAGTCTGCTGGTCCTTCACATCACTGGGAGAATAATTAGAGCTCTTCAAATGCAACCAGACTTTCATCAAAATGACCTCAAATTGTGATACTCTAGAAAAAGCAAAAGTAGCTGTGTCTTGTCTGTAATTTCCCTAGACCACCAACAGAAGCTGTCAGCACTACCCAGGCCAGGAGCGCCTTTGAGCTGGTTTTTCCTAGGTGTCAGGAACCAGCTTGTCACTTCTCAGCATTGCAGGTCCCAGCTGCACAGGCCAAGGAAGAGTGTCATCATGCTCAAGACCTGATAACACACTCAGGCTTTAGAAGTGGCTTGTTTCCCTGTCCTTTCTGCATGAGCACATGGCTTTCTCAGGACAGCTGGGCTTTTATTCTGAAGCAAGAACTGTAGCAGCTCATCCAGTCTGGGCTGCGCTTTATGTCTCACAACATTCCTCCTCACGTCTGCAAAACATCAGACACTTTCTTTTCAAGCATATGTGGGCTCCTGCCCAGCTCATCTTCTCCTCTCCCTTGTCTCTGAGTAGGGCCAAATACTTTTCTGCTCTGTTTCACCTGACTGAAATCAGTTTTGACCTCAGTGCTTTCAGACCTGGGGGCCTGAATGTGTGACCTCACCATTTGCATGAAAGCAGGCTGTGATGTCACAGGCAGAGGAGTGAGAAGATTCAGCGTTGACTGAAACCCTATAGGGGCCAGTGGGAAGGCATGCAGGAATGTCATCAGGCTTTGCATATGGCCATAGATGCCAAGTTCAGGGGCTAAAGCACTGAGCTCAAAAGGAGGCAGTGGAAGCATTTTGCTCTGGGCACTTAGCTGCTGGGTCCCTGTATTTCACCATACTGCTTCCATAAAACATCTCCATCATGATGCAGACCCCTATAAAACATCTCTGGCCTGATACAGGCCCCCCTTGAAACCTTTGGATGGAGAGAGTCAAACAGCCCACTTTTCAGATATCAGAAGGCTGAAAGAGACTCTTCTCAAATGAGCTGTGCCACCAAAATTAGTTACCAAGTAGTTCTGAATTATGAACGTATCAGAGAAAGTCAAGGTCAATTTGCAAACAGACCGAATGGGAGGAAATCCGATGCATAAATTATCTGCCATGAGTTAGTCACCCGTTGCTATTCCTATTACAACCCCAATAAGCTAATAAGCAGCACTGTTGCTCAATGAAAGACTGACAGCGTATTTGCCTTCTGTGGTCTGATGTGATCGCTCCTAATTGATTTTGGCCACTGACTCGTAGTGCGTGGTGGATATCTGGGAAGAGCAATAACTTTAACATGCAATCATCCTGGTCAGTGACCAAGACAAGCTATTCTCCAACAATCTCTGGATACCTTCCTGCCTGCAGCTTCAGTGCTCCAGCTTAGCTCATAATTTGGGTGTCTTTCCTTTACAGCCCCGAAGCACCTGCTTTCTGGAAACTAGGCCCCTCACTCCTGACCATTTAACCTTGTATTTCAGGACTTCGGTCATTTATGGTGAGATTTTATATGTTTTTCTTTAGAAAAACTAAAATCCTCTGTTAAAAGGACTAGAAAAACTCTGTGAAATAGTAACTGTTACAGATTTTGGAGGTATGTAGGGACACAGCTGAATGGCTGTGAACATTGACATGGGTGACATAGTCAGTACAAAAATAGCTGGAATCCTAGCAGATAGCTCTCCCCTCTGATAATGTGTTTCATTAGTATGTCCATGCCCATTACTTGTCCCTCATCATCAAATAATCTTTTATCTGGCCAGATCTCCTTTCAAGATCTACTGCTTGCCTTGTTGGACTTTCACAGTAAGATTGTTCACAAGAGAAGTTTCACTTATTGCTCTAAAAACAACCATCCGTGGTTCATGGCATAGGTTCATCCATCACCAGGTTTTAGGACTTCTCAGGAAAAAGTTCATGGTAGGACCCTGGACTAGAGTTTAAACTGTTGCACTGAGAGAAGAAGAACAGATCACCTTACCTAGCTTTTCTTTTGTAAATCAAAAGTAAATACTCACTGGGCACAGATTTAAATAAACCGAAGGCTTATTTACAAGGTTGGGAGTTTTCAGCTAAGAGGTGGGTTGATTTATAAACCAGTCTGTAGTGGAATGAAGCTGGGTTAATTAGCATTGATAATATACAACTGTGGGTTGGCCTCAGGGGTGGTGGGTTGGTCGATGTAGATAAGGTGCAGCTGTGGCTGGTTCTGTTAAGGGGTTGAGGAAGAAGAGAGAAAAGAGCAAGAGGAGAGAGAACACACACCTTGGATGAGGAGAAGGCAGTGGAGGGACTGCATGAAGAGTATGCTGGTATGAGATGGTAAAAGACCTTGCTGCAGCTTGTTTGTTTGGAGAGTGTAGTGACACTAATCCAGGTTCATGTATCTGCTTCTGGGAAGTCTCTTCCACCCTGTAGCTGTGCATAAAAAGGCATTAGTAAGTACCCTTAGCTTCTCACCACCTTCCTTTTAGCAAAGGTTGCTTGCCGATTCCCTCAAGCATTTAAATGCAAAGTGACCCTGTAGCTTAAGCACCTCAAATACAGAGACGTTACTAACACAGGTGGCTCTCTTGGCTTTGACTGAGAACCAAGAGCAATCTACCCTGGAAAAAGGGGGAATTGTCTTTAGGAGGTGGTTATGGGAAGCTGCTAGAGCAGGCCAGGACAGTAAGGTCTTCTGCTAGAAAAGAGCATGTGAATGGGCCCTAATGGCAGTTAAGGGCATGGCATAGGGTAGAAAGTATGATAGGAACGGCTCTTTTTGATGTCTTAGCAAAGGCCCATCAAGCCCAGTACACTGACCATAGCTAGGGAGTGCAGGCAAAGAAGAGGGGAGCCTGCAGGGGTCTTTCCCTTTGGTGCCCTCCTTGCAGCCACCCGTGACTGGCCAGGGGCTGCCAGCAGCACAGCTGGGCTCCCCCTCCCTCAACCTGACCTGCACTGTGCTGAATCCTCTCACATTCTCAGTCCCTGACAAGGAGTTTGTGTTGTATTCTTCATGTCATGTGTGATTGAAAGCCCCCTCTCAAACCTCCTCAAGGCATTAATTCCTTTACTCGTTTCCCCACTCTGTGTCTTTCTACTATATCCTTCATGAGACAAGATGAATACTGCACGCAGAATCCTTATGCCAGGGATCTATAAAATCACAAAGAGCATTCTCCGTGCTCTTTGCTATTTCCCTGTGGTAAGTCCTACCTTTTACTCTCTAGTGAACACTAAGCTGATGTTTGTACAGGCCAGTCCATAGTAAATTTTCTGGAACAGTGATGACTGTGTGCACTTCTGGTTGGGGTCCATTTCTCTGTGTGCTTTACCTTGCATTTGGCAAAATCAAATCTAATCTGCCATTTTACTGAATATCCCCTCAGTAGTGGGAGATCCTTCCGCAGCTCTCTGCAGTCAGCTTTAGTTCTAAATAACTATGTGTTATTAGCGAACAGGATCACTTTTCCTGCCACGCTGCTGAGTGTTTATAAAACACATCACTAAAATCTGAAGATTTTGCCCTGTCCTTTGTTTGCTATTATTACAAGTTAGTAATTGATGAAAAGTCTTGCCCTCCTGGTGAGGGGTCTTGTTAAAAGCCTTCTGACTGTCAGCCACCTCAGCCTTAGCCAAAGGTTGTTTGACACTTCAAATAACTGTAATAGATTTGTGAAGTGAGATTTCTCCCTACAAATGCCACACTAACTCTTCCCCAGTCTATCACTTTTATCCAAGTGCCTACTAATTCTAAAATTTCTGCCGGTTTGTCTGACATAGAAGTCAAGCTTCCTAGTATATGAGTCCCAGGAGATGTTTTAGGAACTGGTGACACGTTTACCACACTCCAAACTTCAGGCACAAAGCCTGATTTAGGCAAGAGGTTTCACACTACAGCAAGTGGTGCTGTAGTTTCCAATCTAAGCAACACCAGAGCTTCTGGGAGAGCAGCATCTCATTCTAGTAATTCATTGCTGTTCATTCTCTCAGCTTGGTTTTATCAAGTTATCATGGGTTAATGAGCCATCACCCATCCAGCAAGCTGACAGCATTCAGGTCCCATTACAATGATGGGGAATTTTAAGTTGTTGCATTTTACTTCCCAACAGAATTGGATGAAGAAGACACATTTATTCCAGCTTTTCTGACAGGCAGTAACTAATTAGGTAGGATGCTTGCACTACTTGCAGTTGTAAATCCCTTCCTTTGGCACACATGATATTCATATTCAAACTAGCTGGAAACGGCTTCAAAGTATCTACCAGTTCTGTCAGCCACCAAAAGACTTTCAGCCTAAGGACAAGATGGGCACAGAGTGCGGGTGGTTTCCAAGGGCAGAGGAGTTCTGCACAAACCCTTGTCTGCTGTAGAGCCTGGATTTCAGGCTTACAACCCCAGTTGCTCCAAGAAAATTGTACCATGGTGGGATAAACTGGGTCTGAGGCTGCAGGGCTGAGAGGTTAAACAACTCTTGAGATACACACCATCTGAAAATACATGAAGAGAACTGTTGCCAGGTTAACTGCTAGAAAAATCAGCCTCAGCTGAAAGGGCAGATAATAAATTGGTGTATAAGCTAAACAAAGTGCTGATGCAGCCTTCGCTGGAACAGCACTCCTAGCACCGCTGTAATACAGGGCCAGGATGAAATTCCACTGTGATTGACACTCTGCCATCACATCATTTGTTACTGATCCCATTTTTCCTCCCTTCCTCTGCTTTTCACTTCAAGGGACAGGACCTGCAGCAGCACAGCCTGCAGAGCCCTCCTTCGATCTGTTTTCCATTTGAGCATCCTCCTCTGAGGATTGACTCATGCTTCTTGACATAAGCACCGCCTCTTTGGGCTCTATAAGGAAAAAGCATGAGAGAATTGTCTAATTCAGACTTTTTGGCAGACTCCATATACTATGTATTATAGCGTACATTTCTAGCTGATGTCTTTGCCCTTTTGTAGTCATTTCAGAACAAACCGAGCTGCCTCCTTTAACATTTTGGGTACTTTTTCAAACTTGCAATGCCTTAGACCAAACAGAGGCTTGGAGTAAATCAAACTTTCGTGGAATTATTTTAACATATGCGCAATAAACATGCTTCTTTATTTCTGCTTTGCTACTGACAGGATTTTGCTGCAGGGAAATATATTTCAGCATCAGATACAACAAAAGAGATGAACGACTATTATCATGGCTATTGCCTGTGTTTATGGGAGCCCTGTCTCTGTCCCACGCTCAGGTCTTTAAAACTTGAGCTGTAAAAAAAATGTCTGTAGTGAAACATGAAACCAGATGAGACTGACCTGGACTGGGATTTGGTTATACATGGGAAAGTGAGGCTAAGTTCGCCTAGAGAGCTGTGAAGGTTCATGAACCTTGTGAGTGAACAAAGGTCCAGTTCTGAACATGCCTAGCCAAACGTTTTCTAGCAGTTTTAAGTAACTGTGTATTTGGGAACAGAGATATCCTGTAAAATAAGTAGTTTTGGTAGGAAATCCATTGGAGAGAGACCTGGTGGCTTCAACAATGTTTGGCATTAATGTGTTGGATGAATTGAAAGTTCAAGCTCACATAGAGGCTGAGAAGTGTTAAGTAGGACTGAACTACAAACCTCTTGCTCCTGAGCCTCCGATTAGAAATGTGTCATTTGCAGCTCTAGGGTTAAGGAGAGTTGTGTTTTGCTTTATTGGATATCTGTACTATGTCTGAAATATGGATGTGTCTAGGCGGCCAAGACCTTCACATATTGAAAGCATCTCCTCATTTTCTCCTAAAAAACCTCTCAGGAATTTTTTTTTTACTGTAAACTACCAATCTGCCATTTATGCACCTTCTTTTGGCCATGCTCAGCAAAATACTTCACAAACATGGATGCAAGCTAACTGAAGGTTCAGTAAGAACTGCTGGTAACAAAGAAGGTGTTCTTCTGAAAATCACAAATATATTTGTGGAACAGATACTTACAGACAGGTCCTCTGATTATCAGTATTATGATACCCTAAAATAAAATCTGGGATTTCACCGGCATAATGGAGTTTCCCTGAGGCAAAGAAGTATGCCAGCAACTTGACAGCTGCTGGGGATTTTGTTTTGGGTCACGACTCCAGCTTTTTTTTCCAGATTTGGTCAGAGGAAATGGAAGGAGATTTACAGTACAGTTAAAGAGCAGCCACCAAATCTCTTGATTTATAGTCTGGTGTCTAATCTTTAAATAAGAAAAGAACCAAAACCATGGCTTCAGACTTTCATTACCACCACCAGGTTTGTAGAGCTGGGGGGAAAAAATACAGTAAGGATTTTAAATGCCATATTGCTAATCCACAGTTTTATTAACATGCTGCCATGTGGCAAATGAGTTGGTCTCAAAGTGACTCTTTTGCCCCTTACTCTGTGGGTCTGGGTAGCAGCGGTGATGCACAAAACTATTTATATTCTGCCCTGAGCTCCAAACAGGAGGCACATGTTGGTCTTAGCCTCATGACCACGTGGTACAGTCAGCAGAAGAACAAAGTGGGTGTCGGGGGATTGAGCTATTTTGGTGATGAACCTACCCTTGATACATCTGGCTCATGCCCCACCTGACATACACACTCCAGAAATGAACAGAGACACGCAGGGCAGAGCAGTCAACTTGTCTGGCAGCTTAAAAAAAGAAAGGAGGAAAACTTCACAGCCAGATTATTTTTTTTCTCAACAGTAAGCCTAGAAATTAGCCTTGCTTTCTCCTAAGAAAACTCCCCAACCATACTGTGATGGGCAAAGGATTAAAAATTAAGAGACAGAGCAGCGGTGTGCGCGCCATAAATATCACCTCTGTGTGAGCTGCGTTGCCAGAGCACATGTAGTAAAGCTTAATCTCCTGGTGCCATGGCCTGACTCTAATACACTGCCCAGATCTTCCTCCTGCTCTCAGCTGAGAGCCAAATCATTCTATGGGATTATTTTGTTAAGAATGAAGCTATTTGATCTGAAGAGATTTAGCACCAAATTATGACTATAGCTTTTTCCAGATCAGCAGCTGCAGAGGAAGAGAGCAGGAGTTGTCCGGTGATTTCAGTCAGAGCCTGGAGCTTGAGAGACCCAGGCTTAGTCCTTACAGCAAGGTCCCCATACACCTGGAGGTGAAATACCTTCTCCTGCTCTTTCCACACTGAGATACAGGGTTTGAGGAAGGTTATGTTAAAGACAGTGAGATGCTCACCTATTATGACAGGGATTGGCAAAAATGTCGATGCCAGCATACCCAAAACCTTCTAGAAGCGGGAAGCCACACATCTTTACAAGAGTCTTGAACTCTCTTCCCCCAGCCTGGTGCCCCATTGCCCAGCCCAGCACCTCCACCCTCAAATCAGCAAATGAACTGTGGTTTCTTTTCTGTGCGGTTGGAGTCGTACATGCCACTGATATGGCCTCACCTTGCAGCTCTCCCGTGTCATGCGACTGGCACCTTGCTTGCCCTGGTTCGCCAGAAAAAAAAGGTTTTTATAGAGCTGGTGATTTAGGGAGAATTCCTGGTTTTCATTGCTGTCCTTTGTTTTGTGAATTGTTTAAGGAAAACAAAATCTCCCCCAGACTTCTTAAATTGCAAGTACATTTCCTCGCCCCCCCCCCCCCCAAGTATTCACTTTACATACAAACAACCTAACTTGTATAAGGAGTGGGAATAGTATAAATTTCATAGTGCCAACTTTCCAAATCAGCCAGTTCCAGCCTGGGTACTTTATAAAACTTCCTTTGGACTCTTACACTTTTGGAAAATGCTACCTGGATATTTCTAGTGAAACACAGGTATGAACACCTGTCTAAAAGGTGTACAAATGTAGATTTTATAGATGCCATAGCTTTCTTGGAGATATGCACAGACAGACTCTGCTTCTAAAAGCACTGTGACAACTCCTTGCTTATAAGAAATGACTCTTGTTACCATATCCTCCCCTAGAAATGCTCTTCTGCCACACTTGCAGCTCCAGAGGGAAGAATGTCTGTCTTGGGGCTCTCAGCTGGGTTGACACCACCATAACCATCATTGGTACAAGTATGAAGAGGTCCTTCTGTAGCAAGTACAACTAATTTTATAGAGGGAATATCTTTTCAGAACTTCAGATTGGCTCCATAGTGGGGTAATGAAAAGTACCACACATCCATGACAAGCGTCGTTCCTCAGGGATTGGCACTGGGACTGGTGCTGTTCAACATCTCTGTTGGTTACACGGACACTGGAATTGGGTGCACCCTCAGCAAGTTTGCTGATGGCACCAAGCTGTGTGGTGTGGTAGACACACTGGATGGAAGGGATGTCACCCAGAGGGACCTTGGCAGACTTGAGAGATGGGCCTGTGTGAACTTTGTGAAGTTCAACAAGGCCAAATTCAAGGTCTTTCATGTGGGTTGGGGCAATCCCAAGCACAAATACAGGCTGGGCAGCAAATAGATTGAAAGCAGTCCTGAGGAGAAAGATTTGGGGGTGTTGGTGCATGAGAAGCTCAGCAGAGCCCGGCAATGTGCGCTAGCAGCCCAGAAAGGCATCCATATACTGGGCTGCATCAAAAGCAGTGTGGCCAGCAGGTTCAGAGAGGTGATTCTCCCTCTCTGCTCTACTCTCGTCAGACCCCACCTGGAGCACTGTGTTCAGCTCTGTGGCCCCCAACATAAGATGGACATGGACCTGTTGAAGCAGGTCCAGATGAGGGCCAAGAAGATGCTCAGAGGGCTGGAGAACCTCTCCTATGAAGACAGGCTCAGAAAGTTGGAGTTGTTCAGCTTGGAGATGAGACGGCTCCGGGGAGACCTTACAGCACCTGCCAGTGACTGAAGGGGCCGGCGAGGGAGCTGGGGGGGCTTTTTACAAGGGCACGTAGGGATAGGGCAAGGGGCAGTGGCTTTAAAATGAGGGAGGGTAGATTTATATTGGATACAAGGAAGGAATTCTTTACTGTGAGGATGGTGAGACACTGGACCAGGCTGCCCAGAGCAGCTGTGGGTGCCCCATCCCCGGCAGGGTTCAAGGCCAGGCTGGATGGGGCTGGGAGCAACCTGGACTGGTGGAAGGTGTCCCTGCCCATGGCAGGGGGGGTTGAACTAGATGGTCTTTAATGTCCCTTCCAACCCAAACCATTCTGTGATTTTATGATCCCTCCCACCCCACAGGTTGAAATTGCACCTGGAGTCCTCATCCCACTGCATCCTCCTCCATTTCCCCAGCCTGTCTCTATTTTATTCACCAAAACCATGACTTCTTGAAATTCATGCATCTGGTGCTAGCTGCAACTCAAAGAACAGCAGTAGAAACCATAATCATAACTCCCATAACCCAAAGCAGCCATCACAGGATGCTCTGAATCTCTTCCAATTTCATAAAACAATGGCAAAACCTGCTCTGATTGTTATGGGACCAGGTTTTAGCTCTTTCTTGAACCACTTAAATACTTCTTTCTCCAAGGTCATCCCTTAGGGTTAATTCTTTGTAAAACATGGACAAAGCTGGTTCCCAAATCTTTTTTAACTTTTATGTGTGTGTAAGTTAAGCAGCCACAGGGCCCATACTGGGGCACACATCTAATATATCAAACCCTGGGGCAGTGGGACATAAAGTTTCATATCAGCTAGTGAGGAGAGCTCTTCAAATCTGCAGCCTGGTGTAACCCATGGACTAGCTCTGGGACAGTCAGCCTGCAGGGTTTTGTGGGCCTTATTTTAAAAACCACAGAACTACATCATAAAAATAACATAGTAACATCACTTAGACTGAAAAAGAAAAAAGTTAATTTAAATAAAACATCATGGAATATAACTATAATTAAAATATTACCAAGTATGTCTCCACTTACACAGCCCTACCAGTTACTGGAAATACTGATTAACTTAAAAATACAAAACAAGCACTCTTAGAACTGGATATACTAGTGAATCTTTCTTCCCAGCTCCACAATGAATTCCTGGATGGCTAAACAAGAAATGAGTACTGGACATTGTACACATGCTATATGTACGGATTACTAATGGTCAGAAACAAAATGATGGTAAGTGATGAAGGTGATTTTACACCTTGGTTAAAGAGACTATATGTTCAATGGACTTGCTAATAGCTTATGCCAAATGATTACATTTTTATTGTTATTTATAGGTTAGCTCTTTATATTTCACTTACAGATTAACTTCCCTGATGTAACCATGACCCCAGGTCTTCAGCTTCTCTACTTACTTCCAGTAAGAGCATAGCTGAAGGGCTGGCCAGTGAAGTAGTTGAAAGGCCTCATAATTTCAGAAACATGGCACAGACAAGCATTGTCTCCTGAGACATGCAAGAAGGCACAGACTAATGGTCCTGAGTCTCCACTGGACCTTGGGAAAAGGTGGCACTGGAAAGGTGGTGTGTAGGAGCCATCACGGCGGCCCTTCCTCTCCACTCAGTTGCAAAAGTCGTGACCTCTTTATACTACAAGCAGAGCATCGTTTTGCTTAAAAGCTTGATGCTGAAGACTCTAGCTGAGGTAATTTATTGCTTTTCACAGAGGAAATGAGTACAAATTTGGCTAGGGACATAAATAAATATGAGATCATTTTCTTAGTGCTGGCTTATGTGATGAATGATTCGTGTTTAACTGTTTCCATCATGTGTTGTTCAAATCCTGGAGGTAGTGTCCTCCTCCTGAAATCAACAGGAGCTGCAGATGCTCTTCACCTTCAGAAAAACAGGATTCTTAGAGCCAAAACAAGCACTAGGCATTTTTCAACCATCTCTTCCAGGATATTTGCAGCATTTTTTTACCAAAATATCAAACTAATCATTGTTAAAGCCATGATACAAATCATGACTTGTCTTTTTCAAATTTTCATCTAGACCATCTTTTACATTTACTCCAAAATGCTCACCAAGTCTAAGTGTTTTTCACCAGAATTTTCTTTGTGCATATATACATTGAAAGACATCTTTAACAGTAACACTTTGTAAAAGAAATATCAGTGGTATTTCCAACTGTTTGAGATTCTGATTATTCAAAATTTTATCAGAGTGGCCGGATCCCAATATTCAGCCCCATGTGTGGAGTTCTGACTGAAAGGATCTGACTTTAGTAGCATGATTATGCACGGAGCATTAGTAAAATGTAGAACAGGGCTACAGATATGGCTATAAATCAGTTTGCACTGCTACCCAATTAAGCACTCCAAATACAAAGTTTGGTTTCTACCATCAAAGCACTCTGTGAACAATAGGATTCTGCACTGAAATAGCTGCGTGTTTGTATCCTCAGATGGAGTGAAGATGTGGATGGCCTGGGGGGAGGCTGAAAGGAAGAAAGCTCTGAGCTCCCACAGATTTGCTTTTGCCAGAGAAAGCATGAAGTTTAGCACAAATTTGTGCAGCACCCTTCATGAAGACACATTACCAACAACCTTCTGAGCTGGAGACAATGTCACAAGCTATGATGGGAAAATTTCCAGGTTAAAAAACTATAGGTTTTGACTGCCTTGGGAATAGCTGCAGTGGTGTTATAAGCTGGAGGAATCATGTGCTGTTTTAAAAGCTGTGGGCTTCTATGTTATTAGGGTGAGATATACCATGAAATCAGCCCCTGCAACAGGGTCTGGGCTTTTGAATGCTTTACATGAAGCTTCAGTTCACCAAGTCATGTTCCAAAGACCTATGGAAGACAGACTGAGGCTCAGTGGAGCATTTTAAAGCTCCCTCATTCTGCCAGACTGCTCCTGTGGCCCTGGCCAGGGATACTCTCATGGGGATGCTCCCTGCCTTGGGTTCTCTGCACCAGGAATTCAAAAGAGAACAGCTTCCACTCTTGATCCAAGTCTTGATGGAACCTGCTTCCCATCCTAGTCCTGAACTTGTAGGAATATCTACACATACTCTGACAGCAGCTAAGGGAATCACAGACTATTCCTGCATTCATCTGCAGTTGTTTGTTCCACCAACCTTTGAGAACTGATGTCCCCAGAGAAAACTCAGGTAAAACAGGCCAAGCAGAACATCATACCTTGTTATCCCATGGTGCTCTCCTGAGATGATCCTGTTCTGCTTTGTGTTTCTTTAGCCTTGACTGCAGCCAACTTGACTAAACCATGAAGAGCTATGAGCTGTCTCTGCTAATACTGTAGGGCCATTGGACTCTGGAGCATAATGTGTTTCTTGCAAGTGGCTCTCCATGCAGACAATCTTGGGAAGAAAAACAGACCTAGCAATGGTTAACCCCCATCCTCCTAATGTCAGTCTATAGTCAGGTCTTTAAAAAAATAGTGTTGTTGCTACAAGCACCTTGCTGACAATAAATCCTTTCTCATACATCCTTTTAATGCTAGCGCCCTCAGGCACTGACGAATGGAAAGAGTAAGGTTTCAGGCTCTGTACCAAGGAATTCCTGTTTTCAAAAGGCCAGACAGAACAGCTGGGAAATTTTTGGTTATTGCTGCTTTGTGTCAGCTCTTACCCATTCCTGGAGGGGGGTGTAATTTCTGAAGCCTAACAGCATTTGAACCAGGCTGAGCAACCTTTGAGTTATTTTTTGGCTGACATTTCACAGAGGCAGGAGCGTGTGTGCTAACATATAGCTATATGTGTATTTTATATCTGTATATATACACACATGCCTTGGGGGAAGGAAGGCGGGTAATTCAGCGTGCCTAGCCTTCAGAATGCTGATTCAGGAGACTGGAAGCTGCCTCCAAATTGCTCTTCCACCAGACCCTGCCTAGCTTTCAGCCAAGATGAGTCCAGGAGTGCCTGAGGTATCTGTATAGGGTGAGGGTCCAGCCTGAAAAGCAGCGGCTGCTAGCAGCACCGCTGGGCTGTAATTAACAACAGATTTGTTTTTGTGGTTTTCACATTCCTAATGCTTCCCCCTGCCTTACCCCCTCTCAGGGAGCTGTCTCCTCCTCCTCGCATAAATGCCGAGCCCCTGCAGGGACACACATTTCCATGGGTGGCAGCAGTGGAGAAACCATAGTGCTAGCCCAGCCGTCTCCTGGAAGCTGCCCCTTGCTCTCTCCAGCGCCACGTTTCCATTACAGCATGAGGGGGCTTTTCTGTTCTCTCACAGGTGCCTTCCACCTTGGATCCTGCCAGGAGCAACAAAAAAGGTGTCATTTTTGCTGGCGTCTAAAGTGGTAGCATGGCTGCCCACACACGTAACACATACCCACAATAATTTCTTTTCCCAGACTAGTTTTCGAGACACGCGTGCACAGAAGAGGAGGGAATCTCCTCATTTCCAGGAAAGGCAAACAAAGCTATCTCAGCATTTAGCCCCAGAAACTGCTGGACAGGAGGTGAGATCTTCAACAGGGCGGTACTGGAGACTTGAAATCGATCAGGCAGAACTCTGAGTGTTTGATCAGTCCTTTGCTGCCCTCCTGGACATGGACGCTGTTAGGGGCCTTGTCCTGGGTTTGCCATCCCAAGCATGCTCCACCATGGGCAGGGAGTATTCAGCTGCACAAGCAGTATCAAGATTTAAAGTAGGGGAACAGACCCTCTAACCCTTAAGACTCATCTCCTGATAAGAAGTCTGAGGCGTTTCGAAGCCATAACCATCTTTTCTAGCAAAGATTTTACACCCTGAATATTTTGCTTTCACAACTTCTTTGGGCCTGAACCCAAGGAGGAATACCTCCTCATCTTCCTCTCACCCACCTGGACCAACAAATGCACATGGTGGGGTAATTTCTCAGCTCTTGCCTGCAGGATCTTGAAGGGGCTCTGCAGCAAGTCACCTTTACTGGGTCTGCTGGTCTGCCTGTCTGTCTGCCTCTCTCATATGGGGATCAGGACTCTGCTGAGAAAAAGCAGATAGGGTTTCACACAATCCAAAGCACATGTACAGTAACCAAAGCTGCGTAAGCACTTTTCTTTCCTAGGGAAATTTTCCAACGTATGTTTCAAAAGAATGTGAAAATATTCCCCCTCCTTTCTTGCCTGCTTCCTATGAATCCAGCTTGATGCGGACCATCCCCTCAGATGCTCTTTGTCAGGAGGGATTTAAGGCTTGGGAAGGGGCAAGGATGACAACACTGGGAATTCACACCCTGAGCAGCCAGTGCAGATCAGGCCCTCAGAAAGGGACTTAACAGTCTGGAAGCCACTTAGAGTTAATCATACATTATTGCTGCAAAAAAACCCCATGCTCAACCACTCAAGTCCAGTAAAAATGGATGTGTTTGGGATTATTTTCCACAGTTTAAGCATTGTCAAATGTTTACATCCCCCATAGGCAATTCAGTGTTTTGGGCATCCTCTCCTCCTCCAGGAATGTCCATGTAAAGGAAAATTTCTCCACAAGAAGTAATATGTCTAAAAGCCATTTTTCATGTGGGAGGAGAAAAGAAATGCCTTGACCAAATAGTTCTGATGCTGCAGAGAGCTGCCAAGCACAGAGCTCGAGTGGGAGAAGGCAAAGATAAGGTGTGATATGCAACATCCACTGCCTACAGACGACCTTCTTGTGGCTGCCAGCTCCACAAGGAGGAGACCTTCGGGGTGGTGCCCCATGAACATGGGATCAATGTGCCCTGCTGATCCCATGATGGCTGACCCCAAACCATATGTCCTTCACTTGCTATGTGAAAAAATCAGATCTGCCTGTTGCTGCTGTTGGTCCCTCCGTGTGTACTAACATGTGAGCACATACACGGCTCCTACAGCGTCCTGCTTCTCCCACCCATCCCTGAGGGCTGAGCATGGCCCTTGGCCAGGGTGGAGGGATGGCAGCTGTAAACAAGGACCCACGGGGCTGTGTGGGAAGCAGCTATTCCTCAAGAGATGGCTGAGAAACACATTTGTGTCCTCAGTTTTGCACTGCAGATCCCTAACACATAGCTGAGTCATTCCAGACAGACTTATGGGAGATGATTTCCCCTTTAACTCCAAAAGCATTTCCTGGGTTGTAACTATTATTCTTAAAAAAAAAAAAAAAGAAGAAGGGAAAAAAAAACCAACAGAAAAAGTCTCTTCCTCCAAACACTGTATACATAAAGTCATAGAGAAGGAATGATAAACTTCCAGTGTTTCTGGTAGGTCACCATATTAATTTGCAGACTTTTGTATTCTTGCAAATTGTCATATAAAAATGCCATAAAAGGTCTGCAAACAGTTCCTGTTATGGCCATTTTATTTCATATATAGATTTCACCAATAAACTTACAGATCAATTTACACAGTAGAAGGAAAGCTATAGATTTTGCAGGAGATTAAGTTCCAAAGAACTTTCCAGTGTCTCAGTCTGTGCAAGTGTGCGTGTTGGGTATGTGTGTGTGTCTGCATTCAAAAGACAGACAGCAGAGGTGAAGAGAAGGAATAAATGTTTGGGCCTTATTCCCAGTTCATGTCAGCCAACATAACTGCATTGTGTATTTGTGTCTATTTATACCCACCAAGGTTCTAAAATTACAGCTTTAAGCAGGAAGCTAAACCTAGAGTTCTTAACAAGTCTAAGCAATTGAATTTAATGCTCAGGAGCAGGGGAGACAGTTCTGGTACTAATTGGGAGGAGGGCTAGATTTGAGAAATCAGAATAGGAGACAATTTTCACCTTATTAATCCAACTTGTGAAAACCAAGTCTTTTAAAATATGCCTCAGGGTAGAAGCCACAAAATGCTTTTCATGTTGAAAAAGCCTTTCTGGGACTTACAGCAGCTTTCAGTCATGGAAAGGTGAAAATACATTCAGATCCTCTTTTCTTGCTGACAGCTGCAGATCAGAAACTCCTGACACCAAACCTGCCAAAGTTGTCCAAACTTGCTCAAAATTGCAAACAGAAATGGACTGCAGTCCCAGAAATGGGAAAGGTCAGGAGCAACTAGCCAATAAATGATTTTGTAACCAGGACCTTTCTTTGATCTCTTTACAGGTAACTTAGTCCCTGGATAGACCACATGCTCAGCATCACTTAGAGAGGAGTGAGAGATAGCCATGAGCTAACTAATCCTAAAGAATTCACTGCATAAGAAAAACTAAGGCAGGCAGCTGTGAAATGACTTCTTAAAATTACACCATGGGCCAGGAGCAGGACTGAAAAGAAATATGTGTCTCCTGGGTCCTAAGGGCACACAGACATTGAAACTGAGGTTATACATGGCTTGCAGGGAAGAGTGTGAGCTGAAGAAAGGTAAAAGGTCTGACCTGTCATTGGCTTTCCCTCCCATGCCCCATTGAGAGCAGCAAAAAGCAGATGACAGGAGAGTTACCCAGTCCTTCCCATCCCTCCTGACTGGGGCTGGGGCTGACGTCCTCTCTCATCAGCCTGCAAAGCCCACTGCCCATCTGTGCTGGCCACAACTCTGAAGCTGAGGTGCAGGGTGAGCAGGTGAAGACAGGACTCCTGAAACACCAGGCAAGGACACAGATTTCACTTTAAAGGGAAAACAGCACAGAAGGAGCTACATGGTCGCATCCCCAGAAGCCACTGCATTGGCCAGAGCTACTTCCCACCTTAGCATCGTTTTTAAAATCATGTTTTTAGCTGGAAACAGTCTTCCATCCACTACAGCTCTGTCCCTCCAAGCTTGTTTTGGTAAGGATTTATCTAAACCTGAACACAGCATACAGCCCTCTGGCACAGGGGAAAAAAAAGCTTTGCAACCAGATCTCAGTCTCAGTTTAGTTATTATTCACAAGAGCTCTCACTGGAAATGACTACAAACACAAGCAAAAAGTACCAGACTGTGGGGATGACCATGCAAGGAAATTTCCAGGACAAAATTTCTGTCTGTTCTGCTTTTTTGGGGAGAGGCTGAAAAAGCACAGGAGCCCTTTTCTCACTGTGGTCTGACAGTGTGATCCTAAAGCACCCACGACCTAGTGCAACTCTCAGGCATGAGATTTCCTTTTTACATGACCTCTTATATTTGCCTTTTCAGCTGTCTTTGCAGCAATCAAGCACACTTCACAGCACAGTCTGATTTCCAAGTGATGCACAGAGTTCATAGATGGTCAATAGAGCTCCTTGAACACGTTACAGACAGGAAAATTATACGCTACTGACAGCAAGCTGCTGGGTGCTACCCATTGATTACTCATTTATTAAAAAACAAGCTTCTTTCCAACTGCTTATAAATAAGACTTGCTATAAAACGCAACTCTCTTGAAAGCACAGAAATGCGTGGAGATGAAATTCCTTCCCAGACATGAAGGTGACCTGTATTTACTGTAAACATTATCCCACATTTAAATTTGGAAATGAAACACGGGTGAGGCAAGGAGTCCGGATTCTGGCCAGCGTTTCCCTGCAGTTGGAGGTAAGCTCCGCTGCCAAGGCATGCTCAAGCCCTCCTGCTGGCCTACTTTCACAGAAAACCCTACTTTCTTTGGATCACTTTGTACGTGTTTCAGACTGGGTGGGGGAAATGTTCATTTGCACAGACATCTGATGAGGCTTACTCACAAGTGTTACTCACCAGCCACTTGCTTGTGGGGAAGGAGAAGTTCAAGCCCCATTCTTCGCTCAGACCCAAGAAACAGCCGCAAATCACCTTAAAGCGAACCAAGGGTTGGATTCAATTTAAGATGATGTACCCTGTGGTTTGTATAAAAAAGCAACATCAGTTGGAAGGAATTTCTTTTAGCTGAAAGTCAGGAAAAACATTTATGACTATTGAATGGTCTAGGTATTTCTTGAATGCCAGAGCAAAAAGATAGTTCTCCAGGGTGAGGAGCAGGGGGAATCCTTCCTTGCTGTCAGTTGTTGCCTATATGGCCAGCAAACCCTGTTTGGCAAACCACCCTGACCACATGCTTAACCTCAGCCAGCCACATAACCCCCTCCGTAACAGCACAAGGCTAAGCAATGGCTCAGTGAATTAGGATCCCAGTGAGTAAATTCGCTGTGAAGGAGTTACTGAGGAGGTGCTAAGTACGGTGTGCTGTAAATGTTGTACTGACTGTGGTTTTTCACCCATGTAAATGGGAAAGGGAGGCATTTGGCACTTTCAGGGAGGGTATGGAAACCCCTTTTTCAGGAATGGCCCTACCTTTCCACCTGCCTTTTCTGTTACTCGGCACAAGTGAGGAGTCAGAAGTCTGGCTTGTAGATCTAACCAGCACCCCATTCCCTCTATGTGTGCTTGCAATTCCCAGTCAGGCTTTTGCATCCTACACTCGTATTCTAGAAGAACAAAACCAGACACTGCCAATGTGAAACCTGAAGCTTGGAGGGGCTCAATGGGAAACTCAGCTTGCTCCAACCTGGAGCTTAGAAGGTCCTACTGATGTTGAAAAATGCCTGGGTCTACATTCCTCTTGAAGTCCTATCTGAACAAGAGCATCTGCAAACTCAAAGCTGAAGCCTGATGGCACTTGTATGACAGCTTCTTCTCCTGGACTTCTCAGCCCAGCCCTGCAACTTTGAGAGAACTGCAGTGAGGATCCAGTTGGCCTGTGGAGTAGAAGAGGTTGTCCTTGTGACTGTCATGCCTCACCCTGCATGCTTTTAATTAAATCCAGCAGTATAAAGAGTTCAGTAACTTAAAAATTACCTAAAATCAGTTTTACTTTTAAAAGAATAAAAAAGAAAAGAAAGGGAAAGTATAATTTAAATATTCCTTCACCACTGCATGGACTCTTTCCTATTAAAGACAACTGTGTGCACATTTCTATTAAGATTCTGCTTCCTGTTGTGTAATACGGAATGTTAAAAATCCCAATATCACTTAAGAAGTTATTACAAACTCCAGAGAGTTTTTGATTCCCAAGAAATCTCTCCCAGTGGGAAGCTGGAAAAGTTCCTGTTGAATTTCCAGTACATGCTTCAGACCCTATGTAATATTTATGGTGTCCCTCTCATCTTATCCAGGCTGGTTTGCTGTTTTGCTGCTGTGAAAGAAAAGCCTGTTTCAATGGTTAAGGGCTGTGACATTCACTTTGAAGGATATTGAAGCGGATACGATAGCCACAGGAAATGTTCCAGTCTCGCTGAGGTACCTCAGAGAGGTATTCGGTCAAATGAAAATTCACTAATCTGATTCCCAGGAAAAAATCACAGTAACTTAATGAAGAAAGAGAAAGAAATGTGACAGATCTGCATTCATGGTTTGCCAGATCTGGATTCCATGAAAGCCAGAGGAAAAATTCCCATTTGCTTTCATGGGAATAGGATTTTGACCCTGAAGAACTTCCATTCAAAAAAAATTATGCTCATTTTCAAATGTTGTGAGAGTTAAGAGGTGTCCATTTGCATTAAGAAGAAGTCACTGTATGACATGATGCAGCTGTCCGTTTGTATGGCCACAGATTACAGATACTACAACACTTCCTTTTCACAGATATCAGTAATGTCTAATAGGGGCAGCAAAACAACCTAGGTGGTGTCATCCACCCCTTCAGTTACTGGTCAAGTGCAGAAATGTAACTGGAAATAGGTTGTCCCAGAGGCATTGGAGGTATTGGTCAAGCTGAAAGGTGCAGAAATGAGATGTGGCACCTGGATGAAAGGGATGAAATAAACAAAGAAGAAGCCAGGGGCCAAAAATGATTCCTGGCTGTGAAATCTGTTAGATGGTAGCATCAGCTCTCAAAGGGAACAGTCCGAGCTTGAGTCATTGCAAGGTGGTCTAAGAAAAGTCCTGGAAAACACTGCCAAGATCAACCTGTCCTGTTCTCCATAGATGGGCAACACAACCCAACAGGTCAGACCATGTCTCCTACTGTCTCCATAAACAGAAAGCAGATTATGTGGGAAGGAGGAACCCACATTATCTGTATCCTTGAGGGTAAATTATAGTTCAGGAGACAAACAGTACTAGGAGTAAGAAACAGCAGGGGTGCTATGCCTATATGCTCATTTTTAGTCTCCTTTGCATATTCACACGTACACAGGAAGAGAACTCATCGCACCAAATAAACCACAACCCTGGTTTAGACACGGACAGATAGGCTCAAATGAATGGAAGGCAATGTTACAGTGAAAGGAATAAAACTTTTAGTAAAATATCTCAAGAGACATTTAGAGTGGAGAAGATGTGAAACCCTGCAACACTTTATCCAGATAGCAAACTGATGGAAGAACCATAGAACAAGAAGAAATAGTAGCTGTTCCATACTGAAAAGCAGAGATACTGAGGGGAGCGGTAAAAAGATTAAAGTTGGTGTCTGGTTTTATTTAACATGCTCATTAATTTCTTGAGAATAAAAAGGAATGAGTACATTCACATCTGAAATGACTTTGAAACATGCAGCCAACATCCGCATTGCACTGAGCACTTAGAAATATGAGGAGGAAACAGTGAAACAAGACTCAGTTTAGGACAGTGAATGCCAGGGAGGGAGAGTGATCCAAAATGCAGATATTTAGTGGAAGAAATACAATTTGAAAATGAGGATTGGGGTGGAGGTTATCATCTGAGACATGATGATGAGACTTACGAAACAGTAAACCAAGATGGCTATAATCAATTTGTACGTAACTGCTGTGTGCATCTCTGGCAAAGGGATCACTACTCAGACTACATGGAAATTACTGGTAATTCCAACCCTAAATGGAAAAAAGAAGAAAACTCAGACAAGAATAATAGGAATGATAAAGGGGTAAATACATATAATTTTAAGACACATTGAAATGGTTAAACTTAGAAAATCCTTAAGAGAAGTTAAATTTACCCTTTCAGAGCTGTGACACCACTACTTCAAAAACATTTACAACTCACCCCCCACCCCCCCACCCCCCCCGCCAAGTACTAGGTATTTGTTCAGAATAACATTCAAAAATTATTTTAAATCTCAGACTTCTATAAACCTAGTAAGAGACCTAGGATGTGGGACAAGTCAACTAATCTTTCTGTGAAATGGCCACAACTGCAGCGCGGAGATACAGTCATCTAGGTACTGAAGACATGTATCAGCTTTCTGGTATGCAAAACTAATCTCTATCCAGGATATAAGCCTGTCTACCTGTTAACTAGGTTTTAAGACCACATCTGTGAATTTACTGTTTGGGAGATACAGGGGTAGCTGAGTTTAAGGAGAAATTGTCTATCTCTGCATATGATATCTACTCCTGGCTTGCTTATATTTTTCTTTCCTGGGGTGATTTCAAATGAGTTTGCTGCTCATGGCTACTGGTTATAGTCGGAGCATGCAACAAGAAGGAACTAATGAAAATGCCATTTGGGATATTCATGCTAAATATCAGAGCACTTGCCTTCAGTCTAGCAGCTCAATTAGACTAGACGAAGCACTTGAACAAAAGTTTAATGCAGGAAGCAAGTCTGTGTGGAAGAAGGCAAGACAGGCCTGGTTCACATCATCAGCAAATCCTGCACCCCCGGGAATCCTGGATTTCTCCAAACTTCTCCATGGAAGTGGGAGCTGGGCTTGGGTATGGGCTCTCTCAGCAGCAGACACCACATGGCTGAGGCTGCTTAAACATCATGGTGTAAGAGAGCCTATCTTTCATGCACAATGTTTGGGAATCTCTTGTGAGACTAATGGCTTGATAGTTAGCCAGGCAAGTGCTGAATTCAACATACATTCCTCTCACCACTTCATTACCTCCCAGCCATTCCCTTGTCTGCATCTGTTTGTTTAAACGGAGCTCCTTAAGACAGAGGATGCTCGTTAGGAGCCTGGTATGATAAACATGGCACTTATGCACTTGCCTAATTTGATACATCTGATGAGCCAGAATTTAATAAATGCAAACTGCTACCCAAATTACTTAGATTTGTTCAGTCCCTTTCTGTCTTCCTCAGCATATTCTATGGGCTGATCTCATGACATTCTCCTTCATGCCAGGTTTTTTTTTTTGTCTATCTGAACTTTCTTTTTCCACTAGAAGCCTCCAAGCTGGGCTCCTCTCAGGCACTTTGTGCATATTATTTCACCGCTTCAGTGGAATGGTTCAAATTATAATTTTCCAGCTGAGATACAAAGACTAATTCATTCAAGACCACTTTTTTGTGTGTGACAATGTGGATTCCTCTGTGGCCTTTGAGGAGATAAAACGCACCCAAAGTGCTGTGGGAAAACCAGCGTGCTAGGAGCAAGCATTTGGACAGAGGAAGCAATTTGTGCTCTGCAAGTAGAGTGAAGTCGTGTGCTTTCAAGTGTATCCCATGTACTCTTCGGGGACGAGCTGATTGTCATCTTGGGATGATGGGAAAGAACACAAGATACCAGACACTGAGTAGACATCTGAATTACAGATATAAATCTGAGCTGAAATCCTCTGCTGATACTAATCAAATGCAGTAGTTAATGCCGAGAAACTGCCTGCTAATTTTTGTGGCTAACCAGCGTAGCTGCCCTCAAGGCTGCTCCAGCAACGATGATCAGTGCTACACTGGGAAGCCCAGGAAGTGCATCCTTTGCCTTGAAAATGGGCCACCTGTGTCATTTGCCATTCTTGAGCCCAGCAGCTCAGGACCTGAGGTGACATGGACCTCTTACCCTCAGCTGTCTGCCCTGGAGGGAATAGGGGGTGGGTGGCCCAGCTAGCCCAGAGCGGGAGCCTGTGGCTTTGAGAAAGGCAGGAGATCTCTGCTCTGGTGTTTGTGCCAGGGATGATCTGACCTCTGGATCATAGGAAACCAGGCCTGGGTGCTTCTGATCTTTCCTGGGACGGACAAACCAGACAGACAGGCCCGGGGCTGGTGACATGTCAGGAGGCTTCTGGATGCAGCACAGTGCATCATCATCCGTGTGTCAACACACAAGGTTTACAGCTCCAGAGACTGTTTCATGGCTGTAATCCTGGAGATGGAGTTCAGGGCAACTGAGGGATGTGCCAGGTAGATGCCTAAAATTAAATGCAGTGAATGCAGGCCCTAATGACAGCCCAGCAGAACAAAAGCAGCAGCTGGGTCCCTGAGCAATGTACACCCCTTTTTTCTCCTGCTGGCAATGCATGGCCCATGCTTGGTGCTGCCATCCCAACACTGACCTAACAAACATCCATGTATAATACTCCTGGACACCAATGCAAACATATCACTGTGGCCCTATGATTGCAGTGAGAAAAGCAGGCTGCCCTGGAGCTGGCCCAGGAGGACACCAGAGAGATCATCCACAAAAGTGCACCCAGCACATAGCAAATCAGTGTGGGCAGTGGGACATCACAACACAAGGGGAAACACTTGGGAAATGCTGAATCCAGGTTTATTTCCACCGCTCAAGACAGAAAAGAGCACCATTTCATGGCCGTAAGCCTGATATTTGACAGGTAGCTTAAATTCACTTACCGAGTAATCTTCTAAAGTAAATAGCTTTGATCCAGCGTGTTTAATTTAATGCACTTGATGTTTTATTTATTGTTTTACTGTGAGGAACAGATTGCACTTTCTTTAATAATGTCTAAGAAATAAGGGTTTCCAATTCCCACACAGAGAAAAATTCATACCAGCAATACAACTGGAAAACTGATTTCCTCAAGCCTGTCCTTATGGATAGGAAACAATTCTTGTGCCTTAGGAACTAATACGGCCATGTATTAGACTGCAATGCACCAAGTACCTGGATGAATACTCTAAAAATTAACTCATGGGTGATTTGAGAAACCGGTCAGTGCTTTGCAGTGCACAGCAACAGCAAAGAACAGGTATGATAAAAATCATGGTCTGCCCTGGATAATTTATTAAGGGCCCCAGGAAAAAAAAAAAAAGACAAAAAAAAAAGACAAGAAGGAATCAGTTTGCAAAATATGATTGTTTTTGAAATGTTTGCCTAGCAACAGACCAACAAATGCTCCAACTATGGCTTTATTTCATATTCTCACAGCAATACCACATAGTGTTTCAACACACGCCAGCTCTCACTCTGAAATCCACCCTGATGACCTCAGCTGCCCTGCTCTGATGGTTGGGCATCTCATGGCTCCCACTGCACATCCTTCCCAAGCCACGGCTGGTTGCAGGGCTGGCTGGCCATGGTGGAGCAGAAAATGCATCTGTTTCCGCTTTCTTACATTGCAACAACCTATTCCTCCCAATTGTTCTTGCTCGGCACAAAGAAAACTTGATGTGCCAATTTCCTTCTCTCTGCTTCTGGAGTCGTGCTGGTGTTGCCCACCTCTGTCCACTGCACTCTGCTTGACTTCGATTTCTCAATACACTGTCTGAGCTTGCCCATGGAGAAGTCAAAGTTAGGTCAAGGTCTTAAATCCTTTCTTGTTGGACACAGAAAAGAAATCAAAGAAAGGCCAGGTAAAATCTCTTCCCCAGGGACCTCTGTTTACTTTTCCCATTATCTTACACATGCTAATCCCCAGGCTTCGGTAAAAATGGCTTTGCTTTTTAGAGCAGACTCAAAAATTTGGGTCCAACAGCACGAAAAAATCAGGGAATTTAAACAAAGTCCACTGGAACTGCTGGGAAAAGAAAGGTGCCAGTGTCTCAGAAATTTAGCCTGAAATAAATTTCACATCCATTTGTATCCTTACTTTCCCATGTATGGATGGGATGTAAGAGTGGACAGAGTTGACAGTGTAACTGGTGGCCATGCTGTGAGAAGCAGACAGCTGTGTGCATGGTGGAGAGGCATGAGACGGCACACCAGTCCCCCAACTTCTTATTTTGCTGTTGAGATAGGTACACCACCATTTTCAAAAAGAGGGTGGATTTAGGTGCCCATGCCTCTTGCAGCTGCAAGACTCAGCAATGGTATTTACCTCTGAAGAAAACAGGCCTCCAGATCACCTGCTAGGCTCTGCACTCGGCAGGAGCTGTGAGACCCTGATGCTGTGGATGCAATACCTTGGGATAGCAGCTGGCTCTGAGAGCTCCTGCTGAGCCCTGAACTCTAAGGATGCTCCAATCCAGCAACCTGTGCCCAAGGACACCTCACCTATCTGCTTTCTCGTTTCCTTTGCCAGTAGAATGGCAGGTCTCATGGTAGCCAGCAGAGCACCAAGGGTGAGGGTTCAGCCCTTAAGAACCAGCACTTCTTGCCTTGGTGCCTCGCTGCCCTGTTTTTTAACAGGGACAGTGACACAATGCTACCTCACAAAGGATTACCTAGCCCACAGTTCAAAGGCTGGATATTGTGATGATGGACATTAATGCACGTTAAAGATGCCACGGGAGAAGAATTGCTGGCCAGAAACATTTTGTGGGTCATCTCCAAATGTGCCCCATCAGCAAAGAGGAGGCATGTTCGCGTCTGAAGTGAAAGCTCAGCAAGGCAGTCATGATTACATACACACATACCCTGCTGAACCAGTTCTTGGTGACAATGTGAATTGGGCTGTACTGTCCAAAGACATCCTCATCCCCAACACAGCTTCACTGTTCCATAAATTAAGATAAGCACATATGGTCTTCTGCTAATGTTGCTCTGGATAGACAACTTCTGGCAGAGGGACAAGGCAAACAGCCAGGCAGATCTAGCTTTAACCTGGCCCAGTTTTGAGGCAAAATGCATTAATTCATCACTTTTCATTATAGGTTAATCAACATTCTGCCACTTTGCAATTTGAGCAGGCTTTGAGCACACGTGTAGGCAGTAAATGCAGGGCAGCTGACACCTACCTGCTAAGCCTCAGCAGCTTGGCTGTGCTGAGTAGTGCACCTGACCACTTATTTCAACTGGAGGTCTTTTGCCAGTGTAAATTTTGTCCGCAGCGGGAGGGCCAGCAAGTTCAATTAGACCACCTAACCATTAAGACACAGACAAAGCCAAGCCCAAGACCACCCACAAGAAAAAGCAGCTCAGCAGCTGTCCT
The DNA here is from genome assembly GCA_035590215.1 of Microhierax caerulescens. Taxonomy (NCBI): domain Eukaryota; kingdom Metazoa; phylum Chordata; class Aves; order Falconiformes; family Falconidae; genus Microhierax; species Microhierax caerulescens. The sequence goes on from JAVJGJ010000061.1 coordinate 8,779,078, forward strand.
TGGGTGGCCAAAACCTACTTTTATGAGCCCAGTTGCAGGGAGTCAGGACTGCAAATCATAAGCTCTGTTCTCTGGGTCTGGGTCCTGCAGATCTCAGTTCCAGGGTAACTGGTACAAGATCTATATGCTTTCATCATGTATATAACCTTCATCATGCCAGCTCACACAGTCGCATTTCTGTCAAATTATCCACAGTATTTGAGATGGAATTTAGCCTGGCTTCATACTTTTATGCTAGCTTTGGCCTAGCTGTCAGAAATCAGACAATTCCTAATGCAGTGTAACGTATGCCAACGTGGAGTTCACCCAGCTGCGTTGTTTAGAACATTTTTGAGGTAGAAAATTGACTTTACATTGGATCATCTTGTTTTGCATCACACTGCCATCATGTTTTGATTTACTGCTAGGAACCTGAGAGCTGGATTTACCGTACCACAGAATCACAGTCTTCATATGCCTATCACACACCAGAGGCAGAAGGGTCAATGGCTAATTAGTTGCTGTCTGCAAAGCACCCTGAGGCCCACAGAGAAAAGCATGGCAGTAAGTGACAAGTGTTACTTATTATTCTCTGAGTTAATAGTCCTTTATTTTGCAGTATGTCTTTGACCTTAGCTATCATACCCTCCCTACCTCCCCACTCTTTCAAACCGCAGAGGGTTACGATACAGAATACATCTGTTTCCTGTTTCATAAATTGCAATTGCACATTTCCAACAGGCGCTCTTGTCTGAGACTCGGAGGCAAGCAATTTTATTTATAAGTAGTATGTGCTCCTGAACCTATCTGGCTCCCTTGCATTGTACTGCCTGCTGAAAACAAAAAATAGCCAAATGTAGTAGAAATTACTTTCCCATTATTTGGAGAAGTTTGCATCATCCCCCTTTTCTCTTACTGCTTGTAAAAGTAAATAGGTATCTGAGATATTCTTACACATTTAACAGAAAAAAATTATGTAAATAACAGACAGAAGAGACATGCAGCAGTTATTTAAACTTGTCATAAATATTCCTTAATAAGGTATTATTAATATTGTTGTTTGTCATGAGAACTTGTGGGCCAAGTAAGAGTATGCATTGGTTTCACTACTTTACTGAGGTGAGGCCAGTGTGTAAAGTCCTTGCCAGAAGAAATTAGTGGTTTGAAGGCCCCAGTGACTTGGCTACAGGCTACGTCAAACACTTCTGCAGAAATCTCTCAAGCATCAACTTTCACCTATCTAGAAGCAAAATAAAACTTTAAAACTGAACACTCTTTATGTATACCATTGTGTATTATGTCTTTGCAGGCTTGGGGTTGTGTATGCCAGTGTAACAAATCACCACTGTAGTTTGCTGAGCCACAACAATTTACTGCGCAGTGGGGAAGCAGCACAGTCCCATTCCTGGAGATTTTGGCCCTGTTTCCTTCCCTCCCAGGTGGAAAGGATGTGAGCCCACCCTGCCAGTATCTGCACCCCAGCTGATGAGTGGTAACTTACTAAGCTGCTGAAAATCAGTTTGTATCTGGGCCTGTAAGCTGTCATACACTTGATAAGGTTCCCTTGACCGAGAGAATCAGCCCATGTGGCGGGATGCAGACAACTTCAGCAAAGAGCCCACTTTGTAACACACTGCACACTGAGGCAGGGGCTGCTCCCAGCAGGGTTAGACGCGGGAAAGTTTTGTGCATTACAGCTGTTCAGGTCCATCCAAGATGCTTTGGATGCAAACTGGAACCTCTCTCTCCTGCCACGAAGGTAGCCAGTGAGGATGGGAGAAATGCATCCATTTGACCACTCCTCTTCCCCTGCCTTTTCTATGCTTTGGTGCTGTTTGGAGGAGGCTCCCTCCAAACTGAGCACAACTCCCTGCTGTTTCAAGTTCTGCAGCTTGAAACTGATGGGCCCAGCCGTGTGCTTAGGGATAAATATTTGTGCAAATATTTGCAGACGTAGGACCTTAATCTAGAGAACAATGTCAATCCCGGCTATCGTTTTGTTTATGAGTGTTGATCCTGGGGCATTACCAAAAGCTCAAGGGAAAAGCCTGTGTTTCAAGATGCTTACAGTACCAAGGTCTTATACCACAGCCTGTCTCAAGCACACAGCCTTTACTTGCCAGAGGAATCAGTATCCACTATGCAACTAAAATTGCAGGCTGGTGTAGGTTGGTTACATTTTGCAGAGCTGGAATTTGAAAACATGTAGATGTGCAAAAGAATTGGCACTCTGCAGGACAAGAATCTGCAAATGCTTTGGCCAGCTCTAAGTTCATCCACAGTAAAAGCATGTGTGGACTGGCTGCATATGGAAAGAGGAGAGAGGAAACAAAAAGCGCTGTGCAGGCTTGCTGTTGTTTGAGAAAGTGAAATACCAGTCTCATTAGCTTTGTGCTCATTACTTGGTATATTCCTTTCTTCTTGTTGATGCACCAAATGCAAATATCTTGATCACTCACAGGGCCCTTGTTGCATTGAACTGCAGGATCTCAGCTCTCTGCTACAAGCCCTTGTCTGCAGTTCTTTCTTCTAGCTCCTGAGTTGCAACAAGGCCTTCCAAAAGAATTGTTGCTGCCCAAATGTGGAATAGGCACAAACCTCTGAACCTCAGGTGCATGCTGTACATAAAAACCTCCTTTCCCTCCTCCAGCAAGTACATGCAGTAGTTCCTATTTGTGCCAAATAAAAGCTATGGCACCTTAGCTTTTAGCTTGGAAAAAAGGAGCCTGGGCTTTCAGTTTGGTTCAAACCTCAGCATGCAGATCGATGTAACAGCCAGCTTGCACAGCTTCATGCCAGAGTCTGATCTTTTCTGAGGGATAATTTTAACAGGCACTTTCCACACTTGGAGTCACAGTGCTGCAATAGTGACAAACCCATAAAGAGAAGAGAGCACTGGAGGGATTCCTGAATTGCCAGCAATTGCTTGTTTTTTTCCCAGAGCAGAAACCAGCGTTTGGGAGCTACAAAGTTGGCTTCATGTGTTTACAAGAAGATCTGCTGTGCACACAATTTGCTGATATTTCCCAGGCAGCTACATAGACATGACAGGGATAAGTATAAGCTCTCGATACTCAACTCACTTATAAACAACACTTCTAATTGCAGTGGCTCTTTTCCTGTGAGATGGTCACTCATGACTTGGACGGGTGTACTGTTCACCGAATAAAAAACTGCCTGGATGGATAAGCCCAAACAGTGGCAGTGAATAGAGTTACATCCAGCTGGTGATCAGTCACAAGTGATGTTCCCCAGGGCTCAATACTGGGGCCAGTTATGTTTAATGTCTTTATCAATGCTCTGGACAAGGGGACTGAGTACACCCTCAGTTAGTCTGCAGATGACACCAAGTTGGGCAGGAATGTTGATCTGCTTGAGGGCAGGAAGGCTCCGCAGAGAGATCTGGACAGGCTGGACCCACAGGCCGAGGCCAGTTGTGTGAGGTTCAACAAGGCTCAGTGCTGGGTCCTGCACGTGGGTCACAACAGCCCCACACAGCGCTACAGGCTTGGGGCAGAGCAGCTGGGAAGTGCCTGGTGGGAAAGGGCCTGGGTGTGCTGGTGGCCAGGCGGCTGAATGAGCCAGCCCTGTGCCCAGGTGGCCAAGAGCATCCTGGCTTGTGTGTGAAACAGTGTGGCCGGCAGGGCAAGGGCAG
>JAVJGJ010000061.1:8783190-8798942 GCA_035590215.1 Microhierax caerulescens
TTAGTGATGGACTTGGCAGTGCTGGGTTAATGTCTGGACTCAATGATCTTAAAGGTCTTTTGTAACCTTAACAACGCCACGATTCTATGGGTCTATCTGAACCCAGCTCATCTAAGACGTTTTTTTGCAGAGTAAATCAATAAGTGTCCTTAAACCACTGAGCATCATTCATCATTTATCATGTTTCTGTATTGAGAAGGTACACTGTGCCGATACTGTGATGCCCTCTTACAGTGATGTGCCAGCTTCTGAAGGAAGTTTTGTACAAGACCTCTGCTAGATGTGTAGCTGTGAATGTGATTTTACAACAGGGCAGTGGCCTCTTTTTCTTGGACCATCACTTGATGTGGTGGTAATGATTTTGCAAGAAAATAATATTTTTATTTACCTCTTCTTTTTTTTTTTTTTTTTTTTTTGTAAACATAACAGACCCTTTTTTCTGTTATTTCTTCTTTTTTTAGCCTAAATTTCATCTCAAAGGAAGCTTTGATTCCCCTGTGTACACTGCCACAGCTGCTGGGAGATGATGGAGGCTGGAGAACTGTGAAGATCCTGCCTTTATAGACTACTCAGATTTTCAGCTGTATTTCAAGAGGCCATACCAGATTTAAGGGGAAGGAAAGAGAAAGCATTGTGTCAGATCAGCATTAATTTCAAGAGAAGAAAGGGGGGAATCCTTATGTCTGTTTTGTCTACCACAGTCAGGAAATGCAGCAGACACATCTCTTCAACATCATCTGCTGTCCTTATTCGTTCTCCTAGGTTGAGGAACACTGGAGAGAAAAGATTTTGCAGCTCCAGCAGAAATGTTTGTGAAATGTTTATCTGATCAGCTAAAGCCTTTGAAGGCTTGCTTTGGGAAAGAGTTCTAACACTTCATAATTCAGATGCAACTGAAATACTTGGTGTCTCCTTTTTGCAAAAGAGGCTTTTTTTTTTTTTAGGGCAGTTAATTGGTGTTTTGTACCAATAGCAAGTGTTAGGATGAAGTCAGGGTGCCACTATATATATATATATATATATATATTATTTTAAAAAAAATAAAATAAAAAAAAATTATATTTTCCTGGCCAAAGCTAGAGATTGGGTTACATGCTGTTTCATGTTATCAGACACACTATACTGCTCATCTCGTAAGCCATCCCTGGAAGGGGGAAAAAACCCAACCCCAAACCCCAGTTTTGCTTCCAACTGCACAAACCATCTGCAAATACACAGTGAAATGTGTGTGCTTTCCCTCTGCTCTGTACAGAAAGAAAACTTGATGCTAGCCCTCAGTATTCCTTTTTATGTCAAGAAGGAGTCTTGCAGGGATGTCTTTGCATAGTAGGGAAAAAGCGCTGTGTGCATCTCTGGTAACAGTAAGAGTACTGGATTTTTGACATGGAAAAAATGATATGACTGTCAGAGACCCATACGCAGCTTGGGAAGAGCCAGTTTACTGACCTGCTCAGTTTGACGCTTATCAAACTCCTGGGCAGCCAGGCTCTGCTTCCTGCTCTATTGCATGTGATAAGGGCGAAGCTTAGTAAAAGCAAACCTTGTCATCGTCTTTTTACATTACCCAGCACATCTTAACATCGACGCCAGACTGCCAGAAAGATATATGGAAAGGATTTGGTGTGACTAGTCTCCAAGGTAGACAGTTATGGATCACATTAAGCAGAACTATGTGGGTCTACACAGTCATGTTCTGTGGTCAGGGTTACATTTGCAACTGTATTGCCCAGTGTTTTCTCTATCTTGATTTCAGGTGTTTCTAACAGCTTGGCTACTTGATGCACTTCAGTGGACAAATGCCTGACTTTCCATATGATGCCCACTATGGACACTCAAGACACCTTAAATGGCAGCTGTACAGAGCTCACTTTTCTGACTACTGTTTCAGAATTTTTCAGCTTTCTCCCCAAGCTAGATCTTCAATTGCAGCATTTCTCTTTGCCTGCAGGTGCTAAGCATTCATTCATGGCATCTCAAAGACCATGAGCTCAGATAAGTCAGTCTGAATTTCTAGCTTCAAAAGAAAAAAAAACCTTAGAGAGTTTATACCGTGCATGCTGTTACTTCTAACCATTTGGAGAAATACCAGTTTTTCATGAGAAAACAGCTCTCCATGTGATTTCTGAGCTACATCTACCTTTCAGTCCATTTTTGTCCAGGAAATGTACACTGTTCTGAGCTCAGCATTGCAGTGGTGGGGCCGCATCACTACTTCAGCTGGTAATTTAAAGGTAGCTCTTTTGAAAGCTAAATAGTGAAGTACTAGGATTGCAGTAGACGCTTAGTCTAGGCTGAGTCCAACTCAGTAATGCCTGAATTGTCAGCAGAGAAGTGAATACTCAAGACTCATGATGGGAAAGTCTCCCAAGAATGAATGACGATTCCTATTAAGTTCCACTAACAATAACTTCCTTAAATGCAATCAAATCTTGTAAATCTCCTGATGATACCAGTTATCTCATACAGATATTGCTGTAATCTCCTCTAATCTTCTTCAAATGCAGAAAGAATTCTTTCATTATAACTTTCATTTTCTCTATGTAGAATGTTATAATTTATGCTTTCATACTTTTCAGTGTCACAGAGTTGCTCTAAACCTTTCCCCAAGTCTCTTTCCCTTCACCTTGCTTCCCAAACCCCTTCTTTTTTTTCTCTTTTTCTACCCCATGCACCCCCCTAAAATGGGCTGTAATTCAGTTGTTTTGTTCCCAGTATTGCTTCATCTATGCAACTTTCATTGCTGAAGCAAATGGGACTGGAGCTTGAGCAATTTAAGTTCAGAGCAACAAATGAGATAACTGAGGCAGGAATGAGACAATATGATGCCTTGCTCTTGCGAAAGAGAAATACAAATTGCTGAGGTTGTAAACAAGCGCTTCCTGGTGGATCAAAAACACAACATTACAGGCGGCAGCAAAGGATGGTTTCAACATATTCAGGGTGGTGGTGTTTAGGACTAATTTAGCATATTTTGTCTTTGCCATGATTTTACATCTCTCATATCACCACAAGGCAATGAGCAACAAGCACTGTGTATTTTAATCTTTGCAGTTCCTCAAAGATATTGAAATGCTTGAAACTTGTTGCACTCCATGGGATGCTTGATCACATTCCTTCAAAAGGAAATTATAGTTGAGATATCATTTTTGTAAGTTCCACTAGCTACAAAGAAAATGTTTATTTTGATGTTACCGTCCATGATTCCTTGAACGTACTGAGCACTATAAATGTTTCTAGCAAAAATTACTCTTTATTTACAAGTTTTATTAGCACTCTACTAGATGACTAAATGTTAATGAGTAGGTCAGTGCAAATATTATCAAGTGTGACTATCGCATTCACACCCAAAGGAAAAAAAAAAAAAAAAGAGTCAAAACCATCCTGCTTTGAGGAGAATAAAATATAAATATACAAATCAAGAAAACTATAACTTAGACAATGAGCAGAAGCACAGAGAAATGGAGAGACTCACCTAGGGTCACCTAAGAAAATCACACAGAATCAGATGATCCTACACGAACTATAGATACTTCACAGAGAAAACTTTGGCTACTATTACTGCTTCTAGAGCCGTATCATTATTCATGTCCCTTCTGTTTTTTTGCAAGTTCCAATCCCAGCTGGGATTAAGTTAGGACACAGTGCAGCTAGGTGGTCCAGTGCCGTGCATACAGTGAGCTCGCAACAATCAATTCCCACCCCAAATTTGACTCAAAGTCTGCAAAGTATGTTGTCGGGTGTCAGACCCATCTGCACTGATTTTCTTCAGTAATGTTTCACGCTTCCTCCTGTATTCTATTCCCAGTTTCTAGTCAGGGCGATCTGGCTTGCAATGGAGGCAGAGGAATTCGCTTGGTCCTATGTAGCAGGAAGAGGTACAAAATAAATACCTTCCTGGGGCAACATCAGCAGAAGGCTGACACAGGTTTTGTAGCTTAAAGTCAGAGAGTTTAGAAAATCTCAGGCTAGACTAATTAATTACTTGTTTCTGTAGTATTACATCTGATACAGGACATGCTATTAGGCTGTTGTTTTCTGATTAAAAGCCATTAAATTGAACACAGTCTACATTTCTGTTCTTTGGTTTGCAGTGCCCATCAGAAATGTTACAGAGAGCAGTACCTTCTGAGTTCCAGTTTTGTATGGGATGTATCTGTCTCTGCTCGAAGATGTAACAGGGGAATGAAATCTACACTGGCACTGCATTTATTCAACATTGCTTTTCCTCGTGAGCAGGATGCAGAAATTCATGTATGACTATAAACTTCCCAAATTCACTAACAATCCGGATCTCTGCTAAGCAGATTCCTACAGATAACTGTTTCTTCTTAAAAACCAAGTTCCAATTTTCCTAACAAAAAAGTATCAAGGTAATCCTTAACCCAAATAATATTTTTTTCTAACTTCTATCCATCTTTGTTTTGAATTTATACATAGGGTTTTAGACATCAGTAAACGTCTTCAGTATAATGACATCTAATCAGTACGATCACAAAATAGAATCATAGAATCACGAAACAGTTTGGATTGGAAAGGACCTTAAAGATCACCTAGTTCCAACCCCCCTGCCACGGGCAGGGCCACCTTCCACCAGACCAGGTTGCTCCCAGCCCCATCCAGCCTGGCCTTGAACACTTCCAGGAATGGGGCAGCCACAGCTTCCCTGGGCAGCCTGGTCCAGTGCCTCACCACTCTGACAGTAAAGAATTTCTTCTTAATATCTAATCTAAATCTACTCTTTTTCAGTTTAAAACCACAACCCCTTGTCCTATTGCTACAGGCCCTACTAAAAAGTCTGTCCCCAACTGTACTGTCATCAGTATAATTCATCTATCAATACAATTTGCATTTGATTTGAACTTAGGGTAAGGTCTTTTTGTCCTACACCCTGTATCCTTTTGTTTTGTTTTTCTTCACTGTAAAGGAAAATAAAAGTAAATACAACTATTTCTACCACTTTTTTAGTGGTGTAGGTGAATGTCCAAATGTGTAACACAGCTATGGAGAATGTGTTTGTCCTGTAAGGAGCTGCTTGGGAAGGAAATGGAGAACAACCAGCACTTGTGAGTGGGTGATTTGAACTCGAGTGAAATACAGCATCCTTTTCTTATCTATACCCCTGCTGAGTTCACTTAGGCTTAAACCACCCCCACAGAGGCTTCTCTGTGTGGGGAGGCTGAAATCAGGGTTCAAACTCAGGCTAAAAGTGCGGTGGAAACTCACCCTGTGTCAAGGAACAGTTTGAAAACTTTTTATTTTTGGTGTCCACATTTCTAAGATGTTGTAAGCTATCTCAGTGTTGCTGGGAAAAAAAAAAAAAAAAGAATAGTGTTTCTGATATTGCCAGTGCTGGAGACCAAGCAGAGAATAATTTTTTCTGATAAAAGAAAAACACTTTGGCTGCATTGTTTTTAGAAAAAATACTGTTCTCTGTTGCTGGGAGGGAAAGAGATAGTATTTTGGTCCACCACAGCATTAGCCTGTTTCCTTTGGCCTCAAAGAAAGCTTTCCACAAAATATCCTGATAGAGCTACAGGTAGAAGGATGAGCCTCATCTTCGCATGCAGGCATCTCTGCACTCAGAATATCCCACACAGGATTAGTGAATGCTCACATCTTGCCTGCAGACAGAAAAGATACTCAGGACTTTCATTTCAAGCAGCTAATCACCACTGATCTGAAGAAACAGCCCTTGCCTCATTTTTTCCATGCAGAGCATGGCTATTCCCTGTCACTGGAGAACATGAGCCTGACAGCTTAGCAGGGACATAAAGAAATTACAGATGACAACTATATCCAGAGTTATCGAAATCAATCAGAGGCACTTGGAAAAGTTATAATATATATTTCAGGTTGAAGCTGACCTTTAACTACTGCAGACTGAAATATTTTTTCTGAAGCAGAATATCTTGAGAACTGGTTTGTAAAGGGCTTTCTACACATTCCTCTGAAGCACTGAGCAACAACCACTCTTGTAAACAAGAAACTAAGTGAACTGTTGGTTTAATCTGGTCTTGCAACCCCTCGTTATTAAAATTTTCAGGTGTGCATAAATATATGCATGTGTGTGTGTGTGTGTGTGTGTAGTTTAGCAGAGAAAATGAAGGACAGATGCTTCTAAAGACGTATAGGCAATCAGGATATGATTTCCAGAGCTGTACTCAAGTTAAGCTGTTACTATTCTCAGTTTTATTTGGATTTTACTTTAATCCTGAAGAATCCCTTAAAATATACCTTCCTGGAAAATATAATATAAAAGGATCCCATTGAAGCACCTGTGGTCCTTGCCAATGAGCTGTAAAAGAGGGAAGGACATTTGGAAACTAGTGTTCAGAGACTGGGCAGGAGGACTGGAAACTTTGCAGAGATGCTGTTCTGTTGTCCTGTCCTGTCCTGTTTATCTTCTTTTCCTCTTCTTGCTCAGCTGGCCGGTGGTTAAGGAGAAGTATTTTGACTCGTGAGTCATACTTACCAGAAACATTTTGCTTTAGACATTTTGCTTTTCTTGTTGCCATGATCCTGGTCCCCCTTCTTTCTGTCTTTCCCATTTAAATGGAAAGACACCAACTACTATGTGGAAATATTACATGTTCTTGCATGAAGAGCACTGCATTGGTCATGTCCAAATCTTTCCATTACAGCAATCCAGGAACAACTGCAAATAACATTTGTAATCAGAGTAGGACCCGTAAGATGAGCCACCAATGTCTGAAAGGTTCTTGTCCGTGGCTTAAGCCGCTCCCGATTCATAGGAAAGGGGTGGTTAAAAAGTGGGAGAAAAGAAAGTTTGGCTCTCGTCCAGACTCATATCTGTACTGGAAGTGCAGAAGAAAAAATACAAACTTTTTGAAAAAAACACATGGGAAAACACCCATTGTTTCCTACAATCTTCGTTGTTATCCTGTGGGGTAGCACCATTCATCATGAGAGGAACTCTTACTACGTAAAAGCAGCTGCTTCAGAGGTTTCCAGGAATGTGCAAAGATCACACTTCCAGTGAAGTGTCGTAGAGAGGGAAGTGAACGGCCATTCTGCCCTGTCTCTGCACTGTGCGACCTCTTTGAGCAGGGTGTGCCCCGTCTCTTGCTTTGGGTGCTGAAATCAGCGGAAAGTCCCTCAGGACTTCAAGCTACAGTGAATCACAGTCCCTCTTCAATTCAAATCACAGTCCCTTTTCAGTTCAAATCACAAAGAAAAACTTGAGTACGCAGGAGTTAGCCGCAGGCGTGCTCTGTGGGGGATGTTCAGAGAGGTCCCATGTGATGAAGGCCATAGGCCTGCACCTATGGCCAGGTGCAACTATCAGAGAAGAGGCACCACTTAACAGCTGCTGACAGCCATGGCCAAAATAGCTAGTGAAGCTTTCATGCCTACCTCTGACTGACCTCTCCTGGATGCATGATGCAAAGTGTGGCATCCCTCCAGACAGGCAAGTCTTTCAGTTTCAGGTTTTGGTAATAAGCAAGGTTTTCTCATTTCTGTTATTCAATACCAAGAATTGTGCTATAGTAAATGGAAATCCACCAAACAGCCATGGTGAGAATGGCCCCAAGGTACTTCTGATTCAGCTATATGAACATTTTGCCAGATATCCTGACTATTTGAGGAGTTCTGAAATTCAGAGTGATTGCCTAGCTCAGAAATGGGTGAACCTTGAACAGCCATCCCTTAAAGTTTCTACAATGTTCCTCATCATCTTTCTCAGTACCATGTCCTTAACCAAGGGCAAGCACATTCTTCTTGGTGTCTACTATTTGCCAGTGTTACAGCTGAGTAGATCCCAAACATTTCTGAGGAAGGAACCCCTCTTCATCCTTAGCATTGCTCATTTTTTAACAGATGTGTAAATAAATGAAGAACAGTGTCTTGAAGGTCACTCACTCTACAGGGCCTAGCAGACAGCCAGCAATTTCCAAAGAATATTTGGAACTACTGTGCAAGTGGGAAGTATTAGCAAATATGTTGCAAATCCATATGACTCCACCCAAAAACTCAGTGGGGTTATCCTTCCTTTCTCCAACAGCCTACCTCAGCCTCTGAGCTATGATAACTATTGGAAAGAGCTAGAGGTCTGGTTCATAACAGCTACTTTTTGCAGGGCACGTTATAAGTTATAATAATATGGTACAAAACCAACCCTTTCCATGGCTTCTGATTCCTGTAGGAACTTGTCTCCATCTTGACATGCAATCATGTTTCACCTGTTGTGCTGCCAATGCTCTGGCTACTCAATTTGCCTAGCTGTTCCAACAAGTTCCTAAAGATTTCTGACCCTCAGGGCTTATCTTGGTCCACAGAGTCCATCAGAGGATCTCTGCACCAGAAAATTTCCTTTTTTCTCATCTGATGCTGAATATCCATCATCCCACCTCCTGAAATTAATAAAGAAGGCATCCTTATGTTATTCCTGTCCTATCTATCAGCAATTGATCTAAGCCACGCAGATCTGTTCTCATCCTCATTTTAATTTGTCTGGACTGGGACATGAAGTTCAGACCTCCATTCAGACGTGACTATATTTAACTGCTATATTTAGCTACACACCTGATTTAACCCTCAGATTTTCCAGATGAGATTTTTCAATTATGCACCATTCACAACCGAGATCAGTGGACCAGCTCACACCCCTTTAAACACTGAGATATGCAACAACACTTCCAAGACAAACTCAGCATCCTGTACTTCAACACCCAGCTGAAGCCAGACTTGGTTTAAGGTACAATAATTCTCACCCAGAAGGCCTCGGTGTGTTTCCCTGTCAGAACAGGGAAGAGTTTTTGTAATGCTCAGTGGCCTCACACCTGGCTTGAGTGTATGAGTCTGGTTTAAGTCCTGGAGTAAATCCCTGGCTATCTTTGCTAAAAATTTAAGACAAACCTCAGGCTGCTTTAATTTATGCTAAGAGCTCAGGATGAATGCCAAGCCAACTCATGACGCAGAGGTTCAAAAAGTGACGGAGGGTCATACTCTCTCCTTTATTCTTGTAATGATGAATCTATTGCTGCAGATCTGAGCTATGGAAAGAATACTGCAGGAAGCCCACAGAAAGTGAAATCATCTTGTGACATGCTTTAATTACTTACCTGTGGTTTCAACAACATGCCTAGTGACAATGTAAACTTTGGGGAAGAAGTCTGTAAAGTTGACTACTTCAGCTAAAATTAAAATCATTGCACTCAGGGAAACTTCTGCCGTACAGAACTTCAGGTTTGGCTGATGACCACCATTATCCGTTACCTTCTCTAAGCCAAGTGCCTCCCATGGTACATCAGTGCCCTACCACACGAGAAGTCATGAGAAGGCATCCTGGGGAATGCTGCACGGCTGAGGAAGCTCAGTGCTATAAGGTATCTGTGCTAAAGCTCCCATGAATTAGCACAGCATCATTTCCAGATTAAAAAAAAATCTATTTTGGTGTGCAAAGCAGAAGCACATCTGGATTTCTTGAGTGTTCATCTTAAAGGTTTCGATGGATATTTTTCCATAGTTCACAACCTTTTTGTTAAAAAGCAAAATTTACTTTTTAAAAAGTCTGATTCCTTGAAAAAAAGCTAATTGTCCAGAACATTTCTGACCAACTACACACGTGCTACAAAGTTATCTGAGTTATCACTGAAGGATCCCTAGCAGTAGATGAAAACAGATGCTCCATCTCAGCTAAGCAAATTATGTTTTGGGGAGGTGCAAGGCATAATGTAAAGCAAAAGGAAAGTGGAGGGAATTAATTGCTGGTCTGTGGGTTGTTTATCAGCTCTATTCTCACTTTTCTCATGCAGCTCTGTGAGAGGCGTTTCTGTGGGACATGATAATAAAAGCTGGGATGGTTTTCCATACATTTTTTTTTCATGATTTCTTTGCTTTTGCTGTAGATCTCAGAAACCAAAGGTCTCATACTAAAGAAAGAGTAACTTACTTAACTTTCGGGACATGTTTGGAGAAGGAAGGGAGTTTATTCTTTTTGAGATGAGAGTTAAAGTGACACATGGTAGATAAATGACAAGCAGAGGCCAGGCACATTGCTAATAGAAAAGAGGATAACCCTGAACAGTGAGACTGATCAGCACAGGAGCTGAAGGCATTTTCTGAAAATAAATTTAATCAGGACAAGCTTCTCTGTAATGTTTTCAACAAAGTACCTACACTTAGAAATTGTTCTCAAACAGCTCCTAATTGACACCCACAATTAAAATACACTCTCAGCTTACCTAGCCAATTCATGAGATTTTTATATATCTTTTAAGTTTCCTCTGAGTGTATTGAATTAAAACACATCCCACGTGCTGTGGTCAGCTGGTGAGAAGAACTGGAGAGCCAGGAGGGCAACACTACCTTGACCCTACTCCAAGTGCAGCTAGCCACCATGCAGCTGGTAACTGGAAAACTGCACTTCATCATGTTGCCCCTGTGGCTCCTATTTACCCTGGACTTCGAGCTGCTTCTGCATCACCCAGCTCTGGTATGCATGAAGACAACACCCAGCCTGCCCAAGCCCCTTGAAGATCCTTTGGCCATCCTGTAACTAAGAGTGACCTGAGCACTTGATCACTGTGAGCACCTTTGTCTCACAGGGGTTCCTTCCCACCTCCTGCATTTGGGCAGACCCCACTCCAGTCCAGCCTTGCAATAAGTGGGACAAGGCTGTGAGGGATGACATAACTTCTTCATCTGTGCAGCTGTCTCAGCTCTGACAGCAATGAATGATGGCAATGTGCTGTGGTGCCTGCTGATTACAGACACGTTAGTCATCCTCCCACTGTTATTTGGGCTTCTGTGTCTGGCTGGGTTCATCTGCTAGTCCTTGTAACACACTGACAACATAAGCCATCTCCCTGCACAACGAATCCCTATGCTTAGCAAATTGGGACCCCAATCTGCCATTTAGAATCTTGCTGATACTTTGTGCAAATGTCATAATTCATGAAAGAAGCTGCACTCAATAAATCATTTTCTTGACAGTGCTTTGAGATTGGGATATGAACGTCACTTATCTCTACTGGACTGGAGACCAGCTGGGGCACTGAGATCACTCCCCACAAATCCCAGAGAAGCACAGCAGAGGTGTTTAGCCCAGTTAAAATCCACAGCACATTCATTCCACACTTACTGTGACCATAGGGCAGACCTAACAAAATAAGCTGTAAGCAGAAAAGACCAAAACCCTCAAAAACTATAATATGTTACTGGAAGGGAGTGAGAGACCGCAGGCATTTTGGTGTCCTGAGATCTTGCAGTGGTAAAGAACTGGCATGTCCTTAAGAAATAGACTACAGCTCATTTCTACGAATGCAAACGCAAGGACATTTCAGTGTCAGATGGCACCAACCCATGGTAAAGCAGAGATTGCTGCAGTGTCTCTGGCTATAGATGTGGAGAACAGCTGAAGGACCGCAACGTGTTTCTCAGCTCTTCCAACCTTTCTTCAGTCTTCTGACTTCTGCATCCTCCGTCCACTGACAGTCCTAATGGAGCTCATTTCCTCCATCTTTCCTAGAGCTATAAAGTGGCAGCTACTCTGTTAGGATTTATTAGCTCCCACTGGGAGAGAGGAACAGAGATTCACATGAGTCATTAAGTTTAAGTTCTGCTGGCAAGATGACCATGAAAAATGATATTTTAGAAGGGTTTTCATTGGCATTGCTTACCCAGTTAAACGCTTATAACATAATTACTAAGGGAAAAAGGATGTTTTCAGAAAAAAACCCAACAAACCAAACATAAAAATACTCCACAGAACCCAAACAAACTACACACATTTCTGCAAATTATTTATGGTGGAACTGGTTCTTCTGCTTAAACAAGTTAAAGGGATTGGGTCGTCTGTGTCTGTAAAAACAAGATCCTGCCCAGAAGCTTGGTTTTAATTTCAGGGTGAGCAACTGTAAGAACTACTGTATACTGCAGATGTCATTAGCATAAAAATAGATGTGGTCAGAAATTATTCCTAGAACATATTTTTCTTTTGTGTGGCACAAAAGGACAAACTCAAAAGGATGCTTGAGCTCATGCTTGGTTTTTACTTTCAGTCAATGCTAGGAAACCTGAAACTTTTAGCCAAAAAGCATTCATGTAATCTGTGCAAGTATCTGATTTTTTTTTCTTTCTAGTATTTTGACTAGATTTAATGAAAATATATCACAACTGTGGTTAATTTTAGCAAAAGTCACAATCAGCAAGCTCTTTAAATCTCTCATTCTCTCTCCTCCACAGAATTTTCATCTCCTACAATTTTGGTGTTACCACCATAATTAGCCCAGCTTCCCAAAATACTGTAACTCGCATTATCTGGCTGCCTCTGCACTGACTTGCAGGGAAGCTGTGGACAGCAACTTAGAGACAGTATTTTCCATCTGTCCATAATGTCCCTGTCACTGAACATGACACAACGCTGCTGCAGCACAAAGACATCTACACTCTATACCTGCAAGGTGAGCTGGTCAGATCAGCATGTGGCTGCTCTCCTCTCTCTCTCACTGACTGCTCTCCTTGTGTTTGAGAGTGCAATTTCTCTACCTAGTCCTCTAGCAAGGCTCTTCCTCCCTCTGTTGCACTATTCAATCCCTTTTCACCAGCTTAGCAAAGGCTGCTGACACAGTGGTGGGGACTAAAGAATGAGTTTCAATACCTGAGCCCACTGCTATTGTACACCATCCAGCTAGAAACTGACCTGTTGTACAAGCACTGCTTTGTAACATATTGAGAAATACAGGTTCCTTGGTGTTTGGCTCAGCCAGAACCATCAGCTCCTGATGACCATCTCAGTGATCCCACCAGGGCAACAGCAGGAATTGATTGTATTGAGAAAACATGCTATAATTAGAAATGGGTTAAAAACAGATGGACAGACCTCATCACTTGTTTTTTGTTTGCTTTTGCAAAACCAATACCAAGAATGGTTTGGCTGCAGGCCTTATTTCTGAGCTCATAATATTCACGGGTGGATCTGGGAATCAGAGAAGTGGTTTCTGTCAAAAGCTGTCAGCAGAAAAAGAGCAAACTATTATCCATTTCAGCACACTCCCACATTTGTATAGCTGAACCTGCTCTGACCATCACCACATCTGTCACTATGGGTTTAGAAAATAAATGACTGGATGAATCTGTGAAGCTGCTTCACTGCACTTCAGTGATGGAGTATCCACTCCATATTCAGACTGGGACTCCATAGAAGATGCACCCGTTGCTCAGCCAAGGTTCATCAGTTCTGTAAGTTGTTCATAGAGTGACTCTGTGCAAACTAATATGATAAGACTGTAGATGCTTGGGTATGAACAAGGGGCTTTGGTCTTGCAGGAAAGAGTCCCCTCATTATTCAGATAGCTCCCCAAGCCCCATAGTATGGGGGCCATAGATACTTTAAACATCTCCGGAGGGCAATATTGCCAGAAACACCTAATTTCCCAGAAGTGAAACAAAACTACAGGAAAAAGAAAGGAGGGCAGTGCTGATTCCCCTTGTCTCCCTCTCTCCTTCCTCCCACTCACACCTATGCAAGTCCATGCGTACATGAGTATCTGACAAAAGTCTTGTCAAGCGTTACCGAAAGGTGATACTATAAAGTTCAAAGGTATTGTTTGAGCTGCAGCTATGTATCCTGACAATTGTATAAGCCCCTGTATTTTAGAAGCCTAATAAGTCTCCACTTAATGTGAAATAAGACAGGTTTAAGTGCTGTTACAGCTCCAGAATTTCTTATGGGTCCTACGATCTCAATCTAATTCAGGAAAACACTTAAACAAAATTTATCTTCCACACCACTGATATCCGTCGGACTACATCTGCACCAACACACTGCTTTATAAAGCATTAATCAGTAGAAAGCCTCATTATTTTCAGTGTATTAACTTTTATGGAAAACAACTTTTCAGCTGTTTGCCATTTTACCTTTCATGTACCAAGTGATGGAATATTATTATTAAATGTGTTTCCTTAGGCCTTATCACTCTTGTGTTCCCACATCAGCTGCCTTTTTGAATAGGTTTTGATTTTGTAAGGAAACATTAAAGCCTTACTGCATGAAAGGTCTCATTCTTAGTCATTTGTTGTTCTTCCCAAGCATTAAAGTTCTCCAGCTAAAAGATTTTTTGCTCTCTACAATGCACTGCACGGACTGATCTACAGACAGAAATACTCGTTCAGAACAGCTACTGCTGCACAGGCGTAGCAGCACAAACCTCTGTACATATTTTGGTCATCAAGACTGAATCTAGATCTGTGGGGACCATGCTGTGTATAAGAAGGTATTCACAGCCTCTGAGCCAATCATTCCTGTGTGGTCCTTCCAGCTAGGGTGTGAATTTGTGCCAAATGAAGCGATTTGCCATCCTGCATCCTGTCCACAACATTGCAGCAAACCAGCTTACTTTGCACAGATGTCTGAACAGGCTGTTGTAGGATCACTGGCTTTGGTAAAGATGGGACATCCACTGTCAATTAACTTCCCTTTGCATGAAGCAATGTGTTTCAACCCTGGCAGGACATAGAGAGCTAAAACTCATTCAAGTAGTGACCGTTGTCAGTGTTCTTCTCACCTTTGCCTCACTGTTCACGATGCATTTTACTTGGTTTCTAGAAGTAATAGTGATCTTTTTGTAAATATAGCAAGTAAGCAGGTCTTCAGCTCTCCTCCTCTCCTCCCATTTAATCAGCAGAATTATGTTGTTAATAGTGTTAGACCAATTGTTTGCAGTTGCAATTCAGCCAGAGCTATACTGATTTTTACTGAGGATCTGATCTAATACCTCTGAATTCCTCTGCTTGCTCAAGCAAAGCTACAAAGCTTTTCCGGTGATTCTGCCAGCTTTCATCAGCTAAGTTGGTCAAGCCTGAACTCTTCCTGGATGGGAGTTTTCCAAGAAAAATCCAGCAAAAAGCCAGCCCTCCAGCACAGTGTTCGTGGGCACTGTGCTGTCAGAGGAGCCATATTTCAGATGTGGTCATACCTAGGCATGGATTCAGGACTGACTCAAGGCAAGAATACCATCCCCTGAATCACCAGCACAGCTTCCTGCAAACCTTGAGGTTTCCTGGCCATACATCAAAAGAGGTTTATATTCCTTTTGACATTTTTGTTTACGATCGGTAATTTTCCACCATGCTAGACTTCTGCAGATTTTCTCAACGGAGTAAGACAGACAGTGACCCAGTCAGTTTGCTTGGTTTATGATGTGCCAAAGACCTAGCATCCCACCATCACACCCTCACGTGAGGAGCTGGGGCTTTGCAGAAGCTCTGCTCAGCCATGCTGAGGTGGGCAGTCTCACTGAGTCTCACATGGGATTTTGGACCCCTGGCTGATCTTCTCTAGAGCTTCTCCAAAGTTACTGAGAGGAAAAAGAAGGGAAAGGGAAAATGTAGGGGGGAAAAGAACAAAACCACCATTCCCAACTACCTGTCCTAGCAACATTCACCAGCAGGTTTTTGTGAAGCAAAAGCTCTGATTCCAGCCTGTCATCTTGCCAGAAATACTGCACAAGACCAAAAGCAAGACTTCCTCCACCTAGATCCTTGAGGGGAACTCAGATACAGATCAGTGCTTTCTCCAGGGCTACTCCACAGTTCAGCACTGGGGGTTGCAGCTCGGTGCTTGAGGGTGGCATGAAATTGCATCCATCGATAATAGTTTTCATTTCTACACATGATATATAAATAAGTTTTGCTGAAACTGAGGGTTTGAAATCATAGAATCATTGAGATTCGAAAAGACTTTTAAAATCATTGAGTCCAGACATTAACCCAGCACTGCCAAGTCCATC
>JAVJGJ010000061.1:8799772-8814356 GCA_035590215.1 Microhierax caerulescens
CCCTTGTCCAGAGCATTGATAAAGACATTAAACATAACTGGCCCCAGTATTGAGCCCTGGGGAACATCACTTGTGACCAGATGTCCTGATGCAATCAAGCACAGGCCCAGTAGCAATTGGCTGTGTTCTCTAGCTTTTCACAATGGTCTTTGGCAGCTTCTTCCCCCTACAATTTAATAAAATACCTTCCCACATCAAAAAGAGAATTAAGATACTCAACACCAGACTGGTCATGACCATAGCCAACCCTACTTGAGCAGAGGGTTCGAAATAGATGATCTCCAGAGGATCCTTAGAAAACTGTGATTGTGGGCTTTTTAGGCACACAAACTAATTGATACTTGATGACAAAGAGAGAGAAGTATGAGATTTTTCTCTCATCGTACTTCATCCTGAAATGAACATACATGGGTAAATATTGCTTTTTCCCTGCCCTGGGAAAATAGTTGATATCTCTTTTGAGGCTGTGGGTCTTTTATGGGTTGTTGTCATCAGGGGACTCAGGAGAAGGGGAGGTGGTTATAATTAAAGAAAAATACACAGGCTTTCATAAATTCAGAATGTGAGAGAATCTGCATTTATTCATTGCACTCCCTGTTGTTCTTTTCCATTCAATGCAAGGCTGCAATGGCCAAAGTCCCAAAAGTCTAATAGAATTCAGATAAGGTCCTAAAGAGGTATAAAATCCCTCCAGAAGCCTGAAGCTGAGATCAGAGAGCCTGCACATCTTTCTACACATGCTCTGGACTTCATAATTATGTTAAAAAAAAATAAACTAAGCTCCTTTATTAGAATCCATTACCTGAAACTTCCTGATGCTTCCCATGACCATACAGTTAGAATACGAGGTCCAGCCTTTATTCCAGGACATGGTTCTGAGCTCATGTTTGGTGGTCTTCTAGGAGTCTGGATATTTACTCAAGGCTGGGCAAATTCCTCCCACCCAGAGGCTGGTAACAGAGACCTTAGCCAGACTCCAGTGCTGGATGTTTATGACTCAAGGCTGACTCATCAAGCCTCTTGCCTCTGCTGATGCTGCAAGACAATTTACACGTGACCTGATTATGCTGTCCCATTTGTCTCTCATCTGTATATAGCTAGGGAAGGCCTAACTTCCAAAGAAATATAAAAGAAGCGATTTATAGGTGTCTTAACTTAAGGGATGAAGCACAGACAAATCAAAATCAGAAACTCTCTGATCTGCACAGTGCCTGAGAGAGAACACAAGCTGGCTAGCCAGCCCTACAAAATGGGCAGTGTGAAATACAGTATAAGTGATAAAGCAGGAAAGTATTTAGAAGTGGGAAAGTGCAAATTAGATGGAAAGGCACCTTAATGGAAAAGTTCCCCACCTTGATAAGAACTCAGAAGAAAAGCAAACATAATGTTTTTTAATCTCTTGACCTATCTTGGGTGCTCACTATTGGAGAACACTGTACCGATAAAGGAAAAAGTGACAGTGCTAGTAGAGGCAAAGGAATGACAAAAGACAATTGTAAAGCTAGAAAAAGGAGGAGAGTTTCTTGTTGTGGAAATCTAAACTTCCTGAAAGAATTCCTCTGCTGATTTTAGAAGTAGATCCTTTCACTAAGTATTTTATTAAGGAAGTCATGACTTGCCATATGTCTTTAGTTAGTTTAAAAGAACACATACTAGCAAACCTGTTGTGTTTCTCAAGCTGGCTAAAAATACTTTTTTTGAAGGGAGTAGAAGCACACTGAGATGGCTTTAATTAAAGAGATCATCTGGTAAGGTAGACAGCAAATCTGGTCTGCTGGCCAGCTGAACTGTTCCCATCTTGGAGAGCTATTTAAGCCTAGGTCATATTTAATAAGGAAAACCTTTTCCTTTCATGCTACTTCTTACTGCATCTACTTACTGCAAAAGATACTGCAGCCAACTTTTGCATGCTTCATCTCTTCCTGAGTTCAGCAAGAGTTTTGCTCAAGTCAGAGGAAATTTGTGGATTTGTATATTTTGCCAGAAAGGACCCCTTTCGTCTTCCATCTTTGCGTCTTCCATCACCAAGGTCAGTAAGCTTCTGTTATAACTTCTCTGTGCGTGGGAAATACCTTTCTTTTCTACTTAAGCCACCATTAATAGGCCAGATAACTTATGACTGACTTGGAACATTCTGGAACCAAGGGAGGAACATAAAACTGAGATGTAAACAGTTGTAGTCAAACATGTATGTTTCTTTTGCAGCTTTTCTGCTCTGTCTTTTTGTATTAACAGTAAGGTAATGTGGTGTTGCCATGATTTCCAACAAAATGGTATTTGATGTCCCGAGTGCAGAAAGCATGTGATAATATGATTCCTCTTCCCTGTTGTCACTGTGCAAAATTCACAGATCATTCAGGCAAAGACGCAGACTCAGATCCCTGCTAAATTGGTAAGAAATTTCACTGATTTCACCTAGATTTTCTGAAGAGGAAGACTTCTATGTACAAGTACCCACTTGGCTGGTTTATGATTTTTCCCTTATGCCTGCTCAGCTAGCATCAATCTGATGCAATTCTGACAAAAAGGAAAATACCCTCCATTTGCTCCATCCAGCAGAAAGTGACCCAAGACATTTATTAGCCTCACGTGCTTGTTTGGTTTTCCTTAGTCATAAACTTCTGACAACAGTCTGAAGTGTTTCCTATTACTTTACCAACCTCTGCACAGGTCTCTACATTTGCATAGAAATCTTGTAGGGGGGAAGGAAAGGAAAAGAATCCAGCTCCCGCAGTCTTTGGTGAGCATCAGGGCAGATTCTCATACACAAGAACATCCATGTGAAGATGGGAAGCAGAGCTCTGCGCTTGAGGAGGGAGATTCGGCAGCTTGCACCAGCAGAGCACATGGTTTCTGTGGCTTACCTGGCCCTGCCACCAAAGCTAAACCGTGCCAGAGAGCTGGCAGGGTAGGGAGGCATTTAGCAGCTGCGTCCCATAACAAAGGTGTCCTCCCCTCCTTGAGCACAGCTTAATCATGACACCCAGAAAGACCTCTCCCTATTCTTTCATGCTCGCTATGCTTCCAGACATTATTATTTTCAAGAGGAAAATTAATAGATTCTCCTACTTTTTATTCCTTGCATAAACCACAAATATGTAGAAGCCAAACAGATATGAAGCTACTAATAGAAAAAAATATCACTGCTGGAAAACAGTAACACAGATACGGGGGACCCTCAGATAACCAGAGCTGTGCCCACAGATCCTCACAGTGTTGTGCAGGAGAAATGTGCCCAGATAATGGATGCAGTTGCCCTTAATCCCTGTGTGTTTCTGGCTAAGCCAGGGTCTCCCTGGGGCTGGTGCCATTCCTGTGCCAGGCACAGAAGAGCCATGTCCCATGATAGGACTCTTGTGCTGGACAGCAGTTCCAATTAAAAACACTTGCCTGGGCAGTGGTGATGTCTGGGCATCTCTCAAATTGTGTTGATTTATTTTCCTCGCAGCTCTGCAAAGTGAGAAAACACTGTTGTCTGCACTTTCTGCACAGGAAAATTCAGGCACTGAGAGGTCAGCAAGTAGCTTTGTACATCCCAGCAAAGCCACTCTATACAGCAGGGCTTCCTTCATCTTTCACTAGGGGCATGCTGCCCTGGTTATAGCAGACCTGGGGGAAAATGTTCTGCTCCAGCCCTTTCCCACCCATCTGACAACATCCCAGCCTTAAAGCTTACTGGCTCTTTAGTTTTGCTGGTAACAGTGCTGTCTCCTAGCACCTTCAGGCAAAATGATCCTGCTTAGCTTTACTGAATTCTTCTCTTTCCTGCCCTGCCCCAGGTCTTCATCCTGAGGTGGGACTACATGAGAAAAAGGAACTGAAAGACTCAAATATGGCTTTAGCTTCTGAATACATTTCAGTTGTTTGGGGTTTTTTTTTTGTTTTGTTTTTTTTTTTTTAATGCCTAAAGATTTAAGGGCCCACTGAAGCCAAGAGATCTACTCCAGTCATCCTCCAGAGGTATTAGGTCAGGCAGCCAATTTCTGCTTCCACACCATTTGTGCTTACAAATGTTGCATCAAAAATCTCAAACACAGCACAATGAGGGCATAAATGCACTTTTCCTCTCTGCTCCAACTCCCCTTGCAGGGCCTCCTGTTACTTTTGCAAAGCCTTGAATGGCTGATGTGACTTTGACTGCAGGCTTTGCAGAGCCCGACAGGTCTGGTGCAGGCATTAGTAATCCTAGAGCCTTTGCATCCTACAGCAGGCAGGAGCTGGCAGGTACTGAAAAGATGTAAGGAAGCTTTGCTAACAAAGTCAGAGCACTTTTTTTTTTTTTTCAGAGCCCCAGCTTTTCAGAACTCCCCTCCTCTTCTGGTAGCTGACATCTGTCTCTGCAGAGCAGTGCATGTCAGTATTTAGGGGAGCTGGGCAAACAAGGAAGTTTGGGGAAACACAGACGTGTATAGATGAGGAGACACAGCCAAGAACTTCTGTAAAGTCACCAAATGATAGTCAGCCTTAACTGCAAGTGCTTATTTAGTGTAACTATAAGTATTTAGTCAAAAATATGCATGTGCATTTGTATGTATTACATTCTCCAGCGCCTATATCCAACAAAGACATACAAAGCTGCATTTCCACACACCTCTGCTATATCCTTTCATATACTTCACAGCATTACCAAATTTTATGTGTTAAAGAACAGGGCAAGACTCAATGATGGAGACTGCTTTTAAAAAAAACACACCTAATTTTGTATTTCTAGTGCTTTAGAGGTGCCAGAACATGAAAACGAGCTTACAGACGCATACCCAGCTGAGTATTCATACATCTCCAGCTGATTCTGGTAGTTCTGCACTGCTCCAACATATAATCAGCCTTGTCCATAGGCTATAAAGAAATAAATACTGCATTTTTTTTCCCCTAGGAGTATGACACCAAAATTGCTCCCCTTTTTTTGTCCTTTCAGCAGCTTCTGTATATGTTAAACAAAATATCTCATAAGGATGCAGAAACAAAAAGAAATTAATCAGTGCCCTCCCGCTTTAGCATAACTAGCTGCTGCTTGAAGAATTATATAATAATATGTAGTAAAAGAAACCCTCACTGAAAATGAAAGTTTTTCATAAAGCCCCTTTACTTTTGTTCAGTGGAAACTCATTTAAATTTGATTTATTGCGCCTTGGAATTTAAAGCTTTGGATGAGATTAATGGGCTGTTTTCTGGTTACATCATCTTCATGGATTGTCAGGACAAGCCTACACTGAGATCACAAAGGAAAGTTTGGTTATAGTTCCCTGTTAAAACACTGGAGTGACTGCTGTTTCTCAGTAACTCAATTGGATAACATAACAGATAGGCTTCAAGAGAAATAAATATGGAATTTCCACTGCATTAGAACAGCAAGCTGTAGCAATGTTTTACATTACAGGAACAGGCCATATATTTTTAAATACATCAGACATGACTCATTCTTTAGTCCACACTCCGATTGGCTGAGAGAACATTTTTTCCCCCTTTTGGACTGTATTTTTTTTGTGAGTTTGAGAACTGTACTTATCCTTTCTAGTGTGGTTAGGTTGTAAGTTAGTAGCAATAGTGGATAGGCTGGAGGTGGATGATTTTCAAAGGCAGAAAAGATCACCACATATCCTGCTGCTGCAATCTAAAGCCAAAGTGTAGGGATGAGCAGCACTTGCTGGAGTAAAGGGTTTATTTGTATTAGCGTGGCACCTACAGACACCTTGGAGCTTGGATCCCATATGTTCAAAGCCAGCAGCAACCCATCCTCCTGCCCTGCAAGTGAAACAGCATTCTTAATTGCTGTTGTGAAAAAATGAAGCTTTAGTCCACAAACGTGTACCTTGAAAAAAAGGTCAAAATTGCCTACAACAAAACAGCACTACAAATTTGACACATTTGTTGGCTCTGAGATTACCTTAGGGATAGGCAGTGATTTCCATCAGATATCCATACTGCCATGCAAAGAAGAGTGAAAGCCAACTGGAAGTCCATTGTCAGCTAGCAAAGCCTTAGGACCAGATCACAAGAGGCACAAGAAGGCTCAAGTGCTCACCCAGAACGGCTGGGAGGAGGAAGGACAATGGATGGGTTTCCCCTGCACCAGCCTGTGAAGAGAAATTCTCAAAGGGTTACAAGACAGGTTCTTTCAAAAAGCCACGTCTGCTCCTCAGCTGGTAACACAGCCACCCGTTTTAAGGTGGGAGCCTCCCCCATAGCTCTCTGACAGGCTCCACACATTTTAGCAGCTTGACAGGCTTCCAGGAATGCAGCCTGAAGCCAATAAATAAATAGCTTAGTAAATGTAAGATGCAAAGAATGATACTGTTTGTTAACATACTTCCAACCAATACAGATAGCCAAGCAATTGGATTTGGCTTACTTTCCACACAATTTCAATCCCTAGGGCTATCTAGTTTAGAAAGTAAATTTCTTTACAATGAAATGGATTTGGCAGCCCTGCTGCAAATGAAGTTCATCTTCAGGGCAAAGAAAAAAAAACCAAAACCCACTGCTCTCCAAACTCTGCTAAGCAGTTGCTGTATAATTTATGTCAAATTATTGGTTGCTAGGAGGAATAGATTTAGGTTTGCCCACATTTACTACAGAAAAGGGATTATAGATCTTTCATTCAGCCCACCAGAAGCATTATCAGAGCTGCTACTTAGCCTACCAAATGTTTGATAAATGACCTTTGGGTTTTTGCCCGTAGAGGTTTCATTTCTTTAGCAGCCTTGTTTAAACCATGGAAAGAACATCAGCTGACTATAAGGTTGAGCCATACGTGGAGCTCTTGAAGAACCAATAAAATCAGAGTATTTGAGCTTATAAACATCTCAGATGTTTAAATCTCCAGAGGGGAAGGTGTGAGAAAGCGCAATAAAACCGGAAAAGTAGATATTTCTCAAAGATACAAACCAAATGCGGGGTGGGGAGGAAATGAAAACAGACTTTAAAATACACACTTCCCTAAAAAAAAATATTACGTTTTTAGACTTCTTTTGGGGTTTATGGTAAACCAGCTTTACTTCCTATCCTGCTATAAAGAGCTCACATTCAAGCAGGAGCCAGGATTAATCAGAAATTAGTAGCACTGCAATTTTCTTCAAAAATTCATATCTACAGAAGTGCTCACACTTTGCCTGGTCTCAGATTTGATCCAAAGGAATTACAGGATCCTACCACATAAATTAAAGCCAGCTATCAACACAAGCCTGACTGTTCAGAACTACTAAATATACATTTTTTTTTCCAAAAGGATGAATCTTTGTAACATGTGAGCAGCTGTTATATCTAGCTCTGATGTATTTTCTTTGCATGGGTTGGAAGTACATAGTAAAGCAGCACACAGGGTAATTAAGACTGAGACTGAAAGCCAGTACATTTATGGGCCCTAGTAGACATTTCTCAGTAGTTCATAGGGCTTACCATAATTTTACATGTTTGTTTAACTGAAACTCTTTGCTGGATGAGGTTTTTCTTCTGCTTTTATAGATAATTTTTCTAATGTAAGAAAATACAATTCCTGCAAAACCAACATGACACAGTGTAGGATTCTGCAGCTCCGCTCTGGCAGAAGTGTTGGGACAGGCAGAAATTAAATTTAGTTACCTACTGCTGTTGACCAAAGATTTCTAGACTGTGGCCCATGACTTGACCTATAGTTTGCAAAGCAGTAGCCTATTGTCTGTGCACAGGTGAGCAGCAAGAGGATCCTTGTTCTTCTTTACATCCACCTGCTCCCTACCATTAAACTGAGGCTCAAATTGTGCTCAGTCCAAAGGTGCTTATTGGTCCTTATAATGGAAACACTGAAGGCTATTGCTCCAGTTGCTGAAAAGTGGCCATCTAATCACTGGTGGGAGTGCAGGTGGCCTTTACTCTGAATTTACTTTGGGGCCACCTATGATTATAGATGAGACTTACCATGAAATCAGGATATAGCTGTTTAAGGCAAAAGTTGAAATTTTGCAACATCCACTGGATAATTACGTGATTCACCTTGCACTGGCCAACTCAGCCCCTCTCTAGAGCAAGGTGTCCTTGCAAATTCAGCCTGCTGACACACCTGCCTGGGGTCCCCCTCCAGGCTTGAGCTGGGCTCTTGGTCATGGCAAGCACTGAAACTGCCAGAGTAGGAGCATGGTGTAGCTGTCAGGGTGCAAGTCAGCTCTGGTTCAGATGCAGTGTCAACTTCGCAAGACTTATTTGTGCGCCGTATAGTGCAGAACACGGTAGCATTGCCTTTGAATTAAAGCGAGCGCATCCACATTCTCTGCAAGTATGGGAAATCATTTTTATGGTATGGAAATTCCATTAGTCTTAGGGCCTCCTAGAAGATCAAATCAGCATAGTAGGAGCTGAAAAACTCCAAGGGGGTTTGCATCTGCATTTATCAGGATAGGAACCTAGGCAACTGCCTCCACTGCCCAAACATAAAAGGTCATCTGCTCTCCAATACAAGCTGACAACAGGACAATGTCCCATTGAGTAGGTGTAAATTTGCTTTCAGCTAACCATTAACAGGAGTTCAATGTACAGACAACTCCTCTTTCCACCCACTCCTCTAAAGCCCACACAGGGGCAAACCCCACCAGTGAGTGTAGCTGCAATGCAGTGTGTGCCTGGTGAGCCTTTTGCAGTCTTCCCTTTGACTGTGGTTTTGCCCAGGGTGCAGCCTTGTGCAGTAGTGTTACTTAATAGCTTGTAACAACCGCTCTGTTTTCCTGTGGGGGGCATGGCCCTGTGAGAACAAACTGGTGTTTGCTTTGCTGTAATTCCAAAGTAGATTTTCCTTTGACTCAGGAAGTCACATGTATTCAGCTACAAGCCTATGGAGGCTGTATAGACTAAGGATATATTTGGGACCAACAAATCTGATGGATACACTGAGTCAGGAACTTGAAAGCCCTATTGTGGACTCTGATTGTTTATTTATGTGGTATTGTATGTACTGTTTAATAATAAATTCTGAAGATGTTCTTAAGTGCTTCATGGATTTGGAGCCTTCTGTCAAGTATCACACAGCACAACTACAACATCCAAGGTATGCATGCTGATCTGCTAGGTGTGCAAAAACGATTGGGTGAAAACTGACAATTCTTGGCCACTCTTACTTTGGTCAAGAAAGATGCAGCTAAGGCTGTAGCTTGTTTAAACCAAAATCACTGTTGGAATCAACAGAGCTACACTGATTTGACAGAATTCCTGGTCTTTGATATTCTTAAAATATATATTTCTAGTAGATGCATTTGCAAAGAAATCAGGCGCTTTCATTGTACCTGTTAACTGCACCTGAGTGAAATGCATTTTAAAAATCCCACTGAGAATTCTTCACTGTGAGGGTGGTGGACACTGAAACAGGAACAGGCTGCTCAGAGCAGCTGTGGCTGCCCCATCCCTGGAAGGGTTCAAGGCCAGGCTGTATGAGGCTTTGAGCAACTTGGTCTAGTGGAAGGTGTCCCTACCCATGGCAGGAGGGTTGGAACTGGGTGATCTTTAAGAACTTTCCAACTCAAACCATTCTTACAACTTTATGATTCTTTTCTATTCTATATATACAGCAACCTTGCTCTCAAGGGCTTCTCTTCTTCAACAAAACACCACCATGAATCATGGGTGCTGGCTTTTTTCCTGTAACTTGTAAATTTTTATCCTCATAATTACTGCAAATTCACTAATATGAATGAAAAACACAATTAGGAAAACTTCATGCAAGCCCACCATCAACTCCTTGATAACCATTTCAGCGCACCTACACATGACTAGTTATGTCATGTATGCATGCATGCTGTTTGCAAAGTATTCCATAGTAACCAAGAGAATTTT
Source organism: Microhierax caerulescens (assembly GCA_035590215.1). Taxonomy (NCBI): domain Eukaryota; kingdom Metazoa; phylum Chordata; class Aves; order Falconiformes; family Falconidae; genus Microhierax; species Microhierax caerulescens. The sequence continues at coordinate 8,809,568 of JAVJGJ010000061.1, forward strand.
GGGGGATGAGTCACCTCAACACAAGTTCTGTTGCAGGTCAGCAAAGGAAGGGGAGGGAAAAGCCAACTTAAACAGCACAGGTAATTGATCTCAAATTCTTCTGTTTATACACCCAGTGCCCTGAAGACATATTGCAAGTCCCTCCAGATTGCTAGAAACATCATCTCTTCCCCATGTTTCCTTAAAGACAGGGGAGAATCAGCCTGGAGAAAAGCAGCTGGAGCTGATAAAAATTCCAGAGGGATAACCTGGCCCCTCTGCCTCTTTGCCTAGACTTCCAGAGAAGGACTCTGCTTTCTCCTGTTACTTCAGCCTCAGGGACTTCTGTTTTGAGGGAGGAATGCAACACCATCTCACTAAAACTGCAAGGGTCTCGGGGGGGTTCCTCTTTCTCTCTGACATTACAGCTGTTTCCCTATTTTCCCATGCTTTGTTTATCCTCCCCTATCTGTTGTTAAGCAAGTGGCTCAGGCAGTCTGTTCCTGAAGCTTCGTTAATGTACAGTCTGAGCTCCTCAATTAATTAATTCATTTCCTCTGTCCCCCTAACATACAGAATTATTAATATCCTGGCGAGACGCTTAGGGACTAAAGATTACAGGCATCATTTGCAGCCCATTGGATCACAAGCAAGCTCTCATTGCACTGGATTGGGACCAGAAACCGTGCAGCAGAACTGAAATTTTATTCCCCTGCCGAGCCTTTTTGACTTCAGTGCATCTCTCCTCTAGGTGTAACTTTGGGGTTACTTAAGTGATAAAAGATAGTCCTATTAAGATCCTCTCTCTTTCAAGCTCATAATTTCTGAAGAGATGCTCTGCTTTGTGGAAAATGCCTTGAATCAGCAATGAAGGACATGAGATATGGCCACCCTTGAAAGATACAATAAAATATTAATCTGAAAGCTGCACAGTTCTTGAACCTGTGGGCCTTTTTGTGAATGCCATCCAAATTACACATTAGGTTAGTTTTATTCAGAAAGCAGAGGAATCACAGAAGTGTTGTGGTATGTAAATAAATACAGTTCAAACCAAAAGAAACAGATGCCTTTAAAAGAAATGGCATATTTGTTGTCATTTACTTCTTGGGTTAGAGGTAGTGATCAGTGGCCAGAGAAATATTTTCAAGTTGTCTCACAAGCCTTATAAATTGATTTCTTTTTTTCTTTAATTTGTATGCTACCTTTGTGTCTTTAATGACCTTAAGACAACCTGCTGACTTTTTATTCTAAATTCTAAGCCTTTAAGCTACTTCACAGCTCCAGACATTACGGGTGTATAACATGTTAATGTGTAACAGGTTTCATTCAGAAGTCTCAATATATTCTGTAGCACAACACAGCCACTCAGATCTACTGTGATTAGCTGAGGCTTTGCTCAGGCAAAACCAAACTCAGCTTTCTTGTGAGTGTCTCTTTCTGGGGAAAGCCTTTTAAATCCACAGCAGACCAGAAAAAAAAGATAAATTCCCTCCTACTCCTTCCAATTTCAATAAGATGCAATTTTTCATTCATGAGCATAGAAGCTATTAATAAAATTACTGAATGAGAATGGTTAACCCCAAAGTGATACATACCTTATGCTTTGCAAGCCAACATGACAACAGTCAAAACAGAAATCAGCCTTTCAATATCTCAGCACATAATGCTGCCTGCAGTTTAAAAAAAAATATCAGACAACATCATATCAGTTGCAGACAGATGAGTCACTAGAAAGCTTGAGACAAGCAGACCTAGAGTCACCTCCAGCCTGCAAAACACTTCCTGTCTTTAATAAAAAGCGGTAAAGGATTCTGTCAATGTAGCAAAAGGCCTGGTAGACAGATGCGCGGTACAGACCCCTGCGCTTCCTGTCCCCTCCCGGGGAAGGGGGAACTGAGGGCGAAGAGGAGTGGCAGAGGGGAAAGGGAGAATGAGTTTTCCTCCGGCAGGCTTGCAGTTGGTAGAAAGATTTGCCCCCGAGCAAAGGAATATGAAAAAACAGCCTTCAAAGGGAAAACATGGGATGAGGCACATACATTTTGGGCTGAAGGGGAATAAAAGCTTTGGCTTGTTGGATTTCTTACTCCTGTTTCATCAAGCAAACCTAACATTTTGCTTTTCCCCTCCTAAAAGCACCCTTCCATTGCAAGGTTTTGTGCAGGCATGCACTAGTATCTGTCAAAGTGACCGCAAGCAGTGCTAGAGGGCTCACAGCAAGATTTGGGCACCTGCTCAAAGAGCTCTCTGCCCTTAGCAGGGCCAATCCATGAATGAAAATGCTGCCTTCTCTCTCCCTCAACCCCTCTGTTAATACACCAGCAAAAAACCCGATTACAAGGTCCTGTAGTGTCTCTAACTGAGAGCAATGCAAAGAAGAGGGAATGCTGATCTCCTCAGCTCAAAGGTTTCCCCTTTCCTGGTGCTGCAGACCTTCCAGGTCGGATTCATATCACAGCCTTCCTAAAGCAGTGTGAATCCGCCCACAGCACAAATGGCTTGGGTTAAAACCTACTCCTCTCTTGACCCATCAGTTTTATGTACATGGTTCCTCTGTTGACACAATCTCCACCAGTCCTCCCCTTACAGATTTTCAGCAAAGAAAGCAGAAATACAGACAAAATTTCTGCAGCCAAACTTCTCTTAGTTCTCATGAAAAAAAACAAACAAACCAACAGTCAGAAAAACAAATCCCATCACTACCTCCCCTTGTACTTCTCAGACCCCTCTTAGAGGCTTTAAAGGAAAAGAGGCTGCACAGCCTCAGAGATGTCCTTTGCTGGCAAGGCTGTTAGACCCCACACCCCTCATGTCCTGCCCTCTGCTACTGTCTTCTCTCAGCAGTTCTGCCCCGCAGCAGCAATCCTGCTGCAAGATGCTTTCAGGGTGGAGCAGGTACGGCACAGCTCCCAGCCCCTGGAAAAACATCTCCAAAGGTTTAGCTTGCTAGTTTTCCAGCAGGCCCACACCCAACACAAAGCAGCACTCAAGGACGACTGAGTGCTCAGCCTAGGGAAGGAGGGGGAAAGGGGTGGCTGGGCTTGAGCCAGGGCAGTTTGCTGGGCACAAAGAGAAATCAAGTACCTGCGCTGCAGCCTGGTGAGCCCCTCAGAGAATCGTCAGTGTGATTCTTATATGCAGCCACACAGCTGGGGTATAAGCTTGAATTTCTGTTGGGCATTTGACATGAAAGCTATTTCTTTTGGACAGCTTGCTATGGTCAGAAACAGCATTTACTGCTTTCGCTACCAGGGAAGCTGCGGAAGGAAGATGAGCAGACTAAGTGCCTCTGTCTTTAGAGGCCAGTTGAGGTGCTGGACACCAGTTACAGCATATCTGGGCAGGTGAGGAGTGATACACTGAGCCAAGGTGGCCTTGCCAGCCCATTAGGATAGGTGAGAGGGAGAGAAGAGCTGAGCAGCCTGAGCAAGCAAGTCTGCAGCCTGGAGAAGGACAGCAAGAAATTATGTACTGAAAGAGGAATGTGTGTTACTTTTCATTTAAAGGTAGAGACACAAGGAAGGATTTTTCCTACCCACAGATGATTCTGAGTTTAAAAAAAACAGATGCAACCACTGGATTTAAAAAAAAAAATAATTTAAAAAACTGAGCATAACTGCAGGACCTCTTTTGATAAATAATGTGCCAAAGGGTGGTTCGGCCCCAGCTCAGGCAGTGCCCCTTATCTGGCCCTGTGCAAGTCTCTAATTGTCTTATGTTTCTCCCATCTGAAAAACAAAGAAGAAAGCTTCCTTAGTACCCAGAAGTGAGGGGACAAGAAGAAAAAAATGCAAATGAATGACAATGTGGGATGGAGAAGACAGTCAGATAGTTGTGAAGAATAGTACAGCATCCATTTTCTCTCAAGGTGACAAATGAAATAACTTGGTTCTGAGCAACCATAATGCTTTAAACCCAAATATTTATGTGCACTACTTTGTTATTGTTTGCCCTTCCTCTTCTTTTTTTTTTTAATCTAGTCCAGTGTGCTAGGCATGGTTCAGGTATACATCAAGGTATAACTCCTGAATATTGCAAAGTTTAAAAAAAGCAAAGAGGAGAAGAACATCACCAATATGCTACAGAAAGCCTACAAGTTTTCTGATACAATGTAACTGGGAAATATTCATCCAGCAAAATACCTGCCTCAGATACTGTATGGTTGATGTGTCCTTTTTTTCAAGCCCCAAGAAGAGGATGAAATGACTAGGGGCTGTATCAATGTAGCAAAGGCATTATCTGTTGCTAATTGTAGAAAAAGTGTTCACATTCAGGTGGCCAGTCTTGGGGATTTGTATCCTCTAATTTTTTTCATGTTTTAAAACATCTATTAAATTTTTTCTGTCATTACATTGTGTACATTATCTGGGTAGCCATCCAGGCTCCTGTTATTCAGGATATCACCCCACCTCTAAGCCAGCCCAGTGCAGGCACCTTCTTTCTGTCCAAGGAAAACAGGACCCTCTGACCCTCACAGCCATAGCTGATTAGCCTGGCAGCCTGCTGTCAGCTGATTTTCCCATGGAGGACCTTCAACACTCCCTGACCTATCAGATTTTCCCATCTGGGAGCAAAAAAACTTGGCTTAAACCTGGAAACACCTTCCTATGTTACACTACAGTTATTTACAGACGATACCAAGTTCAGCTGGATTGTTGATCTGCTTGAGGGCAGGAAGGCTCTGCAGAGGGATCTGGACAGGCTGGATCAATGGACTGAGGCCAGTTGTGTGAGGTTCAGTGCTGGGTCCTGCACGTGGGTCACAACAGCCCCACACAGCGCTACAGGCTTGGGGCAGAGCAGCTGGGAAGTG